>OX578155.1:77283576-77991076 GCA_951213105.1 Amaurobius ferox | reverse complement strand
TAAAATGTCTGGTAATATATGGAATTAGTATTTATGAGCCTCTTCCAAAGGTTATAAATTTTGTCAGCAGACATTCAAACGCACCCAGTAGCAAAGAAAGAAATAATTTATCATCGGAGATGAATTAGGTTTAAAATCTCCATTAAGGATCTATTAACTATCAATGACGAAGTTGAAAAGTACAAAATGGATGTTCTGTTAATGGGAGTTATTTACAGTGATAAATTTTGCTTTTAATAAATGAAAGTTTCGTGATATATTGTGTTTGTTGCATAATACATTTGCTACAAAATGTATTTTATGGAGATAAGGAATATTTTTATGAATCGCGCGGTTTACGCTTCACTTGGTAAATAATTTATCCTTTTTTCTTTTCGATTTTTTGTGACAGTGCGGAGAAAGTATTGCCGTTAGAGGTTACTTTGTAAATGTGAAATAGCCTTTAGTTAAGCCTGAAAAAATTTGGGGGGTCGTTTTTTTCATAAATTAACATGCAATCCACACCGCAATTTTAATGCCATTTATATATATGTGGCCGACTTGCAGCCTTGGGAACAGGCCATACGGCCTTTGGGACAAAAATAGACAAAAATATATAAAATAATCTTAAGGTTTAATTCGAGGTATACTTCGCAGCATAGTCGAACGTGATTGGAATGGTACAAGAACTACAAAGCATCCCCTCTTAGTCTTTGACCCATACCGTCCGATCTACCCGAAGATGTATGGTACCTCTTTTGAACGGCCGGGAAGTACCACCCAATTTAAGCCGGAACCCATAGTGGAGGCAGCATCCATATGAACCCGAACTCTCCTTTTCCTGCAACCAACCTCTCAGAAGGACTCACTGACCCACATATTTAACGTGTTCGTAGTCCGCGCGAACACGGAGACGTTTTGGGCAGAGGCGGGAATCGAACTCAGACCGTCCAAGTGTAATCCCCATGCGCTAACTACTGAACAATCCTCTCCCCCTCCCCTATTAATCGAAACTTGTACAGTCATGACTGTGAAATGGCATACGTGACCCCTAGAGCCCTAATATTTTCAATAGTGAAACCGACGATTTTATGGGGACTGATAATGAAAGGAAAAACTCACTTGTTGTGGTGCTGCCATCTAGTGAATGGCGAGATGACAATATTTGTGAAGGATGGTTAAGTGCGTTATTTTTGCGTACATTATCATCACGTGTGCCACCAGCTAGCAACCCTGGGAGCAAAAGTCACGGCCTATAGAATCGTAGGCCGATATTAAAACCAAACGATAGTTCCGCGTGAAAGATTAATTCAGAGTACGCTTCGTAGCATTGTCGATCATAGTTGGAAAGGAGGTCGCAACTAATCCGTGGGCCAGATCAAACTGTTATTTCCCGCCAAGAGTGAGTTTCGGAAATTAACATTGTTTCCTGTAGGATATAATCCTATAAAATATCTAAAATATCCATTAATTTATCCTGTACTCAAGCCAAATTAATTCACTGAGCTGCAGTTCGACTCGACTTCCTCATAGCAGAATCCATTTTTAGTAGCTTAAGTTTTTGTTTGAATGCAAAAAGAATTCTATCTAGTTCTATGTTTTTAATTACAAAGCTGAATATAAGGTTTCGTGAAAATCCATTAATTCTTCTGGCTGCTATAGTGTACACAAGAAATCAACCACAAAATTCAGATAGATAGACAGACAGACGGACGGACATCACTCCGACCATAATCAAAGCGTGTTCAGGGTGTCTTTAAACATATATTGCCATCAAAATATCGAAATCGAAGATTTTAGTAAAAACACTAATTTCTCTATATTATGTATGAGAAAGTAAAAAAACGAATTTTTACACGATGTTTATATGCCACCCCCACTGGGTTCCGGTTTAAATTGGGTGGCACTTCCCGACCGTCCAAACAGTTACCTTACACCTTTCTGGTCGGTCGGACGGTCTGGGTTTCAACAACAACAACAACGATGTTGTTGTTGAAACGGCATATTTTCTGGACGATTTTTCTGGACAAATTTTCTGGATTCTTAGCTGTATTCTCAGAATACAAAAGTTGGAACATTTGGTTAACTTAAGCTGTACTTAATGCAGCAATATGCGTAAATAGGAACAAGACACAGCTTATTGTATTTTGCCTGTCCAAAATAATCGTCAAATACAATAAAATAACGAATTCTAAGCGAAGTTTCCAGGAGAATCATATACTTAAACTATTGATTTGTTTGCAATAAAGACATCTTTACTTATCACATAAAATCGTTTTCTCTCAACGATGAGTATTCTCTCAAAAGAAAGTTCCTGAAAAACCAGGAAACTCAAAAAGTTGTTGACTATTCACTTAGAATCTCGAAATTTTCTAAATTCAGTCGCCAAGTTGGCTACGTTTCGCCAAATTTGTCGACGAACTAATGCGATCCTGACATCACTGTAATGGTAATTTGTTACTGTACATATTGCTTTTTTGCATGGGCAATTTTTGCTGAGGAAAGGTGACTGTTATAGTATTCACCCATAAAATTTTCGAAATACGTATTCGAAATATGTGCAGGACATTTTATACCGTGTTTTTTTAACATTATCTCAAATTCGTGAAAACAATGCAATGCCGAGATTTGATAGACGGAAAAATAAATTCTACACGATACACGCTCAATTATTTCAGGAAAATAAAACACACAAAAATAATAAAACAAATATATCTTGTTTCTATATACAGCAACAGACTGTTGAAAGAAACACCCATCTAAAATTACAAACCCCCATCACAAATCAAAGCACGTCATAGGTAGGCGACACTTCCTTCTGTATGAAACACTATTCTTGTGTCCGAGAGATTTGTCATACGTGATTTGACTGCCTTTCTGTGACATCACGAAACGAAGGGCGTGGTCTCCAGTGTCCTTTTCAGTTTCCAGACGCAAAGCGCTCCCATTAATTTCCCGGTTAATTGAGTCGAATTAATTGGCCTTAGCTCGCAGACGATGAAAGTTAATATTTTGTAATGTATCTGTCAACGCATTCCCTGCACGTGATGGATCATTTGGTGTGGTTCATATGCAAATTGAGAGAACGCTTTTTTTCCCTTAAAATAATCAGAAGCAATAAAAGACATTGGGTTAAAAATGTATACTGCCATTATCAGGTTTTTATTGAGTAATTAGTCAAAAGTGCGTAAAAGGTATGAGAAAATAAAATAGAACATTTCCTTCCACGGATATTTACTTTATTATTGGTATATACACAGGGTGTCCCAAAAACATTGACCTCGGCTTTTATTCCTTAAATATGTATCTTAGACATATATAATAAATTATAAAGTTTAGAAAAAGGTATAGAATTTTATGAAATCGATAAAAAATTTCAGGGTATTAAATTTGAAGAAATACAAAATTTAAATTTTTATACAGTCCCCGTGCAAAAACATTTCCAATGAGTAAAATGTACGCCATAGCGCCATACACTAATAAGGTGATGCACAAAATTTCAACATTTTATCATAAAAAGTTCCAGAGATATGTTTAAACAAAGTTGGTGAGGGATTAATCACAAATTAAAATGTAAATGTTTACAGCAAGAGTGCAAATGACGCAACGCAGAAATGCATCATAGGCAAATAATATCTGCCTCTTATCTTTAATGGATCTTTGGCATGGATGAAAAACATTTTGAACAAGCTTTGTAATCTTTGTGTAAAGTTATTATTTCTACACAGTGTAGATACTTTTGTTTCAATAAATAGCAAAATTATTATTTATTTATGTAATCATTGTTTTCTTTCGTAATTTGTGTATGACCCCCGAAACGCGATCTACCGACATCATTTTCCCCCTCTGAGAACCATGCATCGAAAAGTGGTTTAAGTCAGCATTTTTGTCTTTTCATATCTCTGGGACTTTTTATGATAAAGTGCTAAAATTTTGTACATCACCTTATTAGTGTATGGGGCACATTTTACTCATTCGAAATGTTTTTGTATTGGAGCCGTATAAAAATTTTAATTTTGTATTTCCTAAAATTTTAATCGATTTCATAAAATTCTGTACCCTGTTTTACGCAACTTTGTAATTTATTATATATGTCTAAGATCAATATTTAAGGAATAAAAGCCGAGGTCAACGTTTTTGGAACACACTGTAAAACTTTCCTACAGCAACATTGTAATTTATTATATATGTCTAAGATCAATATTTAAGGAATAAAAGCCGTTGTCAATGTTTTTGGAACACACTGTATAACTTTCCTACAGCAACTTTGTAATTTATCATATATGTCTAAGATCAATATTTAAGGAATAAAAGCCGTTGTCAATGTTTTTGGAACACACTGTATAACTTTCCTACAGCAGCTTTGTAATTTATTATATATGTCTATGATCAATATTTAAGTTATAAAAGCCGAGGTCAATGTTTTTGGAACACACTGTATAACTTTCCTAAAGCAACTTTGTAATTTATTATATATGTCTAAGATCAA
Organism: Amaurobius ferox; assembly: GCA_951213105.1. Classification (NCBI taxonomy): domain Eukaryota; kingdom Metazoa; phylum Arthropoda; class Arachnida; order Araneae; family Amaurobiidae; genus Amaurobius; species Amaurobius ferox. The sequence continues at coordinate 77,986,608 of OX578155.1, read as the reverse complement.
TATTTAAGGAATAAAAGCCGTGGTCAATGTTTTTGGAGCACACTGTATAACTTTCCTAAAGCAACTTTGTAATTTATCATATATGTCTAAGATCAATATTTAAGGAATAAAAGCCGTTGTCAATGTTTTTGGAACACACTGTATAACTTTCCTACAGCAGCTTTGTAATTTATTATATATGTCTATGATCAATATTTAAGTTATAAAAGCCGAGGTCAATGTTTTTGGAACACACTGGATAACTTTCCTAAAGCAACTTTGTAATTTATTATATATGTCTAAGATCAATATTTAAGGAATAAAAGCCGTGGTCAATGTTTTTGGAAGACCCTGTATAAATTTCCTACAGGATGTTTAAAAAAATAAACTGATCAGAATTATTATCTTTGAATTGTTATTGCTAGAGGCATATATCCAAATGGAAAATTGTTTTGAATCGAAAGAAAGATTATATTAAATACTTTCAAAACTGTGCGATAAGTTAGCATAAAAATACAGAAAACACCATTTAAAATATATTTAAAATATATTATATACCATTTAAAAAACATATATCAATTAAAATATATATACCATTTAAAAAATGGATTAAAATCTGAAATTTAAACGAGCGAAGCAAAAAGTCCATTCCCATTCCTAACGAACTAAAATCAGCATTTGCATAAATGTTATTATATCTGTTACTGGATAACTACAATAGGCAGGAATGTAGAAATTTGAATACATGCAGGAAATACTATGTACATCATGTATACAACCGTGCATACCACTTTGTATACATGGTTTCTTGAGTCTCTTGCACTGACGAAGGGCATAGAGTGTATCCTCGAAACAGCTGTATGCTGCATTATGGTGTTATTTGTGCTTTTTTACATTGCTCAAGTTTTTCTTATCCTTCGTACAAAGTGTGTTGTATTTATTGAACACCACTTAATCTGCAAATCACCTGATTTTTATGTACAACCATACCAATTATACAACGCGGTTGTAATACACCCTAAATAAAATCGTTAGATACGTCTTAAAGAAACTCGTTTCAAACACGGTCGAGCGCCGGTCGTTCCCACAGCGAGGCAATGAAATACTTGAATTCGCAAAAAAAAAAAAAAAAAAAAAAAAAATCTGATATGGGCAGCACATGACTTTCCCTGCAGACTTAGGTTCATATTTTCTTTATTTCTTTAATAATTCATTAGATTGGGTTTAATTGCACCAAATAACACTAAATTTGCATTTTTAATTCAATTTTTGCTTTCATTTGGTAATTGGACATTTTTCCGATAGCGGCGTAACAAAAATGCAAGAAATCTCAAATATCTTGAGAACGGTTTGTCCTAAAGTATAATGGAGTGTGTTATATTCTTTTTCTCGTCAAAACTTGCGTATAAACAAGAATTTAATTGATACATTTCAGCATGCGTAGACTTTTTTTTTTCAGATTTTAGCGATTTTTGCGGGCCATTTCGTAAAAAAAGGCAGGTTGTTCTTTCCAAAGCGTAACAAAATGTAATCAGCACCAGAGTGTTCCACAAGTAACTTATTTACCAAATATTGAGAAATTTGGTCAATTAGTAATTTAGCTAGAGTAAATACATGAACATTTTGCAGGCCATTTCGTAAAAACAGGCGGGTTCTTCTTTTCCGAATCGTACCAAATTCTAATCAGCACCAGAGTATCTAACAAGTAATTTATCTACCAAAATTTGTGAAATTTGGTAAATTAGTATTTTAGCTAAAGCGGATAAATGAAATTTTTATGGGCCATTTCGCAGAAAAGGCGGGTTTTGTTTTTACGAATCGTACCAAAAATTAATCAGCACCAGGGTCACATCCAAGTGACGTACTTACCAAATTTTATGAAATTCGGTTCATTAGTTTTTGAGTTAGAGTAGATACATACATTGCACAGGCACACAGACAGACATACAGAGACAGACACACACACAGACGTCACGCTAAAAATAGTTTTTTCGTATTCTAGAGTTCTCGAAACGTGTAGATCCGTCGAAAACTCGAGTTGTGATTTTCGACATGATTCCAATACTTTCTCTATAAATTACCATGTATTGCAGGGAAAGTAAAAAGAAAAAAGTTCCTTAAGTAAAATTCAAAAAAACATTGCTATCTCATCGGTTATATCATTTAATTTAAATCAAAATTTTAGCACAATACTCATAAAGATAATATAATACCACATTGAATCAAGAAAGATCAATCATGTATAAAGCATTGATTATGAAACACTTTCCAACTGAAATGCAATTTTATTTAAACAGCTCTAAAATGAGATAAATACATTCAGCACATATAATTTTTCAATTATCAGAGTACTAAAATAATTTATTAAACTTGGAAACTTAAAACTTCATCAAAAAAGAAATGCTATAAATCGGCTGCTTCTCTATATAAAATCAATGAATATTTCTACCATATCACTTATATTTCAGACTCCAGAGATAAATAATTCTGCGTTAAAAATATTCAGCAGTTCTTATACAACTCATTTTACAATTGCTTGATTTGCTTACATTCTGCATGCTATAGATAGGCTTCGTGGTAGGAATAATCAGAATGATTATTTAAAATCAGAAATATTGTAATTGCTTTTGCACAGAATTTAGATACACAGATAATATGCAAAAATAAAGCGGTTTTAAGACGGATGCAACAATAAATATATATATGAAAAAGATCTTCGAAATTCATGACTTTTACACGGGGGAAAAAATGGATGCCATACTTTATTTTTCAATGAATCACGTGATCTCTTTATAATATGGTTGCAATATGCTCTTTATAATATGGGTTATTTCAATGTTTATTTAAAATACTATCTAACATAGTTTGCTAAATTTTTTTTACACATTTTACGTAATAATTTGAATATTTCCTAAAATGTTCGAAGCAATATGTGAATTTTAACTCAGCTTAAAAAATGCAATCAATGTATGTCATTTTCTCAATCTGGATTCAATCCGAAACTAATTGGGTGATATTATTCATTTTCAATCGCATATGTCCCACAGACCGTTTCAACAACAAACTATAATTTCATTTTGAAAAAGTCATTTTTAAGGCAGTTATCGTACGAACTGACAGACATACAGATAGTGAACAAAGTCATTAACGCTTTACAACTATGCTGGAAAGTGTTAAAAAAGGAGGAAACCTTTTAAATTTGAGAAATTAGAAAACCCATAAATTTAATGCTCTTAGTTTAAAATTAGCATTTTTTTGTCAAGCAACTGCTTTTGAACCGTTTGCGACGGCAATGGAGGAATAAATTTTATTTGATAAAATGATGGAAAATGGTGATTTTCGACTTTAAAAAACGGTAACATTTTAACTAATTTGAATTTTTTTAAGTCTCACCGGGTTGTATAATCCGGTGGCCTGAAGTATCTACCATATTTCGCCGCTTTCTGAAGCTTCAATTTTCTTCTACAAACGACACACATATACATACACACAGAGAGACATATTCTTTTATTATGCAAGATGGTATGTACATTCTTTCAAAAGTTGTTTGGTATAGACAAAATGCGGTATTCTGTTGTGTCAGGAATTTTGTTTTATTACTTTCCCTGCAATGCATGGTAATGTATAGAGAAAGTATTGGAATCATGTCGAAAATCGTAACTCGAGTTTTCGACAGATCTACACGTTTCGAGACCTCTAGAATACGAAACAACTATTTTTAGTGCGACAGCTGTGTGTGTGTCTGTTTGTGTGTCTGTCTGTCTGCCTGTGTGTCTGTCTGTCCGTGTGTCTGGGCAATATCCACTCTAACTCAAAAACTAATGGACCGAATTTCATAAAATTTGGTAGGTAAGTCACTTGGATGTGACCCTGATCCTGATTAGTTTTTTGTATGATTCGTAAAAACAGAACCCGCCTTTTTTTGCGAAATTTCTTTTTCTAGCTAAAATACTAATTTACCAAATTTCACAAAATTTGGTAGATAAGTTACTTGTTGGATTCTCTGGTGCTGATTAAAATTTGGTACGATTCGGAAAAGAAGAACCCGCTTTTTTTTACGAAATAGCCTGCAAAAATTCCATGTATCCACCCTAGCTAAAATACTAATTGACCAAATTTCACAATATTTGGTAGATAAGTTACTTGTGGGACACTCTGGTGCTGATTAGATTTTGGTACGATTCGGAAAATAACAACCTGCCTTTTTTTCCGAAATGGCCCGCCAAAATCGCCAAAATCTAAAAAAAAAGACAAAGTAGTGCATGCTCAAATGTATCAATTAAATTATTGTTTTATATGCAATTTTTGACGAGGAAAAGAATATAACACACTCCATTACACTTTATCACTAACCGTTCTCAAGATATTTGAGATTTCTTGCATTTTTCTTACACTTCTATCGGAAAAATGTCCAATTACCAAATAAAAACAAAAGTTGAATTAAAAAATGCAAATTTAGTGTTATTTGGTGCAATTAAACTAAATCTAATGAATTATTAAAGAAATAAAGTAAATATGAATTTAAGTTTACAGGGAAAGTCATCAGATTTTCCCTCAATCTTTGATAGATACAGTTTCCAAACTAACTGATTAGTATGCATAAAAGTTTACAGATATATTTTGTGCAATTGGACATTTTGTTTTAAAGAGGCCGTAAAGGAACTACATTTTGCATTTTTATGAAATTACCATCCCTAGTTTTGAAAATATTTTAAACGAACTTTTCATACAATTCAAAACATATTCAAAACATATTCATACATACAATTCAATATCCCTGTATATCCCAGACCGGTTACTTAAGTTATTTTATTCTTAATTACTGCAACATTCCCCTATAATTTTTTACCTTTCTTCCTTTGCAAGGGTTGGCTGTTTCTCAACTTTCTAAATTTTTTCATATTTTTACCAATAACTCAGTTCATGTAGTTTTTCTCTCTGTTTTACTTTAAATCTCCCATCAATGCTTAAAATTTCATTTTCAAAACCTGCTTCCCTCGTTTTCGTGAGTGAGAGAAGGCACCTTTATCCTACCATCTTGATATGTTCGTGATATACATCCTATATGTCCGTGATATACATCGTGGTATATACCTGTCCCCGATTTACACGGAAGATAGGTTCTGCACAAAACCGTGTAAATTGAAATCTTGGATTTTGCTAAGTACAATCGTGTAAAACGAAAATAACCCCAAAATGTGCATGATTCAGTCATTTATTTAAGTAAAACAAAAGTAAGACATCTTAGAAAACTTAAAATTATACTTCGTTTATACAACAAACATATGAATGTAATAATATAACATATTTAATTTATTTTACATTAGGAACAAAGAACAAAAAACAAGATCTTAGGCAAGATTAGATCAACTTAGGCAAGATCTCGGGTTGACAAGACTTTGTCATGAAATCGGTAATTAACAATTGCGTAGGTTTTTTTGCTAAATCTTTATAGACCTCTTCATATTGATTTAAGCATTTAAGAAGGTCTCGCTGGAATCGGAGAGCTCGGTCAACATTTGTGTCATATTGTAAGAAATAGTTGCTCAATTTTCTTCCCAAATCAAGTTCTACGCTCATGATTCTTGCTGTGAACGCAACTGGTTCAGATTGCTCTTCATCAGAATCATTGTCTTCATCGTGTTTGTTTGTTTCACGAATCATGTTAATTAAATCATCATTCAATTCTTCATCAGCCATTATTTCTTCAATATCTGCCTGAGCTAAATCTTCAAAACCTTCTCCTCCTATAGTATAGGCCAAGTCAGTGATCTGAGAATATTCATGCTCTATTAGTGATTTATCATTTCCACTTTCAACAACATCCGGCCATATTGCTTTCCAGCAGGCGTTGATCGTTGATTGTTTGATCTGAGTGTATGACAGTCTAACATGCTTAACACAATCTAAAATTGTAAATTTCTTCCACGCATCCATCAGAGTAAGAGATTCATCATTCAAAGATACCTTCTTTTCATCGGACGAAGTCGACGGCGACTGATTCTTAAGTGATTGATAAATCTCCAAAGCTTTATTTGTAACAGCATTAGTATCGATCGGGATTCGCTTTTGAGTTTGGTCTTCTATCCATATCACTAAGGCTTTTTCCATATTTTCCATTGTAACATCTCTAACATATGAAGGCGTATTCATACTGCTGCAGGTTCCAGATGCTACACTTTTTCTAATGGAGTCTTCATTTTTTCTTATTGTCCTTATTGTGGCTTCATTCATGGAGTAAAATTTAGTAACATCCGTTACCCTTTCTCTATTGCGTAGACGGTCTAATATTTGAATTTTAGTTTCTAAAGAAATAACTTTTCTTTTCATTTGATTTTTCTTCAAATCCTTTGACATTATAGGACCTTAACAAATTTACGCAAACTATAAAGATGCAAGAAAATCTATATAAAAATGTTAAAAACTTACTAGTTCAAAAGATAAACGCACAATAATATAAGCTTTGCTGCTAAAATGTTTTTGCATGATGTACTTGCATGAACCAGATAGCTTTACTGTTGTGAAATACATATGGGGATTCCCCTATTACGGGAATTCCCCATTACGGGGATTCCCCTAAATATATATATATTTTACAAGACCGGGAATCCCCTGTTGTTTTCATTAGTGTTACCAAAGGAATAAATTTCAAAAATGTCATCAAATCTTTGTATAGGCGTATATGGAGAGGAATACACATTTTTATCAATTTTTTGAAATCTGTTAATTTATAAACCGTGTAAAAGCGAAATCGTGTAAAACAAGTGCCGTGTAAATCGGGGGAGAAGTGTACATCCATATCATCGCTACATGTATCTTTTTTTCAAGACTGATACCATCCACTTGAGAAGATTCGCTGTGTGTCTCCTAGCTCTTTTAAATTGCTCAACGTTTATCGCGTCGCAGTTCGTTCTTATTAGTGGTTAAGAGCACATACTGCTTGACTTGTTTTTTTGACCTGAAGAAGGGGACTTATAACGCACTCGAAACAATTATCACCAACTTACTAGCATATTCCTGCTTTCTTTGAGAAAATTTTGCAAGTTTTTGTCATTGTAATGTTTAAGAGAATGATGAAGAATGAAATGTTCCAAATTCAATCCTTCTACGACATTCCTCGTGTAGATTTACTATCCATTAAAGAGGACACGAATCATGCTGTTTCTCATCTGCGCAAGAGTTTATAATCTGGAGTTTGTAATCTGTATTCATATGAAGTTTACAAGACTTCAGTGTCTGAGACAGTGTTGAAAAATGATGTGTTCCAAATATAATTCTACTGCAACATTCCTCGTGTGGATTTACTATATCTATAACCATGAAAGATGACACGAAACATGCTGTTTCCGATCTGCGCAGGAGTTTGTAATTTGGAGTTTGTAGTCTATTTTCATCTGAAGTTTTCAAGGTGTTGTGATTAACATGCTGTATGAACCAATTTGAATAAAGCAATTACTAATGAGTAATTGCTTTTGGAGCTTAATGAATAATTATAAATTCAATTTCTCCATTCAAATCAAAATCCCTGCAACAAATTTTTCTCTGATCGAATTCTCATGTCAATCACCTATAATGATGTATACCAGGGGTGCACAACCTTTTAGCACCTGCGGGCCAATTTCATATAGAATAAGCAACGGCGGGCTGCAAGGAGGGGGGGGGGAGGTACCACCCAGCAATATATTTTTAGTAAATACCGAAACAAAAAATTAAAAGTGAAAATTCAAAACAAATACAGAAATGAACAAAACAACTCACTTGCTTCAAAAATGTACAGTCATCGCCAAAATCCTTTTATTTTTTTGTAGAGCTAGTGGAAAATTTGACATTGTTTGGTTTTCATCATTCTTTCAATGTCTGGTTCAATCTTGGATGCAGCGATCCGTAGGTTTCCCACCAAGTATTCATCAGTTAGACGAGAAAGATCTTTTGATTTCACTTGTTTCATTAATGAAAATGATTGTTCACATAAGTAGGTGCTTCCGAATAATGTTATCGTTTCTTGAGCGAGAATTTTCAATTTCTCCATTTCACAAGGCAGGTAATTTCTGTAAGGTTCTAGAAAAAAAACTTTGGAAAATGTAGCTTTCCATTCGGAGTTACTCTGAATTTCGATAAGCTCCATCTGAAAATTGAAGGGCGCTGTTTCAATATTTGTCGTGAATTGTATTGCAAACACTTCCAAAGATTTCTCAAGTTTTCTGATATCTTGAAATCGACGACTGAACTCATTTTGTAGATTTTCTACTAGAAAATTTTATATAAAAAATAACTTTTTATAAAATTTTATGATGCAGTTTCTTTTCTTTTCTTTCTTTCTTTCTTTTTTTTTGCGAAAGTCTTGGAATTTTTTTTATGTGTTCGCCAAGCTGAGGGTGACGGCGAGCCGCACGCAACTAGGCCGAGGGCCGCATGTGGCCCGCGGGCCGCGGGTTGTGCACGACTGATGTAGACCAATTAATCTAAATTGATAATATTATATAATTTTGTATCATATAGTGTATACCAGATATTGACATGAGAAGCTAAAAAATATATAAAATGAATCATAACCAAAATGTACAATAAAAATTATCTATTTTTATGTGTAAAAAAAATGTTTATTAATTATGAAAATATTTATTAGGAATCCTTTATAGGTTATAATAATATAAAATTAATATGATTTAGATCTTAAGTTGAAAAATATAACTTCAAAATCAAGAATGTATATATGTGTGCATGCTATAAATACAACATTAAAATTTATGCAGTAAAGGAAAAAATATCAATAAAAATTTAAAAAAATAAGTTTTGTATAACACTCACTAATCTCCCAATTATGATCTTCATCTAATACCATGTTATCTATATTTTGTAGCTTCTGTAGAGATATATCTTCAATTTATCACTAGCATATAATCGCCATACGATACACACACTTCTTATTAACCATTTTTAGATAAACACTTTTTGACATCATGAACAATATTTTTTCACACAACACTTACACCACAAAATACGATTCTACAAGACCATACACTACTGCAAGGCAGATACAGAAGATCATTTTATCTCTGGTATAATTTGAAGTATAAAGCTAGCAAGAACATAGCTTTGATTATAAGTTTCAATTACCTTTCTCTATCAAGATCATAATGCAGTTTTTATAAATGTAATCCTAGAATGAACTACAATTTTAGCATCCAAACGTATACGCAAGCTTTCAATGAATTTTCATCCATCATGCCATTTCTGAAGCACACACAACACAAGACGTCTTATACCTTCTTAAACAAGATTGAAATTCACTCTACAAAACTCATGCATATTCGTTGATTCTAAGATGACCATAGTAGATAAAACAGCATTTTTTCCGTAAAAAAGAGAACTCTGAACTCGACTAGTAATCATAATCTCCTAAAAGCATTCACATTTTATTTAAAATCGAAATCCTTCCCCTTCCCAGGGAAGGGATTTGTGCCACAAAACCCAGTCAACCAATCAACCAACCAACCAACCCAGGGAAGAGGGACTATTTTTACTCCTAAAAGAACACACATGTTGAGCTAAAAACAACTGACTAAAAAAAAGTAAATGACCAGCCTCTTCGAATGCTGGGACGAAAGACGTACCAATACCTGCTTTGGTTATAAACAAAATAATGTCATTATAATCAACCTATGATTGAAAGGGGGTGAAAGGTTGAAACTTCACTGCCCTGAAGTGTTTTCGCTGAAGGGTGTTGGATAAAAAAAATATAGCAGAAATGACCCTGCACAAATGGTAGAAAGTGTAAGATGAAAGCCCTACAGATAAATCCCAGTGGAATTGAGCTTAATTGCTGGATCTTGACAACTAAATAGGTGCAAAATTAGTTAAAGATTCCCTGGATTGCAAAAAACATGGGAAGTCTGGCCTTCCTCTTTAGTATGCGCATTATTCCAGAGACATAAAATACAGTATAAAAGATTTGAGGGAGTGGAAACTGAAGGTTTTATGACTTTTTATAGCTTTTCGTCTCTGCTGAAATTGTGGGAAAATCCCTTGACCACCTGAAAGTTGAGGGAAAATGTCCTCGTTGCAAAAAGATAGTTTTCTGTGCATGACTAAAACTGTTATGGTGAGTTTGAAATTCTAAACTCATCACAACACAAGGCTGTAGTTGTTGTTGAGACCCAGATCGTCCGACCTACCAGAAAGGTGTAAGGTAACTGTTTGGATGGCCGGAAAGACACATGGCTTCAGTGTCGTATTTCACCATAATGAAGCTGCAGACGCAGAAAGTTTTGCAATCATTTTTATTTCATTCATTTTTCAAAATTCATTTTTATTTCACTGTTTATTTCCGATTCCATGCACGTACCCTATAATATACAGCAATTTTTATTGATAGAACTAAAAAAATGTGTTGAATTTAGTTTTACTTTGTAAAAACAAATTTTTGCAAGCTTTCAATAATACAGTATTATTTTACAAGTTTCCTAATATTATTTACAGTTTTATATGTTTTACAGTTTTATATGTTTTACAGTTTTATATGTTTTATACAGTTTATAATGTTTCATCTCTAAGATTGCGATACAATCCTAGGGTAGCATCTAAAAGCAGTGTTTCAATCACTGTGTAAAATTTGATCTGGAAATTAATCATATTCCAGACCACGGACATGGATGTAAATAATGCATGACTTTGTCCTTCCTCCAATGTATTGAATTGAAAAACTGATCAAATATAAATTTTTATCCTTTTTGTTAACATCATGTTTTTTGATACATGGCTTTGGATTAATTGACGTCCGTAGAAAATCTGCCACACGAACCTCGTGTTCTTCTGCTTCTAAGGAAATACGGCACTGCAAGACTTGTAAAACAAGCTCCTGAACATGTTCAGTCCAGATAACTCTTCGTAGATAACAGATTTCATGGACCAGTTTGAAGTACCAGCATGGATTATTCATGGACCAGTCTGAGATCAACATTCGTGAAATTGGCATCCGGTTCTTAATGGGAATGAATTTGTCGCTCTTCATAGACGTTTGCAAAATTTCAATACAGCAACTATTCTTGCTGCCATTGCAAGTTTCATCTATTCTGTGCTGGTGTTTGCTGCCATTGCAATTTTTCCGCTGTTCCATACAGAAGCTTGCTGCCATAGCAATTTTTCAGCTATTCCAAGCTGGTGCTTTTTGTTGTCATTGCAGGTTTTAGCTATTCCATGCTGGTGCTATCGCCGCTATTCCATGCAGGGAGTGTGTGTCATGAATGTTGTTGTCAGCAATTGAACAGCGATTCTAACATCTTTTATATTGTATTAAAATATCCATGAAATGTCTAAAAATTCTGCAATAGTATCTTTATAATAATTTACAGTTAAACAACCATACTAATCTCAGATTCTCAATCCATTGTTCAAAATTTTCTGTAGCAATATTTCTTTTACACTCTTTTTATAACAAATATCTGCGTTACAATATACTATTTCTATCTTTGCAAGGAATTGTTGAAAAAATTCTCGGAAGCCATATTTCCTTTACTCTATTTTTATATAAATACTTGTGTTATAATGTATTTGATATATAGCCATGAAGCACCAAAAATACTGGTGTAAAAGCAAATAACATAAGTCTTTCAAGTAGATAAAATTTATTTACAACGCTTTATACCACAGAAAGAATCCTTATATATTTCGCGTATATCTAACAACATAAGTATTTTGTCTGAATGTTATATTTTTTATTCGGTTTTTGACTTTGCGATATATTTCATGCAACTTGAAATGTGATACAAGCGAATTTCTAAAAACATAAATTTTTAAATTTCTTCTGGCATTTTATAATCAGTTAGTTTTAAAAATCTGATGTGGGCAGCACATAACTTTCTCTGCTGATTTTTTCACACACACACACACACACACATATATATATGTATATGTATATATATATATATATATATATATATACATATATATATGTGTGAAAAATAATAAACTAATTCAAAAACATTAGAAAAATCAAAAAATCGGAAAATAAGATGCATTAACATTAATGTTTTGAATTTTATTTTCGCAAAAAAATGTAACTTTTGTCAGTATTGAAACTACGTTTTGAGCGCCCTTATAATGGTGTATAGTGGCATTCTCGATTATCCAGTTTTCCTATGAATTACTTGTTTAGTAGGAATTTTCATCTTTGATTCATATTCATATTCAGTTCTGCATGTTTGGGAAGTTGTATTCTGAATTGCTTTTCCAGTCTCCAGCTTAGACTCACTGGACGGGTTTGGGAGTATTTCCGTGAACGTTCGTACTGCCTCCCTGGTAGAATTTCGACTTGTTCATTCCGGTGCTTCTAGATTAAGCTGTTGAGGTTGATCGTGTATACACGTGGTGAGGAAGAAGGATTCATGCCGCATGGTAATACAATTTTCTTAATGTATTCTTTTTTCATTTTTTGATGTCTGTAGTCTGAGTTTAAGCATTTATAGTAATGTACTATTGCTTAATCTGAAACAGGCATTTTTTTGGGTTAATTAGAATTAAATACTCAGACCTGAAGAGGAATTTTATTCTGATTAATCATCGAATTTGGGAAGGTTCTGTTCTTTTCTCTTATCGGCATTATGGCCGTGAATTTGCTTCTATGGTGATGTTAATATTACTTGAATTGTATTTTTTTTTTTTTTTTTTTTTATTTTTTTTATTTTTACATAATTCTTATTATTATATTTCAAATATATATATATATATATACATATATATATGCATACATATATTTATATATATATATATATATATATATATATATATATATATATATATATATATATATATATATATATATACATATATATATATACATACATATATATAAATATAAATATAAATATATATATATATATATATATATATATATATATACATATATATATATGGATTTTTATAATTCTTTTCATAGTATCATATAATTCTATTCATAGTATCTTATATTAGCCAGACATATCCATTCTCTTGTTTTTTTTTGTTTTTGTTTTTTTTTGTTTTTTTCACTTCCCACTTCAGCATTACTATTATTTGCCCCTCTTTTTAGTAGCTCTTTTTGTATATTAATACTTTTTCTTAACATTTCGCTTCACAGTTTTTCAATTCTTATGAATGGCAACAGTAAATGGTTTTTTATTTTTTTCTTTACGAATGGCAACACTGGTCTCTTCTATCAGTGTACCCTGTATTGAATCGATTGAGCATACGCTGTGCTTTTTCCAGGTATTCATTATTTCTTTTTTATTCCTTCTTTATGTATGTCGTCCAAGTAGAAATAGTTTATAGATTTAATCTATCCATTTCTTCAGAAACATACATTTTGTGTTTGCTTCTACAAAAAACTTGGACATGATTAGATTTTTGTAGAGGTTAACAATTCATGATTTAGGCTTAAAGCCTCGCCCACGTGTAATGCTTTTGTGCTTGATTTCGTTTGTTATACTTATTTCGATTCCATACCTTTATATTTTTCATTAACTTGTTGATTCGATATTTATTTATTTATTTTTTTTTTTTATTTTTTTTTTCCCATTTGCTTGAGGATTAGTTGATTTTTACTTTTGTTTTGTAAGCCTGTTAGATAGTTGAATTTAGCTTAAGTTTTTCTTTTTTTGTTTCCATACCTTTTAATTTGGTTGATTTTCTGTAACTTGATAGCTTGTGTTTTGTATTTTTTATCCATTTGATTGATGATCTGCTGTATTATATTTTATTCTGTGGGTGTTTTTAAAAAAGTTAGGTTTATCGTGTTACATCTTCTTACTTTTCGTTCATTGGATTTTCAAACTTCTATTATTATATACATACATATATATAAATATACGAAAAAATTATTTTTAGCATGACGTCTGTGAGTCTGTCTGTCAGTCTGTGTGTTTGTCTGTGCAATGTATGTACCCACTCTAACTCGAAAACTAATGGATCAAATTTCACAAAATTTGGTAGGTAAGTCACTTGTGTGAGACCCTGGTGCTGATTAGATTTTGGTACGAATCGGAATAAAATAATCCGCCTTTTTTTGCGAAATGGCCAGCAAAAAATTACTTGTATCCACTCTAGCTAAAAAACTAATAGATCAAATTTTACAAATTTTGGTAGATAAGTCACTTGTGGGTTACTCTGGTGCTGATTAGATTTTGGTACAATTCGCAAAAAAAGAACCTGTCTTTTTTGCGAAATGGCTCTCAAAAAATGTCTGTATATGCTCTAGCTAAAAACTAAGCTACCAAATTTCACAAAACTTATGGTTAAACCTGGTGCTGATTAGATTTTGGCACAATTCAGAAGAAATGGAGCCTGCATTTTTTTTTGCGAAATGGCCCTGCAAAAATAATCAAAATCTAAAATAAAAGATTACGTATGCTCAAATATATCAATTAAATGCTTGTTTTATACGTAATTTTTGCAGACCAAAGAATAAGACATAAGACTAACCCCATTACTCTAGGACTGGCCTTCCTCAAGAAATTTTATTTTTTTTGCATATTCGCCAGCTACTTTTGAAAATAGGCTCAGTTACTCAATGAAAACGAAAATGGATGTAAGAGTGCAAATTCAATGTAAAATAAAATAATGTTGGGTGTCATTTTGTGCAATTGAACTCAATTTAACGAATTATTGAAAAAATAAAGAGAACTTGAATATGCATCCGCAGGGACAGTCATGTACTGCCCACATCAGATTTTCTTATTTCGTACCACTTTCATACTTAATTATATTTTTTAATTGATTTTAAAACAATAAGAGTTACATTCAGGGTTTCCCCTTAATTCATTCATCCTGAATGTCAAAAGACCTTGATATTCACAGATTGAAATAATTGCACAAATTATCCTTTAATTCTCTCAATTCGTTCCCATTTGAGAGATAACTTGCCCACAGACAGACAGACATAAAAAAATGCTCACTTTATATCTAGGTATATGCAAAGCGTGTAGATTCATCTAAATCTGACAACATTGACAACTTTTTGGCATACTATGCCCTGTAAGCGAATTAAAAAAATAATTAGTACTCTTTGCAATATGACAATCTCTGACAATTTCACTTTCATACATACCTCCGTATATAAAGATGAAAGATTTTTACCACTAAAATGTATTCACATGAACATCAATGGCAAAATGGCATCTAAGCGCTTTATCTCAAGCAGCGTGTTGCCATTCTTGGAGGTGAAATAATGAAGAATACGTTCTGATAATTCGCGGTCATCTATCTTGCAAATTATCGTGAAACAGTGCACAGTCAAAAGCGAGGTTTTTCATTACCTACCTTGCACAAGATACACGTGAACATTTTTCAGCCGATGGCAATTTAGATAAGTCGATGTAATTCTTTTTCTTTTTATTAGTTTTTCGATTTTTTCTTGTTTTTTTCTTTTCGGGGGTTGGCAACAGCTCTGGGTCAATTAGCCATTGCTAGCTACTAAACTTTAGATGTGTATGTTGAGTGCTTTTCTGAAATATTATTTGCATGGAGCTAAAGGTAAGGAATTAAAACTGCATACTGAGAAAATGCCAATATCATTAAAGACAATAATTCAGGTGGCGCTGGAATAAGATAATCGCCCTTGCATTATATGTATTTCTATGGCGAAAGACTTAAAATATTTATTTAAACTGTCAATTTTGTAGAAATAAATTGTTAGTCCAATGCAAGTTAGATCTGAAACAATAGAAATATTTTATTTTTATTTTATTTTATTTTATTCAATTTACGTGGCAACTACAGATGAAATCCAGTTACAGTAGCCACACAAAAAATTAAAAAGTACAGAACATAAGATACAAAAAGACTAAGCAGTAAACATGTCAAGCGCATTCAAACAGGCTTTTTTAAAGCAGGAGTCAAATTAAATATATCAGTACACTATGTATTATATAGATTAACAAATTTATAGAAAGAATAGCATTTAAGGTAGTTGTGTTTAAACAGTAGTATTGTGAAACACAGTTTTTTCCTTGTACTATTAACAGGTACATGAAATTCCAGACAAAAAAGCAATCAATAGTGTTATTTAAATCTTTATAATAGAACAAAAGGCAGGATCATTTTCTTCTTTTTTTAAGAGACATTAAACTATAGTTCCGTCTGAGTTCACTTATATGCATATCATAAAGACAATAGCCAGACAATCTGTAATCCAGTACTGTCTGTAATAGTACGTAAAAGTTTATTTTGCACAATTTCTATTCGTTGAGAATGCAGACCGTAAACAGGGTCCCAGATCATTGCACAATATTCCAATATTGGCCTAACAAGGGTATTAAAGATACAAATAATGGTATCAGACCTGGTAAAAACACGAGATCGTCTTAGGGTGAAACCAAGTTTTTGGTACGCTATTTTAATAGTCATCAAGATTGATATCACGTCTGCATACAATAGATAAAACGTTTTTTTAAACGTAATTTTGATGACTTTAAAAGCTTTGCAGGGGTGTATGTCGTTTCGCTGTTATCCCCTGCTGGTGACTATAAATTTTACATTGGTAGTACAAAACGTACTGTTGGCATCCGTTTAGCAGAACATGCTGGCGATGTCACATCTGGTAAACTTTCTGCGACTGTTGCTCAATATATGGCTAATGATAAATTTCTTCCCGTTTTTGAAAAAACTTTCCATTTGGTTCGTTGTAACAATCCTCGTAGTATTCTTCTTTATGAACCCCTGTTTATTTATATTTACCGTAAATCAATTTGTAATTTTGATCCTGTTCAAATTTTAAGTTATGCTTGGCGACTCATTCGCGACTCTATGCAATTCAAATCGCTTAAAAGTTATTTGTGACGTCAATCTCAGGAATATCATGCTTGACGTTTTTCTAAAATTTGCATTAGTTCTTTCCTTGTAATATTTTTAAATTCGTAAGCGTTTAAACTTATTTTGTAATTTCAGTGTATGTTTCTTGTATTATTTTAGCAAGTTCGTTTACCATTTATATTTTATGCAAATTTGTTTTAAAATGGTCTCTATATATATATAAATATTCCATGCTTGTACCACTCATGTAGCCACTGATGAAGGGCGTATATACGTCCGAAAACGCTTTGGCAGTTTTTAACAATATTTTGTACGTCGTTTAGGATGTTAAATAAAAGACCTTTCATTTTTTAAAAAAACGTTTTATCCTTGGTTTTATCTATTTTAATAGTATTGTCGATATGACTATGAATGTTAAAATTATCATCGAAAGTTACACCCAAATCAATAATATGAGTACAACGCGATGAAGGTAAATTATTTAAAATGTAGTTGTAGTTGAGAATATTACGGATCCTAGCAATGCTCATAATATAGCATTTCGAGACGTTTAAATAGAGTTTATTTAAAACAGTCCAGTTATACAGTTCATCAAGATACTGCATCAATTTACAATCAGTCAAATTGTTGATTTTCATATAAGGTTTCAAATCGTCTGCAAACATAAAACAAATTCCTGACTATTCAAATTTATTTTACTTTTTAATTTATTTTTGTCTCCCTATATTCTAAACCCCGTCTTATAACTGTGAGAAAATACAGATTGATTATGCTGATAATTAGGAAATTTTAATTTAAAAATAAACAAACATACAAACATATACTCAATACTATGCTTCTATGTTGTGTCAAATGGAAACAAAGGGCGATTCACTAATACTAGTGACACCTAGAGATACACAGTTATGGCATTTTCAAATGTTTCATCCATAGGAGTTTAAAGTTCTTCACTCTAACTCCGTGGTTATTTACTACGTCACTCAATACGTCTCCAGTCTAACTAAGAAAAACAACTTCTTTTTTAGAAATTCGATTTTATTCATCAACATACTCTCCTTCAAGAGTGATACATTCATTCCAACGCTCCTCTAACTTTTTTATGCCTTTTTTGTAGAACGATTTGTCTTTGCTCTCAAAATAGGCATCAGTTTCGGCAATCACTTCTTCATTTGATCCAAATTTCTTTCACTGGAGCATTTTTCTGATGTCTGCAAAAATCCATTAGTCGCTGGGGGCCAGAGTGGTCGGACCGACGCAAAAAATCCTTCTTATCTCGCTTGAATAGTTCCAAACAGCGCTCTGAATCGTCGACGTGTTGTTGTTTTTTGTCCGGTGTGAGCAAACGCGGCACCCACTTCGAAAGCAACTTACGCATGCTTAAATTTTCGTGTAAAATTATAAAAACACTACCTTCTGATATCTTTTAGGTGTCAGCTATCTCACGCAACTTCACTTTACGGTCTTTCAAAACTATTTTGTGGACTTTTTTTATGTTTTCC
This sequence comes from Amaurobius ferox, assembly GCA_951213105.1. Taxonomy (NCBI): domain Eukaryota; kingdom Metazoa; phylum Arthropoda; class Arachnida; order Araneae; family Amaurobiidae; genus Amaurobius; species Amaurobius ferox. Next base: position 77,968,348 of record OX578155.1, on the reverse strand, counting down.
GGAACAACTGCCGATTTTGGGCGACCAGAGCGTTCAGCATCATCGGTGTTTGTACGACGACGATAGCAGCCACAAATATTAATGGCTTTTCGTGAAATTTTATATCCGGCTTTGTTGTCTAGAGCTAGAAAGAATTTTTTAAAATTTGAACAAGAATTTTAAATTTCATTCAAAATTATATATTTTTTTAACATGGTAGCGTAGGACAAAATTTGACATTATCATGCCTAAAACGGTTTATTTGTGTCTCAGTGATAACGAGAATTAATGATTTCAATCATTGCTGTGAGAAATAGCCGCGATACAATTATTTTACTTTCCCTGCAATACACGGTAATGTATAGGGAAAATATTGGAATCATGCCGCAAATCGCAACTCGAATATTCGACGGATCTACGCTTTTCGAGACCTCTAGAATACGAAAAAACAATTTTTAGCGTGACGTCTGTGTATGTGTCTGTCTGTCTGTGCAGATTTTGTATCCACTCTAACTAAAGAACTAATCGACCGAATTTCATAAAATTTGGAAGTCACTTGTAGGCGAATCTGGTGCTGATTAGTTTTGGGTACGATTCGGGAGAAAAAAAAACCCGCCTTTTTTTGCGAAATGTCCCGCAGAAACCTGTAACCACTCTAGCTAAAAAACTAATGAACCAAATTTCACAAAATTCGGTAGATAAGTAGCTTGTGGATCACCTTATTGCTGATTAGATTTTGGTACGATTTGGAAAAAAATAACCTGCCCTTTTTCTTCAAAATAGCCCACAAAAATCGTCAAAATCTAAAATAAAAAACTACGTATGCTCAAATATATCCATTAAATGCTTGTTTTGTACGTAATGTTTAACGAAGAAAAGAATAAGAACAACCCCAGTACACTAGGAGTAGCCGTTCCCGAGATATTTTAGTTTTTTCTCTACGGCACCTTTGAAAATGAGTCCAGTTACCAAATGAGAACGAAAATTGAATTAAAAGTGAATTAAATTTAATAAAAACAAATAGAACATTGATATAAATCTGCAGGAAAAGTCATGTGCTGCCCAAATCAGATTTTTTTGTTCGTCACGCTGTTAGCCCCCTTTGGGGGACAAATTACCCCCTCGGGGGGTGGGGGTACATTGTCAAATATGATATTAATCGAAATATTTTTTCAAGCCCTTTAATTTGAAGGGTAATACGGCATAGTTGTAATGATTTGGATCCTTGATACCGATTTTACAAATTTCTTCTTGTAAAATTTGAAAATAATTGGAATTCTGGTATGACAAAGTCGAGTTGAGACACACCCAAGTTAAGTTTATATAATTTTTCTTACAGCTTTTTTTATATAAAAATAACTTTTTCGAAACGGCATATAAAATATTTCTATTAATAACTTTCTTATTTCCTAGACTTCGTTCCAATAGTACAAGAGTAAATCATTTCTTATTGTAACAGAATTATGGATGCCCATTATAAACAATCGATAAAAATTTCGATAGTTGTTTATTGCTCTTTTTCTTTCTCCTAATAAATAACTGTAGTTATATATCAGCAGCCTTATACAACATAATCATTAATTTTATTACATATGGCATTTACAATTGCCTGTCTTCTTTTTACGAGGGAATTCTACTTAGGGTTGTTGGAGACGGTAAATGAAAACTGATGGTATAACCAATAAATATCTTTTAGTAATTTTCCTCTCTCTTCAAAGTAATAAATTTTTAACGATCGTTTGTTTCTAGACTGCTATTTGTAATTATTTTGCTATTCTTCAACAATGAGATTAAAGATATACATACAATATCTGTAGTATTTTTACTGTCTCATACTATGTGTATAGAAAGATAATTGTTTTCCAAACAATTTTCAAATTTGGGATTTTCTCGTAAAAATTCATGAAATCACACCTCTGAAGCATAACAATCAAATTATTTTGTTATTCTTTAACAATGAGATTAAAGATATACAATCCCTGTAGTATTTTTACTGTCTACTACTAATCTATAGAAAGAGAATTGTATTCCAGAAAATTTTCGAATTTGGGATTTTCTCGTAAAAAATCACGAAATCACACATCTGAAGAATAACAATCAAATTATTTTGTTATTCTTTAACAATGAGATTAAAGATATACAATCCCTGTAGTATTTTTACTGTCTCATACTAATGTATAGAAAGAGGATTGTATTCAAGAAAATTTTCGAATTTGGGATTTTCTCGTAAAAAAATCACGAAATCACACCTCTGAAGAATAACAATCAAATTATTTTGTTATTCTTTAACAATGAGATTAAAGATATACAATCCTTGTAGTATTTTGACTGCCTCATACTAATGTATAGAAAGAGAATTGTATTCTAGAAAATTTTCGAACTCGGAATTTTCTCTAAAAAAATCACAAAAATCACACATCTGAAGAGTATTTCGAACAGTTTTGGAAATTACCCGTCTGGCGGACTTCAATTTGTGAGTTGCTTTTTTTGTGTGTTTGCGCATTTGTGCGCTATTTTTTTTTTCATGTTTATGTGTTATATATATAAGTTGAATTTTGTCCTCCAGAATTGTTTCTCTATGAATCTTGTTTATTCCGTTGTTGGACACAGATTGCATAAAATTTTAACCATGTGTTTTTATGCAATCATAGAAACAACGGATTTTAGTATATCTGTGTAGAATGTGGGGCCTGAAGACGTTTCTGGCAGATATACTACTCATTGATTTATTTTTTTTTCCTGTCTATTCCATGATCTACTTTTCCAGCCCTTCCTCGTTACTTTTTACTTACTGCTTTTAATGCATTAAATGCACGTTAATATTTTACCCGCGGTTTTATGCTGTGTATACTGATTTGTACTCCTTCACTTTTGTTTTTATTATTACTTTCCTTATATACATAATGTATAAGGAAAGTATTGTGATGGGGTCGAAAATTTGAATTCGAGTTTTCGACGGGAGAGCACGTTTCAAGCATCCCTGATCACGAATCAAACATTTTTGAAGTGATGTCTGTGTATGTGTGTGTTTGTGAAAGTGTGGTGTGTGTGTGTGTGTGTCAGTGAGGCTGTGGAGACGATAACTAACGAACGAATGGACCGATTCGAACGAAATTTGGTACAAATATCACAATCCGTACACACTGGAAGCCTATTGCTTTTATACGCAATCAAATGTTCAGAACCTCCTAAATTTTCGAGTAAAATTTTGAAAAAATCGTCAAAAAATCAAAACTGCTAATAAAGTTACGCAAGTAGACATTTCTTATGCAATTTTTCATTAGAAAACGATTGAGATATATTTTAGAACGCTAACATAAACCGTTCTCGAGATATTGCACATTTTTGAAAAAAATTATCAAAAAGTCATATAAAATAAAAAAAAATATTTCCTATTGAGAAACATGTTCACTTTTCATATGTAATACCATGCGATAAATTGGGTGACATCATTCTCGTGGATCTAGCTCGTTCCATTCATGAAAAAAGATACTTTGAGTAATACTTTTGTATTTGATCGCCAATAGTCATTTATCTGCTGCAAGAATAACTTATTTCTTCGTCCATAACGCTTGGCGAGATTTTAGCGATGATTTTGACGGAATGTCGCCAACTTGGCGACTATATATACGCATATTGCGTATATATATATATATATATATATATATATATATATATATTCCTTAATTTCAACGGAAGTAGAGAAAAAAAAATTAAAGGCATAAACATATTCCAAGAAATAATTTTAATTCATATATATTCAAATTAGTTTTACAGGGATAACTCAAATTGGTATATTCTAAATGTCAAAATTAGAGTATAGCTTTAAAAAGTTTCAATCTATTCTGTGATTGAAAAATGAAGAAAATATGATTTTTTTTTGCACTGACCCCTTTGTAATCAAAAATGTAATTAGCAGATGAGATAAAAATAAAATTTCAGCTTTTTAAAATTCGAAATTTATAAAATTAAATTTTTAATTTTACTTAAAATTTAACACAACTGAAAAAATACTAAACTGTATGAATCAAATAATTTACTTTAAATGATTGAGGGGCTGAAATTGTTAAGCAACATCAATGTTTCAGGAAATAAACTGTCGTTTTATTCTGCTCTTTATTTTATCAAATAATCAAAAAGAAAAAAAAAGTGCTATAAATTAATGTTATTTGGAAACGCATTAAAATCAATAGAAATAAAAAATGCAACATAATCATTTCACAGTATAAATAATCTCAAAGTATTTTATTTCTAATTTAATCTGCTTCTACACATCCAGCAAATCAAGGAGAGTACGGTCAATGTGGACGCCTCCCCCACTGGGTCTAAATTGGGTGGCACTTCCCGGCCGTCCAAACAGTTACCTTACACCTTTCTGGTAGGTCGGACGGTCTGGGTCTCAACAACAACATCCAGCAAATCAGCCTGACACAGATAGAAAATTAAAAATAATTCTATCTCCAACAAGCTAAACAACTGGCTAAAGTTTAGTAAAACCAAAAGTTTTAAGTATACAAATGAGTAAATATAATCAGGATAAGAATCCTAAATGACAAGAAAATTAATTTCTAAAGATATTTATTGTGATTACATATGCATCTGAATAAACACTTTTATAATCGAATTAATTCACATATCTTTTGTGTTTGCAATAAACTCAGCAAATCGGTCACATCGGAAATCAAGAGTATATAGTCCAGGAATGCAATACATGATTAAAAACATGGCAAACATGTATATAAATCACAAAAATGTTAAATGAACAGTTTAAAATTGAAATAAAAGTTGGTCCAGATGAAAATCAACACGATGTGCACATTTGCAAAGGAAATGTCACCTCTTTGTGGTGGTTCACACACAAATATTTTTCCGAGTGTAGTTCTGCTGAATGCGCATGCGCAACTTGGAGGTGGAGTAAAACCCATATTCTTAGGTAAAACTGTGTGGAAGCAAATTTGCTTCATCTACAATGTTCCGGTTATAAACAGTAACAGAGAGCGCTGTTGACATCTTACTGAGCCTTCGCTCGCTTACACACTTCATATTTTTTTGGAAACACGGTTTCCAAACACATTTAGATGAATCAAATTTAACAGATTTATGAAGACCGTTAGAAAGTCGACTGTAGAGTTAATCTCCAGTTTCAATATGTGGTTCTTATCGTCAAACTGTGACATTAATTCAGTGACCCTAATTGGAAGTTCGAGGTTTTTATTTACTACTTTTTATTATTTGTCCTAGCTCCTAGTGTGGTAGTTTGTTGCACATTTAGAGTTTAAGCAGTTTGGGGGGTTGATGCAGATCTAAGGGTTACCTAGCATTTTAGCAGCTTAGAGTATTGAATAAGTTTTAACAATAAAATGCTAAACGCTTCTTATTAATAAATTATTGGTAGTTAAAGAAAAATTTAACATATTTCAAGTTATGATTTACACACTAGCAGGTATTTCTTTGAGTTATTTCCTTGAGCAGGTATTTCCTTGAGTTATTTAGTTTTTTACTGGATCCTGCAGCATCTAGTTAAAAAATCTTTAACTGTAATTTTTTTGTTTCATAATTACAAATTCTTGTGCACTGTGGGTACCTTGTATCTTGATGCTTGAATACTTTTATCATAAGTTCAATTATACATTCTGTGATTTAAAATTTCATTATGTGCGAAAATGATTTTATGTAAATGTTCTATTGATATTTACAAAGTATATGTAATTCTTGTATTCATACATATATAGATTCTCATAATATGAATTTCTTGCAAAATGATTCTTTTTTATCAAGTTTAGAAAACGTAAATTAATTAATTTTGTAGCGGTATATGAAAATATAGGACCGTACTCTGGTAGGAAGTGCAAAACCGGGTTATTGAATAAAGAGAAACAAAGTTCGATCCTCATTGACGCTCAAAACATTTCCCGTGATTATGTGTAGTATTGGAACGATAAATATGTATGTCCAAAAATCCTTCTGAGGGTATGGTCAATGGGGTTGTCATCTCCATTGGGTTACGATCTATATAAGCGAATTATTTTATTATCAAGTTCCTGGCCATTGTAAAGGCGACAACTTCAATAGAAAGTACATGAGTATGCAAAAAGTATGTGCCAGTCCCTATTGCAAATTTCAGTTATTAAGTAAAATAAGTCATTAAGTAAAATATTCTATTAATTTGAATTTATGAGACACGGAAAATGAATGAAACGAAAACAAATTATTGTAATTGTCACATATGTTAAATAATGTAGCTGCTGACTTAACTGTAACTGCTAAACATCAATATATGTAAAAACATGTACTCACATTAACTGTGTCAGTGACTGTAGAACAGTTTTGTATGTAAACATTATATGTTTTGGCCAGAGTGCCCTGTTTGTTTATTATAATTGCTATGTGCAACTTTAATACATTATGATTTAATCCAGAAATGATATAGTTATTCCACGGATATGAAACATAGAAATATGGTGTCAGAAGTGGGATTCGAACCCAAGCTCCAGAAATGATATAGTTATTCCACGGCTGTAAAACGAAGATTGAAGCAGTAATTTTATTAAACATTTAATTTAATAAAATTACTTTGTATGTTATAATGTATAGGGCAATAAAGGATAAATTCTGTTTTTTACCCCTCGACACATTCTCGGTGTACTGAGTGTGCTACTCCAACCAAACTTTTTTTCAGGCAAAATGTAACGTGGTAAATTAAAGTAAAAAAATGTACAGGTCTATTTATTTATTATCTATCTTTAAAATTTGAATATTTTTTCCTAAAAATTGCGCACCTAAACTTTAGAAAAGAACTATAATTAAGAAAATAGCATATAACTAGATACAAATGTGGAAAACAAGCAATATGGATATGAAAAACTTATTGCGTACACAGTACGCAAGGCGACTGTCGAAGGGTTGAAATAGAATGGCAGCCAGGCCAAAATTTTCGGTAATTATCATTTGTTTCACTACTAGCTCCTACAGTGCCTTTGCCAATCTCTCTTTCTTTCCATTAACGCTACCGTATTTCAAGGGGATACTTATTCTCATTCTTTACACCAAGGTTCTTTAATATAAGGTTAGAAGATCAACCCGGCAACCAATCAAAAAGTTGTTAGCCTGACGTCGGCGAGCTTAGCATTTCGTCATTCATGACGCCAAGAACTTTGAGAGTTGTTGCCAAAACACAGCAAGTTTGCCCATTATTACAATTAAAAATTGTTTGTTAATTTTGAAATCGCGATTTCTAGACGTAGACAACCTACGTAGAAATTTTTAATCTGGCTGCGTGCACCCTCCTCAGCGACGTTTAAAGAGATTCCCGGGCTAAAAAATGCGAATATTTGCAATTCCCGTGACATTAGATGCGTAGAAAAGACCACAGTAAAAAAAGGATGTCTAACTTATGTGACATGAGAGGGTTCCCTCTGACTTGAAGGCACGATATACTAACTATAGACGATATCCATATATTTACCTTTTGAACTTTTTCAAAAATGTTTTAATTTTAATATTTTTCTGAAGGTTATATGAATAACAATTAAAGAAAACTTTATGCTGAAATATTCTCTCAACTTTTCAATAACTCTAAATTATAAACTGCACTCAAGTGAGATTTATTACTGCAGAAAATATAGTTTAACATAAAGCTTATGGAATGTCCTGAATTTTCCAAAAATTCGTTCGAAAATTAGGGGTTAACCGAACGTTCGATAATAGAGTTCCAGTGTTCAAGAACCGGAAAAATGGAAATTAATTACGTTCGAAAGGCTCAGTTTGTCAAATGTCACTCCAAAAATCATCGGACAAACATACACATACAAACACATACACACATGTACATGCAGATATCACCTAAGAAACGATATTGATGCTTGAAACGTGCTCCTGTGTCGGAAACTAGAATTCGAAGTTTCAACCCCGTCACAATACTTTCCCTATACATTACTATGTATGTAAGAATAATAACCAGAGACAATAAATATTCAAATAAAGAAGTAATTCATTAATTAAATAATTAATATATTCAATCGAAAACAAACAAACTACTGGCATATATATTTGAAAATAAAATTGATTTTATAAAACCAAGTTCCTAATACCACTGATTGTGTATTTTTCATTCATATTTTAAGGAGCACGATAATTATTTAATAGATAGGTTAGAAAAAATTATCACAATTTTCTATTTCAACAAACTAATGTCTTCACCATTCTATAGATTCAGCAAAAATCTTAGAGCCCTCTATACTAGGGAATGAGTCTTTATCTGAGTTCTGTAGCCTTGTACCCAAATCATCACTCCAGAGGATCAAATCATCACGTCAGAGGATCAAATTATCACTCCAGTGGATCAAATCATAACTTCAAAGGATCAAATCATGACTCCAGAGGATCAAATCATCACCCCAGAGGATCAAATCATCACTCCAGAGGATTAAATCAGCACTCCAGAGGATTAAATCAGCACTCCAGAGGATTAAATCATCACTCCAGATTATCAAATCATTACTTCAGAGGATCAAATCATCACTCCAGATGATCAAATCATCACTCCAGAGGATCAAATCATTACTCCAGCGCAAATCATCACTCCAGAGGATCAAATCATGACTCCAGAGGATCAAACCATCACTCCAGAGGATCAAATTATCACTTCAGAGGATCAAATCATCACTCCAGAGGATCAAATCATCATTCCATAGGATCAAATCATCACTCAATTATCACTCTCAAATCATCACTCTCAAATCATCCCTCAACTATCACTCTCAAATCATCACTCAATTATCACTCTCAAGTCATCACTCAATTATCACTCTCAAATCATCACTTATAATTACAATTTGCCCAAAGATATTTGTTAGCCTAATACAATTCTTTCTTGTCAATGAAGAGGTTTTCTCACTGATATTCGTTCATAAAGGCCTACATCAACAAGTCTACATCTGACACCAGGAATGCTAAATTTGCTTATCCCTGTTCAAGTTAATCTGAGAAGTTACTTCAGGTGCTATAAGTAAGACGTCTATTGAAGTTGCTAGTAATCGCTAATCTTCTATCGTCAGTTGGAGTTGCAATGCTGGGACTTCCAATAAGTTTTTATTGGATTATCTGCCATCATCATTTAAATTTTACTTTCTCTCATACGTAGTATTGAGAAACTATTATTTTCACGAAAAATTTTGATTTCCAGATATTGATGTCAATATATGTTTTAAGACCTTCTGAATATACCTTTTGACTATTTTTGGAGTGCTGTCCATCTGTCTGTGATTAATTTCTTGTGTACATGGTGATAGCGGCCAAAAATATTATTGGATTTCTACGAAATTTTATATGCAGTTCTATTATAAATAAAAACTAGAACTAGATATAATTTTTTTTTTAATTCGAGCGAAAACTTCGAAATTTATTTTAAATTTTATATTTTTGTTAACATGGCACCATAGGAAAAATAATTGCCACAACCATGCATAAAAGAATTTACTTATGGTTCAATGATCATAAGACTTCATTGTTTCAATCACTGTTGTGAAAAATAGTCGCAGTGCAATTTTTTCGTTGCTGACGTCATTTCCTCCCTTGGAGGGTAACTTACCGGCCCCCCGGGGGATGCACTGTCAAGTATTATTTCAATCGAAATATTTTTTCAAACCCTTTAAAGTGAAGGGTAATATGCTATAATTGTAATCATTTGGCGCAATGGTATAGATTTTTCAAAAATTTTCTCCTACAATTTAAAAAAAAAGGTACTAAAAATGGATTCTGTTATGAGAAAGTCGAGTTGAGCTATACTAGTGGAGTTGAGCGAAATTTGAAAGGAACGTAGCCACATACAAAGGGAACACGTAAATGGACTTAATTATGTCTAGAAAATGCAGTAAAATCAGTCAATCAGAGTCTTTGAAAATTGTCTTATCTTACATAATAAAGAAATATGTTTTCGTATCTTTCGCCGTGTCTGTGTGTGCGTTCTGCAGTAGGAAATCTACGAGTCGGACCACCATAGAATTTAGTATACAGATATAACAGGATCCGTAAAGATTCACCTCGGCGATATTTTTACTTTCTTTATATACATAATGTATAAGGAAAGTATTGTGACGGGGTGGAAAATTCGAATTCGAGTTTTCGACGTGAGAGCATGTTTCAAGCATCCCTGATCCCTAATCGAACATTTTTGAAGTGATGCCTGTGTGTGTGTTTGTGTGTTGAAGACCCAGACCGTCCGACTCATCCTAAGGACTCGAGCAACCATTTGGACGGCCGGATGTGTGTGTGTGTGAAAGTATGTGTGTGTGTGTGTGTGTGTGTCAGTGAGTCTTTGGAGACGGTAACTGACGAACGAATGGACCGATTCGAGCGGAATTTGGTACAGAAATTACAAACCGTAAACACTGGAAGCCTATTGTTTTTATACGCAATCGAATGTTCAAAAAACCCCTAAATTTTCGAGTGAAATTTTGTAAAAATTGTCAAAAAATCAAAACCTCTAATAAAGTTACACAAATAGATATTTCTTATGTAATGTTTCCTTAGGAAACGATTGATATAAACTTTAGAACGCTAACATGAACCGTTCTCGAGATATTGCACATTTTTCAAAAAAATTATAAAAAAAGTCATATAAAATTAGAAAAAAATATTTCCTATTGAGAAACATGTTCACTTTTCATATGTAATACCATGTGATAAATTTGGTGACATCATTCTCGTGGATCTAGCTTGTTCCATTCATGAAAAAGATACTTTGAGTAATACTTTTGTACTCGAACGCCAATAGTGATTTACTGCTGTAAGAACAACTTATTTCTCCCTCCATAACGCTTAGCGAGATTTTGGCGTCGAATTTGATGGAATGTCGCCAACTTGGCGACTTTTTTAAATGTTGCTAAATTAACGAAAAACTCGCCAAATGGATAAAAATGACGCTAAATCAATGAAAGTAACCACTGATTGACGAAAATTCAATATCTTGGAAATAATATAAATATCTACTATAAAAATAATCTACTTTTTTTACTGTAAAAGTAGTAAATTGATTGCATTATATAAGGAAAGTCAAGTGCTGCCCACATCAGATTTTTTAAAGTCGAATTAGTGCTTTAGTTAAGTAAAAACACTTTGTGCAAAAGGTAAGGAAGACAAAAGCAACGTAAATAAAGACAAAAAACACGATAATGCAGCAGACAGCTGTTTCCAGGAAACACTGGATCCCCTTCATCAGTACAAGAGAACCAACAATCCCGAATTCAAAAAGAGGAATAGGCGGAGATTAAAGAAGAAGAGGGAATTATATTCCCAACACCTGTATTAAGAGAGAGTTAATCAGAAAGTAGAATAGTCATGAAGAATAGTTAAGAAGAATAGTCATGTCAATCAGAAAACGAGAATGTTCCGTATCTGTTACGCGATCGCCACTTGGCGACTGAACATTCCACCTTGGCGCTAATTAGGTTATTGTAACCCAGCCGAAGAAGGTAGAAAAGAGCGAGAACTTGTGTGCGAGTTCAGAGTTTTCTCTGTTGCATCCGTCATGTGCTGTCGTGGTGTTTGTTTTGCGCAAATAAAGTTTTGTTAATATACAGTCCATTCGCAGCATTTTTTCGCTTACCTCCGCACATTTAATGGTCCGTCGACCCGGAGGTACTACCAGTTCCTATGGTAAGGGATTTGATTAAATAACTAATTTAATCTTACTTTAGTTTCATCGCTCGTCATGACTGACAGTAACACAATTACTGTTCTAAACCGCAAGCGCGGTAATATAAAGGGTCAACTGACCAAAGTTACGAACTGTCTTACCGAAGGAAAAGAACCAACATTCAATGAGCTGAATGTCTACTGTGAATTGATTACAAAAATTCAAGTAAAGTTTGATGCATTAAAAGAAGAATATTACGCTACTGTTCCGGATGACGAATTCGAAGAAACGGAAGCAGCCCTGTCGCTAATTGATGAAGAGATGCAAAAAATAGAGGTTAGAATTAGGACCTCTATAAATAAAATTAAGGATAATTCAGATAATTCTACAACGACTGAGAAGAGTTCTACTCAAGAGGTATGTTCATTACATACAGATCTGCATAAAAGGGCTTCGATCAAACTACCCAAAATCCCATTACCTATATTCAGTGGTAAATTTGAGGAATGGAATCTGTTTAAAGGTCAATTTAATGCCTTAATAACTGAAAATCAAGATTTATCAGAAAATGAAAAACTCCATTATTTACGCGGTTCATTAAAGGGTGAAGCTAAGATTATTGAAACGTCCGATGATTCGTACAGTTCTCTTTTTAAGGCTTTGGAACAACGCTATGAAAATCATAGAATTATTGTTGATACGCATATGAAAAATATTCTTAATGTGGATTCAATCAAATACGAATCTGAAAAGGAACTTCGCAGCCTATTAGACATTGTAAAGAAGAATCTCAGAGCTTTAAGGGTTTTGGAATTTGAACGCGACAAATTTTCTAATGCATTATTATTAAATATAATACTTAACAAATTAGATCGCGAAACACGCAAGCAATATGAATTAACGCTAACAAACAATGAAGTTCCAGATTTCGATGCATTTTTGGAATTCTTAGAAAGAAGATGTCAAATTCTTAGTAGTATTAGCAGAAATATTGCTAAACCCAATGTGGAACGATCAAAATCATTTATCGTTAAATCCAATAATTCCTGGAAAGTATGTGTTGCATGCAAATACAAATATCATCCTATTTATCATTGTCAAAAATTCAAGGACATGAAACTGGATAACAGATTAGAAATTGTTAAAAAACACAAACTATGTTTTAATTGTTTGAGCGATCTTCATATGTTATCAAACTGCAATTCGAAAAGTTCTTGTTTCGTTTGTAAAGCATCCACTCACCATACGCTGCTACATAAGTATTATTATACACCCACTTTAACTAAAGCGCAGATCTCATCGCCAGACACTTTGGCTACTTATAAGGAGCAAGAAGTGAACAATTCCGCTCAATTTATTGACTCGCAGCAGACTCGTTCTTCCTTTTTTACAAATGGAAATTCGAAAAGTGTGTTGGTTAATACAGCAATCGTGTACGTGAAGGATTCATGTGGTCAAAGAATTGCATTGAGAGCAATTTTGGACTGTGCATCTGAGTCATCATTTTTATCGTACAAAGCGGCTGATGCACTTAAATTAAAGAAAGAAAAGATACAAATACCAATTTGCGGTTTGAATGACACTACTCTGAATGTCAGGTCAAGGGTCACCGCTGAAATATCGAATGAAAGTAAGGATTCAAAATGGGAATTAGAGTTACTTATTGTACCTAAAATAACAGATGTTACGCCTTCGAAGAAATTTAAGATTTCTAATTTGAAAATTCCAAAGAACTTAAAACTCGCAGATCCTAAATTCTTTTTGCCTCAAAAGGTTGATTTACTTTTGGGTGCTGAATATTTTTTCGCTTTCTTAAACTCGGATAAAATTAGATTAAGAGAAAATTTATTTCTACAATCAACTGTTTTCGGACATGTGGTTTCGGGCAGTGTTTCGGACGATAATTCTGATATGTCAACTAATTATTGTTTTTTGTCTAAAAATTTGGAGACTCTAAATAAAACACTTACATCGTTCTGGGAAACGGAAAACATCGAAAGTCACGAAACTTGTATCAGTGAAGAGTTAAAATATTGCAACGAACACTTTGAAAAAACGCACTATCGGAACACAGATGGAACATATGTAGTTAAAATGCCATTCAAACCAGAGCTTTCTGAAAAGATGTTGGGGAGTTCTAAAGAAATGGCTTCTAAAAGATTGGAACATTTGTGGAAACGATTAGAACGCGATCCTACCATGCAAGAGCTATATTCAGATTTTCTTAGGGAATATGAAGTTCTAGGCCACATGGAGGAAATAAAGGAAAATGAAGATTCTGAAGAAGGTTATTATCTCCCTCACCATGGCGTTTTGCGACCAACTAGTCAAACGACCAAACTGCGCGTCGTTTTCGATGCGAGCGCAAAAACTACTAACAAAAATTCTTTAAATGATTTGATATGCAAAGGAGGGGTGATACAGGAAGATCTTTTTTCGATATTAATACGTTTTAGAAAACATCTCTATGCATTCACTACAGATATAGAAAAGATGTTTAGAATGATTGAAATTGATCCGTCACAAAGAAAGCTTCAAAAGATTTTGTGGAAAGACAACCAATCGGCAACAATCAAGACTTATCAGTTAAAAACGGTTACCTACGGCACTGCGAGTGCGCCCTATTTAGCTACGAAAGTTTTGCATCAACTTGCTTTAGATGAAAGCAAAGACTTTCCATTAGCATCGAGTGTTATCCTGCACGACTTCTATATGGATGACTGTCTTTCTGGTTCATCGGATTTGAAGGAATTTAAAAGTATTCAATTAGAATTAACACAGCTCCTTAAAAGAGGGGGAATGTCTTTGCATAAGTGGTGTTCCAATATAACTCGCACTTCTGAACAGATTTTTCCCTTAGATCGAAATTCAGAAGAGATAACAGTAAAAACATTAGGCATGCTTTGGAATAGCTCAACGGACACATTTGCATACAACGTTTCAATCGACAATAAGTGTAGTTTCACTAAACGAGATGTGCTTTCACAAATTGCCCGCATCTATGATCCTATTGGTCTTCTCGGGCCAATTATTGCCAAGGCGAAGATTTTCATGCAACAATTGTGGTTGCTGAAATTAGGCTGGCATGAAACATTACCACCAGACTTTTCGAAACAGTGGATGTCCTTTATTAAGACACTGCCAGATTTAGAATTCATCAAAGTGCCCAGATGCGTCCTTAAATCCGAGGTCAAGTCTATTGTTCTCCATGGATTTGCTGACGCCTCCTCTAAGGCTTACGGCGCAGTAGTGTACGTGCTGTCTGTAAACTATGCAAGCCAAGTCTCCTGTCAACTTCTGTGTAGTAAATCACGCGTGGCTCCCATCAAAACCATGACGATTCCAAGACTTGAACTTGCGGCCTGTCTCCTTCTTTCACAACTAATCCATAAGGTCTTAGATGCTTTAAGACAGAAGGTGGACTCTGTTCAACTATGGTCTGATTCAACTATCAGCCTGGCTTGGATAAGGACCTCTCCCCACTTGCTTAAAACCTTCGTAAGTAACAGAGTATCCCAAATCCAGCAGCTGACCAAGGACTTTCAGTGGCAACATATCCCCTCTGAATCTAATCCTGCTGACCTCATTTCCAGAGGATTGGACGCAGGAACTCTTGCAGACAATAAACTATGGTGGTGTGGACCAGATCCTTCTGTGTTAGCAATTTCGACTCACGAGACTCTGTGTGATCCTGATTTCATAATGGACAAGGTCTATCTGGAGGAACTCAAGGTCCCTTCTAAATTAACTTTAGCCTTGAATAGTGACTCTAAATTTTATGATAATTTAATTGATCGCACTAATGATTTTCATAAACTAATTAGAATACTAGCATTTATTTTTAGGTTTATTAAAAACTGTAAGGGTAATACACATGCATTAAAAGTTGCTCTCTCTAAATGAATGTAAACAGGCTGAAGAATGTTTAATTAAGCAAGTCCAGTTAAGTTATTTCACTCCAGAAATTTCGGCCTTTCAAAAAGGAGCATCAGTTCCAACTAAAAGTAGGCTCAGAGTTTTGCATCCATTTCTGGACAGTAGAGGTTTAATTAGGGTCGGTGGTCGTCTTACTAATTCAAATTTAAATTACGATCACAGACACCCAATAGTTTTGCCTTCTGGTAATAAAATAGTTAAAATGATCTTTCAGTATTATCATAGAAAAAATTTGCACGTTGGGCCACAAGCCTTATTGAACACTGTTCGGCAAAATAGATTGCCAGGAATATTAGTGTTACTCAAGGACTCAAATCTTCCGTTCAATAAGTGGCCTATGGCCAGAATTACTAAAGTTATGCCAGGTGCAGACGGAAATGTTCGTGTCGTAGACTTACGCACTTCGGCAAGCAATTTTAGAAGATGCGTTTCTAAAATATGCATCTTGCAAATTCCAGATAATCACAGTCCAATGTAAAATAATTATTGTGATATTTACTTTGTATATGTTTATATTGATTTTGTTAGAATATGTTTTATTTGTAAAGTTATGTAATATTTGAAATAATTGAATATTTCAACGCCGGGCGGGATGTTCCGTATCTGTTACGCGATCGCCACTTGGCGACTGAACATTCCACCTTGGCGCTAATTAGGTTATTGTAACCCAGCCGAAGAAGGTAGAAAAGAGCGAGAACTTGTGTGCGAGTTCAGAGTTTTCTCTGTTGCATCCGTCATGTGCTGTCGTGGTGTTTGTTTTGCGCAAATAAAGTTTTGTTAATATACAGTCCATTCGCAGCATTTTTTCGCTTACCTCCGCACAGAGAAGTAAGAACACAAGATTAACATAGGGCAAAAAGACACAGCTGAAAGACAATGTAAAAAAAGACACTGTGAGCTTAAAAAGACACAAAACAGTAACAAAGAAATCAGCTCTTTTTTTATTCTTTTGTCTCCGTTTTGTGTATTTTTAAACCCTTGTTCGTCTTGTTGAGTGGGTTTTATTTATTATTTGTTCAGACTTGATTTTTCTTGTCGGAATATTCCTATTATGTTTTGTCATATTGTGTTGTTACTTCTCCTTTTCTGATTGACATGTTTGGTCTTCTTGCTGTTTTCCAATAAGCTCTCTCTTATCTAGGTGCTGGGTATTATAATCCTCCCTACTTCTTTCATCTGCACCCATTTCTATTTTGGGATTCGCGATTGTTGGCTCCCTTACACTGGCGAAGAGGACCCATCGTATCGTCAAAACAGCTGTATGCTGCAATATCGTGTTATTTATGCATATTTACGTTACTCTTTCTTTCTTTAGCGTTTTAATTATTTTGTTTTAATATTTTCACATAAATCGGTTCCTTACCCACCGAAAATATTATCACAAAGTTCCCATCTTTGCAGTATTGGAAAGAATGAAAAACGCTCTTTCCAACGATGTTTGAACAGTATCCACAGGACAATTCCGCCACATTTGTTTCATTAAGATATCAAACTTTACATTTTTTATGTTATCTGGTATATTTATATATCGCCGTATTCGAAATAGTGTAGCACAATTCTATAGTTTTGCTAAAATGTTCGCATATATCTTCGGATTCACACTAATTGTTTTTTTGATTAATTTTTTTTATTAAATGAAGCATAATCATTGATATTTTTGTTCTTCGTCACGATTTGCGGTAACAGCTCTGCGCATGCCCGAGAAAGTGTGAGTTTTAACCACGACATATTCTCCTTCATATTCGTTATGTGGAAACAGCAGAGGATGCTAGAGTGGGTTTATTATTTGGATTCTCTAACTTTGTAAATTAAAAAATATCATCCTCCATTTTTTTTTACTTTCCCTGCAATACATGGTAATGTATAGGGAAAGTATTGGAATGATACCGAAAATCACAAATCGAATTTTTAGAGGATCTACACGTTTCGATACCTCTAGAATACGAAAAAACTATTTTTAGCGTGACGTCTGTGTGTGTGTCTGTGTATCTGTCTGCCTGTGTGGCTGTCTGTCTGTCTGTGTGGCTGTCTGTCTGTCTGTGCAGATTTTGTATCCACTCCAATTAAAAAACTGATTGACCGAATTTCATAAAATTTGGTAGGCAAGTCGCTTGTGGACGAATCTGGTGCTGATTTGTTTTGGGTACGATTCAGGATAAAAAAAACCCGCCCTTTTTTAGAAATGGCCCGCAAAAACCTGTATCCACTCTCGCTGAAATACAAATGGACCGAATTTCACAATATGTAGTAGATAAGTAGCTTGTGGGTCTCCCGGGTGCTGATTAGATTTTGGTATGATTCGGAAAAAAATAACCTGCCTTTTTTTGCAAAATAGCCGACAAAAATCGTCAAAATCTAAAATAAAAAACTACGTATGCTCAAATATATCCATTAAATAGTTCCATACGTAATTTTGAACGAAGAAAATAATAAGACCAACCCCATTACACTAGGATTAGCCGTTCTCGAGACATTTTAGTTTCTTTTGTATTTTATCTACTCCACCTTTGAAAATAAGTCCAGTTTCCAAATGAGAACGGAAATTGAATTAAAAGTGAAATAAATTTAATTAAAATAAAGAGAACGTGGATATAAGTCTGCAGGGAAAGTCATGTGCTGCCCACATCAGATTTTTTACTTTCCCTGCAATACATCGTAATTATAAGGGAAGTATTGAAATCACGTCGAAAATCGCAACTCGAATTTTCGACAGATCTACACGTTTTGGGACCTCTAGAACATAAAAATACTATTTTTAGAGTCACTTTTAGCGTTACTTGAGTGTGACCTTATGTAACCCCTGACTATTTTTAGCGTGACGGCTGTGTGTGCGTCTGTGTGTCTGTCTGTGTGTCTATCTGTGCAATGAATGTATCCATTCTAACTCAAAAACTAATGGACCGAATTTCATAAATTTTGGTAGGTAAGTCACCTGTGTAAGGTCCTGGTGCTGATAAATTTTAGGTACTATTCGGGAAAAAACAACCCACTTTTTTTTGTAAAATGACCCGAAAAAATTGTCTGTATCCACTCTAACTCAAAAACTAATGGGCCGAATTTCATAAAATTTGGTAGATAAGTCACGTGTGGGATACCCTGGTGCTGATTAGATTTTGGAATGATTTGGAAAAAATAACCTGCCTCTTTTTGCGAAATGGCCCTCAAAAATCGTTAAAATCTAAAATAAAAAACTACGTATGCTCAAATATATCAATTAAATGCTTGTTTTACAGAATATTTTAACGATGAAAATTATAAGATCAATCTCATTACACTTGGTCTGGCGGTTCTCGAGTTATTTTAGTTTTTTAGCATTTTCGCTACTCCACTGTTGAAAAAAGTCCAGTTACCAACTGAGAACGAAAATTTAATTAAAAGTGCAAATTCACTGTCATTTTAAATAATTATGGACGTTATTTTGTGCTATTAAACTCAATATAATGAATTATTGAAGAAATAAGGAGAACGTGAATATGATTCTGTAGAAAAGTCACGTGCTGCTCACATCAGATTTTTACTTTCCTTCCAATACATGGTAAGGTATAAAGAAAGTATTGGAATCACGCCGAAAATCTCAACTCGAGTTTTCGACGGATCTGCACGTTTTGGGACCTCTAGAACACGAAAAATTATTTTTAATGTGACGGCTGTGTGTGTGTCCGTGTGTCTGTCTATTTGTCTGTCTGTCTGTCTGTCTATCTATCAGTTTGTCTGTGTGTCTGCATGCAATGCATATATCCTGCATGCAATGCATACTGCTTGACAAAATATCAAAAAATTTGGTGGATAAGTCACTTGTAGGAGATCCTGGTGCTGGTTAGATTTTGGTATGATTCGGGATGAAAGAACCTGCATTTTTTTGCAATATGGCCCGCGAAAATTATCTGTATCCACTCTAACTGAAAAACTAATTGACCAAATTCCTCAATATTTGGTAGATAAGTCACTTGTACGTCACCTTGGTGCTGATTAGATTTTAGTACAACTCGGAAAAGAAAAAAAAAATTGTCATAATCTAAAATAAAAGACTACGTATGCTCAACTGTACCAAATAAATACTTGTTTTATACGTAATTTTTGACGATCTAAAGACAAGTACAAATCACATTACTCTAGGTATAGCTGTTCTCGAGATTATTTTTCGCATTTTTGTACCGCCGGTTTCAAGAATAGGTCCAGTAATCAAATGAAAACGAAATTAAAAGTGTAAATTTACTGTAATTTCTATTTATTCGGCTTGTTATTTCGTGAAATTAAACTCATTTTAATGAATTATTAATGGAATAAAGTTAAAATGGAGTTGAGTCTGTGGGGAAAGTCATGTGCTGCTCACATCAATTTAATTTGGTATTATTTTATCATTATGAGTATTGTGATGAAATGCTATTTAAATTAGATGAAAATTCGTTGAGATTGCAATAAATCAGGGGTTAAAGGAACTTTTTTGTGACTTCAATCATTTTCAATTTATTTGTGTCACGAGAATGATATTAGCTAAAAAATTTCGAAGTTTTGGAAATTGAGTGGTGTTATCTGTATCTGTATTATTTACATAGTGGGAGTTTATTTACAACCCGGACATGGCAGAGTTATTCGTTCCAGTTTATCATAAAATTGCTAGAAGATAAAAAATCTGATGTGGGCAGCACATGACTTTCCCTGCACACTTATATTAACGTTCTCCTAATTTTGATTAAATTTATTTCACTTTTAATTCAATTTTCGTTCTCATTCGACAACCGGACTTATTTTCAAAGGTGGCGTAGGGAAAGTACGAAAAACTAAAATATCTCGAGAACGGCTAGTCCTAGTGTAATGGGGTTGGTCTTATTCTTTTCGTCGTTAAAAATTACGTATTAAATCAGCATTTAATGGATATATTTGAGTATACCCAGTTTTTTATTGTAGATTTTGGCAATTTTTGCGGGCCATTTTGCAAAAAAAGGCAGGTTATTTTATTCTGAATCGTACCAAAATCTAATCAGCACCAGGGTGACCTATACGTGACTCATCTACCGAATTTTTTGAAATTCGGTCCTTTAGTTTTTCAGCTACAGTGGATACAAGCTTTTGCGGGCCATTTCACAAAAAATGCGGGTTCTTTTTTTCCGAATCGTACCCTAAACTAATCAGCACCAGCCCCGCCCACAAGAGATTTACCTACAAAATTTTGTGAAATTCGGTCCATTAGTTTTTTAGTTAGAGTGGATACAAAATCTGCACAGACAGACAGACACACAGACACACAGACAGACAGACACACAGACACACACACAGACGTCACGCTAAAAATGGTTTTTTCGTATTCTAGAGGTCTCGAAACGTGTAGATCCGTCGAAAACTCGAGTTGCGATTTTCGGCATGATTCCAATACTTTCCCTATACATTCCCTTGTATGGCAGGGAAAGTAAAATACGTTTCAAATGCTTATAATTTTGATTGCAATAGCTGTAAACCAATTTCTCTACCACTTTTTTAGAATTAAAACATGTTAAAGTTACAATGAAATAACATATTCGCTCAGCAAGGTAAAAAAAATCTGATGTGGGCAGCACATGACTTTTCCTGTAGATTTATATCCACGTTATCTTTATTTTAATTAAATTTAATTCACTTTTAATTCAATGTTCGTTCTTATTTGGTAACTGGACTTATTTTCAAAGATGACGTGGAAAAAATACGAAAAAAATAAAAGATCTTGAGAACGGCTAGTCCTAAAGCAATGGGATTGGTCTTATTCTTTTCATTATTAAAAATTACGTATAAAACAAGCAGTTAATAGATATACTTGAGCATACGTAGTTTTTTATTTTAGATTTTGACGATTTTTATGGGTCATTTTACAACCAAAGGCAGGTTATTTTTTTCCGAATCGTACCAAAATCTAATCAGCACCAGGGTAACTCACAAAAGACTTATCTACCTTTTGTGAAATTCGGTCCATTAGTTTTTCAGCTAGAGGGGATACAGGCTTTTGCGGGCCATTTCGCAAAAATATGCGGGTTCTTTTATCCCGAATCGTACTCAAAACGAATCAGCACCAGATTCGCCCACAAGTAACTTACCTACCAAATTTTATGAAATTCGGTCAATTAGTTTTTAGTTGGAGTGGATACAAAATCTGCACAGACAGACAGACAGACACACAGACACACACATACAGACGTCATGCTAAAAAATGGTTTTTTCGTATTCTAGAGGTCTCAAAACGCGTAGATCCGTCAAAAACTCGAATTGCGATTTTCGGCATGATTCCAATACTTTCCCTATACAATACCATGTATTGCAGGAAAAGTAACAAAGTGTCCAAAATATTTATGGACTTTTGTGTATTTCACCTTGTATTTAAATTTGGCTCTGTAAAGTTCAAAATATGTAAAAGCTGAATAAATTTTTGATTAATTTCCCCTAAAAATCGAATTTCCTTGTAAAATTACAATGTATGTTAAACAAATGGTATATCGTTGAATGGCTGAGAAAGAAGCATTCCATTTAATACCTTTAAACCAGTCATCTTCAACCCTTGGCTCACAAATATCCCGGTGCATGATTTTGTCCGGCTGCCGATTTACTCATGGTTCTGTAATATCAGGTTGGGCACTCAGCCCGGCGATCAATCAAAAAATTGTCAGCTTGACGTCATGGGAATTAAGTTTTGTCATTCATGATGTCACGGGCCACGGTCCAGAGTAAACGTTGAGAGGAGTTGCCAAATACAAAAAAGCTGATGTGGGGAGCACACGACTTTCCCTGCAGACTCAAATTCATTTTTTCTTTATTTCTTTAAGAACTCATTAAATCGAGTTTAATTGAACAAAATGACACTAAATTTGCATTTTTAATTCAATTTCTGCTTTTTATGGTAATTAAAAAAAATGCTAAAAATCTCAAGTATCTCGAGAACGGTTAGTCCTAGAGTAATAGAGTTGATCTTATTCTTTTCCTCGTCAAAAATTACGTATAAAACCAGCATTTAATTGATACATTTGAACACACGTAGTCTTTTTTTAGATATTGGCGATTTTTGCGGGCCATTTCGTAAAAAAAATACAGGTTGTTCTTTTCCGAATCGTAGCAAAATCTAATCAGCACCAGAGTATCCCACATGTGATTTATCTACCAAATTTTGTGAAATTTGGGCACTTTGTATTTCAGCTAGAGTGAATACATGAGATTTTTGTGGGCCATTTCGCAAAAAAAGGCAGGTTAACCCCTGGATTAACTTTTAGGAATATTTTCTTTCGTAAAAAAAGAAGAAAGCCATTCTGTATTTTGACTATATTTTAAGTTTTACAAAAGAATATATTTCAAAATCAGTTTTATATACTGCTTTTAGAAAATACATGTGATTAAAAGTTTCATTGTAGAGTTTACAAAATGGTATTACATAGAGCATAGTGGGAATTTCCCAAATCTTTTGATATCACACAGCTGTATGCAATGCAGTAAATTAATGCAGTAAAATACGCAAAAATGTCTTTGTTTCGAATAAAATCATGCACAATAATTATGCACAAATAGTTCTGTATAGCGACATCAATCTATTTTACGCGGAATTAAATTAAATATTTTTATATAATTGTTTGAAAAGCAATATCAGGATTTTCAGAACTTGCACATATCACAAGCAATGACAAATATATTTACTAACATACTATATTTGCACCCACGTAAAACAAAATCTTAAACGTGAAAGGAAAAAGTAAAATTACAGCGTATAACAAAGGTTCTTTAAACTTCTGCTCTCATTAAAGAAGAACGTAATGAAAAGAATAAATAAAATAATCGATTGTTCTGTAGCACGAAATCCCAATTTCGAGAATAATTTAGTGATTTAAGTAGCAATAATTTGCAGCCTAAGCCTGCACGGTGAGCCGGATGTAGAGAAATTAGCATTTTTGTTTCATAGACGCTACCGTCTGGCACGACTGCTGAGTCGTAGAGTTTTATTAATTTTGACAATTATCTTGAAGCACAACTGTGTAATAATATCTCATAACGTTGAGAAAAAATGTATTGTTAGTTTCAGAATTCGAAATTTTGAAGAAAAATACATTTAAGAAACCCTCTGCGAACAATTAGTTTGTATGTGGGTGTGTGTAGCCCCCCCCCCCCCCCCCCTCGAAACCATCAGCACCCTATGAGGTCCGGAGAAATGATATTTGGGGAAATGGAAAACAAAATATTTGGTTACTAGCCCTCCCCAATTTTTTTTGGCGACGCTATGTGTGCATGTGTGTGTATATATGCGTGTGTCTGTATGTGTGAATGTATTACTTTCCTTATATACATAATGTATAAGGAAAGTATTGTGACGGGGTCGAAAATTCGAATTCGAGTTTTCGACGGGAGAGCACGTTTCAAGCATCCCTGATCACGAATCAAACATTTTTGAAGTGATGTCTGTGTGTGTGTGTGAAAGTATGTGTGTGTGTGTGTGTGTGTGTGAAAGTATGTGTGTGTGTGTGTGTGTGTGTGTGTGTCAGTGAGTCTGTGGAGACGATAACTGACGAACGAATGGACCAATTCGAACAAAATTTGGTACAAAAATCACAATCCGTAAATACTGGAAGCCTATTGTTTTTATACGTAATCGAATGATCAGAACCCTCCTAAATTTTCGAATGAAATTTTGAAAAAATCGTCAAAAAATCTAAACCGCTAATGAAGTTACGCAAATAGACATTTCTTATGTAATTTTTCATTAGAAAACGATTAACACAAATTTTAGAACGCTAACATAAACCGTTCTCGAGATATTTTACATTTTTCAAAAAAATTATCAAAAAGCCATATAATATAAAAAGAAAATATTTCCTATTGGGACACATGTTCACTTTTCATATATGTAATACCATGCGATAAATAGGGTGACATTATTCTCGTGGAACTAGCTCATTCCATTCATGAAAAAAGATACTTAATGTAATACTTTTGTATTTAAACGCTAATAGTCATTTATCTGCTGTAAGAATAACTTATTTCTTCGTCCATAACGCTTGGCAAGATTTTGGCGACGAATTTGGCGGAATCTCGCCAACTTGGCGACTTTTTGAAATGTTGCCAAATTAACGAAAATCTCGTCAAATGGATAAAAATGACGCTAAATCAATGAAGATGACGACTCATTGTCGAAAATTCAATATCTTGGAAAGAATATTAGTATCTACTATAAGAAAAACCTGTTTTTTTTTACTGTAAAAATAATAAATTCGTTACATTATATAAGGAAAGTCATGTGTTGCCCACATCAGATTTTTTTTTTTACTGTAAAAGTAGTAAATTCATTACATTATATAAGGAAAGTCATGTGTTGCCCACATCAGATTTTTTGTATATGTGTAGGCATGTGTATACTGCAAGCTATGGATGAAATAACTCAGGCTATGGATCTGCAAGCTATGGATGAAATAACTCAGGCTCAAATGCAATACCCGCTTTAGACTTTTATGTGTCTCAATGTATGGGGCCCCTCAAAAGGGTGCGAAATATCTGAAAGGGGGTGGGAAATATGCTTAGTTAGAAAGCATATATGGCACATATTGATCTTTATGGCTGTTTTAGCAGAGTTTTTAAAAGGAGATGGGCGTGTCTGAAATCGTTATGGAAATGGGGGGAGGGAGCAAATACAAAAAGGTTGTGAAGCACTGCATTATGTACAAAACTATAATTACAATAAGTTTCCGTTAATCCGGCATTAATGATTCGATACGCCGGATAGTCCAACAAGCCTCTCGAACGGCATCCAGATTAGTTCGGCTTTACTGAGGTACATTTACTGTAATAAACTAACTGATTTTATATGCAGATTTCCGTTGATTGAAGTTTTTCTCATTTATATTAATTTACACGTTTTTTCACATATTGTATGGTGTAATGCAGTCTATGTAACGTTTTAGGTAAATATACATCACCTTTAATGTCCATTATTCTGTTGGAAATTTATATTTTTCGTATTTCTCCCCCCTTTTAATTTGACATCTATTAATCCGGTGAATTTGGTAATCCGACACCACTGAAATACCCAACTGAAATCAAAAAAGAGAAACCGAAAAGTACCCCTTTTTAATATTTGTATGTAACGTAAATGTGTGAAAAATGTATGCAATATGCATGTCATATGTGCAACTTAAATGTATAAAAGTCATCAACATACCAAGTTTGTACTGTTTAGATGGTCATTTTCTAGAGTTATTTCCAAAAATGAAGTACATTTTCACTACGGGCCCATGATGGGCTATTCTGATGAGATTAAAAAGTCTGATGTGGCCAGCACATGACTTTCCCTGCAGACTCAAATTCATTTTTTCTTTAATTCTTTAATAATTCATTAAATTGAGTTTAATTGCGTAAAATAACATTAACTTGCATTTTTAATTCAATTTCTCTTTTTATTTGGTAATTGGACCTTTTCCCAAAAGTGACATAACTAAATGGGAAAAAATTTCAAATATCTCGAGAACGGTTAGTCCTAGAGTAATAGCGTTGTTCTTATTCTTTTCCTCATCAAAAATTACTTATAAAACAAGCATTTAATTGATATATTTGAACATACGTAACTTTTTTTCAGAATTTGGCGATTTTTGAGGGCCATTTCGTAAAAACAGGCAGGTTGTTCTTTTCCGAATGATACCAAAATCTAATCAACACCAGAGTATCCGACAAGTAACTTATCTACCAAATTTTGTGAAATTTGGTCAATTAGTATTTTAGCTAGAGTGGATAGATGACATTTTTGCCGGCCATTTCGTAAAAAAAGGCAGGTTGTTCTTTTCTGATTAATACCAAAATCTAATCAGGACCAGAGTATCCTACAAATAACTTATCTACCAAATTTGAAAAATCTGATGTAGGCAGCACATAACTTTCCTTACATAATGCAATGAATTTACTACTTTTACAGTAAAAAAAACATTGATTATTTTTATAGTAAATACTTATATTCTTTCCAAGATATTGAATTTTCGTCATTTAGTCGCCGTTTTCATTGATTTAGCGTCATTTTTATCCACTTGGCAAGATTTTCGTTAATTTGGCAACATTTAAAAAGTCGCCAAGTTGGCGGCGTTCCGCCAAATTCGTCTACTAAATCTCGCCAAGAGTTATGGACGGAGAAATAAGTTATTCTTATAGCAGATAAATGACTATTGGCGTTCAAATACAAAAGTATTACTCAAAGTATCTTTTCTCTTGAATGGAACGAGCTAAATCCACGAGAATGTTGCCACCAAATTTATCACATGGTATTTCATATGAAAAGTGAACATGTTTCTCAACAGTTAATATATTTTTTTAATTTATGGGATTTTTTGATAAATTTATTTTAAAAATGTGCAATATCTCGAGAACGGTTCATGTTAGCGTTCTAAAATTTGTGTCAATCGTTTTCTATAGAAAAATTACATACGATATATCTATTTGCGTAACTTTATTACAAGTTCTGATTTTTTGATGATATTTTCAACATTTCACTCACAAATTTAGGGGGGTTTGAACATTCGATTGTGTCTAAAAACAATAGGCTTCCAGTATTCATAGATTGTGATTTTTGTATCAAATTTCATTAGAATCGCTCCATTCGTTCGTGAGATATCGTCTCCTAAGACTCACTGACGCACACACACACACATACACACACACACATCACCTCAAAAGTGTTCGATTTGCGATCAGGGATGCTTGAAACGTGCTCTCCCGTCGAAAACTCGAATTCGGATTTTCGACCCCGTCACAATACTTTCCTTATACATTATGTATATAAGGAAAGTAAAACTGTATAAAGAATTGAACTCTGAAATGTAATAAAAAATAGTCTGCTATAACTAGAAACTGCCATAACTGTAAAATCTGTTGAACAATTGTGTAGTACATTTTTTCTACGTATAATGGTATAAAAATAAATTGTGTATGCTAAGCCGTTCCCGAGTTATGGCTGAAAATTTTTTGGAATGAAATATTCAGAGATTTATGAATTTTTTTGACAAAATTTCCAGATTTCTAATTTGTCTCACTACTTACTCCCACGTGTTTGCAAAGTGTTAAGTTTCTATCTTTAGAATTTTGGACTATAAATTCATCACTTATTCTGTCGTTATCATTCAGCAGCATGATATAGATACTCGTACTCTAATTTCATAGAAACTCTAAAAATATATTTTGATAGCAAAACCGCGGTTTATAAATAAACTACTTTAGAGGTTAAAATCCTTTCTGCAGTAAACGGAAGTTACGAAAAAAAAGAAACTGTAACAATATACGACTGCCAGATTCAAAATCTAAAATCAATAAGAAACCCACAACTTTTCGCAAAGAAAGAAAGTATAAAAAAAAGCTAATATCAAAGACGAAAAAAAAATAATAATGTAAAGAAACTGTTTTTTTTTTAGTACAAAATTAGCTGTAACCGTAACCTCGGCAGAAGCTATCCAATTATAAAGCAATTCCTCATAACCCATGTCAGGTACTTCCGCTAGCAGATTTAGATTTTCGCAGGGGATAATTATGCAGCAAGGGTGGTATTTTTTGTGGGGACATTCCTGCGTAGTTTTCCAGTTTCTCAAAAAAAAAAAAAAAAAAAAAAAGAATAAAAGAAAAGAAGAGAGAGAAAAAAAAAGGAATATATTTTTACTTCAATTGAGTTTATGTGTGATTGCGGGGATTCGATATCAAGGGCAAAATGAACAAGAAAGATCAATCATGCTTAAAGGATTGATTATGAAACACTTTCCAACTTCAATGCAATTTTATTTAAATAAGTCTAAAATGCAACACATTCCTCGGTAATGTTTTAAAACTTATCATAATACTACATTAATTTATTATATTTGAAAACTTAAAACTTCATCGAAAAAAATGAACGTCATTCAAATGACAGCATTGAAATATAAATTGGCTGGTTTAAACATCTCTAAAATGCGATACATTCCTCGGTAATATTTTTAAAACTATCATAATACTGCGATAATTTATTATATTTGAGAACATCATCGAAAACAACTAAAATTCATCCAAATCACGCCATTGAAAAAATAACACGCCTGAATCTCTCTATAAAAACAGCATTTCATTCATAACATTTTCCCACTCATTTCATTCATCACAATATTATAATAATTTATTTTATTTAAAAATTAAGTCCATGGAGTTACAAGTAATTAAACTCTACGGTTAAAACTTGTCCTTCTCTTTGTAAAATTAATGAATATTTCATTCATATCAGCTATGCAGACTCCATGGGCTAAATAATTTTGTGTTAAAGAAATACAGCAATTCTAATACAACTCATTCTACATATTTTACTGTTTACATTTTACATAAGTGAAAAATAGGCTTCGTTGCAGAAATAATAAAATTTGGATGATCATTTAAACTCAAATATATTGAAATTGCGTGCTTGAAAATAAAGTGCTTTTAGGACGGATACAACACTCAATATGAATTAAAAAGAACTTTAAAAATCACGATTTTGAGACAAGATGGATGCCATATATCATTTTGAAGTGGGTCATGTGATCTTTTGGTCTTCTTATAGCATGGGCACGTGATCGCTTCATATAAGAGGTGTAATTAATATTTTAATTTTTATTTAAAAAACTACTGCATATATTTCCCTGAATTTTTTTTATATATTTTATGGAACAATTTAAATATTACCTAAAATTTTCGAAGCAATTTGTGAATTTTAAATCCGCTTAAAAAATGTTTGAAAAATTAGGTCCCATAGGGCTCAATGTATTTCATTTTTTCAACACGTGTTCAATCCAAAACTAATTGGGTGATATTATTCATTTATATTCCCACAGGTCCTACAGACCGTCTGAACAACATACTAAAATTTCATTTTGATTTTGTCATTTTAGGCAGTTATCATGCTAACGAACAGACAGACAGACAGACAGACAGAATGAACAAAGTCATAAACACTTTTCAACTTTGTTGTAAAGTGTTAAAAACCTGAAGTTTGAAATTTTGATTTTTTTTTCTGAGTATACATATTTGTCTTCAAATATCAACACTTAGGTAGAGAGCAAATTTGAAGAAAATGTAAGAAAAATAGATGAAGAGATCGATTAAGAAAAAATTGATGAAGTTACAAAGAGGATCAAAGAAATGAAAATCTTACAATAACAAGACAGTATTAATAACATTAGTTCCTGAGTAATTCTGTAAAAGCAGACAGAAAATAGCAAAACATTCACCATTCATTGATATTTTTTATAAATTGGAAAAATTCATTAGAAAAAAAATCAGATGTGGGCAACACATGACTTTCCTTATATAATGCAATGAATTTACTACGTCTACAGTTTAAAAAAATGTTATTCTTATAGTAGATACTTATATTCTTTCCAAGTTATTGAATTTTCTTCAATGAGTCGCCATTTTCATTGATTAAGCGTCATTTTTATCAATTTGGCGAGATTTTTGTTAATTTGGCAACAATTAAAAATGTCGCTAAGTTCGCGACATTCCGCCAATTTTATCGCCAAAATTTCGCCAACCGTTATGGGCGGAGAAATAAGTTATTCTTACAGCAGATAAATGATTATTGGTGTTCAAATACAAAAGTATAACTCAAAGTATCTTTTTTCATGAATGGAGCAAGCTAGATCCACGAGAATGATGTCACCCAATTTATCGCATGGTATTACATATGAAAAGTGAACATGTTTCTCAATAGGAAATATTTTTATTTTATTTTATATAACTTTTTGATAATTTTTTTGAAAAATGTGCAATATCTCGAGAACGGTTCATGTTAGCGTTCTAAAATTTATGTCAATCGTTTTCTAATGAAAAATTACATAAGAAATGTCTATTTGTGCAACTTTATTAGCGGTTTTGAATTTTTGACGATTTTTTCAAAATTTCACTAGAAAATTTAGGGGGGTTCTGAACAATCGATTGCATATAAAAACAATAGGCTTCCAGTGTTTACGGATTGTGATCTTTGTACCAAATTTCTTTCGAATCGGTCCATTCGTTCGTCAGTTATCGTCTCCACAGACTCACTGACATACACACACACACACACATACTTTCACACACACACACACACACATAGACATAACTTCAAAAATGTTTGATTCGTGATCAGGGATGCTTGAAACGTACTCTTCCGTCGAAAACTCGAATTCGAATTTTCGACCCCGTCACAATACTTTCCTTATACATTATGTATATAAGGAAAGTAATAAGAAAAAAAATCATGTTTACCTATCTAAGAAAAGATAGATGGCGATGCAGAGAGAATAAAAACGTGAAAATCTTAGAGTAAGAAGACAATATTAATAACATTAGTAACTGAGTCATTCTGTAAGAACACTAAATCACAGACAGCAAACAACAAAAAATTCACCATTTATTGACATTTTTGATGTATTACGAAAAAAGCTGTTCCAATTGGATGGAACTGATATGAATAAAGTCTTGTAAAATAAAGTAAAATGAAGGACGTGTTTACCTATCTAAGATAGACGAAGTTACAAAGAGATTTAAAGAAATTGAAATCTTAGGGAAATAAGACAATATTAATAACATTAGTACCTGAGACTTTCTATAAAAAATCAAGTTACAAACAGCAACAGAAAATTATTCTTTTGCAACAACTGGCTAAACTGAATATATGAGATTGAAAAATCTTTGCCAACATGAAACATATGACTTAAGAAATAATTCCCGTGACCTTTCGAATCAAATGCCGAAATCGATTTACTCCAGTGAAAAATTTAGTTCCGATAAAATTTATTTTCACATACATTTCTTAATTATTTAAGATTTATTAAAAATTTTAATCATTTAAGATTATTCTTCATTTCTTAATTATTAAAAATTTATTACAAAAGATTTATTAAAAATCGTCTACTGTATAAACTCATTGTGTTAAACTCAGATGCAATATTATAACATTGTAAGAACATTATAACATTCTTTATTTTCAAATAAATTTTTCTGAAAATATATCGTCTGAATAATGTTATCTCTGTGATAAGTTCGTTTTTCATTTATATTTCGACAACCCCTGGTTCTAGAAACTCGAAAAATAGACTAAATTTTTAGTAAAGCCATTTCAAGACTACCCACAAAATTTCATGAAATTCGTTGTAACCGTTCTTCCGTGATGGTGAGGCAAACGAACACATCCACGTACATACAGACAGATTTTCAATCTTATTTATATAGATGTTGGTAGAATGACCTTCATATTTTGCTACCAATTACAATACTTTTCTGCTACAGCGGGGAAAGTGATGTTACGTTTGGCTACTTCTAAAACAGCCTATTCCACATCACATTTATATTTCTAAAGTTCCCTTGCTTTTCGAATTTTTTATGTATATATTTTATCTGACATAAAAAATCTATCTGATAAAAATCCAGTATAATTTTGAAATAATGAAAAAAATAAATAATAAGTTGTATAAAGAGGTTCATTCACTAAACCTCAAAAGCGAATCTTGTAGAATGTAACATTGTAACAAAAAATACCTGATAAAAAAATCGTTAAGAACTTAGTGGAAGGTAATGACAGAGATTAAGTAAAACTTCATATTGCTCGACAATTTGCCAAATTAAATAAAAAAATATATATTTTTTTCTTTTGTACACCGTAAGGTGTCCATCAACAGCTGGGGTGCTCCAGAAATCTGTCTTCACACCCATCGTCTGTGAAAACGTCGGAAGAAATAGTAGTTCGTTGTCTGTCATCTGGCAAGGAGAAATAAATTCTTGGCGGGAAAAAATAGGTTTCTTTGTGGATAAAGCTTCTATGTAATTGTACGAAAATTAAAGTTATAATTTGAAAGGGGAAATGTTAGAAATCACGTTTTCAGGACAATATTGACATTATGGGACCGGTTTTGAGCTCTTCAACATCGAATTACCGATAACACCAAAGGCAGAAAGAAAACTTACAAATCAATAGTATTGCGAATATTGAAAACGTAATCAATCTAACACACCACGTAGCTAACTTTAAATTTAAATTTCGCTCCGGGAAGCATCGGCCCGACAACAGACGATATTGCTACATTACGGACACATACTTAAACGATACGCATTACTATATCATAAGTTACCCATTACTATACTTCGGGCAAGATGAAACTTGAATGAAATGTGGAAGCTATGATGAGTAATTTATTTACTTTTGTCTTCATACCTTCATTACAGGTACATTGACTAAATTCCATGGTACATTGACTGGTTCCATATTATAACGTAATTCATTCTGATAATCAATTTAGAATACACTTTTATTCAAATCAGAAAAAAAAATGTCATTTCAAAATTCAAATATAGTAACCGTTTGTTAGCACTCAAATCATTTGTTCAGTATAGCAAAATTTTAGATTGTAATTGTTAATAGCGTTTAATAAATTAAGATTGTAATTGTTAATAATTGTCAATAGCGTTGAATCTATATAACTTATCAGAGATTCATATTTTTACTTTCCTTATATACATAATGTATAAGGAAAGTATTGTGACGGGTCGAAAACTCGAATTTGAGTTTTAGACGGGAGAGCACGTTTCAAGCATCCCTGATCACGGATCAAACATTTTTGAAGTGATGACTGCGTGTGTGTGTGTGTGTGTGTGTGTGAAAGTATGCGTGTGTGTGTGTGTCAGTGAGACTGTGGAGACAATAACTTGCGAGCGAATGGACCAATTCGAACGAAATTTTATACAAAAATCACAATTCGTAAACACTGGAAGCCTATTGTTTTTATACGAAATCGAATGTACAGAACCCCCTAAATTTTCGAGTGAAATTTAGAAAATATCGTCAAAAAATCAAAATCGCTAATAAAGTTACGCAAATTGACATTTCTTATGTAATTTTTCATTAGAAAACGATTGACATAAATTTTATAACGCTAACATGAACCGTTCTCGAGATATTGCACATTTTTCAAAAACGTTATCAAAAAGTCATATAAAATTAAAAAACAATATTTCCTATTGAGAAACATGTTCACTTTTCATATGTAATACTATGCAATAAATTTGGTGACATCATTCCCATGGATCTAGCTCGTTCCATTCATGAAAAAATATACTTTGAGTAATACTTTTGTATTTGAACGCCAATAATCATTTATCAACTGTAAGAATAACTTATTTCTTCGTCCATAACGCTTGGCGAGATTTTGGCGACGAATTTGGTGGAATGTCGTCAACTTGGCGACTTTTTTACATGTTGCTAAATTAACGAAAAACTCGCCAAATGGATAAAAATGAGGCTAAATCAATGATGACTCATTGGTGATGACGACATGGAAAATGACGACTCATTGACGAATATTCAATATCTTGAAAAGAATATAAATAACAACTATAAAATAATCTATTTTTTTACTGTAAAAGTAGTAGATTCATTGCATTATATAAGGAAAGTCAGGTGCTGCCCACATCAGATTTTTTCTATACATCTTTATAATAAAGAGATGTATTATTAAAGTTAGCTTTGTTGCTATTACAACGTGCATTATGTATGTAAAGAAAATAAACAGAAAATGCTTGCATTAATATTGGCCTTGATGTATCATCTATTTTCTTCTTTATCTTCTATTTTCCAAGAATCTGACTAGTACACGACTCCGAAGATAACAGATGTTCCTCTTATTAGTATTCGCGAATGGAAAGTCAGTCGATTTTCTTAAAAACATCGTTAAAGTAATCCATAAAACTACTTAACGGAAGCATGTAAAAGGGAGGAAAGAAAAAACATTCGAAGTCAATAACAAAACACGATTGTCCATCCATTTAGGGAAGAGAGCATACGTCACTGCTAACAAGAATCACGCCTCACAAAACTAAACAACAAGTGGAGTTGAGAGGTTGGAAATAAATTCATTCTCCTGCTGAGCGAGGTAAATAAATTTTCCCCACGGTGACCGCAACTGTGTGACCCTCGCATAACTCAAAATCGGTTGGAGTAATGAAAAGAAGGATTTTTGTCTCCCTTCTTTTTCGGTATTAATTATGAGGAGGAAATTGGTGGGGAAGTTTCAAACGTTTTCACATTTATTATACGGAGCTGAATGATTAAGGAGTTGGAAGTTTCACGATTTGTGCAGCAAGACATGGAGGAAATGAGGTTTTGCAGAAATCGGAGTCATCTGCATTTTAAAGCTTCCTTGTCCCGAATGCAATCAATATGCATTACATTTAGAGAAACAAGAAAATGTTAGACTTGTTTATAGTTTAATTTTAGACACAATCCATTTTTAATGCTTAAAAATTTGAATAGATTAAGGGAGCTTAAAACGACCAAAAGATGTCCTAATACATGGAATGACCTAGGACATGAAATGACCTAGGACGACCAAAGGACATGAAGGAATTGATATTTTACATTTAAAGCATACTTATTTCGATTGCAATCAATGTGCATTACATTTAGAGAAGCAAAGAAAGTGGTAGACTTCTTTATAGTTTAATTTTAGACACAATCCATTTTTAAAACTTGAAATTTTGAATAGACCAAGGAAGCTTAAAACGACCAAAAGATGACCTAGGACATGAAATGACCTAGGACATGAAACGACCTAGGGCGACCAAAGGACATGGTGGAATTGATATTTTACATTTAAAGCATACTTATCTCGATTGCAATCAATATGCATTACATTTAGAAAAACAAGAAAATGTTTGACTTGTTTATAGTTTAATTTTAGACACAATCCATTTTTAATGTTTGAAATTTTGAATAGACCAAGGGAGCTTAAAACGACCAAAAGTTGTCCTAGACCATGAAATGACCTAGGACATGGAGGAATTAATATTTTACATTTAAAGCATACTTATCTCGATTGCGATCAATATGCATTACATTTAGAGAAACAAGAAAATGTTAGACTTAGACTTGTTTATAGTTTAATTTTAGACACAATCCATTTTTAATGCTTGAAATTTTGAATAGACCAAGGGAGCTTAAAACGACCAAAAGTTGTCCTAGACCATGAAATGACCTAGGACATGGAGGAATTAATATTTTACATTTAAAGCATACTTATCTCGATTGCGATCAATATGCATTACATTTAGAGAAACAAGAAAATGTTAGACTTAGACTTGTTTATAGTTTAATTTTAGACACAATCCATTTTTAATGCTTGAAATTTTGAATAGACCAAGGGAGCTTAAAACGACCAAAAGTTGTCCTAGACCATGAAATGACCTAGGACATGGAGGAATTAATATTTTACATTTAAAGCATACTTATCTCGATTGCGATCAATATGCATTACATTTAGAGAAACAAGAAAATGTTAGACTTAGACTTGTTTATAGTTTAATTTTAGACACAATCCATTTTTAATGCTTGAAATTTTGAATAGACCAAGGGAGCTTAAAACGACCAAAAGTTGTCCTAGACCATGAAATGACCTAGGACATGGAGGAATTAATATTTTACATTTAAAGCATACTTATCTCGATTGCGATCAATATGCATTACATTTAGAGAAACAAGAAAATGTTAGACTTAGACTTGTTTATAGTTTAATTTTAGACACAATCCATTTTTAATGCTTGAAATTTTGAATAGACCAAGGGAGCTTAAAACGACCAAAAGTTGTCCTAGACCATGAAATGACCTAGGACATGGAGGAATTAATATTTTACATTTAAAGCATACTTATCTCGATTGCGATCAATATGCATTACATTTAGAGAAACAAGAAAATGTTAGACTTAGACTTGTTTATAGTTTAATTTTAGACACAATCCATTTTTAATGCTTGAAATTTTGAATAGACCAAGGGAGCTTAAAACGACCAAAAGTTGTCCTAGACCATGAAATGACCTAGGACATGGAGGAATTAATATTTTACATTTAAAGCATACTTATCTCGATTGCGATCAATATGCATTACATTTAGAGAAACAAGAAAATGTTAGACTTAGACTTGTTTATAGTTTAATTTTAGACACAATCCATTTTTAATGCTTGAAATTTTGAATAGACCAAGGGAGCTTAAAACGACCAAAAGTTGTCCTAGACCATGAAATGACCTAGGACATGGAGGAATTAATATTTTACATTTAAAGCATACTTATCTCGATTGCGATCAATATGCATTACATTTAGAGAAACAAGAAAATGTTAGACTTAGACTTGTTTATAGTTTAATTTTAGACACAATCCATTTTTAATGCTTGAAATTTTGAATAGACCAAGGGAGCTTAAAACGACCAAAAGTTGTCCTAGACCATGAAATGACCTAGGACATGGAGGAATTAATATTTTACATTTAAAGCATACTTATCTCGATTGCGATCAATATGCATTACATTTAGAGAAACAAGAAAATGTTAGACTTAGACTTG
This sequence comes from Amaurobius ferox, assembly GCA_951213105.1. Taxonomy (NCBI): domain Eukaryota; kingdom Metazoa; phylum Arthropoda; class Arachnida; order Araneae; family Amaurobiidae; genus Amaurobius; species Amaurobius ferox. The sequence goes on along the minus strand of OX578155.1, from coordinate 77,931,462 downwards.
TTTATAGTTTAATTTTAGACACAATCCATTTTTAATGCTTGAAATTTTGAATAGACCAAGGGAGCTTAAAACGACCAAAAGTTGTCCTAGACCATGAAATGACCTAGGACATGGAGGAATTAATATTTTACATTTAAAGCATACTTATCTCGATTGCGATCAATATGCATTACATTTAGAGAAACAAGAAAATGTTAGACTTAGACTTGTTTATAGTTTAATTTTAGACACAATCCATTTTTAATGCTTGAAATTTTGAATAGACCAAGGGAGCTTAAAACGACCAAAAGTTGTCCTAGAACATGAAATGGCCTAGGACATAAAATGACCTAGGGCGACCAAAGGACATGGAGGAATTGATATTTTACATTTAAAACATACTTATCTCGATTGCAATCAATATGCATTACATTTAAAGAAACAAGAAAATGTTTGACTTGTTCATAGTTTAATTTTAGACACAATCCATTTTTAAAGCTTGAAATTTTGAATAGACCAAGGGAGCTTAAAACGACCAAAAGATGACTTAGGACATGGAATGACTTAGGACATGAAACGACCTAAGGCGATCAAAGAACATGGAGGGAATGATATTTTACATTTAAAGCATACTTATCTCGATTTCAATCAATATGCATTACATTTAGAGAAGCAAGAAAATGTTAGACTTGTTTATAGTTTAATTTTTAACAGAATCCATTTTTAATGTATGGAATTTTGAATGAACTAAGAGATTTAGAGATGATCTCAAGACGTCAAATTAACACGCGGAATGCCCCGTTATGAGATTAATTAACACATGGAGTTACAATAAAGCAGTTTATTCTTCGCAGTGGCGTAGAGCGCATAGAGTTCTACCTGTTCATTTGTCCTGAAGAAGGGAGTTTATAACTTTCCTGAAACAATTGTCACCACTTTACTAAAATATGCCTGCCTTATTCAAGGAAGTTTTGCAAGATTTTATAGGAAACGGAATGCCCTGTTGTGAGATTAATATATTGAAAACCGTACATGGCAACAACTTACGAGGCCTCTAAATGTAGTCTTTAAAACGGGTGATCTCCTAATAAATGTATGCCAAGAAGCAAGACTTGAAAAGAAACAATTGCTAAAAATTATGAGGAGATAAATGATTAAAAAGAAATAATTTTTGCGATTTGTGCATCTGGGCATGGAGGAAATGTGATTTTATATTTAAAGCTTACTTGTCTAGATTGCAATCAATAGGTATTACATTTAGAAAAATGTTAGATGTGTTTCCATTTTAATTTTAAACAGAATGAATTTTTACTTTCCCTGTAATACATGGTAATGTATAGGGAAAGTATTGGAATCATGTCGAAAATCGCAACTCGAGTTTTCGACGGATCTACACGTTTCGAGTCCTCTAGAATACGAAAAAACAATTTTAGCTTGATGTCTGTGTGTGTGTTTGTCTGTGTGTCTGTGCAATGTATGTATCTACTCTAACTCAAAAACTAATGGACCGAATTTCATAAAATTTGGTAGGTAAGTCACTTGGACGTGACTCTGGTGCTGATTAATTTTTGGTACGATTCGTAAAAACAGAATCCGCCTTTTTTTGCGAAATGGCCGGTAAAAATTTCATTTATCAGCTCTTGCTAAAATACTAATCGACCAAATTTCACAAAATTTGGTAGATAAGTTACTTGTTGAATTTTCTGGTGCTGATTAGAATTTGGTATGATTCGGAAAAGAAGAACCCGCCTTTTTTACGAAATGGCCCGCCAAAATCTAAAAAAAGGACTATATAGTGTATGTTCAAATGTATCAATTAAATTCTTGTTTTATACGCAATTTTTGAAGAGGAAAATAATATAACACACTCCATTATACTTTTGGACTAACCGTTCTCAAGCTATTTCAGATTTCTTGCATTTTTGTTACTCCGATTTCGGAAAAATGTCCAATTACCGAATAAAAACAAAAATTAAATTAAAAATGCAAATTTCGTGTTATTTGGTTCAATTAAACTCAATTAATTGTATTATTAAAGAAGTAAAGTAAATGTGAATTTGAGTCTGCAGGGAAAGTCATGTGCTGCCCACATCAGATTTTCAATTTGTGGAATTTTGAATAGACCAATAGAGATAAAGAAGACCTCAGGATGTCCAATTAACACACGGAATGTCCCGTTATGAGATTTATATATTAAAAACTGTATATGGATAACTTACGGAGCCATAAAATGTAGTATTTTTGACAGATGGTCCCTTAAACAAGGTATACCAAGAAGCAAAACTTGCAATGAAGCAATTGCTAGAGGTGCAGCTTTCTTCTTTTATCAGTAACTGTTTCCGAGATCTCAACCTAAGAGTTTGCAAATCCTTCCAGGCACTCTATATTGAACGAAAATAGCATTGACCGACAATAGTTTCAATAATTAATCACTAAACTAAGACGCACTGAAAAATATATTATGCATAGCTCCAACATGAATGATTTGTGCTGCTCCCACTATTGTGATCATATAAATAATACTTTGAATACTTGCTTCGAAAAGGGCATTAATATATTATGAAATGTATCTATCGCTTAACTCAAAAACTTCCTGCTGAGAATCAAATTGATATCATTTCTAATTTTGTTCAGTTTAATATCAAACTGTATCATTTATATCGGTATTCCATAGCTGTCATCGTTGAGAGGTTTTAATATCAATGCTAAAGTCTGTGTTTATGACTTTACATATAATACTTCGAAAGGTAGGTGGCACAATCTCTTAGCTCCCAGTCATATTTTGAGGTAGAATATGTCTCTTGTCCGCGCATGGTAAGGGGCGTCATGCCGGTGGATCGAGTGCGATGTAAAAAGAGTGAGGTTTAGAAAGAGTGTAGCTCTGAGTGTAATAGTCGGAAGGGGGAGACTGTAGTATCAAACGGTAGGGCAAGAATTTATGTGTGTTATGAAGGGTGACTTATTGTGGTGACGCGCTGGAGAAAATAATGCGGCCGACCGCGAGATAAAATAAATATTACCACGTTTAGCACCATTCCAGATTTTGTAGCTCAACAAACAGTTTCAATAACTTTTATTCTTTTTTTTTTTATCCATGGCAATAATACATGCTCTGTCTATGGCCGAATGCATTTGCGTGCAGGGCAGAGCACCAGACGCATTTAATCTCCATTCTTATCATCTGGTGCTTATCGTCATAATATGACATTATTTCACTGACCCATTAAATCGATTTATTGATTATTTCTCAAATATTTCAAATAATAAAGCTTTTTATTTTATTTCTGGTGGCTATTATCTCTTCTTTTTCCATTGATTTCAAATATAATTTGCATTTAGAATTGAAAAACAAACACAATTCAAACTAACCTGATCTCAGAATAAAAGTACAAAAATAGTGAACGGGCAAATGTAACACAGTGAATATATGGAAAAAAAGGGCAAAAATTTGGAATTCATTTCAAAATATCGAAACATTTACAAAGAAAATTTTCAAAACCCTGTAAGATTCAGCTGCAGAAACAAAGAAGGCAAAACGCCGAACAAAAGAAAAGTGGAGGAACTCAAGAGTCCCGTCGGAATGTGTAGAAGTAAGTGACTGACACTGGCGATTCACCATTGCCAATGATAATTTTCACTTGATGGTCTTCAACAATATCAAAATAACCTGTAAGTGGCAGTACTTCACCGTACGCTAAAACATTGTTTGAGGTGAGGTAATTGATATGAAACAAAATATATTTGAAACATGGTAATACATGACTGTGGACCTTGGAAAACCTCGATAACTTTTTGTAAGGAATAGTGAATGGGTGTACAGATTAGGACTATCTGTAGTAAAGTGATCAGGCACGATGTAAGGCAGCGCACCTAGCGGACAATTTATAAATGTAGGACGGCGAATTCGGCAGAAAAGCGAGATATTAGGGAAAAGTGAACGTTGTAGAGCAGTGTTTAATGAGTAGGAATCTACAATAAAAATATTATAAAAGGCATATATTTGGCACAATATGGTTACTGGCGAAATTGTGTCATGTTTAAGAATGATACAATAAATAAACACTTATATTCACTGGTTCCTGTCTTCATTTGCTTTGCTCACAGTCAATAAATCTATGTGAACAGTTTCAAAGCTTTTTTACGCCGTCTTTTACATGACATTAATACGCATTCTGTCCAACGGATTAGTTGTCCAGGACAGAGCACCAGGCGCGAAGTGTCTTCAATCTCCAGTCTCAACATTTGGTATTTATTATCATTCTGTGACATTATTTCATTGACCCATTCTGCGGAAACTCATTATTTTTATTTACTAGATTTTATTTTGACTTGGCTCCTAATGTGGCAATTTGTTGCGCATTTGGGTTTAAGCAGTTTGGGGAATTGGTACAGATCTGGGTATTTATTTCGCTTTTGGCAGTTTGGGGAGTTGGTTTAAAAATTTCAAGTTTAAATTTTTCTAGTTTGCGGATTTTGATTCTCAGACAAGGGGTATACTTAATTTTTAGTAATACTTATTAAAACTGCGCAGGGATGCTTACGAAATTTGGCCTTTCGATGATCTTAATCAATTGTTAATACATTCTGTTCATATATTATTTTTCGAATTTAATAATAAGCTTTTCCATTTTATTTCTGGTGGATATTATGGCTTTTCGTTCCAATGATTTCAAATATAATTTATATTTGGAATCCTGGTATTGAAAAACAAACACAAATTCGACATTTTGTACAAAATGACAAGGATTGGAAAATCATAGAATAAGGAATAGGGATCCATTGGGATGCATGAAAGGGATCCTTTGTGATACATGAAAGGGATCCATTGGAATACATGAAAGGGATTCATTGGGATTGATGCGGTGCACCTAAGATAGAATTAGAACAAGTCCCAATTAAGTCTAATTAAGTCTAATTTAGAATATGGAAAATAAAATTTTTCTCCAAGAAAATAAAGGATAAATTTGGAAAAAATGGATGTGTTCCGCAGAACACTGCCTTGAGATTTTAGTATGAGTCTGGTGATGAAAGGGGAGGAACTAACGTAAGAAAGGAGAGTGAAAGGAGTGCACTTCAGTACGAAATGCACTGGGGATTCAGTGGTAAAAATTAATGAACAGGCCGTTCAGTGGTAAAAATTAATGAACAGGTTTTTTTGCTAGCATGCATAATTGTCATATAAAGTGTAAACTTAGTATCATTATCTACCGTAAATAAATTTATTGAATACCTTTAAAAAATTAAAATTTCTTTTGTTTAGTTACAGTCTTGAAATTATATAGCATCTAGTCAGTGGGTTGCCCTGAATAATGGCGACTTAAAAGATTTTAAAATCGTTATACGAGTGACTTTGTAAATAAGCACTGTGTCCAAAGAATATACATATATCGGTCTCATTCCCTAATTATAAGTGACATTAAACAGTATTTTTTAATACTTGTAGGGAGATAAAAATAAATAGAAAGATTAAATAATTTTGAATACGTAAGAATATTTCTTACTGTTTCAGTTCTAAATTGCATTGCGCTACTGACTTTTATCTACAAAATTGATAGTTTAAATAAATTTTTCAAGCCTTTCACCATAGAAATGGAAGGGCGCTTATCTTATCGCAGCGCTACCCGAATGATTGTCTTAATGGATTTTGGCATTTTCTGGGTATGGAATTTTTAACTCCTTACCATAACGTCCATGGTCTGAAGTCAGGAAACTCAAATGAAACAATAAAACTTCTTCTTGATGGGAAACAATTTTTTTCTTTGTTGGAAACGTTAAGGCTTTGAAGCAGATGTGGCTTAAGTAATGTAGTTCTGAATATATGGTACCAATTGAGTCTAATTGTGTCGCATAATTTAGAATATGGAGAATAAAATTTTTCTCCAAAGAAATAAAGGACAAATGTGGAAAAGTGGATATGATTCTGCCTTGAGATTAGATTATGAGTCTGGTGATGAAAGGGGAGCAGCCAACGGGGGAAAGGAACGGAAAAGGCGTGCACTTCAATACGAAATGCACAGGGGATATTGGATCGGTCCTTCTGTGTTAAAAATTAATGAGCATGTTTTTTTTGCTAGCACACATAGCTGTCATATAAACTATAAAATAGTATTATTATCCACCATAAATAAATTTATAGAATATCTTTTAATATTTTAAATTTCATTTAATCAAGCATTTCCATTCTTCTGTGATTTCTAGTCAGTGAGTTGCTCTGAGTGATGGCAACTTACAAGATTTTATAATCATTTTATTTTCTCTCGTCAATTTCATTAAAGTATCCCCCCTGCCTATATTTAATATATATATATGTCTCCGTGGTATCTCCACAGTCTTCCAGATGGCAGCATTGCTGCAGCAGGTTCTACTCCACTTCCCCTAAGGAAGGTTCGGACCTGATAGTCCGTCGTTGTCTACAGTCCACAAATGCTCAAGTGATAACATTATTCACAAATATAATCCACATACCGGAGGTTAAAGCCCTAGTAGCTAGGCACTCCAGTACGAAGGCTACATTCTCGACCTTATTTGAATTACTGTATAAGAAAGGGGAGGAGCCAACGGGGGAATGGAAAGGAAAAGGCGTGCACTTCAATACGAAATGCACTGGGGATATCGGATCGGTCCTTCAGTGTTAAAAATTAATGAGCATGTTGTTTTGCACACATAACTGTCATATAAACTATGATCCACCATACATAAATTTATAGAATTGCTTTTAATATTTTATATTTCGTTACTTATATACAACTTGCAAAAAATTACTAGAAGCAGTGCGATTTTTATGCATAGATTTAATAGTAACTGCTATTGACCGTGGTCCCTGCATAAAATTGTCCCAATTGTCCAAGTTCCTGGAGCGGTTGTAAAACAGAAAACCTCAGTTCAAATATGTAACATTTTAAAATATGTTTGCTCATAGTTTTTAGAATAGGTTTTCTGTAGAAAATTGGTTTACATTTTTATATACTCAGAACTTTTACAGACATTATTGTTTTAATGAGCATTTCTGTGGCACTGCATTTTTAACGATACAGCCAATACATATCGCATATTGGCAACAATAATGCCAGAACTCAAAATATCTCAATTTTGAGCAAAAAAAAAAATTATAATATTCTTTAAGAAGACAAACCATTGATATTTGAAAGAAAAAACTGTCCATGGTAGAAAGGTCGTCTATATCTTATTAGAATGATTCGAAAAATGTTCGATTTTTCTTTTTTTTTTTTGCTTTCCTAGAACCTTACCCTTAGTGACTGGAACGAAGAGGTGCTTCAAATTGTGTCGCTTTTGCTAATAAAAACTTGTGCCTTGAGTTGTGATATTTTGCCTCTGAGTTGTGTCGCATTTGTTTAGGAGTTGTGCCCCTTTTGTTACCCAAATAATTCACAAATTTTGATTTGTGAATATTTTATGTGAGTTGTGTCCCTGCTCTCGACTAATCCCTGACCAAACTCGCTTTCCGTATGTTCTAAACTCGAAGCTTTCCGACGAACTCTTAAAGTGACACTGTTCATGACTGATTCGGTCCACTAACGACGGTTCTGCTCTCTGGCGGCAAGTTTTGCAACAATGGAAATGTTTCTCGGCATGGTTATAGTTTGGATCCTCACTAGTTCAAATATGGAATTAACTCAAAATCGCAATTTTTAAAAATTCTGAAGTTATTGTATCCGACGTGCGATATGTTCCATCAACATCAATATCCGATTGATGATTGCAGATATCTGAAATCACACACACTAAATTCAATAGCATTAATTTCAATTGCTTTAGACCAGAATCTTGTTAAAACTTGCATAAATCCCGTGGAACGTTTACAAATTAGAACTTGCGACAACATATATTTTATTTTAAAAAATCTTGCCAATATAATTTTGGAAATATTCTTTAAATAATTAGTTTATATTTGAATATACTTAAAACTTTCCCACATCTTTCAAAGAGCACTAAGAAAAGTTATTTTTAACGACTTAGCCGACATACATGCTACATCAACGTCAAAACACGACACCTAATTGCAGATAATCTCAAAAACCTGAAAACCTGTAGCGGTAATTAAAACTGCCTTTGACTATAACCGCGCAAAAAACCTGCCAAAAATTCGCAGAAATGTTAAAAATCATATCTTAAGCCAAAATGTAGAACATTTCATAACTATCTTGCTAAAATTATTTCGAAGATCTTCTGTAAATAATTAGTTTATACATTTAGATATACTGAAAACTTCTAAAAACATTAAAGTCTTTCAACGAGCACTTTCTAAGACTTCTTTTTAACAACTCAACCAACACATATGTCACATCAACGTCAAAACACGACTGCTAATTGCAGATAATCTAAAATCAGCCGCGCTGCTTGACATAAATTGAAATTTTTCGTAACCCACAAATCTTCGCTCGGCAGAAAAACTCTGCAATCATCCATCTCGAAAGCGTCTCGTTATCTTGAGCCTCGCGTCAAGTAGGGAAAGATTTGGGGAAAAATTCCCTCCCGCTCATTAAGAAGACTTAAAAAATAGAAAGCCTCCGTTTTAAAATAGCTGGCATTAAATATGGGGTCATTCACTGTGACTAAGAGAAGAAATAGCGCGAAAAATCATAGAGAACACGGTTACAGTCATTGACGAGAAAGGAGTAATTTTTTTTATAACTATGCGAAAATTTGCCAAAACAAATACCAGTTTTTTTTTTTTAGTATGTTTGTTTGCTGCGTATGGAATCTGTCATCACGTGAAGATGCTTTAAAAAGTCTGTCCTTGTGGCGATTGCTTGGTGAAATGCATGTTGTGTTTCTTTTCTGACATTTGGCAAAAAAGAGGCAGACTCCTGTAATTGTGATGTCAAGCAATTTTCGAGAATTTTCCCCCAAAAAAATTGCCTAAATACCCATTGAAAGATATATGTTTTGTAAACCTGAATGAATCTATTTAGATTTGTGTTTCGTTTTCAGGAACTTACAATTTTCGTAAATATATCATATTAATGATATCTAATATTTTGGGTGAAATTTCGCCAAAACTCTTATTGAATCGGCTGAGATTTGGCAAAAAAGAGGTATATTCCAGTCATTGTGACGTAAAGCAATTTTCGAGAATTCCCCCCCCCCCTAAAAAAACGAAATTGTCTAAATACCCATCGAAAGAAATATGAAGTTTTGTAAACGCAAATGAATCTATGGAGAGTATTTTCTTTGTTTGTTTTTCAGGAAGTGGCAAGTATTGTAAATACATCATATCAATGCAATATGATATTTTGGTGGAAATTTCGTCGAAACTCTTATAGAATCGGCATACGTTTGACAAAAAGGAGGCAGATTCCGGTCATTGTGATGTAAAGCAATTTTCGAGAATAGCAATTTTCGCAATATCCAGAGTCACATAAAGTACATGATGGTGAATCAACAAGTCCAATACGGTATAAATGAGTTTGTAGACAATCAATCATGTCCCGTCAAAAGTCGAAAAGAAGCAACAGCAATAGCCCACGGGAGGTCTGGTACAACAGAAGGATCCACCGAGAGTACCCTCCATGACTTTCCAGTACTTGCATGAGAGGCAAAGTCTTTGAAAAATTGTCGATAAAAGAGAGAGGTCAGAAGCTTTATTGAATGATAACTCCTGTTCATTGTAGGTTTTTGTGGGACCGCTGCCCCTTTTTTGGCAAGCTGATCTGCCATTTCATTCCCGTGAATTCCGCAGTGAGAGTGGACCCACTGGAAGGAAACCCTATGGGATATCTCCCTAACAACATCCCTACACTGCTGGACACAGAGGTTCGTGCACTCTTGTCTAAGGGAGATGGCCTGAAGTGCAGAAATCGAATCTTAGAGGACAACCGCCCTCTCAAAAGAATTCTGGTGCAGTGTTAGTTGTTGAAGTGCCACAAAAATGGCTATAAGTTCCCCGTCAAAATGTGTAGTATAAGCTCCTACTGGGAGGTAGAAACAAAAAAGCCTGCTATAAACTCCGTAGACAATATATATAGAATACTTCGACATACATAAATATTATACATAGCCATACATAGACATTATACACAAGTTTACATAGACATATATAAACATTATACATAGATAGACATACATGGAGAAGAGGTCATATCTTAAATTTGCATTTCCTTTGTAAATTTCAGCGTTCAGGAACAATTTTACAGTAGTGTTCAATAGTTCATTCACAACAGTGTTCAATAGTTCATTCACAGCAGTGTTCAATAGTTCATTCACAGCAGTGTTCAATTGTTCATTCACAGCAGTGTTCAATAGTTCATTCACAGCAGTGTTCAATAGTTCATTCACAGCAGTGTTCAATAGTTCACTCACAGCAGTGTTCAATAGTTCATTCACAGCAGTGTTCAATAGTTCATTCACAGCAGTGTTCAATAGTTCATTCACAGCAGTGTTCAATAGTTCCTTCACAGCAGTGTTCAATAGTTCATTCACAGCAGTGTTCAATAGTTCATTCACAGCAGTGTTCAATAGTTCATTCACAGCAGTGTTCAATAGTTCATTCACAGCAGTGTTCAGTAGTTCATTCACAGCAGTGTTCAATAGTTCATTCACAGCAGTGTTCAATAGTTCATTCACAGCAGTGTTCAATAGTTCATTCTCAGCAGTGTTCAATAGTTCATTCACAGCAGTGTTCAATAGTTCATTCACAGCAGTGTTCAATAGTTCACTCAAAGCAGTGTTCAGTAGTTCATTCACAGCAGTGTTCAATAGTTCATTCACAGCAGTGTTCAATAGTTCAACGGTTAAAGCGTTGGTTGGTGAAAGATTAGTAGCTCGAATCTTGGTTGGGACATGTGTTCTCTATAACGTCATGATTTATCCATCAATCGGTATTGTGGGGTACCAATATATTCCTTGCGAAAGAAGCTCGTTTAAAGATTTATTTTTAATTTGCAATTATTTTAATTTGAATGTAGGCTCGTATCCTTATCACCATTACTAGTACTATTTCTCCTCGAGGTACGTTTGTTCGAGACGGCAAGTGGTCAGACAAATAAAAGTTGTTCATAACTTTTCTGAATACCCTTTCAGATTTAAACATAAAAATGACATGCATTATAGAATTCTGTTGACATGTTAAATAGATTAATATATTGCATCTTATTATTACCCACGACGAAAATGATTTACTTGTTTAATTTTTCGCATTGGTGGCGTAAAGATATCAAATGGTGATTTATTACTTCTGGGAATCAAATTAATGCAAAAATTTTGAAAATCCATTTATATCGTCGCCCCTAATTCACGTTATTAATTCCTATTCAAGTTATTAATCCCTATTTAAGTAATTAATCCCTATTCATATTATTAATCGCTGTCCAAGTTATAATTCCCTATTCAATTTATTAAACCCTTTCCAAGTTATAAGTCCCTTTAATCCAGCTATTAATCCCTAATTCAAGTTTTCAAAATCAGATTTTTCCGTTTATCTGGAAGTTGAGGAAGATCAAACAAGACCAAAATCTGGATTTTGACTCGAGTAGAAGTGCTTGAATATTTTGAAACGTGGTTTTGAATGTTTTGATTATCTATTCGTATCATGACCCTCAATTTGAATTTCCCAAATTTTCGATTTTTCGTCTTTGTTTCGGAACTACAACGGACCGAATGTCACCAAAACCAACGTTCTAGCTGCAATGGAAGAGCTCGATAGTTTTGATATTTCAACCAATCCCTCAATTAGTTAGTTAATTAATTTAGTGTATGTTATATAGATATGTGATTTTTAAAGAGCAATAAATGATTAAACATTTACTACTATGTGCGATATTATGTGTCACTTAACTTCCTTGTAAAGCACTTTTATGTTACGAGTAGAATCTACAACAATCTCCCTAGTGGCATTTAATATTGGTCCAATAGTGTATATCTTGGCATTACATTGGAAGTATTTCCAATGTAATTCCAATATTAGGCAAATATTGAAGTTACATTGCCTTCCAATATTAGCTAATATTTTCATTACAATATCACGCCAATATTGATGTTACATTGAAAATATTTCCAACGAATCTCCAATACTGGCGTAACATTGTCCCAATATTTTAAGGAAATTTTGGACTCATTCCAAATATCCACTGTTTCATATTGGTTCAGGGCCAATATTGGATTGCTATTAGAATCATCAATTGAAGAACATCAACTGAAAGTCAAATCTCCGTTTTTTCAGGAAAATATCACTGATTTTTATGTCAAAGATAATCACACTTTCTTTTCTGCTACTTGCATTGAAATAAAAACAAAGTTTACGCCATCTTTCACCTGCTAATTTACTGTGCTTTTCTTAAAATCCCAACTTAACCAATCCTATCCTCAAAATATAAGTCATCTAGACCGACTTGAAGCTACTTATTTACACCACATTTTCCCCAATGAGCTAGTGAAGACAGATATTTGGTGCCCCCACAGTTGTTGAGAGACATTTTCGGCGCCAAAAGAGACAGTCACTAAATTCACTCTTTCATTTACTTTGGCACATTTTCGCTCTTTTCGACAAGCAGAAGTCACTTCACACAAAATGTTGACTGGTTGAATTCTTTGCCTTCATTCTCGACAGCTTCTGCCATTATAATCCGAAAACTATTAGTCTCTATATTTATTATTTCTGTAGAAATAGACAAATACAATCAGTGGTGATCTTTCAAGAATAAAACATCTGGTAAATGGAACATATCACAACCGGTATACTAACAGGTGGATTTAAATGCTCAAGTGCTTTAAGAGCAAATCTTCTTGGGAATCCGAATGACACCATAATTTTTATCTCCATGATATATAATTCATAATAAGGTCACATCACTTTTATGTCACCCAATTTCATGAGATTTCACATGCCACTCAATTTCTTGAGATTTCACATTTATGTCACTCAATTTCAAAAGATTTCACATTTATGTCACTCAATTTCATGAGATTGCACATTCATGTCACGCAATTTCATGAGATTGCACATTTATGTCACGCAATTTCATGAGATTTCGCATTTATGTCACTCAATTTCATGAGATTTCGCACTCAATTTTCATGCGATTTCGCGTTTATGTCATGCAATTTCAAGAAATTTTACATTTATGTCACTCAATTTCATGAGATTTCACATTTATGTAATTCAATTTCAAAAGATTTCGCATTTATGTCACCCAATTTCATAATATTTCACGTTCATGTCACTCAATTTCAAGAGATTTTGCATTTATGTCACTCAATTTCATGAGATTTCACATTTATGTTAACAAATTTCAAGAGATTTCACATGTATGTCAATGCCTTTCTGGTAGGTCGGACGGTCTGGGTCTCAACAACAACAACATGTATGTCAATCAATTTCATGAGATTTCACATTTAAGGCAATCAATTTCACGAGATTTCACATTTATCATTTAATATTTTAAATTCTTATTCTACTTTATATTTTGGGGGTTTGGTTTATGTTTTGGGTTTATCTAACCCAGGATAAAAAAACGACTGTTTAAACTGGTTTATCAGAAAAGTGATAAACTAGTAAATTGATAAACCGGTTAAATAGGAAACTAGTAAATTATAATTAATTGGTCACAATTTCGCAGAGAAAGAGCTACTTCATATAAAATGTTAGCTGTCATCAAATTATTTGCTATCGTCTTAATCCACTAACGCATTAATCCATCAAATTCCGAGATTAGAAGTTTTGACACTATAATAACACTTTTCCTTTGCGTATAACCTATGTACTATAGTGGGTCCCCATGTACTATAGGGAAACTATGCCTGTACTATCCCTATGTACTGTAGATATTATCGGTATTATCCCTATGTACTATAATGAAAGGGAAAATTACATTCATAAAAAATATAAATTTTTCCTACTTGTCTCAAATTTTGCTATTTGGATTTTTCATAAATATTTCATTATGTGTGTAAGCACACACAATATCTTAAAATACTCAATACGACGATATAATAGCAATTGCAATATAATATTGGAATACAATATAATAATAGAATACGAAATCATGCGATTTGAAGTGCTAACAAATGACGAGCGATGATAAATGATGATCTGATAAATTATGTGCTAACACAGGTTTTTGCCACCAGTACTACGCGTGCGCCAAAAAGGTAACTGGGGGTGCTTAGATAAGTTATAGCATTAGCTGAATACCTTTATTCTGAAGAAAGAGAGAAATTCTTTAATATTTTATGTGATAGAAATTTAATGGGTGATTTTCAAAACAACACTTTAGTCAAATTTTGGACTGAACAAAATATTTTTAAAAACATTTCAGAACGAGCAATTATATTTTAAATGCCATTTTGTTCGACGTACTTATGTGCAGTAGGATTTTCTTCAAGTATATACTCAAAAAAATATGGAACAAAACTCGACTTGAAGACAAATTAACGTTTAAAGTTATGTAAAATGAAACCAGATATGAAGGAATTAATTTCTATCAAACAAGCATAAGTATCACATTAAATTAATTTGTTAGTCATATTGTTAAGCAATAATCATATTCTCAACTGTATTCTCTGATATTTATTATTTTATTCAATGTTTTTTTATTAGAAACGAAATAAAATATATGGGAAAATAACTTAATTAATTATATAATAGGCTCCACTTCCTATTTACATACACGTCATATTTTTACTGGTGGTACCGAATTTTTTAAATTTTAGTTTTGCCGGTATGCATTTAAAAAAGCGTTTAGAACCTCTGTCTTAACAGATATTTTAACAAATATACCTGCTTCTTATGTCTAATTTTATTTCTAGGAGACTTCTCAAGTCAGTTTTCATTCGATATTATTAGCAACTTTCCTTCCATTAACATTAACAGCACCACGGCATTTAAATAATGAATTTATACCTCACAAAACCATTAAGCAGACTTGCGAGGAAAAAATGAGCCGACGAGAAGCAGAGAAAAAAGTAAATGTTATAAAAGTCAGCTAATTTCGTACTACCAAAAGCAAAAGTGAAAAATCTTAAGCTTTGTGAACTCAAATCTGACAAAAAAAAATAGCGTAACGAACAAGAGGCAAAAAGTAAAAATAAAGACTTAGAACAATCCATCAACCAAGTGGAGTTTCCGGTGGTGAAACCGCACCTTCTGAGCTGTGATGCCAAAAGCGTTTAGGGAATTCTGGTTTTGCTCGTTACTTTCTGCTATTCGAGAAGTCTTGAAAAACTTTTGTGAAATGTTTTATTCTTGGAGGTGGGTGTTCCATAGAATGCGAGGTATGATAGTGCCGGCGGAAGATTCTGGGATACAGTTATTGTGAAAACTTTTTAACTCGTAATGTAGATCTCTAACAACAAATGTTAAAAAAAAGAATATATTTTTCTTGATACACAAATATGAAAGACCTGTTATGACTTTTGAAAATGAGCAATTAAGGTCGTACTTTAAGACGCTTACTAGCAAATTCAGTTCATTGTAAAACCCGTAAGAATTTTGCTATATAATCCGTTAAGTTATAATAAGTTAAACAAAAATGTTTAACATTAGAATCCATGACAACGTTTTTAATAATAAAGTTACATAAAATGACATTGTAACTCGTGCAGTAGTCAATCGATTGCATGTGATCAATCGATTTTATATCGCATTTCGTGCTAACTTTTGTTTATACAAAGTAAAAATAAATAAATAAATAACAGCAAAAATTAAAAAAAAATCAAATATTAGAATGTATTTTCTAGAGAGATATTCACTGGCGCGCACACTATTATATATACTGTGCTTCTCAACTCGTTCAATGAAGTCACATGAAAGGACGAAGGTTGTTTAGAAAAGAACTTTGAGCCATTTTTTCACCAAATCGAATTTAACCAGCATGGTTATGGTGACCCCGTCACAATTTGCCGGAATCTTTTGCAAACGGGAGAATCTCATGCAGGTTGTGTAGTGACCTAATTCTTCCTAAAGGCGACTTATCCAGCCGGAAAGGGATTTTATGCAAAGGTTTGCGACCTCGATTGATGCTGAAACCATGTGCGACCTATCCAGTCAGGGAAACCGAACTTCGACACTTCGCAGATCCGTGCCAATGGGCCTACCTTGCTTATAACACCGGTTCTCGTTAGATCACCGAAGTTAAGCAGCATCGGGCGCGGTTAGTACTTGGGTGGGTGACCACCTGGGAACACCGCGTGCTGTTGGCACATTTCGGGCGCGGTAGCCCGGTGGTTTGCGCGCTGAATTTGCACACTGCCATAATTGCCGCCGTGTTCATGCGGAGTACGATCACGTTAAACATGTGGGCCCGTAAGTCCTTCCGAGAGGTTGGTGGTAGAGGAAGGAGGGTACGGTCCCTGTGGATGCCTCCCCTACTGGGTTCCGGTCTGAATTGGGTGGCACTTCCCCAAATTTCAAGAGATTTCACATGTATGTCAATGCCTTTCTGGTAGGTCGGACGGTCTGGGTCTCAACAACAACAACTTCGCAAATCCATATTCATTTCGGTCGAAACAAATCTTCAATGCGCGGTATAAAAGTTCAGAGTCTCAAAGTAGCATGTCAAGGCGGAGCAAATCGAACGAATCGCCAAAGGATAAGACATATTACATACATCTATTTAATCTGTCTTGTGAGATCAAATTCCATGATCTCACACGACCGCAAAGCGTGTGAGATCATGGAATTTGAGAGCATCTCGTAGGAGTGGTGTGAGGTAGTGGCATCGTGCTGATCGTGGAAAAGTCCTGCATGGCTGTTAAATATCCGCTATTACTCCTGCTCTTGGGTAGTAGTAACGTGTGACATTATGCTAATCATGGAAACGTCATGCTGCTAAATAACAGCCATTATGACTGCCCATGTGTTCCAGTGAAGTGTGTTATCATTTTGCTCGATGGAACGTTTTCCGCGACTACCAAGCGATTGCCATTATGTGTGCTCGGATGCGCTATTAACGTATGTCACCCATCCAGACTTTGTAATATAAAACTGCACATCACCTAAAAACTATATATATATATATATAATTCCAAAAGGATTAAAAAAAAATTAAAGAGAGAGAGGTGTGCTTACGGGGAAGTAGCAAGGTCCAGGGGGATTGTGACTCCTTTTCCTGGTTGAACCATGCTTTCAGTCCCGGGAAACACTCCCAGGTGACCCACCCCCGGGAAACACCCCCAACACTTACCTCTCTCTCTTTAAATTTTTTTTTTAATCCTTTTGGATTTTTATATGGCAATAATTTTTAGAGCTGCAACTGCGCCTAATTACTATATGCTTCTATATTTACTATTATCATTGCATTTAGATTGTTTTCACTTGATATATATATATATATATATATCGGTTGTGTTTTTAAAGCAGCTATTATCAATTAATGTATAGACGTGTTGAGGGTACTGCTGCGTGCTCTTTCGACCTTCAGCAATGAACTCGGACAGCAAAACATTTATCGACGCAGCATATACAAATTTCCAAAACTTTGACTAAGTTTTGGTAAAGTTGAACACTTTATACCAGTGCAGGAGAGGGGTGTTAAGCACGAACATTTTTCCCGATCATGTTCAGCAACGAATTCGGTTTATAAAAACACAACATATCTAACTTTTTTTTAAGATTCCGAAGTTTTTGAAGGAATAATAGTAGGATAAAAATGCAGAGAAAAGCCAATCGCGGCCAACTCGAAATATTGATTATTTCCTTTCTGCGCTTCAATAAATTGTTCACATAAATTCTAAATTACACATAACTCTCGGTTTACATGGTGTATATTGGGTCTATAGAAGTATCGTCCAATAAAAGTTGCGTAAATCATGCTCAATATTTGCAGAAAAATTGAAAGAATAAGTTCAGTAACACTCAAATAATGTACATATTTTAAAAATGTGTTGAACATTTTATTTTTTGTATACATTATACAGCATAAACTTGAAGATAATGAAAAAGGGCAACATAAAAGTCTGTGGAAAACAAAAATACTCACATACGTTTCATATTTCGTTATACGAAAACCGAAATTATGCAGTGTACAAAGAAAATGTGTAGTTCGACTGAGTGAAATAAAAATCCTGCAAATCGAAGTCCAGATGCATATATATACTCGTATAAATATGCAGAAGAACAATTATACAGGAGACGCAGATGCACATTAATGGAAAGTAATAAATAAATATTGATCAAGGAGATTTTAAAAATAATAAAATATTGACAATTGAATACCAACTCAAATTCTGTATCAAAAAGTTCCCACTGAAGATAAATCCATGATATATCTAGTACATGTTTAAAGTTCTTCCCAACAACATATTTTGTAATTGTATTGGACAAGAGAGATAAAGACAATCATGCGGATTGCATTGGATAAGAGAGATAAAGACAACCATGCGGATTGTATTGGACAAGAGAGATAAAGACAACCATGCGGAGTGGAACCATAAGATCTGCACCATATTTATCATATACACATAGCCGCATAGAAGGCATGGATAAGCATATACTCATTATAGGCATAGCCGCATAAGCATATACTCATTATAGTATACATATTATTGTATATACATCATCGTATACACATTTGCGCATTCATATTATCGTATAGTCATTAGCATATATAATGTGTGAAGTATAAAATTGATTGTATAGACTTGTAGGAAGTATATAAGTCTTACAAATCTGGTTCTACATTGATCATTCACACTGTTCTTATTGCAAAAAATCGTTTATAATCTTGTAAAATCGTTTAATGGCCGTGTAAGAGATGATAACTGAGTTAACCTGCGCAAAAGAATAAAAAAGATTCAGCTAATTCCGTCCCGCTTAAACAGAAGTGAAAAATATAAGCTTTGTGAACAGAAAAAGAAAATGGCGTAACAAACACTGTAGAACAATTCATCAATCAAGTCTCGTTTCCGGTTGTGAAATCGCACCTTCTCGGCTGTGATGCCAAAAGCATTTCGGAAATTCTGGTTCTGCTTCTTACTTTCTGTTATTTGAGTAATCTTGAAGAACCTTTGTAGAACGAATTTTTCTTTCAGGTGGGTGTTCTGTAGAATGTGCGGTTTCCGTGAAAGATCGTAAGAAACAGTTTTTGTGTGAAGTTTTAAAGTCGGAAGTTTTAGGGTGTATTTGTACCTGTTGGTATGAAAACCTCCTTCGAAAAACTGTGATCATTTTGGAAATGAATAACAGAGGTCATGCTGTGTAAATTAATTATTTCATTGAAAAGTTTTTATAAAATACTAGATGTTATGCCCAGTTTTGCTTTGAAATACTGCAGAATTGGGCTTGATGTAAATTTGCGTACAGTAATGAGATGTAGATAAACACAGAATCAGTCTTTTTAAATATCGAGTTTAGTATATACCGAATTATCACATTTTTAGGGTACTTATAATGGTTATAACACAGAAGTATTCTTTGTAAATATCGAGTTTAGTATATACCGAATTATCACATTTTTAGGTTACTTATAATGGTTTTAACACATACGCATTCTTTGCAAATACGAGTTTTATACGGAATTATCACATTTTTAGGGTACTTATAACGGTTATAACACATACTCATTCTTTGCAAATACGAGTTTAGTAAATACGGAATTATCACATTTTTAGGGAACTTTTAATGTTTGTAACACAGAAGTATTCTTTGCAAATATCAAGTTAAGTTTAGTAGATACGAAATTATCCCATTTTTAGGGTACTTAAAATTGTTATGATACAGAAGCATTCTTTGCAAATATCGAGTTTAGTATAATGGAATTATCAAATATTTGTGATACTTATAATGATTATAACACAGAATCATTCTTTGCAAATATCGAGTTTATTATATATGGAATAATCCAATATTTAGGGTACTTATAATGGTTATAACACAGAAGCATTTTTCGCAAATATCGAGTTTAGTATATACGGAATTATCAAATTCTTATGGTACTTATAATGGTTATAACACAGAAGTATTCTTTGTAAATATCGAGTTTAGTATATACCGAATTATCACATTTTTAAGGTACTTATAATGGTTACAACACATAAGCATTCTTTGCAAATACGAGTTTAGTATATACGGAATTATCACATTCTTAGGGTACTTTTAAAATTTATAACACATAAGAATTCTTTGCAAATACAAGTTTAGTATATACGGAATTATCACATTTTTAGGGTACTTTTAATGGTTATAACACATAAGCATTCTTTGCAAATACGAGTTTAGTATATACGGAGTTATCACATTTTTAGGGTACTTTTAATGGTTATATAAGACAGAAGTATTATCTGCAAATATCGAGTTTATATATGAAATTATCACATTCTTAAGGTACTTAAAATTGTTATGATACAGAAAAGGATTCTTTACAAATATTGAATTTAGTATATACGGAATTATCAAATTTTTAGGGTTATAAGAATTAAACAATTATTTTCAAACTTATGCGTACTATACAATAATGAAGCATAATAGAATAATATGAAAAATAGGGTGGAAATTATTTACTAATGATACCCGCATTATAAAAATTTAAAATCGCAGAATAGAACACCTCTGCTTTAGATAATATAAATTAACCTTTGAAAATGGTCTTTTATATATGCGTCCCCACCAAGGTAATCTTGAAGTGGATTAAGAGGTTAAATCAGGAGCTGTTTAACATTCACTTTCTCGTACTATGCGATATAGAGAGAATGTATTGTTTTCACGAAAAATTTCGAATTCAAGATTTTGATGCCAATATATGTTTCAAGACCTCTTGAATGCGTTTCGACTATTTTGGGAGTGATGTCAGTCTGTCTATCAGGCTGTCTGTAGGTCTTGTCGATTTCTTGTGTGCACTATAGCAGCCACAAATATTAATGGATTTTCACATTACCTTATATATGGATATGTTATTGAAAATGTAGCACTAGATAATTTTTTTTTATTTGGTCCCACGATATCGAATTGTCATAATTTTTCTTCTAAATTTGAGAAAAAGGTATTGAAAATGGATTCTGCTATGAGAAAATCGAGCTGACACACACGCTAGTTATTTTTTTTATGAAATATGTAATTTATAATTAAAGCATATAACTAAACCAAGATTACCCAATAGGCTCTCTAAGAATGTACTCATGGCATCACTGACTGAAAATGATAGTTGGATAGTTACAAATTAATAGTTATTGCCACAATTAATTCCACCATTTCAAACTAATTTTATTATTTTATTACATTATGTATTAATGTTATTTATGTGCTTCTTCCATTTCCCATATATTATTAACATTTTACAGCATAGTTGAAAAGTGTTTATGAATTTGTTCATTCCGTCTGTCTGTCTGTCCGTTCGAACGATAACTATCGTAAAAATGACTTTATCAAAATGGAATTTTAATATGTTGTTGAGACGGTCTGTGGGGCATATGGGAATGTAAATGAATAACATCACCCAATTAGTTTGGGATTGAACACGTATTGAAAAACTGAAATACACTGAACCCTATAGGACCTAATTTTTCAAACATTTTTTAAGCAAAGTTAAAATGCATGAATTGCATCGAAAATTTTAGGAAATATTCAAATTATCCTATAAAATGTATAAAAAAAAATTTAGCAAGATATGTTCGGTAGTTTTTAAATAAAATTTAAAAAAATAAGTACACCCATATAATAGCAAGAAACCACTTGATCCACTTCAAAATAAAATATGGCATTCATATTTTTTTCCCAGAGTAGAAATCGTGATAAAGTTCTTTTAAATTTATATTTAGTGTTGCATCTGTCCTAAAACCGCTTTATTTTTGCGTATTTTCTGTGCATCTATATTCTGCCCCAACTCAATTACAATATTTTTGAGTTTAAATGATCATCAAACTTCGATTATTTCTACAACAGAGCCTAATTTTAACGCATGCAAAATGTAAACAAATCAAGCTCTAAGATGAGTTGTATAATAATTGCTGAATTTTCTTAACACAAAATTATTTAGCTCTGGCGTCTGGAATATAAGTGATATGAATCAAATATTCATTGATTTTACATAGAGATGCCGGTGATTTATATTTCGATGACGTCATTTCAATAACGTTCATTTTTTTTCGATGAAGTTTTACGATTTCAAGTAAAATAAATTATTGTAGTTCTGTGATAATTAGAAAGTATCACCGCTAAATAAATCGCATTTAAGAGATGTTTAAATAAAATTGCATTTCAGTTAGAAAGTGTTTCATAATCAATGCTTTATGCATAATTGATCTTTCTTGTTCTAACATAATTTTTGTTTCCCCTTTACCTTAACTCACCATATTCTACTTAGCATTTTAACCACATTAACTGCTTAACAACTTCGCTTCCAGTTAATTTCAATTATATCATGTTATGACTATTCGTTTATATCCTGATTCATTCCCATTTGATTTTATGAACTTCGGATTTGTAATACCCATTTTGTGAATTTTGGAAATAGTTTCTGAAAATTATAGTTAATTTTGGAAATGAAATAAATGGTTTCTTCATAGCATTTAACCATATAAAATTTGAATTTAAAATAGTCATGTTCTTATTAGTAGCATATTTTAATTATATAATCAGATGCATAACCCCTAATGTTGAAAATTAGAGTTATAACTCGAAATGGGACCTTTTCAAAATTACATGACTTAAAAAGAAAATGTTTTTTTGCTTGTAAGTAATTTGTGAAGATTTAATATCTAATAGCTTACTGACTTTGCAAAAAGTGAAAAAAACTACTTAGATTAATGTTAAATATTCAAGATTTTGAAAATTTTGAATAGTAAGACTGTATTTTTTTTTAGACCTAAAAAAAGTAATTACTTCCAAAAATTGAAATACACTTCAGATGCATATAAAACTTAAAAAAATTAAAAAAATTTAAAAAAATGAAAAAAATTATTAAAAAAAAATGAAAAATTATAATTAACAGATTTAAAAAATTATAATTGACAGATTTTTAAATTCAGTAATATATTTTATTTTCTGAATTTACATCTCTTTGAATCAATTAGAATTAACTAACAATTTAAAATGGCAGGGTGTTTTTTTCTTCTCCTAAATCATATCTGATTTAAATCAATAATTAAACAAGGAAGATCAATCATGCATAAAGCATTGATGATGAAACACCTCCTAACTGGAATGCTATTTTATTTAAACATCTCTAAAGTGCGATACATTCAGCACTCATATTTTTTAAATTATCACAATACTACAATAATTCATTTTACTTAAAAACGCCATGCTTAAAACGTTATTGAAAAAGGCAATGCTTTAAAATCGTCTGCATCTCTATGTAAAATCAATGAATATTTCATTCATATCACTTATATTCCAGACTCCAGAGTTAAATAATTTTGTGTTAAAAAAATTCAGCAATTATTATACAACTCATCTTACAGCTAGACTTGTTTACATTTTGTATACGTTAAAATTAAGCTTCGTTGTAGAAATAATCAAAGTATGATGATCATTTAAACTAAAAAGTTATTGTAATTGCTTTGGCGCAGAATATACATGCACAGAAAATACGCAAAAATAAAGTTGTTTTAGGCCGGATGCAACACTAAATATAAATTTAAAAAACTTTTAAAATCTCGATTTTGACTTTGGGAAAAAAAGATGGATGCCATATTTTATTTTGAAGTGGGTCGCTTGATCTCCTCATATAATATGGATGTAATTATTATTTTAATTTTTATATAAAAAACTACCGAACATATATTGCTCATCTTTCTTTATATATTTTATAGGGAAATTTGAATATTTCTTAAAAGTTTCGAAGCAATTTTCAAATTTTAACTTCGCTTTAAAAATGTTTTTAAAATTAGGTCTCGTAGGGTTCAATGTATTTCATTTTTACTTTCCTTATATACATAATGTATAAGGAAAGTATTGTGACAGGGTCGAAAATTCGAAATCGAGTTTTCGACCCCGTCACACGTCGAAAATTCGAAATCGAGTTTTCGACGGGAGAGCACGTTTCAAGCATCCCTGATCACGAATCAGACATTTTTGAAGTGATGTCTGTGTGTGTGTATGTGTGTGTGTGTGTGTGTGTGTGTGTGTGTGTGTGTGAAAGTATGTGTGTGTGTGTGTGTGTGTGTCAGTGAGTCTGTGGAGACGATAACTGACGAACGAATGGACCGATTCGAACCAAATTTGGTACAAAAATCACAATCCGCAAACACTGGAAGCCTATTGTTTTTATACGTAATCGAATGTTCAGAACCCCCCTAAATTTTCGAATAAAATTTTGAAAAAATCGTCAAAAAATCGAAACCACTAATAAAGTTACGCAAATAGACATTTCTTACGTAATTTTTCATTAGAAAACGATTGACATAAATTTTGGAACGCTAACATGAACCGTTCTCGAGATATTGCACATTTTTCAAAAAAATTATTAAAAAGTCATATAAAATGAAAAAAAAAATATTTCCTATTGAGAAACATGTTCACTTTTCATATGTAATACCATGCGATAAATTGGATGACATCACTCTCGTGGATCTAGCTCGTTCCATTCATGAAAAAAAATACTTTGAGTAATAATTTTGTATTTGAACGCCAATAGTCATTTATCTGCTGTAAGAACAATTTATTTCTTCGTCCATAACGCTTGGCGAAATTTTGGCGACGAATTTGGCGGAATGTCGCCAACTTGGCGACTTTTTGAAATGTTGCCAAATTAAAGAAAATCTCGCCAAATGGATAAAATTGACGCTAAATCAATCAAAATGACGACTAATTGTCGAAAATTCAATATCTTGGAAAGAATATTAGTATCTACTATAAGAAAAAACCTATTTTTTTTACTGAAAAGTAGTAAATTCATTACATTATATAAGGAAAGTCATGTGTTGCCCACATCAGATTTTTTCAACCTGGATTCAATCCAAAACTAATTGGTTGATATTATTCATTTACATTCCCGTATGTCCCACAGACCGTCTCAAAAACGTGCTAAAATTTCCCTTTGATGAAGTCATTTTTACGGCAGTTATCGTGCAAACGGACAGACAGATTGACCAAAGTCATAAACACTTTTCAACTATGTTGGAAAGTATTAAAAAATCAATTTAAATCGGGAGTTTATTCATCATTTAGATCAACAGACCCTGCTACCTGCTAAGAAAGTTTTTTATTTAGAAGTGTCCATAATGTGATAAAGAGCAATGTAGTTGATTCAAAATTTCAGTACAAGATATAAGAAGGTAGATCGATCATTATGTCATCACAAGTAATTTTTAATCTAAAAGAACATTTTAAAAGGTACCGTCAGGCACAGATCATCAACTTCAAAAGAGATTAGCGATCTTAGAGCACTCACCTAAAATAAAAGTAAAACCATTAAAGCAATTCTAACAAAACAAATTCTTAAGTACAATTTATGAGTTACTATATAAAATAAAATAGAATTTTAATTGCCGCTTAGTAGCACATTATTCGTCGTAGTAACACATGTTTATAGATAAAATATATCTTGTGTTTCAGAATTAAGCATTTTAGTATTCGTTTCGATTAAATATTAGAACTTGAAAAGTAATTTTTAGAAATGAACTTTCTTTAGCCTAGAGCTCTTCCACGTGCAACCTTTAATGCTTGACATTTTTTGTATTCCTATTTTCGACTCCTCACCATTGACTTTTGTTGATTATCTTTAGTTTTCTGTCTTGTAATATTTATTATATGCTCCTCATTTTGGTTGAATTACATTTTATTTCATTGTATTTTGTAGGCAAATTTTAAAATAGTGTATTATGAATTACTACTTCCATTCTACCACTGGATTTACAATTTTAATATTATATATATATATATATATATATATATATATATATATATATATATATACATATATATATAATATATATATATATATATATATATATATATAATACAAAAGAGAATGAAGAAAGTACGACAATGTGTCAAAATTTCGCCGGGGAGGATTGTGACCCCCACTTCCCGGTTAAGCCAGCTTGATGTCATGACGACACTCCCGGAAGCGGATACACTGTCGTAAACCAAGTACACTATACCAAAACTAAAAATGTAAAGAAAGTTGAAAGACCCATACTGACTATACCACAAAAACTGTATCATCTAGTTTCACTACAACAAAACATTAACACAAATGACAACTTAAAAATCAAATATATAACAAGACAAACAAACCTCGTATACACGTCACCATCCAAGCATCAAAAATGTAATTGACACTACCTGTATTCCTACTTTATTTCATTGTATTTTGTAGGCAAATTTTAAGATAGTGTATTATGAGTTACTACTTCCATTTTACCATTGGATTTACAATTTTAATATTATATATATATATATATATATATATATATATATATATATATATATATATATATATTCTGTACACGTAACACGCATACAGCTGACCACGTATAATAAAACACTTGAAAAATAAATTTATTTAACGACTTCACAAACTGCGGATCGCTGAACTTAACATTTTCTGGTTTTAATTTCCTCAAACTAAATTCCAGCCCAAGTTCAATGTTCTTTCGCTTGCAAACAAAGCTGGACATCTACTTTAAAAACCACCCGAATATTTTCTTACCAAAAAAAACACGTCAACATAGATTCATACCACCCCTCCATATCAGGGTTGATGAAATACGGTTGTCCTACCCACAGGAGCGTTTTTAGATTTATGGAACACACATCGAATGGGCAGAGGGTGTACCACGCCCCAAAAGTTTGCCAGTAATTAAGTGGGTAGGGAAGGACGACCATGATGTTAATTGCACCGAGCAAGCGAACAAGGCTTTTGCTCAGGGTGGTTTGAGGTCTTTTTTATTCCAACTTTAAGTGCTGGGACTATTGAAGACGATGCCTTTAAGTATCTCTGCTCATCTAGTAAAGGTAATGGGTGAATAACAATAAAGGATTAAGTACTTTTTTTGGTCTACAAGATTTATAGGGTTGTACATGTATGAATATTTACAACGTAGAATTGGCTGGCTGACTTCCTATCATGGAATGGCTATCGGAACACCGCCTTGAACGATTATATATATTTTACGAAATAAGGAGGTTTTAAGTTTGCAAATTTTATTCATATGTAGTCAAACCCGCTTATAACGCTTTTCGAGATACTATCTGTACTTAATCATTAAAATATATACTCTCCTAATTCAACCAAAGTTGAATTATGTATTTAATTAATAAAACATATGCTTTCCTAATATTATAAATATGTCTTACACTTAATTTATGTAAGAAATGAAATATGTGCCATTTACATTAAGTTAGCGTGTGCCATTAAGTTTCTTGAAGCCAAACATTTGACAAATATGTCTTGAAGAAACTTAAATTAGTTAATTAATAATATGTGTAATAAGGCAATAATGTGGTTCTTAATCCAATAGGGAAAGTTTTTAAAGGATTTCTTTTGTATCATCCCCTAAATTTATATAGCTGGTAGTTTGGAACGGTGCTAATACCCTTTGATATTATGGAACGGTGCTAATTCTCTTTGATATTATGGAAAGATGCAACAGTTTTAAAAAATCGGCAATTATTAAGCCATGCCGCACAAGCTTTCAAATAGAAAAATATATAAATAGACACTTTCTGAATGTTTGCAGAATAATTGAAATCAACATTCCTTACCTACTTAATACTCAAAAAGCTTATATATGTATATCACTGTAATTATTTTGATATAAGACTGCCCCAATAAAATACTTAAACATAATAAAAAATTAAAAATCTGATGTGGTCAGCACATATCTTTCCTTATATAAAGCTATGAATTTACTACTTTTAAAAGAAAAAAAAGAAATAGATTATTTTTATAGTCGATATTTATATTCCTTCCAAGATATTGAAATTTCATCAATGAGTCATAATTTTCATTGATTTAGCGTTATTTTTAACCATTTGGTTAGTTTTCCCTTAATTTAGCAGCATTTAAAAAGTCGCCAAGTTGACGGCATTCCAGCAAATTCGTCGCCAAAATCTCGCCAAGCGTTATGGACGGAGAAATAAGTTATTCTTATAGCAGATAAATGAATATTGGTGTTCAAATACAAAAGTATTACTCAAAGTATCTTTTTCATGAATGGAACGAGCTAAATCCACGAGAATGACGTCACCAAATTTATCGCATGGTATGACATATGAAAAGTGAACATGTTTCTAAATAGGAAATATTTTCTTTTTATTTTATATGATTTTTTGATAATTTTTTTAAAATATGCAATATCTCGAGAACGGTTCATGCTTACGTTCTAAAATTTATGTCAATCGTTTTCTACTGAGAAATTACATAAGAAATGTCTATTTGCGTAACTTTATTAGAGATTTTGATTTTTTGACGATTTTTTCAAAATTTCACTCGAAAATTTAAGGGGGTTCTGAACATTCGTTTGTGTATGAAAACAATAGGTTTCCAGTGTTTACGGATTGCAATTTTTGTACCAAATTTCTTTTGAATCGGTCCATTCGTTCGTCAGTTATCGTCTCCTCAGACTCACTGACACGCTGACTCTCTTTTCTAAATACAAAATAAAATGTAAATTAAATGCTACGTAAATAGTGCTACGTAGAAAGAAAATCCCTTCTCTATCTATCTGGTCCTCTTGAAGCCAATTTGGTGATATTGGCGATAAATTTGGTTCTAAACGTGCTACAATAACATCGACTTGTCGACTTTTAAGAAAATACCGCCATACTGGTGATAATTAAATATTGTTGCAGATTAAGTTCAATTTGTTTTATAATACCTGTAGCTCTGTGGGAATTATTAATTTAATGTTTGATGCAGAGACCAGTCATCTTCTTCATTTCACTACACAATAACAAAAGTTTTTTTAATCATTAATATATGGGGTAGTTCTAAACATTCGATTGCGTATAAAAACAATAGGCTTCCAGTCTTCACGGATTGTAATTTTTATACCAAATTTCGTTCGAATCGGTCCATTCGTCGTTCGTCAGTAATCGTCTCCACAGACTCACTGACACACACACACATGCACATACTTTCACACACACACACACATACTTTCACACACACACACAGACATCACTTCAAAAATGTTCGATTCATGAGCAGGGATGCTTGAAACGTGCTCTCCCGTCGAAAACTCGAATTCGAATTTTCGACCCCGTCACAATATACTTTCTTTATACATTATTGTATATAAGGAAAGTAAAACTAAAAAAGTCTTTAGTTGGTATCATTATCTTTCTTATTTCTTAATGACATTACAGAGTTCATGTTAACTACAATTGGATTACGGCGTATTGTGTTAACCTTTTTTATTTCGCTGTTAGATTTAATTCAGGAATTGCTGTCGATAATTATAAAAAAGCTTATATTCTGTCTTGGATTAAACTTGGTTAGTAATTGTCAACAATTATTCAACTATATATTTGATAAATCTTAAAAGTAATCAGATTTTAGTCGCAGTAGTAGTCATATCAGTAGTAGTTATATCAGTAGTCGCAATTCCCTTCTAATGAAATGTTTAATTTATTTTTATAACCTTCAAATTATGAAGTTAAAATATGAGAAAGTGTCAATTTTGGGATACATAAAATAATAAATTTTGGCATGAAAAACCAGAGACTTGCGAGTCAAAATCAGTACTGAGATTGAAAAATATTACATAGAAATATCCAACACAAAACTAAAGATCCAAAAGGAATCCACAGAGCACTGGTTAATGTTGACTTATTAAACAAGAAAGATCAATCATGCTTAAAGCATTGATTATGAAACACTTTCCAACTTCAATGCAATTTTATTTAAACATCTTTAAAATGCAATACGTTATTCGGTAATATTTTAAAACTTATCACAATATTACATTAATTTATTATATTTGAAAACTTAAACTTTCATCGAAAAAAATGAACTTCATTCAAATGACGGTATTGAAATATAAATTGCCTAGTTTAAACATCTCTAAAATGTAATACATTCTTTGGTAATAAGTTTAGAATTATCATAATACTACGATAATTTATTATATTTGAAAACTTTATCGAAAACAACTGAAATTCATTCAAATGACGCACAGAAAAAATAAAACGCCTGGCACTCTCTATAACAGCAGCATTTCATTCATAAACAAGTTCCCATTCATTTAATTCATCACAATACTATAATAATTTATTTTATTTAAAAATTAAGACCATGGAGCTACAAGTACTTGAACTCTATGCTTAAAACTTCATCGAAAGAAATCGTCCTTCTCTTTGTAAAATCAATGAATATTTCATTCATATCAGCTATGCAGACTCCATGGGCTGAATAATTTTGTGTTAAAGAAATACAGCAATTCTAATACAACTCATCCTACATATTTTAGTTTACATTTTACATAAGTGTAAGCAGCAAAACAGCTTCGCTGCAGAAATAATCAAATTTGGATGATCATTTAAACTCAAATATATTGTAATTGCGTTGTTTCAGTATGTAGATGCACGGAATTTAAGCAAAAATAAAGTGGTTTTTGGACGGATTCAACACTTAATATGAATTAAAAAGAACTTTAAAAATCATGATTTTGAGACAAGATGGATGCCATATATCATTTTGAAGTTGGTCACGTGATCTTTTCATATCATGGTCAAGTGATCGCTTCATATAAGAGGTGTAATTATTAATTTAATTTTTATTTAAAAATCTACGGAATATATTTCGCTAATTTTTTTTTATATATTTTATGGAACAATTTGAATATTACCTAAAATTTTTGAAGCAATTTGTGAATTTTAAATCCGCTTAAAAAATGTTTGAAAAATTAGGTACTATAAGGTTCAATTTATTTCATTTTTTCAACCCGGGTTCAATCCGAAACTAATCGGGTGATATTAGTCATTTATATTCCCATAGGTCCTATAGACCGTCTGAACAACATGCTAAAATTTCATTTTGATTAAGTCATTTTTACGGCAGTTATCGTGCTAACAGACAGACAGACAGAATGAACAAAGTCATAAGCACTTTTCAACTTTATTGTAAAGTGTTAAATATGCACCGACTAAAATTATCACCAATGCAACAAATTTAAGGGTTGAGACCGAGGACAACATTAAAAATTTCCTAGAGATGATGGCTAGAGAACTAACTCTCTCAGGGCCTCGCTGCTGCGTCTGGAACAACAATTTTTTGGCAAAGTGTATACAGACGCCTAGCAGAGAAGCCCCTTTACACCCGGCGACTAGTGGTGTTTATCCGTTTCAACAGATCTCAGGGGAGAACCCGTCTGTCGAGGAGCCAGACACACCATTTTTAGACACAGCAAGATTGGGGCCTTGTCCTCTTCAGTGATGAATCGAGATTCAGTTCCCAAAGTGATTCCTTACGAGTCCTCATCTGGAGAGATCCTGGAACACGCTATCGTCGTAGGAAAATCCTTGTGTGGAAAGGCATCATGTTGGATGGTCATACACCGCTGCACATCTTCGAGCCAGGCACTATATCCTCCCAAAGCTATATAAATGAGGTTGAACCTTATGTGAGACTCTTCCGAGGAACTGTCGGAGAGGACTTTATTTTTATGGACGATAAGGCGAGGCCACACACAGCTAAAATTGCCGACGACTTTCTGGAGGAAGAGGGTATTCCCCGTATGGTGTGGTCAGCGAAGTCTCCGGACCTAAATCCTACAGATCATGTTTGGGATGCTCTAGGAAGAGCCATTGCCCGACGTCAACCCCCTCCCAGGAACCTCCAGGTGTTAAAATTCAGAAGAATGGGATTTGTTGCCACAAGCTATGATAAACGGCCTCATTTACAGTATGAGGGCCTATGATGCGTCTTGTAAAGCTGTGCGGGGTGGCCACACTCCTTATTAGCCGGACCATTCTGGATATATGATATATCAAAGCATGGCCGTATTTGGTCTCATTTGAATATCGCATAAAATATACCCCCTGTTTATTTTGTTATGCTACTATTGGCTATCTCATAGTATGGGACATCTGCGTAGAAAATTTCATTACAACAAACCAATTATTTTTCGAAGTATCGCATGTTTTGTGTTTGTAACCTTAATTTTGGGCATCAGCACGTTGTTGTCATTGATTGAAATCATATATCTAGTGTAGAAAAGAGTATAAGGGAACAGGTTACGCTAAATATCCCTTGAAATGTGCGAACTTTTTGACAAAACTTTCGCGTATGCAGTGATACTGAATACAGGGAATGTTTTAATATAATATTTACCCTCTTACAACTACCAGCGGTACAACGAGAATTAAAATACCTGTTTTTTCTGTAACTATTAAATAAAGTAACTGTTACATAGTCTGGGAATAACATTTAAGATTTTGAATTGTCATAAAATCTTGTTCAGTTATATTTCTAAATTTGAAAATTTGCATTTTGTTCTTTAACATGGTTTTACATTCGAGATTGGGTAAGAAAAATATTGTTTAATTAAAGAAGTACAACATTATTTTATTAAAAATTAACTATTACTGAAGGAAAAAATAGGGTTGCGCTTTTATAATATTTAATAATACAGTGGCTCTAATGCAAACATATATAACTTTCAACCCGTTATTTCTCAATTTCTTCTTTAACATGGTTTTACATTCGAGATTGGGTAAGAAAAATATTGTTTTATTAAAGAAGTACAACATTATTTTATTAAAAATTAACTATTACTGAAGGAAAAAAAAATATGGTTGCGCTTTTATAATATTAAAAATCTGATGTGGACAGCGCATGACTTTCCTTATATAATGCAATGAATTTACTACTTTTACAGCAAAAAGATAGGTTATTCTTATAGTAGATAATTATATTCTTTTCAAGATATTGAATGTTCGTCAATTAGTCGTCATTTTCATTGATTTAGCGTCATTTTTTATCAATTTGGCAAGATTTTCGTTAATTTGGCAGCATTTAAAAAGTCGCCAAGTTGGCGACATTCCGCCAAATTCGTCGCCAAAATCTCGCCAAGCGTTATAACGGAGAAATAAGCTATTTTTATAGCAGATAAATGATTATTGGCGTTCAAATAAAAAAGTATTACTTAAAGTATCTTTTCTCATGAATGGAACGAGCTAGATCCACGACAATGATGTCATCAAATTTATCGCATGATATTACATATGAAGAGTGAAAAGGTTTCTCAACAGTTAATATATTTTTATTAATTTATTGGATTTTTTGATAAATGTATTTAAAAAATGTGCAATATCTCGAGAACGGTTCGTGCTAGCGTTATAAAGTTTATGTCAATCCTCTTGTCTAAGGAAAAATTACATAAGAAATGTCTATTTGCACCACTTTATTGAAGCTTTTGATTTTTTTATGATTTTTTCAAAATTTCATTCGAAAATTAAGATAGGGGGGGGGGGGGTCTGAAAATTCGATAACGTTTAAAACCAATAGGCTTCCAGTATTCACGGATTGTGATTTTTGTACAAATGTCATTCGAATCGTTCCATTCGTTCGTGAGATATCGTCTCCACAGACTCACTGACACACACACACACACACATACGCACATACTTTCACACACACACACAGACATCCCCTCAAAAATGTTTGATTCATGATCAGGGATGCTTGAAACGTGTTCTCCCGTCGAAAACTCGAATTCGAATTTTCAACCCCGTCACAATACTTTCCTTATACAATATGTATATAAGGAAAGTAATGGACATGTTTTTTTTAAACATTGTAAGAAGTGTCCATTTTTTAAATTCTTCTCTGTAAAAATCTCGGATTCAAATATATTCTTTGCACTTTAACGCACCATTTATAGCTAGTTGTCTCACCTCCTAGCAACGCAATGATCATTGTTGTATCGCATTGTTTAGGGGAAAAGTTAATAATAATCCAAAAATTAAATGATAAATATATAAATACCACATTTTTTTTTAAATCCTCAAACAAAGATATATAACCTTCGACGCATATTTATAATTTAGATTCCGAGCAGACTGCGTTGTGTTAGTCTTTTAATGTTACCAGGACCATTACCAGGTTCTAACACGATTGTAGAAAAGGAGTCGGGGTCCACCACCGGAGTTGCATTGGTTTAGATCCGGGCCATGACGTAAGTTCCTAGTACTTTATTTGGAAGCCTAAAGTGGATGACATGCAGTGCACGCATGAGCTGCCGGAGATAGATACTTTATTAGCCAGAAGGCCTAGTGTTAATAAAGTGTTGGTCTGTCGCACCGGATCACTAGACAGGCATAGGTTACTTGCAGGCGAGTTTACTGACTGTATTAGAGTAGGCAGATTAATATTCCTTAATTTCTGCAGATTAATGCTTATTAATAAAGAGGCTGTAATAAAGAAAGTATTCCTTCCTGTAGTCTAACAGGCAGCTGTTACCTTCACGACCTTTGTGCGTTTGCAACGACGGTGGTAGGGCTCTTGAAAAATACATTTTTTAAACACGAACCCCGGCATTTTAATAATACGAGGACTACGTTGTAAAGAGTTTGCTGCTGTGCTGCTTCCAAAAGCTGTCTTTTACACAGAAGGTCGTGTATATACAGATGAATGTAACAACGTTGCAGATCGGCATGTACAAACTATTGTTTGTACCACTGTTTTATAGTGTTAACAGCAACAATTTAAAAAAATCTGATGTGAGCAGCACATGACTTTCCTTATATAATAAAATGAATTTATTACTTTTACAGTAAAAAAATAGGTTTTTCTAATAGTAGAGGCTAATATTATTTCCAAGTTATTGAATTTTCGACAATTAGTCGTCATTTTCATTGATTTAGCGTCATTTTTATCCATTTGGCGAGATATTCGTTAATTTGGCAACATTTCAAAAAGTCGCCAAGTTGGCGACATTACGCCAAATTCGTCGCCAAAATCTCGCCAAGCGTTATGGACGAAGACATAAGTTGTTATTACAGCAGATAAATGACTATTGTTGCTCAAATACAAAAGTATTACTCAAAGTATATTTTTTTATGAATGGAACGAGCTAGATCCACGAGAATGATGTCACCCACTTTATCCCATGGTTTTACATATGAAGAGTGAACATGTTTCTCAAGAGTAAATATTTTTTCTCATTTTATATGACTTTTAAATATTTTTTTTGAAAAATGTGTAATATCTCGAGAACGGTTCATGTTAGCGTTCTAAAATTTATGTCAATCGTTTTCTAATAAAAAATTACATAAGAAATGTCTATTTGTGTAACTTTATTAGTGGTTTTCATTTTTTGACGATTTTTTCAACATTTTATTCGAAAATTTAGGGGGGTTCTGAACATTTGATTACGTAAAAAACAATAGGCTTCCAGTGTTTACGGATTGTGATTTTTGTACCAAATTTGGTTCGAATCGGTCCATTGGTTTGTCAGTTATCGTCTCCACAGACTCACTGACACACACACACACACACACATACTTTCACACACACACATACACACACACACACACACACACACACACACAGACATCACTTCAAAAATGTTTGATTCGTGATCAGGGATGCTTGAAACGTGCTCTCCCGTCGAAAACTCGATTTCGAATTTTCGACCCCGTCACAATACTTTACTTATACATTATGTATATAAGGAAAGTAAAAATCTGATGTGGGCAGCACATGACTTTCCTTATATAATGTAATGAATGCACTCCTTGTACAGCAAAAAAAAATCTGAAGTGGGCAACACATGACTTTCCTTATATAATGCAATGAATTTACTACTTTTAGAGTTAAAAGAATGTTATTCTAAGAGTAGATACATATATATTTTTAAATATATTGAATTTTCTTGAATAAGTCGTCATTTTCATTGACTTAGCCTCATTTTTATTCATTTGGAGAGATTTTCGCTAATTTGGCAACATTTAAAAATGTCGCCTAGTTGGCGATATTCCGCTAAATTCGTCGCCAAAATCACACCAAGCGTTATGGACGGAAAAATAAGTTATTCTACATACAGCAGATAAATGACTATTGGCGTTCAAATACAAATGTATTACCCAAAAGTATCTTTTCTCATGAATAGAACGAGTTAGATCCACGATAATGATGTCACCCAATTTATTGCATGATATTACATATGAAAAGTGAACATGTTTCTTAAGAGTTAATATTTTTTTTTAATTTATGGGACTTTTTGATACATTTATTTGAAAATGTGCAATATCTCGAGAACAGTTCACGCTAGCGTTCTAAAATTTATGTCAATCGTTTTCTAAAGAAAAATTACATAAGAAATGTCTATTTGTGTAACTTTATTAAAAGTTTTGATTTTTTGATGATTTTTTCAAAATTTTATTCTAAAATTTAGGAGGGTTCTGAGCATTCGATTGTGTTTTAAAAAAATAGACTTCCAGTATTCATGGATTGCGATTTTTGTACCAAATTTCATCCGAATCGCAAAATCTGAAAATTCGATAACGTTTAAAACCAATAGGCTTCCAGTATTCACGGATTGTGATTTTTGTACAAATGTCATTCGAATCGTTCCATTCGTTCGTGAGATATCGTCTCCACAGACTCACTGACACACACACACACACATACGCACATACTTTCACACACACACACACAGACATCACCTCAAAAATGTTTGATTCATGATCAGGGATGCTTGAAACGTGCTCTCCCGTCGAAAACTCGAATTCGAATTTTCAACCCCGGCGCAATGCTTTCCTTATACATTAAGTATATAAGGAAAGTAATGGACATGTTTTTTTTAAACATTGTAAGAAGTGTCCATTTTTTAAATTCTTCTCTGTAAAAATCTCGGATTCAAATATATTCTTTGCACTTTAATGCATCATTTATAGCTAGTTGTCTCACCTCCTAGCAACGCAATGATCATTGTTGTATCGCATTGTTTAGGGGAAAAGTTAATAATTTAAATCCAAAAATTAAATGATAAATATATAAATACCACAATTTTTTTAAAACCCTCAAACAAAGATATATAACCATCGACGCATATTTATAATTTAGATTCCGAGCAGACTGCGTTGTGTTAGTCTTTTAATGTTACCAGGACCATTACCAGGTTCTAACACGATTGTAGAAAAGGAGTCGGGGTCCACCACCGGAGTTGCATTGGTTTAGATCCGGGCCATGACGTAAGTTCCTAGTACTTTATTTGGAAGCCTAAAGTGGATGACATGCAGTGCACGCATGAGCTGCCGGAGATAAATACATTATTAACCAGAAGGCCTAGTGTTAATAAAGTGTTGGTCTGTCGCACCGGATCACTAGACAGGCATAGGTTACTTGCAGGCGAGTTTACTGACTCTATTAGAGTAGGCAGATTAATATTCCTTAATATCTGCAGATTAATGCTTATTAATAAAGAGGCTGTAATAAAGAAAGTATTCCTTCCTGTAGTCTAACAGGCAGCTGTTACCTTCACGACCTTTGTGCGTTTGCAACGACGGTGGTAGGGCTCTTGAAAAACACATTTTTTAAACACGAACCCCGGAATTTTAATAATACGAGGACTACGTTGCAAAGAGTTTGCTGCTGTGCTGCTTCCAAAAGCTGTCTTTTACACAGATGGTCGTGTATATACAGATGAATGCTACAACGTTGCAGATCGGCATGTACAAACTATTGTTTGTACCACTGTTTTGTAGTGTTAACAGCAACAATTTAAAAAAATCTGATATGGGCAGCACATGACTTTCCTTATATAATGTAATGAATTTATTACTTTTACAGTAAAAAAACAGGTTTTTCTTATAGTAGATGCTAATATTATTTCCAAGTTATTGAATTTTCGACAATTAGTCGTCATTTTCATTGATTTAGCGTCATTTTTATCCATTTGGCGAGATATTCGTTAATTTGGCAACGTTTCAAAAAGTCGCCAAGTTGGCGACATTCCGCCAAAATCGTCGCCAAAATCTCGCCAAGCGTTATGGACGAAGAAATAAGTTGTTATTAAAGCAGATAAATGACTATTGTTGCTCAAATACAAAAGTATTACTCAAAGTATATTTTTTTATGAATGGAACGAGCTAGATCCACGAGAATGATGTCACCCACTTTATCCCATGGTATTACATATGAAGAGTGAACATGTTTCTCAAGAGTAAATATTTTTTTTCATTTTATATGACTTTTTAATATTTTTTTTTGAAAAATGTGTAATATCTCGAGAACGGTTCATGTTAGCGTTCTAAAATTTATGTCAATCGTTTTCTAATAAAAAATTACATAAGAAATGTCTATTTGTGTAACTTTATTAGTGGTTTTCATTTTTTGACGATTTTTTCAACATTTTATTCGAAAATTTAGGGGGGTTCTGAACATTTGATTACGTATAAAAACAATAGGCTTCCAGTGTTTACGGATTGTGATTTTTGTACCAAATTTGGTTCGAATCGGTCCATTCGTTTGTCAGTTATCGTCTCCACAGACTCACTGACACACACACACACACACACATACTTTCACACACACACATACACACACACACACACACACACACAGACATCACTTCAAAAATGTTTGATTCGTGATCAGGGATGCTTGAAACGTGCTCTCCCGTCGAAAACTCGATTTCGAATTTTCGACCCCGTCACAATACTTTACTTATACATTATGTATATAAGGAAAGTAAAAATCTGATGTGGGCAGCACATGACTTTCCTTATATAATCTAATGAATGCA
Organism: Amaurobius ferox; assembly: GCA_951213105.1. Taxonomy (NCBI): domain Eukaryota; kingdom Metazoa; phylum Arthropoda; class Arachnida; order Araneae; family Amaurobiidae; genus Amaurobius; species Amaurobius ferox. The sequence continues at coordinate 77,892,897 of OX578155.1, read as the reverse complement.
CTCCTTGTACAGCAAAAAAAAATCTGAAGTGGGCAACACATGACTTTCCTTATATAATGCAATGAATTTACTACTTTTAGAGTTAAAAGAATGTTATTCTTAGAGTAGATACTTATATATTTTTAAATATATTGAATTTTCTTGAATAAGTCGTCATTTTCATTGACTTAGCCTCATTTTTATTCATTTGGCGAGATTTTCGCTAATTTGGCAACATTTAAAAATGTCGCCTAGTTGGCGATATTCCGCTAAATTCGTCGCCAAAATCACACCAAGCGTTATGGACGGAAAAATAAGTTATTCTACATACAGCAGATAAATGACTATTGGCGTTCAAATACAAATGTATTACCCAAAAGTATCTTTTCTCATGAATAGAACGAGTTAGATTCACGATAATGATGTCACCCAATTTATTGCATGATATTACATATGAAAAGTGAACATGTTTCTTAAGAGTTAATATTTTTTTTTAATTTATGGGACTTTTTGATAAATTTATTTGAAAATGTGCAATATCTCGAGAACAGTTCACGCTAGCGTTCTAAAATTTATGTCAATCGTTTTCTAAAGAAAAATTACATAAGAAATGTCTATTTGCGTAACTTTATTAAAGGTTTTGATTTTTTGATGACTTTTTCAAAATTTCATTCGAAAATTTAGGAGGGTTCTGAACATTCGATTGTGTTTTAAAACAATAGACTTCCAGTATTCATGGATTGCGATTTTTGTACCAAATTTCATCCGAATCGCTCCATTTGTTCGTGAGATATCGTCTCTATAGGCTCACTGACACACACACTCATACACAGACATTACCTCAAAAATGTTCGATTCGTGATAAGGGATGCTTGAAGCGTGCTCTCCCGTCGAAAACTCGAATTCGAATTTTTGACCCTGTCACAATACTTTCCTTATACATTATGTATATAAGGAAAGTAATAATGTGTAAGATCCACGGTGCTGTGTTTTTATCGTTGAATTGTACATTTGGTGATTTTCAGGATGACAACATGTAAAACTATATCAAAATACTCAATTAATTTATACTTCGCGCAACTCTAAATAATTATCAATATTGATAGCATCCTCAGTACGCAAGAGTCCATATATTAAAATACTTTAATAATTATTTCATTATCTAGCCGTCATTTCCATTGATTTAGCGTCGTTTTTATCAATTTGGCGACATTCTCGTTAATTGGGCAACATTTAAAAAAAGTCACCAATTTGGCGACTTTTCACCAAATTCGTCGCCAAGTGTTATGGACGGAGAAATAAGTTATTCTTGTAGCAGATAACTGACTATTGACGTCCAAATACAAAAATATTACCTAAAGTATCTTTTGTCATGAATGAAACTAGCTAGATCCACGAGAAGGATGTTACCCAATTTATCGCATGATATTACTTATGAAAACTCAACATACTGCAACAATAGGTAATATTTTTTTAAATTTTAGATGATTTTTTGAGAATTTTTTTTTAAATGTACAATATCTTGAGAACGGTTCGTGCTAGCGTTCTAAAATTTGTTTTAATCGTTTTCTAATGAAAAATTACAAAAGAAATGACTATTTACGCAACTTTAGTAAATGTTTTTGTTTTTTGAAGATTTTTTTCAAAATTTCACTCGAAAATTTAGGGAGGTTATGAATATGCGATTGCGTATAAAAACAATAGGCTTCCGGTATTCATGGATTGTAATTTTTGTACAAAATTTTGTTCCAATCGGTCCACACGTACGTCAGTTATCGTCTCCACAGGCTCACTGACACACACACAGACATCATCTCAAAAACGTTCGATTCGTGTTCAGGGATGCTTGAAACGTGCTCTCCCGTCGAAAAATCGAATTCGAATTTTCAACCCCGACACAATACTTTCCTTATACTTTATATGTATATAAGGAAAGTAAAAATATCGTGTGCATTATAAACACATTATTTTTATAACAATTTTATTTTTGTCTAAGTCGTATAGATTAAATAAATATCGTCTGCCTTATAAACACATTATTTTTATAACAATTTTATTATTGTTTAAGTCGTATAGATTAAATAAATATCGTCTGCCTTATAAACACATTATTTTTATAACAATTTTATTATTGTTTAAGTCGTACAGATTAAATAAATATCGTCTGCCTTATAAACACATTATTTTTATAACAATTTTATTATTGTTTAAGTCGTACAGATTAAATAAATATCGTCTGCCTTATAAACACATTATTTTTATAACAATTTTATTATTGTTTAAGTCGTACAGATTAAATAAATATCGTCTGCCTTATAAACACATTATTTTTATAATAATTTTATTATTGTTTAAGTCGTATAGATTAAATAAATATCGTCTGCCTTATAAACACATTATTTTTATAACAATTTTATTATTGTTTAAGTCGTACAGATTAAATAAATATCGTCTGCCTTATAAACACATTTGATTTCATTCTTGTGCTGAACAACATTTCATAATTTTCGTTCATTAAATCTTCCGGGAAAAATGTCCTCATAATTATTTTACTATTTAAGGTTTAATTTTGAGTTTTTATTAATATCTCAACAAATGCGATCCTAAGACCTAGAAACGAGAACGGGATCACCTGAGGTGATACTCAGAATAATCATGTTAAATTTGAAAATAAGAACCTTAAAAAGTTGCGGACTTGTATGCAGAACAGATAAACAAAGAAAAAATCAAATATACTTTTATTTTTTTGTATATAAATGAATGGTGCTATTTTTTATATTTAGAATTGATATATGTACTTTTATTCTGAGAACATTTGAATATTGTGTCATATATATTTTTTGGACAGATACTTATGTTTACGTATAAAATTAAAATATGTTTTATTATCTATCATTAATATCATATGATAATTTTTATTAAATACTTTAGCTTGTGCAGGTTTGGTTTTGGCTTGTATTTCTTTCATGCATGCCGCTCTGATCCTTTACATATAGATACCACAAGGATTTATTCAATTCGTTTCAGTGGCACGGATTATGTCAGATATTTGAATATTTTAATCCATTTAAATTATTATCAAATTGTTAATTGGATAGATGTATTTGTAAGCCAAGAAGATTTGAGTAGTCTTCTGCAGGCCTCGCACAGTTTGGCAGTCTTTATTCTTCAACAAATTGGACGCTAACTGTGAGGAACGAGTGTCTTCATAGTCAATAGAGATTTACAAAACCCCAGAAAGTTTTCTTTTTAGTCAATGGCAATTAGTGTAAGCTCTAATAATATCAAAACGATCTACTTCCGTTGGAACGTGATTTCAAGCCTTGGCTAGACTTTTGCAAGCCGACTTTGAAGCTATGATAATATTATTATCGCCGGAACGATTTTGTATTGAGAAAATAATTTCCTTTATGGAAATAGGCATTTCTGAAATGATTTCGTTCCAGTAAATTTTTTATAGGTACTAAAAATGGGTGTAAAATTTAATATCGCTTCTGTTCAGTAACGTCGCCAAGGGCAAGCAAGGGTTCATAACTCACCCTTCCACCAGGGACCCAACGCATTTCGAAGAAATTATATTTAGGTAAATGGGAACTAAATATTTGGTTATCATCTATCCCCATTTTTTGGCAATATTTCTACCTCAGTTTTATCATATTTTCAATTCATCTTACATAAATCACGCTAAATTTTCCATTTGGAATTGATATATATGCTTTAGTTCTAAAACCGTTTTAAATCAGATCATAGATTGTTTTAGGACAGAAATATTACACTTTTTTCAGGTAAAATATATTTCCCACTGACAGAGAAATTTCTCATGAAATCCCATTGTATGCACTTATTTACTTATTACTTTCCCTATATACATAATGTATAAGGAAAGTATTATGACGGTATCGAAAATTCGAATTCGAGTTTTCGACGGGAGAGCACGTTTCAAGCATCACTGATCACGAATCAAACATTTTTGAAGTGATGTCTGTGTGTGTGTGTGTGTCAGTGAGACTGTGGAGACGATAACTGACGAACGAATGGACCGATTCGAACCAAATTTGGTACAAAAATCACAATCCGTAAACACTGGAAGCTTATTGTTTTTATACGCAATCGAATGTTCAGAACCCCCCTAAATTTTCGAATGAAATTTTGAAAAAATCGTCAAAAAATCAAAATCACTAATAAAATTACGCAAATAGACATTTCTTATGCAATTTTTCATTACAAAACGATTGGCATAAATTTTAGAACGTTAACATGAACCGTTCTCGAGATATTGCACATTTTTAAAAAAAAATTATCAAAAAGTCATATAAAATTAAAAAAAATATTTTCTATTAAGAAACATATTCACTTTTCATATGTAATACCATACGATGAATTAGGTGACAACATTCTCGTGGATCTAGCTCGTTCCATTCATGAAAAAAGATACTTTGAGTAATACGTTTTTATTTGAAAGCCAATAGTCATTTGTCTGCTGTAAGTATAACTTATTTCTTTGTCCATAACGCTTGGCGAAATTTTGGCGACGAATTTGGTGGCATGTCGCCAACTTGGCGACTTTTTGAAATGTTGCCAAATTAACGAAAATCTCGCCAAATGGATAAAAATGACGCTAAATCAATGAAAATGGCGACTAATTGTCGAAAATTCAATATCGTGGAAAGAATATTAGTATCTACTATAAGAAAAACCTATTTTTTTTACTGTAAAAGTAGTAAATTCATTTCATTATATAAGGAAAGTCATGTGTTGCCCACATCAGATTTTTTTTCAATATAATCCACCGCATTGTTTACCAAACCTAATTTGTACTGGCATAATTAGAATTTATATTTCAATTTCTGATAAGTTCCCTAAATGCAATAAATATCAACTTCCTTGGAAGGCGTGGCTACAGAAACGGCCAATTTCTGGCAGCCTATAAAAATCATTTATTATATCACTTCACTTATTCCAGTTCGTTACTGATTCGACTGGATAAATCAATTAGGGTTAAACTCGTATCTTGATCGGCCACAGGAACTATGAATCGAATTGAGATTTTTTCGTCTAGATCGAGAAAGCCACAACACTTTAGGCCATATTTTGATAAATGGATCAGTTCTTGATGAATTGTTTCTGGGACTAATTTTCTCCGTCGAAACTTTTTGCTTCACGTTCGGAACCTATTGTTAATACTTAATTTATTAAAACGGTTTTGCTAGTCCGATCTGGAGCGTTGAACTCTTGGTTCGTTTCGAATGTTTTGCTGACTAATATAAAAGAACAATGATTTGATGGTGATGGAACAAGAATAATTGAATCATGGCTATCGCAAAATAGTACTTACACGGGCTTTTATGCGCTAATAAATGATAGCGAGAACATTGTTTAAGAATAGATGAATAATTGGATGATAAATATCAGGTTGTTTTTGTAAGGAGCGATTTATACACGCAATATTTCACAAAATTATGTCTAGTCTGTAAACAATTTCAGGAACCCTATCACAAACCTCATTACAGGCACTTATGAGGGCATAGTTTTTATATTGCATAAATTATAGCTTAAATGCTGCATTTGGGACTTGCTGTGTAGTTCAGTGTTGCCATCAACAGTTAGTGTCGAACGCCCAGACCGTCCGACTCGTCCTAGGACATGCGCAGATGTGACAGTTAGTGTTATAGTGACAGTTAGTGTTAGTTTAAGTGACAATTAGTGTTATAGTGACAATTAGTGTTAGTTTAAGTGACAGTTAGTGTTATAGTTTTAAACTTAGGATCCTGGACGTTTTTCAAACAGACCGATTTCTTCTCTTCTTCAAACATTCTTATCAAAATTAAATGCTTATAATGGTATGATTTCGTAGAATCCTGACAAACTGAACTTGAAGAGCAGGGATAATTGAAACGAGCTTAGCTCTCTTGGTAACGCATGAAAATACTAGAAGGTATGCCCGTCATATGACGGAATTAAAAATTTGCAAGGCATTACTTAAGACGCCGCAGGCGGACTGCCAAATTTGCACAAGGCATTGGTGTAGATAACATATCAGTCTGATGCGGCAATGCATTGCCCACCAATTAGCGTTATTTTTATCCATTTGGTGACATTTTTATCAATTTGGCAACATTTTCGTCAATTAGGCAATATTAAAAAAAATCGCCAAGTTTGCGACATCCCGCTAAATTTTTCACCAAACATTAGGACGCCGCAGGCAGACTGCCAACCTTTCACAAGGCATTGGTGTAGGCAACATGTAAGTCCGTTGCGGAAAAGCATTGCCTACAAATCAGCATTATTTTATCAATGTGGTGACATTTTTATCTTTTTTGTGACATTTTTATCAATTTGGTGACATTTTTATCAATTTGGCAACATTTTCGTCAACTAGGCAATATTAAAAAAATCCCCGAGTTTGCGACATCCCGCTAAATTTTTCATCAAGCATTAGACTGTCAACCTTGCGCAAGGCATTGGTGTAGGCAACATATAAGTCCGCTGCGGCAAAGCATTGCCTACAAATTAGCGTTATTTTTATCAATTTGATGACATTTTTATCAATTTGGCAAAATTTTCGTCAATTCGGCAATATTTAAAAAAAAGTCGCCAAGTTTGCGACACACCGCTAAATTTTTCACCAAGAATTAGGACGCCGCAGGTGGATTGCCAACCATGCACAAGGCATTGGTGTAAGCAACATATAAGTCCTCTGCGGCAAAGCATTGCCTACCAATTAGCGTTTTTTTCTCAATTTGGTAACATTTTTATCAATTTGGCAATATTTTCATCAATTAGGCAGTATTTTAAAAAGTCGCCAAGTTTGCGACATCCCGCTAAACTTTTCACCAAGCATTATGACAGGGCGGAGAAATGGGTTATTCATATAATCATTTGTTATGTTATTTTCAAGATAATTGATTTTTATTGATATAGCGTCAATTTTATCCATTTGGCGATATTTTCGTCAATTTCACAGCATTTGAAAAATACTCACCAAGTTGACGGTATACCGCCAAAAAATTCGTCACCAGAATTTCGCCAAGCGTTACAGACGAAGAAATTGGTTATTCTTATAGTAGATTCTTATATTTTTCCAAGATATTGGATTTTTATCAATTCGTCGTCATTTTCACCAATTTGGATATATTTTTATGAATTTGGCGACATTTTTGTCAATTTGGCAACATTTAAAAAATCTCGCCAAGCTTTACCCAGAGATAGATAGATAGGCAGACAGATAAATCGAGATGTTTATATTATAAATTCCCTCTCTGTCATTTTACAGCATTATAACGTCAAATAATAAAAGCCTTTCTCAGACTGTTAGAAGATTATTCGAAAAATTGAAATCGATAAAAACTAACTTTTTCAGGAATAGTAACATTGGTTCAAGTGATTGAAAATCTTGAATTTAATATGTTTCAATAAATGAGTTTTTAGTGCATTTAAATATGAACACACTATTCACTTGACAGTCAATAAGTTAAAATAATGAAGTTAAAATAATAAATTCAAGTTAAAATAATGAAATGTAAATGCATTTTTGTTCATAACGAAACTCCTTTACTCTTTACGCAATTCCCTGACAAAATTGGATCGCTGATTAGTTGACTGGAGCGTCGATAAATTAGCTTCAAAGTATCTCTGTCAGTAAATGTAAGTTGTAGAAGATTGCTGTCTCGGGTAAGTTAAAATAAAAAAAAAATCTGATGTGGGCAACACATGACTTTCCTTATATAATGCAATGAATTTACTACTTTTACAGTAAAAAAAAGAGATTATTTTTATAGTAGATATTTATATTCTTTCCAAGATATTGAATTTTCGTCAATGAGTCGTCATTTTCATTGATTTGGCGTCATTTTCATCCATTTGGCGAGTTATCGTTAATTTAGCAACATTTAAAAAGTCGCGCAGTTGGCGACATTCCACCAAATTCGTTGCCAAAATCTCGCCAAGCGTTATGAACGGAGAAATAAGTTATTCTTACAGCAGATCAAATCACTATTGGCGTTCAATCACTACATCAAATCACTATTGGCGTTCAAATAAAAAAATTTTACTTACAGTCTCTTTTTTCATGAATGAAACGAGCTAGATCCACGAGAATGATGTCACCCAATTTATCGCATGGTATTACATATTGAAAGTGAACACGTTTCTCAATAGGAAATATATATTTTTTTATTTTATATGATTTTTTGATATTTTTTTTTAAATGCGCAATATCTCGAGTTCGGTTCATATTAGCGTTCTAGAATTTATGTCAATCGTTTTCTAATGAAAAATTATATAAGAAATGTCTATTTGCGGTATCTTATTAGAGGTTTTGAATTTTTGACGAATTCTTGACGTTTTCAAAATTTCACTCAAAAATTTTAGGGAGTTCTGAACATTCGATTACGTATAAAAACAATAGACTTCCAGTGTTTACAGATTGTAATTTTTGTACCAAATTTCGTTCGAATCGTTCCATTCGTTCGTCAGTTATCGTCTCCACAGACTTACTGACACATACACACACACATACTTTCACACACACACACACACACACACACACACACACACACACACACACACACACGCACACACGTACACACACGCACACACACACACACAAGCACATATACTTTCACACAGACATCACTTCAAAAATGTTCGATTCGTGATCAGGGTGCTCTCCTGTCGAAAACTCGAATTCCAATTTTAGACCCTGTCACAATACTTTCCTTATACATTATTGTATATAAGGAAAGTAATATAGTTGAATTTGATGAGACCCTACGTTCTATAGAGAAATGAAATTATTCTGCTAATAGGTAGAAAACAATATATGAAAATGTTACAAATAAATACATTGATTAATTTGTATTAATGATGTTCATAGTATGATTTATTCAATAACAAATATTTAATAGCAAATGATTTATTCACAATAACAACTAGTGACTGGTGTTTCCAAAGGAACGCAAATGGGGCGCACCGATACTGGAGCCCTATTCTAAGCTTGTAGTTCTATGGACACCGCTTCCATAGCTAAGAGAAAAACTCTATTACAAAGATTCCTATTACGAATCACAAATGGCAGAATTTGGATAGTTCCCTTCTTTAGTACATTCTCGGAAAGAGATTTCTGAAGTTAAGTATTTTATTACAATCATGTACTGGCATTTGTATTTTCTTGAATTAAATTTAAATATAATTTAATTTGTTTAGATCAGTTCATTTAAGGCTTAGTGTGGTCATATCTGAAAAATATTTTTCTTGTATAGCTTAAAGTTGTTTCTTGGGTAGATTTTTGAGTAACTTATTGGTAACCCAGTGTATAAAAAAATCTGATGTGGGCAGCATATGACTTTCCATATATAATGCAATGAATTTACTACTTTTACAGTTCAAAAAAATGTTATTCTTATAATAGATACTTATATTCTTTCCAAGACATTGAATTTTCTTCAATTTGTGGTCATTTTTATTGATTTAGCGTCATTTTGATCCATTTGGCGATATTTTCGTAAATTTGGCAACATTTAAAAATGTCGCCAAGTTGGCGACATTCCGCTAAATTCGTCGCAAAATCTCGCCAAGCGTTATGGACGGAGAAATAAGTTATTCTTACAGCAGATAAATAAATATTGGCGTTCAAATACAAAAGTATTACTCAAAGTAAATTTTCTTATGAATGGAACGAGTTAGATCCACGAGAATGAAGTCACCAAATTTATCGAATGATATTACATATGAAAAGTGGACATGTTTTTTAACAGTTAATATTTATTTTTATTTTGTATGATTTTTTGATAATTTTTTTGAAAAATGTGCAATATCTCGAGAACGGTTCATGTTAGCGTTCTAAAATATATGTCAATCGTTTTCTAAGGAAAAATTATACAAAAAATGTCGATTTACGTTACTTTATTAAAGGTTTTGATTTTTTGATGATTTTTTCAAAATTTCACTCGAAAATTTAGGGGGTTCAGAACATTCGATTGTATTTTAAAACAATAGGCTTTCAGTATTCACGGATTGTGATTTTTGTACCAAATTTCATTCAAATCACTCCATTCCTTCGTGAGATATCGTCCCCCCCCCACACACACAGACATAACTTCAAAAATGTTCAATTCGTGATCAGGGATACTTGAAACGTGCTATCCCGTCGAAAACTCTAATTCGAATTTTCGACCCCGTCACAACACTTTCCTTATACATTATGTATATAAGAAAAGTAAAAATATCGTCTGCCTTATAAACACATTATTTTTATAACAATTTTATTATTGTTTATGTCGTATAGATTAAATAAATATCGTATCACGAGTTTGAATGCAAACTAATAATAATATATTTTTATGATTCGGAAATATTTTTAAATAACGTTTCATAAAATATATGTGGATTATAATAATATGTGATCAACTGTAAAATATATGTAGAAATGCGATTGCGCTATTCAGTTTATTGCGTAAATTACCCAGAGTGTATTAATATATTTTCCATCCATCTTCTAAATATTGTATATGAAATTACCTAAACTTTGCTTATTTTCATATTCTGGTTAATTTTGTGGGCTTCGTTATAATTATTTTTGTATAAAGTGTGCAAGTGCTGCGGAATTCAGTTTGTTCTCTTGAATTGCGAAAGTACATTTAGCATCTTTTTCTAAACATCTCCATCTTCTAAATATTACATATTAGATTGACTAAATTAGCTTTTTTTTATATTCTTGTTAATTATTAAGGTTCGCATACTACATATTTTCTTATGTTGTAAAATGGGTATGAATCCTGAATTTCCCAAAAATAGTATTCATACAATGATTTAAGCAAATAAAAAGAAACCATTTTTGCCAGCGATATATTAAAACAGATTAATATATTCACATCTTTCAACATTGCTGTATTTTACTTTTTAATAAAGATCAATATTTATTATTATCTTTAGTGAAAACTTGTGTTTTAGCAAATGTAAATGTTTGTTTTCAATATAAAGTAATTTACACTGGATAAAAAATTTATGTAAATATAAATATTTATATTAATGCATACTTATACGTATGCCTAAATAATTTTATGTATATACATTTTTATGTTATGTGAGCGTATATATTTTATTTAACTTGACTACTGAAAAGTCTTAACCACTGATATTTTCCTTCTTCACTACTGAAATCTTCATCAACTGGCTGGCAACTCTGCGGCAGAGATGGCTAATGATTATCTTTCTACCACTATTGAATTCTATTTGCATCGACTGAAATGTTTATAATAATTTCGTATTATATATATAAAAAAATATATTTTTCACACGCATCATTAATGAAATGAAAGGCTATTTTGCAGCATTGTTGTGAAAAACAAGCTAAATTTGTGTTCTCACGCATCCACAATGTGTACTAGGTACGGAGTCCCTAGCCAGAATGGCTTTTACCTCCGTTTTGTAGGCTATGTATGCAAACATAACATTATTTGAGCAGGTAAGTGTGAGAACCAAGAAAAAATTGTATTCTGTTCGCAGTATATTTTGTATAATTGTGAAAATATTTTCTGATTATACAGAGAGCGCTTTTAGATGTATTTTTTTAAATAGAAAAGTTAAAATTGCTTGTGCTGGGTAACCCGGAAATTGTTTTTTATAATATCTAGAAATTTGAGGGTAATTGTTCATTTGTTAAAACTTACTCCTCTGAAAAGCAACATACTCCTTCAAAGTAAGTCAGGGAGTATTTTTACTCTTCTGGAAATTTAGAGCGATCGATCATTGGTTCATTTAAGCATAGCTTATACAGAGAACGCTTTTAAATGTATTTTTTTAAATAGAAAAGTTAAAATTTCTTCTGCTGGGTAACCCGGAAATTGTTTTTTATAATATCTAGAAATTTGAGGGTAATTGTTCATTTGTAAACTTACTCCTCTGAAAAGCAAAATACTCCTTCAAAGTAAGCCAGGGAGTATTTTTACTCTTCTGGAAATTTAGAGCGATCGATCATTGGTTCATTTAAGCATAGCTTATACAGAGAACGCTTTTAAATGTATTTTTTTAAATAGAAAAGTTAAAATTTCTTCTGCTGGGTAACCCGGAAATTGTTTTTTATAATATCTAGAAATTTGAGGGTAATTGTTCATTTGTTAAAACTTACTCCTCTGAAAAGCAAAATACTCCTTCAAAGTAAGCCAGGGAGTATTTTTACTCTTCTGGAAATTTAGAGCGATCGATCATTGGTTCATTTAAGCATAGCTTATACAGAGAACGCTTTTAAATGTATTTTTTTAAATAGAAAAGTTAAAATTTCTTCTGCTGGGTAACCCGGAAATTGTTTTTTATAATATCTAGAAATTTGAGGGTAATTGTTCATTTGTTAAAACTTACTCCTCTGAAAAGCAAAATACTCCTTCAAAGTAAGCCAGGGAGTATTTTTACTCTTCTGGAAATTTAGAGCGATCGATCATTGGTTCATTTAAGCATAGCTTATACAGAGAACGCTTTTAAATGTATTTTTTTAAATAGAAAAGTTAAAATTTCTTCTGCTGGGTAACCCGGAAATTGTTTTTTATAATATCTAGAAATTTGAGGGTAATTGTTCATTTGTTAAAACTTACTCCTCTGAAAAGCAAAATACTCCTTCAAAGTAAGCCAGGGAGTATTTTTACTTTTCTGGAAAAACTCTATAGCGATCGATCATTGGTTCATTTAAGCATAGCTTTCAGAGAAAATTGAGTTAGTAAAAATGAAGACTTTTTAAAGCAACTCCGTAATTATAGACTGTTCATGTTCAAGTAGAAATAAACATCGGAAGTACCTTAAGAAAAATGGAACAACATACTAACCGCTGCGGAACCACTTAATGAGCTTTAATCACCGAAGACATAACAAGATTCAGGTGCCAACCTTAATCCAGTGAGTATAGTTCGCATTTCCCTTTGTTCCTGATCAGAATGGCTGTTTTCTGTCTTTGAAATCGATTTGCTCACATAACTTAAACTTTTATATTATACGAAGCTATTTGCAATTATAACAAATGCAATTTGCTAAGCTTCAAGCCCGCCGTAATTATAATATAAGCCCGCAATATAAGCGTGATATAAGCCATCTTGGCAGTGGCTAAGAGCTCATACTGTTCTATCTGTTCATTTAACCCGAAGAAGGAGGCTTATAATGCTTTCAAAGCAATTGCAGTTACTGTACTGATATATGCCTGCTTTATTCAAGAAAGCTTTGCGAGCATTTGTATTTCAGTATATTCAAACCTATTGCTGCAATATTTCATGGAGCTTTTTCGTTAGAAAATAAATATCGAAGTGGGGAGGGTGTAGCGGAGTGTTCTGAAGGTATTTATGTCAAAACTCAATCAAACTTAGTTGGAAAACTTTTGAGAAAAAAATATTATTGGTTTAAAAAATGCCCACAAGATGTCCATTTAGCTTTGCGACTAGTAATACTAATATAATATAATATATTCAATACTAATATAATATATTCAATACTCTAATAAAATATATTCAATACTAATATAATATATTCAATACTAATGTAATATATTCAACTTTTACGAAGCAATTTATGAATCGACGAGTTATTTTATATGCTAATTTTGTTTGTAGAAAAAGAAGGAGAGTGGGATAAAATGATCTTCCTAAGAATCTGTTCAATAAAATCAATGGACATTATGTTTATATGCTCTCAAAATTAACTGAGAAATTCAATAACATTTATTGTCTTTAGGTTTAAATATTTAGTTCATTTACCACAATATTACATGCCTCATGGTCGCCGTGTTCATGCGGAGTACGATCACGTTAAACATGTGGGTCCGTAAGTCCTTCCGAGAGGTTGGTGGTAGGGGAAGGAGGGTACGGTCCCTGTGGATGCCTCCCCCACTTGGTTCCGGTCTAAATTCGGTGGCATTTCCCGGCCGCCCAAACAGTTACCCTACACCTTTCTGGTAGATCGGACGGTCTGGGTCTCAACAACAACGCTTCGTGGTCGCTAATTTTCGACGCCTTATATCTTATAAAACTCAAAATCTACACAAAATGGTGATTTTCAAAAATTTTCATACATAAAATCGCTTTTAAACGCGATGAAATGTCACAATACATATTTTGGTTGAACATTGGACTATTAATTATCTCTATAGGCAGCGAAGATCACGTGTGATTTAATTTTGATTACCCTATAACGTAATTAATAAATAAAAATATCTAAAATATCTCTAGAAATCTTTAAAATAATTTGAAAAAAAAAACATCTTTAAAACTCCATTTAATTAACAATCATTAATACTCACAGAAACCGCGTTTAAAAAAGTTCCTGAAAGGATTACTCTCCCATTACATAACAGTATCCACGAACCGGTTTCGAGCTGATACATTCCTTTCCATGTAGTAACCGATGTCTGTAGTATCAAGAAAAATCGCGGTGTGACATAATTTTGCGAACCTCTTTAGAAACTGTCAAACTTAGTCCTTTAACGTAGTTGGTTTCATATATCTTCCAATGTCGAGTTGATATATTCGCTAATCTGTCTGAACCCTGTTCTGCAGGTCAGGAAGAGATCCTAACAAACGATAAGATGCAATTACCTTTCTACTTTCTCGTACTGGATATAATATAGGGAAAGCATTGTTTTCACGAACATTTTCGAATTCGAAGTTTTGATAACAAAATGTTTTAAGACCTCCTGAAGATGGTTTGAATATTTTGGGAATGATGTTCATCTGTCTGCCTGTGGTCTATTTCTTGTTTACACAAGAGCGGTCACAAATATTAATGAATTTTCACGAAATTTTATATCCAACTTTGTTATAAAGAAAATCTAAAACTAGATAGAATTTTTTAAATTCAAGCGAAAACTTCGAAATTTATTCGAAATTTCTTATTTTTTAACATAGCAGGGTAAGACAAAATTTGACAAAATCTATATATATATAAAGAAGAAAAGTGTGTATGTATGTATTATCCACCATAACTGGAGAACGGCTGAACCGAATTGCATTAAATTTGTCTGGGTAGTCTTAAAATTACCCCACAAAAAACATAGGCCATGTTTCGAGTTTCTGCGGCCAGTGGTTCTCGAGATATCAGTGAAAAACGACACTTTTCCTAGGAGTTCTACTCTAACTCCATGAATCACAACGAAAAAGGTTAGACATTGTTGGTTTAAAACGTGAAAGTCAATTAAATCTCAATTGAGTCAATTGAGTTTTGTGAGAGTTCATTGAGCATATTAGACACTTTTGAAAATTGCAGGTTTGAGATATGAATTTATATGGAAACAGTCACCATGGTTTATTTCGCGCAGGCTTACTCAACACTAAGTTTTGTGGGAGTTTATTGAACGTATTAGACACTTTTGAAAATTGCAGGTTTGAGATATAAATTTATATGGAAACAGTCACCATGGTTTATTTCGCACAGGCTTACTCAACACGGAGTTTTGTGGGAGTTTATTGAACGTATTAGACACTTTTGAAAATTCAGGTTTGAGATATGAATTTATATGGAAACAGTCACCATGATTTATTTCGCACAGGCTTACTCAACACTGAGTTTTGTGGGAGTTTATTGTGTGAACGTATTAGACACTTTTGAAAGTTGCAGGTTTGAGATATGAATTTATATGGAAACAGTCACCATGGTTTATTTCGCACAGGCTTACTCAACACTGAGTTTTGTGGGAGTTTATTGTGTGAACGTATTAGACACTTTTGAAAATTGCAGGTTTGAGATATGAATTTATATGGAAACAGTCACCATGGTTTATTTCGCACAGGCTTACTCAACACGGAGTTTTGTGGGAGTTTATTGTGTGAACGTATTAGACACTTTTGAAAGTTGCAGGTTTGAGATATGAATTTATATGGAAACAGTCACCATGGTTTATTTCGCACAGGCTTACTCAACACTGAGTTTTGTGGGAGTTTATTGTGTGAACGTATTAGACACTTTTGAAAATTGCAGGTTTGAGATATGAATTTATATGGAAAAAGTCACCATGGTTTATTTCGCACAGGCTTACTCAACACGGAGTTTTGTGAGAGTTTATTGTGTGAACGTATTAGACACTTTTGAAAGTTGCAGGTTTGAGATATGAATTTATATGGAAACAGTCACCATGGTTTATTTCGCACAGGCTTACTCAACACTGAGTTTTGTGGGAGTTTATTGTGTTAACGTATTAGACACTTTTGAAAATTGCAGGTTTGAGATATGAATTTATATGGAAACAGTCACCATGGTTTATTTCGCACGGGCTTACTCAACACGGAGTTTTGTGGGAGTTTATTGAACGTATTAGATACTTTTGAAAATTGCAGGTTTGAGATATGAATTTATATGGAAACAGTCACCATGGTTTATTTCGCACAGGCTTACTCAATACTGAGTTTTGTGTGAGTTTATTGTGAACGTATTAGACACTTTTGAAAATCGCAGGTTTGAGATATGAAATTAAATTTGCATGGTAAATTCCGAGCAACGCCGAGTAATCGCTGCTAGTCATACATAAAAAGGTTTATTTATGACTCAATGGTCCCGAAACTTTATAGTTTTAATCATTGCGATAAATAGCTGCGATATAATTTTTTACTTTCCCTGCAATACATGGTAATGTATAGGGAAAGTATTGGAATCATGCCGAAAATCACAACTCGAGTTTTCGACGGATCTACACGTTTCGAGACCTCTAGAATACGAAAAAACTATTTTTAGCGTGACGTCTGTGTGTGTGTCTGTGTGTCTGTATGTGTGTCTGTGTGTCTGTGTGTCTGTGTGTCTGTCTGTGCAGATTTTGTATCCACTCTAACTAAAAAACTAATGGAGCGAATTTCACAAAATTTGGTAGGGAAGTTACTTGTGAGCGAGTCTGGTGTTGATTAGTTTTGGGTACGATTCGGAATAAAAGAACCCGCCTTTTTTTGCGAAATGGCCCGCAAAAACTTGTATCCACTCTAACTGAAAAACTGATGGACCGAATTTCACAAAATTCGGTAGATGAGTCACTTGTGGGTTACCTTGGTGCTGATTAGATTTTGGTACGATTCGGAAAAAAATGACCTGCCTTTTTTTGCAAAATGGCCCGCAAAAATCGTCCAAATCTAAACTAAAGAACTGGGTATACTCAAATATATCCATTAAATGCTGATTTAATACGTAATTTTTAACGACGAAAAGAATAAGATCAACCCCATTACACTAGGACTAGCCGTTCTCGAGATATTTTAGTTTTTCGTACTTTCCCTACGCCACCTTTGAAAATAAGCCCGGTTACCGAATGAGAACGAAAATTGAATTAAAAGTGAAATAAATTTAGTTAAAATAAAGAGAACGTTAATATAAATCTGCAGGGAAAGTCATGTGCTGCCCACATCAGATTTTTACTTTCCCTGCAGTACATGGTAATGTATATAGGGAAAGTATTGGAATCATATCGAAAATCGCAACTCGAGTTATCGACGGATCTACACGTTTCGAGACCTCTAGAATACGAAAAAACTATTTTTACTGTGACGTCTGTGTGTGTGTCTGTCGGTCTGTGCAGATTTTGTATCCACTCTAACTCAAAAAGTAATTGACTGCATTTCATAAAATATGGTAGGTAAGTCACTTGTGGGCGAATCTGGTGCTGATTAGTTTTGGGTACGATTCAAGATAACAGAACCCGCCTTTTTTTGCGAAATGGCCAGCAAAAGCTTGTATCCACTCTAGCTGAAAAACTAATGGACCGAATTCCACAAAATTTCGTAGGTAAGTAATTTCTGGGACACGCTGGTGCTGATTAGATTTTGGTATGATTCGGAAAAAAATAACCTGCCTTTTTTTGCAAAATGGCCCCAAAAAATCGCCAAAATCTAAAATAAAAAACTACGTATGCTCAAATATATCCATAAAATGCTTGTTTAATACGTAATGTTTAACGAAGAAAAGAATAAAACCAACCCCATTACACTAGGACTAGCCACTCTCGAGATATGTTTGTTTTTCGTATTTTCTCTACGCCACCTTTGAAAATAAATCCGGTTAGCGAATGAGAACGAAAATTGAATTAAAAGTGAAATAAATTTAATTAAAATAAAGAGAACGTGGATATAAGACTGCAGCGAAAGTCATGTGCTGTCCACATCAGATTTTTTGTTCGTGACGTCATTAGTCCCCTGTCGGGGGCAAGTCCCCCACCCACATACCCGCCAGGGAATACCGTGTCAGATTTGGTCAAGCCCTTTACAGTTAAAGGTAACACGCTATAATTGTAATTATTTGGAACTACAACACTAATTATTTTTTAATTTTCTTGTAAAATTTGAAAAAAAATACTAAAAATGGATTCTGATAAGGGGAAGTCGAGTTTAGACCACACTCCTGTTCATTTTATTTTAACCTTTTGCTTACAAGTGGGACAGCGTCCATCCCAAACGAAGAACCTCCCAAAAAGACAGGTATTTGACATACCTTATCCCAAACAGTTCGATACCCCATTGCAGACATTGGCGTCCGACGCCATCGATACCCACCAATAGCATGAGTCCCCAAAGTTTAATTTGCGGAATTAGACTGCTTAATAAAAAACCTGAAATACACTCAAATAGAAAAAAAAAAGTGGAATATTGTCGTAATAAAATATATCGCCGCTATTCCATTTAAAATGTCACTAAATCCATGTAGTTAATGCAATTGCACAATAAGTTCAATTATTTAAGATTCAAATCTGATTTAACTACACCAATATTTCGGTTGGCATCCTATCAACGTGCAACAAACAAAGTTGTTTCCTAAAAACTATGTCTGGTTTGCTTGAGACAAATTAGCGTGCTCTTAACTGTTCTCCAGACGTTTCCAAGAGGAGGAGCTGCCACTAATTTGTCTTAAACACATTCATTAACGTGAGAACAATGGGCACAGTCAACAGGCGTGGCGTTGGTGAAAAGTTAGCTAGTTAGAGCAGATTTATCTTCTGTGAATAATTATAAATAGCCTTCCTGTTTATTTTTAAGGGCAAAAGTATTTATATCTATCTCTCGAAATTATAATCTGATATGTCTGATATATAGCTTCCCGTATAGATTGAAAAAAATTAGATGATAACAGAAAACAATAACACAATTTACTCTATCACGCTGAAAATTGATAGTCTTATTGTTTGTACTCATTAAAAAAGGTACGCTGCACAAATTTTTATAGAAATCGTCTGATATTTTTGAGACATGGCCTGCTTTCTGTAGAAAAGTAAAAATTTTTATAATTTGTGAAAAGCTAGTGAGATATACTTAACAATGGTGTCTATTTTTGTAAACATTGTTTTTGTTAATAACAAAACACTTAAAAAGCATTCATTCATTTAAAATGCGGCACATATATATTTTTTATATAGTTTTATATAGTTTAACGACTCATGCTAACGTTTTGTATAACGGCATATACCATATATATATATATATATATATATATATACATATATATATATATATATATATATACAACATACAACTGTGTCATAGATATAGATTTCTATCAGGATAATTTGGAACTAATTCCTAATGAAACCACTATTAGGATTAACATTATTTTTTGGATTTAAATCTAATTATTGAACCTACTAATAGGATAGTTTCTAATTTATATGATAAAGAAGACTGTTTTAATTTTAACATTAATAAAATATTACCATTTAATTCCTGTAACTCGATTCAATTGTTTAGAAATATACTTAATCAACTTTTTAGAAATTATAGATTATCAGATAAAAAATTCCATGCTATGCATATTAATAATCTAAAAATTACCAGCAAATTATATAAATATACAACATATTTAGTAAATGATATAGTTAAAAAGTTTGGAATGGTTGAATATACTTAAATTATCTCTTTAGTATCTTAGTATCTTAGCCAGACATCCACTTTCTCTTGAATAAGCATTACCCTGTATTTACATCCCTTTAATTTAGCCTCTATGTTTTCTTTTATCATCTGCCCCTTTATTTTGTAGCTCTTACTGTTGAAAATCAACTTTTATAGCCGTTTCGCATTACTGTTATTTATTTTTCACGATTGGCAACAGCAGTTCTCAACTTTTAATTTTTGGGATTGGCAATATTGGTCTCCTTATTCAAAGCTCCAATGGTTCAGACATATGCATTGCTTTTTTAGGTATTCTTGTTTCCTATAATTTTCAATCTTTATGCATGTCGTCCACGTTATAAGTGTTTATAGATATAATCTATCACTGATATCAGAAACATGCATTTTGTGTTCATTTTGATGAAATACTTGGACTTGATGAAGAGTTTTATCGAAACGAACAATTCATTTGTTCAGACCTAGGGCTTGTCCACGTGTAAAGTTTTAATGCTTGGATTTTATTTAATTTTCTATTATCGATTCCTTTCCATTGATGTGTGTTGTTTATCTTCAGCTTGATGACTAGTGGTTTGCCTTTTATATTCCACTTGATTGATGATTCGCTATTTGGTACTTTTTTATTTGTTAGGCATTTTTTAATATTGAAGTTTTTTGAGTTGCAACTTCTCTCTATTCTATCATTGGATTTTCAAACTATTATTATTATTATTATTATTATTATTATTATATATATATATGTGTGTGTGTGTGTGTGTGTGTGTGTGTATATATATAATGGAATAGTTTTATTTTTACTTGTAATAAAGATATATATATATATATACCCAAGAATTACCATTCATAGAAAAATGCTGTATATAAAAAATTGAAATGAAAATGGACGAAAGTGGTAACTATAAGACTTTATAACAAGCTGTTGTATCCAATAAACAGTAAAGTAATTATTATAATATCATATATTATAAAAAATTTTTAAGGAGGTACTAAAAGTTAAAAATTACTCCTGTTATAATGTGCCATAATAATGAGAAGGTAAGGAGATATACTGTAATGAAGGGTGAATGAAAACTTGTATATGATATATATATATATATATATATATATATATATATATACTATTCAATCCAAATCGCATACTGAAAATATGGATGGAGGAACATTTTCTTGTTAAATTCTATATTCAACATTTTATTCTTAACATTCTATATTTAACATTCTATATTTAACATTCTATTCTTAACATTCTATATTTAACATTCTATATTTAAATTCTATATTTAACATTCTACATTCCATATTTTTCCTTTCTAAAGGAAACTAAAAAATTCTATTCAGTCCAGGACTGAATTGTTCTGTTTAGTCCGTGACAGAATAATTCTATTCAGTCCAATCCGAGAGCTGAAAATATGGATGGGAAATGTTTTTCCTGTAGTTTTTCCTGTAGTTTCCTGGAAAAGTTCTGTATTTAAGAAGAAAACGATTTCCTTTCTACAAGAAACTACAGACAGAATAGTTCTATTCAGTCCAGGACTAAATAGCTCTATTTAATCTAATACTATCTGAATCCTGAAAGTATGGATGCAAGAAAATTTTCTTGTTAAGTTCTTTATTTAACAAAAAACGTTTCCTTTCTGCAAGAAACTACAGCTAGAATATCTCAATTCAGTCTAGGGCTGAATAGAACAACTCGAGAACTGAAAATATGAATGAAACAATTTTTCTTGTTAATTCTTTATTTAACAAAGAATCTGCTGTGGGCAGCACATGACTTTCCTTATATAATGCAATGAATTTACTACTTTTACAGTAAGAGAAAATGGATTGTTTTTATAGTAGTTATTTATATTCTTTCCAAAGTATTGAATTTTCGCCAATGAGTCGTCATTTTCCATGTCGTCATCATAAATGAGTTGTCATTGATTTAGCGTCATTTTTATCCATTTGGCGAGTTTTTCATTATTTTAGCAACATTTAAAAAGTCGCCATGTTGGCGACATTCCACCAAATTCGCCGCCAAAATCTCGTCAAGCATTATGGACGAAGAAATAAGTTATTCTTACAGCAGATAAATGACTATTGACCTTCAAATACAAAAGTATTACTCAAAGTATTTTTTTTTCATGAATGGAACGAGCTAGATCCACGAGAATGATATCACCAAATTTATCGCATGGTATTACATATGAAAAGTGAACATGTTTCTCAATAGGAAATATTTTTTTTCTTATTTTATATGACTTTTTGATAATTTTTTTTTAAAATGTGCAATATCTCGAGAATGGTTCATTTTAGCGTTCTAAAATTTATGTCAATCGTTTTCTAATGAAAAATTACATAAGAAATGTCTATTTGCGTAACTACATTAGCTGTTTTGATTTTTTGACGATTTTTTCAAAATTTCATTGGAAAATTTAGGGAGGTTCTGAACATGCGATTGCGTATAAAAACAGTAGGCTTCCAGTGTTTACAGATTGTAATTTTTGTACCAAATTTTGTTCGAATCCGTCCATTCGTTCGTCTGTTATCGTCTCCACAGACTCACTGACACACACACACACAGACATCACTTCAAAAATGTCTGATTCGTGATCAGGCATGCTTGAAACGTGCTCTCCCGTCGAAAACTCGAATTCGAATTTTCGACCCCGTCACAATACTTTCCTTATACATTATGTATATAAGGAAAGTAAAAAGCTTTCTACCTCCTACAAGACTGAATATCTTCATTCTACAGAACATCTGTTTGTATATTTTTTACGCAGAGTAATGTATTTAACAATTGACGATTCTAACTCTGTAAAATAAAAGAAAACTGCCCCAGTTCACAAAGAGATCTCTGTTTCATTTATATCACGTTCAACTTTTCAATTACCACGAAATCGCTCTGAATATCTCCAGAACTCGAAATCTGTGATTTAATAATTATGTACAAAGCGCTCCTACACAGTAAATGCGGAACTAATCGGTTTTATAGATTGACAACGAAGTTTGCACTATAAATCACCATTAACAGCGTGAAGTAACTGTAAAAAATCCGGTAGGTGGAGCGCAACAGAGATGGATGTGTTTTCGTTGCCAGATTTCAGTCACGCCTGTCGCGGAAAGAATTTTTAATTTGAAAGAACGCCATCACATGATGATATATTCATGTGCACGAGATTGGTTTTTGTTGCTTTATCCTTCCAAAACTCATTTTGGAATCTATTATACGATGTTATTGAGCCAAATAGAATTTCACTTAATGGGCTTCAGTTTTAAACCGTTGAGGAAAATGGGGAAATATAAATTGTCTCGTTGATATCAGCTGGAGGAAAGGAAGAAAAAGATACGCTGAAATCTGAGTGAGATAGAAAAACGTACAACAAGTTGATTTCAAAATTCAAGTTACCGCTACTGGTATGACTTAACGAGCTTATGGAATAAAAACTTAAAGAACAACTTTTTAAATATACCCACTTTCTGTAATGCCTTGAAAAGTGGAAAATACATTTTTCCATTAGAAAATTTTAACAATTTTGAATCTGCAGATTTAAACAAGGGTGTCTGGGAACAATTTCCTATATATTAACTATTGAAATTTATATGAAGCCAACTTTTGATCAGAAACCTTTATTGACTATCTGTATACTCATTATATATAAATTTCAACAATAAATGCATTGGAAACTTCCATCAACGGTCAACTTCAAATATGCAGACCTAAACAGTTAAAATTTTCAAGTATGAAATAAAGTTTCTACTTTTTAGGCCGTTATATGAAGTAGGTATATTAAACATTGTTTTATTATTTATATATTTTTTCAACATTTTAGTTTTATGATCTGTATTTAAATCTTTGTTAGATTTTATTTTAAATTAAGTAACAATTCAAATCATAAATTTAATATACGAAACCTATATACCCCTTAACAAAACTTACCTGTCCCACATATAGTGAAACTCGAGCTATTTGGAATCAAAAAATTTAATTCCCCCCAAAAGCGACAGGGATTATCAAAAAAATTGAAATTAATATATTAAATTTTCATCAATTTGAAGTCATTTTCGTTGATTTAGCTTCATTTTTGTGAATTTGGTGATATTTTTCTTAAATGTAGCGTCTTTTCAAAATTCAAGTTTTAAAGGGAGGGCACCCCAAAGAAATAAATTATTTATTATTTCTTGATATTTGTGATTGTATGTAAAATAAAACTATCTAAACAAACTCAAAAATTATCGAACAAAATTTTGAGGAATTTGAATGTTAGAAAAATCAAGCTAATTCAATTTCCATAATTTAAAGATTTTAAGTCAGCATAAAAATGCTTCAAGTAATTTTTGGATAATAGGACAAAATGAAAAATATGTATCATTGACTTTTTCAAAGAAATATTTTTTGCGTAATGTTCGATGTGAAAAATAAATGAAATGTCTCCCACAGTGCTAAAATAAACCTTTTCAAGCTACTTCAGTTTCTACATTTTAGAGATTTTAAGTCAATTTAAAATGTTTCAAATAATTTTTGGTTGATAGGACAAAATGAAAAAATATATATCATTGACATTTAAAGGAATATTTTTGTGTAATGTTTGATTAGAAATATAAATGAAATGCCTCCCACAATGCTAAAATAAACCTTTTCAAGCTACTTCAGTTTCTACATTTTAGAGATTTTAAGTCAATTTAAAATGTTTCAAATAATTTTTGGTTGATAGGACAAAATGAAAAAATATATATCATTGACTTTTAAAGAAATATTTTTGTGTAATGTTTGATTAGAAATTTAAATGAAATGGTTCCCACAGTGCTAAAATAAACCTTTTCAAGCTACTTCAGTTTCTACATTTTAGAGATTTTAAGTCAATTTAAAAATGCTTCAAATAATTTTTGGTTGATAGGACAAAATGAAAAAATATATATCATTGACTTTTAAAGGAATATTTTGTGTAATGTTTGATTAGAAATATAAATGAAATGCCTCCCACAGTGCTAAAATAAACCTTTTCAAGCTACTTCAGTTTCTTCATTTTAGAGATTTTGAGTCAATTTAAAAATGCTTCAAATAATTTTTGGCTGATAAGACAAAATGAAAAAATATATATCATTGACTTTTAAAGGAATATTTTTGTGTAATGTTTGATTAGAAATTTAAATGAAATGCCTCCCACAGTGCTAAAATAGACCTTTTCAAGCAACTTCAGTTTCTACATTTTAGAGATTTTAAGCCAATTTAAAAATGCTTCAAATAATTTTTGGATGATAGGACAAAATGTAAAATTATATATCATTGACTTTTTTAAAGGAATATTTTTTGTGTAATTTTTGATGAAAATATAAATGAAATGCCTCCCACAGTTCAAAAATTGACCTTTTCAAGCTACTTCAGTTTCGGCATTATAGAGATTTTAAGTCGATTTAAAAATGCTTCAAGTGGTTTTAGATGATAAGAAAACAATTGAAAAAATTAAATGAAATATATATATATGTTTGATTTGCCTAAAAAAAAGGTTCTATTCATATTTCGAAAGTATCGCTCGAATTTAAAGTGCTCGAATTAAAGAGCTCGAATTTAAATTTAAGTTTTCTATTTAGTTGTAGATTGTATGACAATAAAACCGGATATAAAGTTTCGTGAAAATATTTTTATATTTGTGGTTGCTATCATGTACACAAAATATCGATTACAGACATCAGACATACATTTAAACAGACATCACTCCAGAAATCGTCAAAACGTGTTCAAGAGATCTTAAAACATATATTGGCATCAAAATATCGAATTCGAAAATTTTTGCGAAAACAATACTTTCTCTATATTATATTACGTAGTACGAGAAAGTAAAAATAACTTTGAATTTCTTTGAACATGTGCCCTGTTATGTGCTGCCAATATCATATATTTCTTGTTTCATGCATTTCTCAATGATCTTATATCCTTTCAAATCATTTTTAACTCTCTTCATAATGAATGCAATATTCTAATAAAAACTCCGTATAAATTACAATAATTTACCAAAATTTATGAAGCGTTATAATTCATTAAAAATAATGGGGTAATTTAAAATCCCGGACAAAAAAAATTGCAAACTAAACTTAAGCGAATAATCAAATTGGACATGCTGTTAACTCCACAAAAGACAGAGCCGAGTAATTTATGACTAAATGAACCACTACCATATATAAAACCTTTCATTAATATTACACAGACATGTCACCAGAGGCAAAAAAATGTCCACCACAGTTAACAGCATCGTAAAAAACCGAATACAAATGTATAACAAATGATCATATAAATAACTGGAAGTGACATATCCATACAGGAGTCCTCTTTGCACACAGAAGCCGCTTATAAGTGGCCACAACATTAAATGACCTCCAGTATATTGATATAAGTGGCATAACGTACTATGCAATAAAAAATCATCGATTAGGTATTAACAAATATCGATTTACATCGAAGAAAAGTTAATTGATAGAATGTAACTGAGGGAACCCGACAGTGCAGCGGGATGTAATTAAGAAAGGTGTCATGTTGTGTAAGTAATGTGGTTCCTTAGGGGGATGTATAAACATTGAATTTGATGTTTCTATAGATTGGATTCCAGAAATTGAACCGGGATTTTTGCATTTTCCTGAATGTACAGGGCCGGATTATTATCCATCTGATCAGGGCTGTAGCCAAAGGCGAAATTGAAGAAGTGCTGGAGGGAAATTCAAGGGGGGAGGGGGGTCAACAGTCTTAAAGGAGGAGGGCACCAAAAACACAATTTATCATTAGCATTTATAAACCATAATAGTTGTTATTATACGGGGTGTCCAGTGCTATCGGTGCCCAATGGCTATTTCCTCAACCGTTAGTCACAGAGATACACTTCCAATTGCAAAAATGTTTTAAATTTTGAAATCTATTGTCTTAGAAACAGTTTAAATCAATAAATGCATTTCTGAAAGAAATATGAAATATACATTTTTATGCAGTCCCCCAGTTCTACCAATTATATTTAGGAAAATCCTCCTCATATAATTTTATGCAAAATAAAAAAAAATCATCCTTTCACGACCAAAATTGACCGACTTATAACTTTTTAAAATTGGAGCACTTTTTGTGCTGAGAAATGGTCAATACGGTCTCTGATTGGTTGGTTGCCTGGGGAAATGGTCTATACGGGCCCTGATTGGTTGGTTGCATGAAACCGGACATTTTTATGCGTGAAAAAGCGACTTAAGTCATAAAGTTTAATGCTTCATAACTCGGTGAATTTTGGTCGTAAAATGAAGATTTTTTTTTTATTTTACATAAAATTGTATGAGGATGATTTTCCTAAATATAATTCATAGGACCGGGATACCGTATCAAAATTTATATTTCGTATTTCTTTCAGAAATGCATTTATTGATTTAAACTGTTTCTACGATAATAGATTTTAAAATTTAAAACAATTTTGCAATTGGAAGTATATCTCTGTGACTAACGGTTGAGGTAATAGCCATTGGGCACCTATAGCACTGGACACCCTGTATATTTGAATTTATATAACTTATTACCAAATAGTTACATATTTATATTTGCAAGCTAAGATTATTAATATCCCTATAGCCACTATGCACTAATATTAATATATAATAATTACAACTGATTTTAATGTAAGCATTAATTAGTAACGAAGCTGTTAATAATATTTAGAAACATTCCTAAAGTTAATACAAGTTAATGCTTAATATTAACTTGCCTACTTATCAGTTGATTTTGACTTTATAATGTATAACAGTAAACCCCACAATAATACAAAAGTATCTAAATATTTTAAAATTAAATATGTAAATAAATTGATCATTAGTATAATCACAAATTCGGCTAAATTAAAAAGTCTTTAATACGAAGTAATTTATAAAATAAATTCAAAAGAATGTTTTGTATGCAAAATCTGAATGACATTTTATATGAAATTTCATATCACTAGTAAAAATTTAATATTTTTACCAGGTGTGGTGAAGTGAAATTTACACATATAAATACAAAAATAGAAAACATAAATACACGACTGTTACTCACCAAATAGTTCCACCCAGCTCAACCACGTTATGTATAGTGGGGTCCGATTGGACCAATGTACATTGCATTTGCTAAAATAAAGAATCACTCCCTTTTTTTTGTGGCCATTGAACAATTTATTTACAGAACACATAAAAAGCTCAATTAAACATTAATAACAATATACACAATTATAATGAATTCCCAATTTACCTAAGCTTGACCTCGGGGTGCACAGTTAATTTTGCATTAATTTGTATATTTTTTTATTATCCAAACTTGTATTTAATTACTCTTTTTTTTTAGGAAGACAAAATATAATTTCATTTGGACAAATATCTCATTAAGCATAAAGTTGCCCTTAGCACTGTAGATCACATCAAAATATGTTTAGACATCACATATAAAACATTTAAAATCAATATATAAATTTCATACCTTCATGACATAAGAATGACTCTCAATGAGTGCTTATGGCTATCCCTCTGCACATTGGAATGGGTGGCAAGATTAAATTGAAGGTTAGTTCATTATTTGGACGGTTCATGAAAAACACTGCCAGTCTGAGAAGCTCGGTTGAAGATCATCAGGTGACGAAGAATTTAGCCAAGTATTATTCCGGAGATGGGCACACTTTCCACTTTCCTTCTCCCCCTCTTAACGTCGGCTTAAACCCAGCGGATCGTGAGAGCTGCGTACAGGCTTCACCAAAGAGTTGAGATCAGATGCGTTTCCGCAGAGATTGTCTGCTGCCTAGGAGCCCGGGATTGATGCTCCGCAAACACTCCTTACATGCAGTATCACAGTTGCCACGGCTTAACTGCAGCTAAGGGAGCAAAGGTCCCACACCACGCCGTTTTGGAGGCAGAGCTGTGTTGCACTGCAACCACAAAAACAATGACGAGAAGCTCCACTTCATTGGTCGCCACTGCCCAAAGAATTGCGCCCTCGCGCTGAAATTAGGCTCTGTCTCGTTTTGGCTACGAGTCGCCACACTTCACCGGACTCACGACGTCGGATCCTAGGCGAAAGCATCGGCCGCCCTAGATAGGGGACACGGATACCGGGCCTGAGATGCATCAAAGTGCATGCAGGATCGGGCTTCACAAAACACAAGTGCCACGCACTTGGAGTGCTATTTTCTCGAGATCAGAAAAGCATCTGAATTTTTTACATTTTTAAAAACTTTCAGAATTTTAAAACAAGGGGAACGACAAAATATAAAAGGGAGGAAGTGCCCCAAATCCCATTCGCTGTTTCCCAAGCGCAATAAAAAAGGCGGTCCAAAAATGCTTCATACCATTGGTTTTCGAAGCGACGCTCATTTTTTATGCGCTCCACTAAAACACAAGAACCAGAGGACTTTCTACAAACCGGGTGGTCCAAGGGTCGGACCCCGACGCGAGCCACACCTGACAGGGCTATACATTTTCAGAGATTTGTAGCTCAACTTTGACATTTTGCTGCAAATAAATCTCTGAAGATTTACAATCCATGTCAGTGCGCATACAACCCAAACGGCGCCAAAAAATCCCAATTCCGTCTGTGCAAAGGCCTAGCTATATACATAATACAAACATCATTGTATACATTTCAATTATATTACATTGCCCTTTTCCTCCCAGGGTTACGTATAAAAATATGTGATTACTCTATCACACCAGGGGGGTTGAGTATACCGTTAGCCTCCTCTGGCCCCTACCTGACTACAGCCCTGCATCAGGTATGGTCACGCCTAGACTAAGGAATTTCCAGAAATTAAGCGGTACTACAGCTGGTTTTCACAATGTATAAATCAAGCACGTTATTAGGCATCAGATAAACTAAAGAACATTTTTCAATTTCTTTTAAATTTTTTGAATAATTTTGCAAGTCAGTTCTACTTTAATTGTTTTCTACGCATATGTATTTTATGTCACATAAATGTTTATAGGTCCTTTAAGTGCGTAGATTTTCATATAAGTGTTTATGTGTCATCATATATTCCTGCAAAACTAGAAGGTCTGACCGGCATATGACAGATTTCAAATTTTGCAAAATATTGTCTCCTATTTAGCGTCACTTTTATCAATTTGTTGATATTTTTATCAATTTTGGCGACAAATCTGGCTATATTTAAAACAGTCGCCAAGTTTGCGGCATCCCGCCAAATTTTTCGCCAAGCATTGTGTACGAACGGAGAAATGGGTTATTCTTATAGGCGTTTGCTATGTTCTTTCCAAGATATTGAATTTTCATAAATTAATCGTCATTTCAATTAATTTATTGTTATTTTTATCAATTTGGCGGCATATTCGTCAATCTGGCAACATTTAAAATAACTCGGCAAGTTGGCGATATGCCGCCAAAATTTGTCACCAGAGTTTTGCCAAACGTTACAGCCGGAGAAATATGTTATTTTTATAGTATATTCTTATATTATTTCCAAAATAATAAATCTTTATCAATTTGTCTCATTATAAACATTGAATGTAATGTGTCTATAGACTGGATTCCAGAAATTGAACCGGGCTTTTTAAATTTTCCAGAATGTACAGGGTCGGATTGTTATCCACCAGGTATGGTTACGCCTAGAATAGAGGATCCTTAGAAATTAAGTGGCGTTACATCTGGGTTTCACAATGTATACACCAAGCACGTTATTAAGGCATCAGCTAAACCAAAGAACATTTTTCTAATTTCTTTTATATTTTTGAATAATTTTGAAAGCCAGTTCTCCTTTAATTACTTTGTACGCGTATGTATGTTTACGTCACAGAAATGTTTACATGTCCTTTAAGTGCGTAAATTTTCGTATAAGTGCATATGTGTCATCATGTATTCTTGCAAAATCTTTCCATTTTGCATCTTTGGAACGGTCACAGTTATCGCATCATTTTAAATTTCTCATAACATACAGGAAAATTTTCGATTTCGAGATTTGGATGCTAATATATGTTTACGACCTCCTGGACACGTTTCGATTATTTTTAGCGTGATGCCCATCTGTTTGTCTGTCCACGATCGATTTTTTGCGTAAACGACAGCTGCGACAAATAATAATAGAGTTTAATGAAACTCTATATTCTGCTTTGTTCAGACAAAAATATTGAACTGAAGATAATTTTTTGAAATTCAAGAGAAAACTTCGACATTTATTCCAAATGTTATACTTTCTTAACATGGAAGCATGGGACAAAATTTGATATAATCATGTATAAAAAAAGGTTATTAATGCCTCGATGCTCAGGAAACTTAATAGTTTCAATCAATATAGTGAAAAATCGCCT
Organism: Amaurobius ferox; assembly: GCA_951213105.1. Lineage (NCBI taxonomy): Eukaryota > Metazoa > Arthropoda > Arachnida > Araneae > Amaurobiidae > Amaurobius > Amaurobius ferox. Next base: position 77,861,794 of record OX578155.1, on the reverse strand, counting down.
GTGATACAGTTAATGCGTTTGTGACATCATTAGCCCCCCCCCCCCCTGTAGGAGCATTGCAAACTTGGTATCAAAATATTTATTCCAGCCTTTTAAAATGACGGGTAACAGGTTATAAATGCGATCATTTTTACCAACGATACAGAGTTTTCAAACATTTTCTTGTAAAATTCTCAAGGAAAAAAGAGAAAAAATTACAATCTACTTAAAAATGGATTCTGGTATGAGAACATCGAGTGGAGCCACACTCTAGTTAATTCAATTATTTCCAACCACATCAGTGTATTCCGCGACGAGAGTTTTCAAATGCTCTAAATCTTGTGGTTCGGCTCCTTGGCTACGGTCAGCGCCAGCTCCTTGGCTACGGCCAGCGCCGAAGACAACTTTCGGGCTTCTATGCAGCAAATGTGAGGACCCCTACTACTCTCTATTTTACAAGCCAATGACCCGTTTTCCACAAAGTTTTAATTCATCCCAGGCCACAACTTTCCTGGGCCCCTGTGCAATATATTATTTTACCCCCTCCCCCACTTACGCCCCTGTCGGCGGCCCTAACAGCGATAAAAAATTAAAGGTCAAAACCAAAGAACTAAAAGCAAAAGGAAACTTACAAACGTCATTAAATGTTTCAAAGTGAATTGCAAAATCTGCATTTAACATGTTTAGGGAGATTTTCAATTACGGACTGAGATTTTTCTACTTTAGTGACTTTATTAGAACAGGGTTTTTTTCTCTTTACTTTGTTTGATTTTTTTTAAATACGTAAAATTTATATATGTCTAAAATTCTTATTCAAACATTTTTACTTTCCCTGCAATATATGGTAATATATAAGGAAAGTATTGGAATTATACTGAAAATCACAACTCGAGTTTTGGACGGATCTACACGTTTCGAGACCTCTAGAATACGAAAAAACTATTTTTAGCGTGACATCTGTGTGTGTGTGTGTGTCTGTTTGTGTCTGTCTCTGTGTGTGTCTGTCTGTCTGTCTGTGCAATGTATGTATCCACTCTAACTAAAAAACTATTGGACTGAATTTCATAAAATTTGGTAGGTAAGTCACTTGGGTGAGACCCTGGTGCTGCTTAGTTTTTGGTAGGATTCATAAATACAGAACCCGCTTTTTTTTGCGGAATGGCCTGGAAAAATTTCATGTATCCAATCTAGCCAAAATACTAATTGACCAAATTTCACAAAATTTGGTAGATAAGTTAATTGTAGGATACTATGGTACTGATTAGATTTTGGTATGAGTCGGAAAAGAACAACCTGCTTTTTTTTTTACGAAATGACCAGCAAAAATTTGATGTATCCACCCTAGCTAAAATACTAATTAACCAAATTTCACAAAATGTGGTAGATAAGTTACTTGTAGGTTACGCTTATTCTGATTAGATTTTGGTACAATTCGGAAATGAACAGACTGCCTTTTTTTTACGAAATGGCCCGCAAAAATCTCCAAAATCTAAAAAAAAAAGACTACGCATGCTGAAATGTATCAATTAAATTTTTGTTTTATACGCAATTTTTGACGAGGAAAAGAATATAACGCACTCCATTATACTCTAGGTCTAACCGTTCTCAAGATACTTGAGATTTTTTGCATTTTTATTACGCCGGTTTCGGAAAAATGTCCAACCAAATAAAAACAAAAATTGAATGCAAATTTAGTGTTATTTGGTGCAATTAAACTCAATCTAATGAATTATTAAAGGAATAAATAAAATATAAATTTGAGTCTGCAGAGAAAGTCATGCGCTGCCCACATCAGATTTTTTTTCCTTCAATTTAAAAGTATTCAGATAGCATTGCATCGTTTGTATCAGAGCACTTTTAGTATTAAGATCTACAGGGATCCTACAGAAGTCCTTAATGAGTCTACACGTCAGGTCTATCTATAGTAAAAGAACTACGTCCAAACGAATAAAATTGATTGCAGAATTTAAAATTTTTCTCAGCAACAAAGCGAGATTGAAGAAAAGTGTCAATTACAAAGCTGTGGAGAATTATCTAATTAGCAGTAATCGATACCAGTAACGCCCAAAACGGGCATAGATAAAGCATTATCTATCATACATTCGTATCATCAGGGATTGTAACACAGTATCATCTACATACTTGGCAAAATACGTAAAAAAAAATCTCGGACCGAATTACAGCTGCAAATCTCTGTTTTCATGGATTAAGAAATTTCAGATCATATCTCAATAGGAGAACAAATGTACAGTTTTATAAAGTACATATTAGACCTACGCCAGTTTATGCTTCAGAAACTGAACTCTCACAGGACATTATGGAAGAGCTCTTAGTATCTTTGAGCGGGAAATATGCACAGTATTTTGGGTGGTATTCAGGAAAATGGTATTTGGAGAAGAAGATACAATTTTTAACTGTTCAAATTATACAAAAATTCTGGTATAATTAAATACAGTGATTAAAATTAACAGAATGTAGTGGGCAGGACATTTGTTAAGAATGGATAAGAGCAGAATCACAAGGAACATATTTATGTCCACACCGGTTAAGGAAAGACCTACAGGACGACCGAATTTGAGATCAGTGTTTCTATCAGGACTTTTTGGTCGGAGTAGGGGAGGGTGGAAACTTTAGAGGGTGAGTTTTCTATTTACCCCATATAAGAAACACTGGTTGAGATGGTTCGATTTTGCGATCATGGACAATACGGTGTTAAATTTCGAAAACTGGAGAAGCATTGTGTCGCATAAAAAACGTGGACACCAAAATGTGGTCAAGAATTATAAATGTGGCACTTTTTTACGGCTCCTTCATAAACAACTTTGAATTTAACGTCAAGTGTTGGCGTCCTCTTGGCGTCAGCAATTGTTAACATGAACTAATCTTTTATTACTTCGGTCTTGACTTTACGTTTATTTCTTGTACCATAGCATTGTAGTATAAACTATACCATTTTCACCGGCTGTCATCACGCATTGCTCCCAGGGAATAGCTTGGAAGAAACTTCTGACGAAGGCCAAGAACCACAGTGGACTGGCTGTCGAACTATTAATGGTGATAATGATGAATAGGACAACAAAACGCCAATAACCTCATTGTGTCAAATAAATATCTTCTGTAACAATTTTTTTGTCGATTTCTGTTAAATACAATTCTCTATCTACAACGTTATAACCGGTTGTTTTCGTCTATTTTAATTTCTTGCCAAGTTTGTTATCTTAACTACTTAAATTCTCAGCTAGGGACGCTGCAATTACTTTTATTCAATTGGGCATGGTCACTTTACTAAAGATAGACCTAACGTGTATACTCATAGATCCTTCCTTACAAAGTTATTGAGGTGCTTAAAAACTTTCTTATGAACACTGTATATTGATCTCTGATTTAATTAAAGCTGAAATTATTTTAGCTTTATTTTATTATACATCGCATTTAAAAGAATCCCGATAATTAAAAAAATACATTAACTTTAAAATACTTAAATCATTAATTGTAATGAGATAAATTAAATTTTGATTGAAATTTACCTTAAACTCCATTTCGCTTAAAGGCTATTTGGATTTTCAGAGATAACACGGCTGAAAAATCGATAAGTAATTTACAACCAAATGCACTTCCACTAAACATAAATTCCGTCATTAATATTATACAGAAGTGTGGTAACCGTTAAAATATGTCACTCACAATCAAACATAATCTTAATTACATAGATCAATAATAAATTATCGCATAAGTAAAAGAATGTTACAAACCGGTCTATTTAGGACATTGGGAATTGTAGCTCGAAAAATAATAATTTATCACCGTGAAATATTATGTTCCAGAAATTATGAATTACATTTTAATTTATTAAACTTTCTTCAAAGCGTTTACATATATTAAATTATTTTGCAAAAATGCTTACTTATTTTTACTTTCCTTATATACATAATGTATAAGGAAAGTATTGTGACGGGATCGAAAATTCGAATTCGAGTTTTCGACGGGAGAGCACGTTTCAAGCATCCCTGATCACGAATCAAACATTTTTGAAGTGATGTGTGTGTGTGTGAAAGTATGTGTGTGTGTATGTGTGTGTGTGAAAGTATGTGTGTGTGTGTGTGTGTGTGTGTGTCAGTGGGTCTGTGGAGACGATAACTGACGAACGAATGGACCGATTCGAACCAAATTTGGTACAAAAATCACAATCTGTAAACACTTGAAGCCTATTGTTTTTATACGCAATCGAATGTTCAGAACCCCCCTAAATTGTCGAATGAAATTTTGAAAAAATCGTGAAAAAATCAAAACCAATAATAAAGTTACGTAAATAGACATTCCTTATGTAATTTTTCATTAGAAAACGATTGACATAAATTTTAGAACGCTAACATGAACCGTTCTCGAGATATCGCACATTTTTCAAAAAAATTATCAAAAAGTCAAATAAAATAGAAAAAAAATATTTCCTATTGAGAAACATGTTCACTTTTCATATATAATATCATGCGATAAATTGGGTGACATCATTCTCGTGGATCTAGCTCGTTCCATTCATGAAAAAAGATACTTAATATAGATATAGAGTAATACTTTTGCATTTGAACGCCAATTTATTTGCTGTAAGAATAACTTATTTCTTCGTTCATAACGCTTGGCGAGATTTTGGCGACGAAATTGGCAGAATGTCGCCAACTTGGCGACTTTTTGAAATGTTGCCAAATTAACGAAAATCTCGCCAAATGGATAAAAATGACGCTAAATCAATGAAAATGACGACTAATTGTGGAAAATTCAATATCTAATAAGTTATATAATATATAAATATATAATAATAGTTATATAATATATGTCGAAAATTCAATATCTAATAAGTTATATATATATATATATATATATATATATATATATATATATATATATATATATATATATAACTTATTTCTTTGTCCATAACGCTTGGCGAGATTTTGGCGACAAAATTGGCGGAATGTCGCCAACTTGGCGACTTTTTGAAATGTTGCCAAATTAACGAAAATCTCGCCAAATGGATAAAAATGACGCTAAATCAATGAAAATGACGACTAATTGTCGAAAAGTCAATATCTTGGAAAGGATATTAGTATCTACTAGAAGAAAAACCTATTTATTTTACTGTAAAAGTAATAAATTCATTTCATTATATAAGGAAAGTCATGTGTTGCCCACATCAGATTTTTTCTTTTGTTTTTCTATTTCAAATACAGGTATATCACTTTCGTAGTATTTCACCTAATTAGAAGAGTTAAGTTAATTATGTAGAATAAATATAAAGTTAAGATTTTGGAGGCGATACTGATTTTACTCAATTATTTCTTCTCCTGGGTATTTAACTTTCAAAACACAATTTCACAAGCAGAGTTTAGTAATTTATTTTAATTAGCAAATAATGTACTGTGTGTCCTTTTGTGATGTTGTTAATAAGCTAAAATTTAAGTGACTCTGTACCCTAGCTTTTAAATTATCAGCTAGAGAATACTGCATCGCTTTTATTCGTTAGGGCATGGCCACTTTAATATCAATAAATCTAACATGTACACTCATGTACCTTCCCTTACAACATTAATGGGATACTTAAAACTAAACGTACCGACACTCAATGTACACCTATTAGTACCGTAACCTGTCAAATGACCGGTTTTTAGATAAAAACTTTATTTTTTCTGATTAAATGCAGGTAATATTGATTTTAATAAGGAAATATTAAACACAGTAACTTTAAGGTAATAGGTTCTATTCGGCTCCTAAAACTCGATTTGTTTCTTCTATCGTACAAGTTCTTGTATGTTTTATTATACGGTGGTCAATTATCAACGAAAATGCAGTCTTCACTTTACCCTTTATAATATTACGTTCTGCATATCCCGTTGGACCTGATACTTTATTGAAAATGTTATGAAGTGCTGTTCTCCCAGATGTAGCACATATTTGCATTTCTTCCCAAACTGTACCATCAATCGAAATGCACTATTCACTTTTTTATTCTCATCTTCAGAACTTGAGAGCAATCTTTTTTCGTACTGTACGTATAATATTCACAATATTCTCCTCTTCATCGTCGGTATCTGTAGGCTCATAGTCAGTGTCTAACAGATCATTACCATTTTCAAATAATATATCTTTACTTTCAGAAAGTACACCGTCATCGATTTCAAAAAACTCTTCGCCTATGTTATTTATTTCTTCCAAGAACTTGGTGTGTCTTGAACGTTTCGACATTTTTTTCAGGGTGGAGATCAGGAATGGAGTAACGCGGTAAGAACAAAATATAAACTAACTAGGAATACTTTTTGGGTTTTGTCACCTTTTCTTGCAACTTGAAATTTTACGCACTTTATTGAAATTTTAATACACGATTATTTTAAATTGAACTTACTAAGCAACAGCCCTTGGAGAAATAAATGTGCAGAAAACTGATGAAAGTATGTGGAATGCTCATGTGCATCACATTTTCTGATCCGATAACCTTGTAAAACAATACATTTTTCTCTCTGTCAAATGACAGGTCGTGGAAGATAACGGTAGATAATGTATTTTTATCACATAAACACAAGAAGAGGGGAAAAATCTGATGTGGGCAGCACATAACTTTCCTTATAAAATGCAATGAATTTACTACTTTTACAATTAAAAAAATGCTATTCTTATATACGTTTCAAAATATTGAATTTTCTTCAATTAGTCGTCATTTTCATTGATTAAGAGTCATTTTCATTGATTTAGCGTCATTTTTATCCATTTGGCGAGATTTTCGTTAATTTGGCAACATTTAAAAAATTTGCCAAGTTGACGACGTTCCGCCAAATTCGTCGCCAATATCTCGCCCAGCGTTATGGACGGAGAACTATGTTATTTGTTTACTGATGACCTCCTGTTACGCGGAGCCGATTCAGGACCAATGACGCAGGAAAAAAGAACTATGTTATTCTTACAGCAAATAAATGACTATTGGCGTTCAAATACAAAAGTATTACTCAAAGTACCTTTTCTCGTGAATGGAACGAGTTAGATCCACGATAATGATTTAACCAAATTTATCGCATGATATTTATTACATATGAAAAGTGAACATGTTTCTTAACAGTTAATATATTTTTTTAATTTATGGGATTTTTTCATAAATTAATTTGAAAAATGTGCAATATCTCGAGAACGGTTCATGCTAGAGTTCTGAAGTTCATGTCAATCGTTTTTTAAGGAAAAATTACATAAGAAATGTCTATTTGCGTAATTTTATTAAAGGTTTTGATTGTTTGATGATTTTTTCAAAATTTCACTCGAAAAGTTAGGGGGTTCTGGACATGCGATTGTGTTTTAAAACAATAGGCTTCCAGTATTTACGGATTGTGATTTTTGTACCGAATTTCATTCGAATCGCTCCATTCGTTCATGAGATACCGTCTCCACAGGCTCACTGACACACACACACACATACTCTCCCCGTCCCCCCCTCCACACACACAGACATCATCTCAAAAATGTTCGATTCCTGGCCAGGGATGCTCGAAACGTGCTCTCCCGTCGAAAACTCGAATTCGAATTTTCGACCCCGTCACAATACTTACCTTATACATTATGTATATAAAAAGAAAGTAATAAATATTGAAAAATTGATTGTATGCATTTAATAGAAAAAGTCATGAAGCCAAGTGAGAGAAAGCGATAACATTACAACCGAATTTTCCAATTAAAAATTTACAATGGGTCATTTGACCTGTCATGGTACGTTTAGTCTTAAGGATTTTCCTTGAAACAATCTATCTGTGATTTCATTAACTTTCACAGACTATTATCTTCTGGTCACAAAAAATACAATTTTCTAATCAGAATTCTAAAAAGACCTCAACAAAACGTGATTTAAATCATTAAGCGCAATGAGGTAATTTAAAATCAGGCTGAAAAAAAAACCCTTACAGATTCCACTGAGCTTAAATGCTAATTGGCTATTCTAAGTTAACACTGACAAAAGCTATGAGTAATTTATAACCGAACAGACCTCCACTAAATATACAACCTCTCATTAATATTATACAGAAATGACACCATCCGTAAAAAATGTCCCCCACATTCGACAGGGTAATAAAAAATCTTGCACAGACCAATAACAAATGATCACATAAATAAATGAATGTGACAAATTAATGCAGTATGCCTGTTTGTAAGTTGCAAGCCGCTGGTGGACGGTAACAAGCGTTACATTAAACGACCTGCCATATATTGATATAAATGTGGCATAAAGTACCCAGCTGTAAAAGACATCGATTACTACTAACACATATCGATTTACATCGATGAAAGATTAATTGACAAAGTGGTGAGTTGGTATCGTACTCTGCTAGATGTAATTAAGAAAGGTGCCGGGATATAAGTAATGATTTTTTACTTTCTCTGCAATACATGGTAATGTATAGGGAAAGTATATTGGAATCACGCTGCAAATCGCAACTCGAGTTTTCGATGGATATACACGTTTCGAGACCTCTAGAATACAAAAAAAAACTATTTTTAGCGTGGCGTCTCTGTGTGTGTCTGTGTGTCTGTCTGTCTGCCTGTCTAACTGTCTGTCTGTCTGTCTGCCTGTCTAACTGTCTGTCTGTCTGTGCAGATTTTGTATCCACTCTAACTAAAAAAACTAATGGACCGAATTTCATAAAATTTGATAGGTAAGTCACTCGTGGGCGAATCTGGTGCTATTTAATTTTGGGTATGATTACGGATAAAAAAACACGCCTTTTTTTTGCGAAATGGCCCGCAAAAGTTGGTATCCACTCTAGCTAAAAACTAATGGACCGAATTCCACAAAATTCCGTAGATAAGTCACTTGTGGGTCACCCTGGTGCCGATAAGATTTTGGTATGATTCGGAAAAAAATAACCTGCCTTTTTTTTCAAAATGGCCCGCAAAAATCGCCAAAATCTAAAATAAAAAAACTATGTATGCTCAAATATATCCATTAAATACTTGTTTAATACGTAATTTTTAACGAAGAAAAGAATAAGACCAACCCCATTACACTAGGACTAGCCGTTCTCGAGATATTTTATTTTTTTCGTATTTTCTTTACACCGCCTTTGAAAATAAGTCCACTTATCAAATAAGAACGAAAATTGAATTAAAAGTGAATTAAATTTAATTAAAATAAAGAGAACGTGGATGTAAGTCTGCAGAGAAAATGTTCTGCCCACATCAGATTTTTTTATTTTTGTGGGAGGTATAAAAATTACGTACTACTTACGTACAGAGTGGGATATATATTTATATAAAATTAAAGATTTGTTTATTTGTCTGTTCCGTATACTAATCCACAGTTTGGGATAGATGTCTTTTAAATTTAGTATAGCTATTCTCTAAATCACTGCGGATAAACTGTATCAATATTTCCAGTTTCTAGGACTAGGGGTTGTAGAGGTAGAAAGGTCTAGATAAAACTGTATGAATGATAAGCTTGAAAATGCCATAATGCTTTGAGGATTATATCTAGTTGTCGCTAACAACATTTTTTTCACAGTAACGTAAGATTTACGTCACACTGTGACTTTGGGACGTCACAGGACGTCGCAGTACGTCTCGGAAATGTCATATTAAGGTCACAGCGAAGTCATTTTGGTCATTTTCATGGTCGTTTGTGACGTCACATATTAACTTGTTGTGACATCACATTGTAATTACCATTGTAATGTCGTCACATTGTTACGTGTTAATTAAATTCTGGAAACGTCACAGATTATAGTCACAATGAAGTTACAAAGTTACTAATACGTAACGTCGCATAGAAGTCACAAATATGATGTCACATTGTGGCCCAGGTGTCACGTGACTACAACGTCACTGTCACACACGTGACGATCTTTGCTGTGAGGGACAGTGTTAGTATAAATTGGTCTCTCTTATTAGTTGGCTCAACATAAAGCCATAATGTTTTGTATATGTATTTTCGATTATTTTTAAATTAAGGACTCCCTCATTATGGGTATAATTAACTAAAATTTTTTTAGCTGTAGGATAGAATACAGAATATATGCAGATGAAAACAAATTGAAAGCTAAAATAATTTTGACTCCGTAGGAATATTCTTTATTGTTTTAGCTCTACTTTGCATTGCGCTAATAATTTATTTTTTCAAAATTCACAGTTTAAATAAATGTTTTAATCCTATTGCTGTAGAAATACATGCAATGCAGGACTACATATCTTATCTCAGCTCCACCTGAATTATTGTTTCAAACGATATTGGCGTTTCCTTAATATGGACTTTTAACTCCTAGCTTTAGCAGGGGTTGTTAGTTTTAACAAAACAAAAATATCGCATAATTATATATTCCATAGAAATTGCATTTTGCAAACAATTCCTGTTTTCTTTGCCGAAATTATATTTAGCGAAAATCATATCACGTTACTTAGAAACGGAATTTAATCAAATACGTTTTTACAGAAGGCGATTTTTATTTAATTTATACGATTTAAAAACTAAAGAAATATCTAGAAAAATAAAGTTTATAAATGAACGGTAATATATTTTTGACTGCGTTTTATCAGTTTTGGCCAAGGGATATAAGACCACAGGAGTTATTGATATTTTCAATTTCTAGTTATCTATTATTTTAGATTTTTTAAAGTCACATATTTTCTATTGTGTTCAAACGATTGCTGAAACAGGATGAAAATAGTTTGGGTATAGACATTTTAAATTCTTCACTTTTGCGTATGCTGATCAAACTTCTGGCCCTCTGTAAATTTGTTTACAAATGGGACAAAGACGTTTAATTCATGAATCTGTCTTTGCAGATAAATTTTGTATAGCGTGAACAGAAAATTTTATATTTCATTTTAGAATCAAATTAAGTATTTGAATAGAATCAATAAGTAAATTACACTTTGTGCGAAAGGATAAGGAAAACTTCAGCAGCATGTATAAGCCCAAATAAAATGATAGACTTCAGCAACGTGTATAAGCACAAATAAAATGATAGATTTCAGCAACGTGTATAAGCACAAATAAAATGATGGACTTCAGCAACGTGTATAAGCACAAATAAAATGATAGACTTCAGCAACGTGTATAAGCACAAATAAAATGATAGACTTCAGCAACGTGTATAAGCACAAATAAAATAATAGACTTCAGCAACGTGTATAAGCACAAATAAAATGATAGACTTCAGCAACGTGTATAAGCACAAATAAAATGATAGACTTCAGCAACGTGTATAAGCACAAATAAAATGATAGACTACAGCAACGTGTATAAGCACAAATAAAATGATAGACTTCAGCAACGCGTATAAGCATAAATAAAAATATAGACTTCAACAACGTGTATAAGCACAAATAAAATGATAGACTACAGCAACGTGTATAAGCACAATTAAAATGATAGACTCCAGCAACGTGTATAAGCACAAATAAAATGATAGACTTCAGCAACGTGTATAAGCACAAATAAAATGATAGACTTCAGCAACGTGTATAAGCACAAACAAAATGAGAGACTTCAGCAACGTGTATAAGCACAAATAAAATGACAGACTACAGCAACGTGTATAAGCACAAATAAAATGACAGACTATAGCAACGTGTATAAGCACAAATAAAATGACAGACTTCAGCAACGTGTATAAGCACAAATAAAATGATAGACTTCATCAACGCGTATAAGCATAAATAAAAAATATAGACTTCAACAACCTGTATAAGCACAAATAAAACGATAGATTTAAGCCAGGTGTATAAGCACAAATAAAATGATAAACTTCAGCAACGTGTATAAACACAAATAAAATAATAGGCGTCAGCAACATGTATAAGCACAAATAAAATGATTAATCATTATATTCCATTGGGGCTTTTTTGTGTCGTATTGTTCCTATTATTCGTCTCATTTATTCTCGTTCAGACTTAACTCGTCGTGTCATGATATCGCTTCTGTGTCTTGCCGCATGCCAATCTTTTGCTGTTGTTTCTCGTTTCTTATTATTTTGACTGTTCTTCGTGCTGCTTTCTGTTTGGCTCTCTCTTAATCCATGTCTTGCGAATATACTCCCCTTTTATATCTTCCTTTGAACCCATTTACCTTTTGGACTTAGGGTTTGTTGATTCTCTTACACTGAGGAAGAGGATCCAACGTATCCTCGAAACAACTGTATGCTGCATTATCATTAAATTTGTGATTATACACGTTGCTGAAATTTTCCTTATTTGAATAGAATATTTTAAAGAACAATATCATTTAGAATACCACTGAAATTCGCTCATATTCTAAATCACGAGGAACGGCGGGTATATCTGCAAGTATGATTTATATTTGGTGTTTCTGAAATTGTTTTGTAAAACATAGTATGTTTTGCTTACTATCCGAAACCTTCAGGATTTTTATATATTCATCTATCACCAGCTGTATTATTTCACAGTGTGATGTTCCTGTATAACAATTCCTGTATGTAAGTAAACATGCACTTTTAGAAAGTTCAACAACTTTTTTCAAAACTCATGAAAAGTTTATAAACATAAATACTCTTTAAAGTTACGAAACACGTTGACACATGAGTTATCAATGATTTTAGGGCAATTCATAATTTGATTTTTTTTATCAGCAAGCAAAAACCAGCGAATTTATTAACAAGAAGGATCAATCATGCATAAAGCATTGATTATGAAACACTTTCCACCTGCAATGCAATTTCATTTAAACATCTCTAAAATACGATACATTCAGCAGTGATACTTTTAAAATTATCACAATACTGCAATAATTTATTATATTTGAAAACTTCATCGAAAACAAATGAACTTTATTCAAATAACGCCATTCAAATATAAATCGCTTGTCTCGCTATATAAAACCAGTGAATATTGCATTCCTAAACATTTTCCCATTCCTTTCATTCGGCGGCAATATTTTTAAAATTATCACAATACTACAATACTTTATTATACATAAAAACTAAAACCCATGGAGGTAAACTCCATGCTTAAAACTTCAACGAAAACGGCGATACTATAGAATCATCTGCTTCTCTATGTAAAATCACTGAATGTTTCATTCATATCAGCTATACTGCAGACTTCAGAGCTAAATAATTTTGCATTAAAGAAATTCAGCAATTCTTATACAATTCATCTTACAGCTGGATGTGTTTACATTCTTCATCCGTGAAAATTAGGTTCTATTGTACAAATAATCAAAGTTTGATGATCATTTAAACTAAAATATATTGTAATTGCGTTGGCGCAGTATCTAGATGCACAGAAAAAAATAAAAAATAAAGCGGTTTTAGGACGGATGCAACACTAAACCTTAATTAAAAAGAACTTCACGATAAGAACAAACACTTAAGAAATCACGATTTTGACAAAAGATGGATGCCATATTTTATTTGAAGTGGATCACGTGATCTCATCATATAATGGTCACGTGATTTATCCATATAAGGGGGTAATTATTATTTAAATTTTTACTTTAAAAACTACTGAATATATTTTGCTGAATTTTTTTATATATTTTATGAGTCACGTGATCTCTTCATATAATATGGGTGCAATTATTATTTTAATTTTGATTTAAAAAACTACCGAACATATTTTACTGATATTTTTTTTTATATATTCTATCGGATAATTTGAATATTTCTTAAAATTTTCGAAGCAATTTGTGAATTTCAAATTAGATTAAAAAATGTTTGAAAAATTAGGTCCCATAGAGTTCAATGTATTTCATTTTTTCAACCCGGGTTCAACCCAAAACTAATTGGGTGACGTTATTAATTTACATTCTTATATATCCTACAGACCGTCTCAACAACATACTAAAATTTCATTTTGATAAAGTCATTTTTACTGCAGTTATCGTGCGAACGGACAGACAGACAGACAGACAGACGGACAGAATAAACAAAGTCATAAACACTTTCCAACTATGTTGTAAAGTGTTAAAAACTAGAGTAGATGTACATAAATGTCAATTTCGAAGAAATATTTAACAAAAAGCGAAGTCTCGAAATAGAAAGTCGCCAATTTTAAAGAATGCCAAATATCAAGAATAAAATGAATACAGCAAATTTTGTGCGGATTTGAATGTTAGTTTTCATCTCCTTTTTGTGAGAGTATAATAATATAACGAAATAACGGGGAATATAACGAATGTGTCTCAATTTAACATATATAAAGGGCGTAAAATAAGAGTGTGAGAACAAGAGACAGAGAGAGAGATAAAAACAATACAATGATGACAATAAAAAAGAGAAAGTGAGAGAAAGAAAAACAGCGTAAATAAAAGAGAGGGTGGGAATAAGAGAATGAGAATAAGAGTAAAACATTTGATGTGGGCAGCACATGACTTTCCCTGCAGACTTATATTCACGTTCTCTTAATTTTAATTAAATTTAATTCACTTTTAATTCAATTTTCGTTCTCATTTGATAACTGGACTTTTTTTTCAAAGATGGCGTAGAGAAAATACGAAAAAAATAAAATATCTCGAGAACGGATAGTCCTATTGTACTGGGGTTGGTCTTATTCTTTTCTTCGTTAAAAATTACGTATTAAACAAGCATTTAATGGATATATTGAAGCATACGTAGTTCTTTAATTTAGATTTTGGCGATTTTTGCAGGTCATTTTGCAAAAAAAGACAGGTTATTTTTTTCCGAATCATACCAATATCTAATCAGCACCAGGGTGTCCCACAAGTGACTAATCTACCGAATTTTGTGAAATTCGGTCCATTAGTTTTTCAGCTAGAGTGGAAACAAATTTTTGCGGGCCATTTCGCAAAAAAAGGCGAGTTCTTTTATCCCGAATCGTACCCAAAACTAATCAGCACCAGATTTTACCACAAGTGACTTACCTACCAAATTTTATGAAATTCTGTCCATTAGTTTTTGAGTTAGACTGCATACAAAATCTACACAGACAGACAGACACACAGACACACACACAGACGTCACGCTAATAATAGTTTTTTCGATTTCTAGAGGTCTCGAAACGTGTAGATCTGTCGAAAACTCGAGTTGCGATTTTCGGCATGATTCCAATACTTTCTTTATACATTACCATGTATTGCAGAGAAAGTAAAAATCTGATGTGGGCAGCACATGACTTTCCCTGTAGACTCAAATTAATTTTCTTTATATCTTTAATAATTCATTAAATTGAGTTTAAATGCGCAAAATAACACTAAATTTGCATTTTTATTTCAATTTCTCTTTTTATTTGGTAATTGGGCATTTTTCCAAAAGTGACATAACTAAACGCGAAAAATCTCAAATATCTGGAGAACGGTTAGTCCTAGAGTAATAGAGTTCTTGTTCTTTTTCTCATCAAAATTACGTATAAAACAAGCATTTAATTGATATATTTGAACATACGTAGTTTTTTTTTAGATTTTGGCGATTTTTGAGGGCCATTTCGTAAAAAAAGGCAGATTGTTCTTTTCCGGTTAATACCAAAATCTAATCAGCACCAGAGTATTGTACACGTAACTTATCTACCAAATTTTGTGAAATTTGGTCAATTAGTATTTTAGCTAAAGTGGATAAATGAAATTTTTACGGGCCATCTCGCAAAAAAAGGCGGGTTCTATTTTTACGAATCGTACCAAAAACTAATCAGCACCAGAGTCACACCCAAGTGACTTACCTACCAAATTTTATGAAATTCGATCCATTAGTTTATGAGTTAGAGTGGATACATACATTGCACAGACACACAGACAGACAGACACACAGACAGACAGACACACACACAGACGTCACGCAAAAAATGTTTTTTTCGTATTCTAGAGGTCTCGAAAGGTGTAGATCCGTCGAAACCTCGAGTTGTGATTTTCGGCATGATTCCAATACTTCCCCTATACATCACCATGTATTGCAGGGAACGTAAAGAGGATAGAATAAGTAAAAATTCAGTGTGCAGTGGAATTTAGCTCACATCTGATTTTTATCTCTACATCCTTTACTATACATCCTTTGTTTTCTCTGCAAAACCGTTAAGAAAACTATCGAACACCGTTCACCAAATTATGATGAGATTTCATTTTGGCCGTAAAGAAATTAAATTATTTCTTTCCTAGTGACTTACAAGAAACACTTATTCCTACCCAAGAAGAACAATGCAACATCTGGTGCTACGAATCCAATGGAGACAGAATTCGATAGAAAATTACATTTTTAGATTTTTCTTAGTCAAAAATCAGATCATTCAATTCCAAAGCACAGCTGCGTAAATTTCTGGAAACTTTTATTGAAGATTTAATGCGGAAAGAATAACGGTTTTTCTTTTTTCACTTAAATACTTTCTCATATTACTTTCCCTACAATCCATGGTGATGTATAGGAAAAGTATTGGAATCGTGTCGAAAATCGCAACTCAAGTTTTCGACGGATCTACACGTTTGAGGGTGAGAATAAAAGATAGAGAGAAAGAGATAGAAACAATACAATGAATGACAATAAGAAAGAGAAAGTGGGAGAAAGAAAGAGATGGTAAAAAAAGAGAGGGTAAAAAAGAAAGAGGGTAAGAAAATGTGAGGGTGGGAACAAAAGAATGAGAATAAGAGTAAAAAAGATAGAATAAAAATATTCAGTTTGCAGTGGAATTTAGCTCAGGTCAACCAAAGCACAGGTTCACCCCCACAGCAATTTCTCGAAACTTTTATTGAAAATTTAATGCGGAAAGAATAACGGTTTTCCTTTTTTCACTTGAATACTTTCTCATATTACTTTCCCTGCAATCCATGGTGATGTATAGGGAAAGTATTGGAATCGTGTCGAAAATCGCAACTCGAGTTTTCGACGGATCCACCCGTTTGAGTATGAGAACAAGAGATAGGGAAAGAGATAGAAACAATACAATGAATGACAGTAAGAAAGAGAAAGTGGGAGAAAGAAAGAGATGGCAAAAAAAGAGAGGGTAAAAAGAGAGAGGGTAAGAAAAAGAGAGGGTGGGAATAAAAGAATGAGAATAAGAGTAAAAAACGATAGAATAAAAAAAATTCAGTTTGCAGTGAAATTAGCTCACATCTGATTTTTATCTTTCCCTGCAATACATGGTAATGTATAGGGAAAGTATTTTAATCGTGTCGAAAATCGCAACTCGAGTTTTCGGCGGATCTACACGTTTTGAGATCTCCAGAAGACGAAAAAGCAATTTTTAGCGTGACGTCTGTGTGTGTGTGTATGTCTATCTGTGTAATGTATGTATCCACTCTAACTCAAAAACTAATAGACCGAATTTCATAAAATTTTATAGGTAAGTTGCTTATGAGTGACCCTACTGCTAATTATATTTTGATACCATTCGGGATAAAAAAAAGCCTGCTTCTTTTTTCACAAAATGCCCAGCAAAAATCTATAAAATCTCAAACAAATGACTACGTATACTCAAATGTATTAAGTAAATGCTTGTTTTATTTGTAATTTTTGACGATGAAAAGATTAAGACCAACCCCATTACTCTGGGTGCAGCCGTTATCGATAAATTTAAATTTTTTCGCATTTTTGCTACGCCGGTATTGATAATAAGTCCAGTTACCAATGAAATCGAAAGCTGAATTTAAAGTGTAAATCCTGTGCAATTTCAATTAATTATGCCTGTTATTTAGTACAATTAAACTCAATTTCATGAAATAAAGAAAAAATTAATTTGAGTCTGCAGCGAAAGTCATGTCCTGCTCACGTCAGACATTTTTTTTATTGTATAGAGATAATGTTGTTTTTCCGAAAATTTTCGAATTCGGGAGTTTGACGGATAAGAACGTTTTCGTTTTCAGACCTTTTCGAATATTTTTGGTGCAGCAATGTGTGTGTGTGTGTGTGGTGGGGACACGATAACAGAAGGACTCTTAAGGCCCCGCTAACCGTTCAATGAAACTCAAATCCGCGACAATCTGTTCCCTAGATGTCGCTTGTAAAAATGGCATGGTTGCAAGAATTCAACTTTTAGCTCTGTTTTCACAGTCCCTTTTCCTAATTGAGCTGCCCATCATCGAAATGATTTTCCCACCAAAAAGTAAGCCTCTCTTTGTATCCTATTTCGGGACGCACTAAAGCCATAAATTCCCGTACCCTTATCCCGGGTGAGGGAGTGTCACAATACAATGCCTTGTGGTCATGGGCACTGCATTGAATAAACCAGTTCAGTTTCAGCCCTCTGAAGAGAAAGAAAGAGTTTTGAATTGCTCTTGTCTGATGCCATATCGTACTGATGATTAGATTATTTTATTGGAAATTTGCGTAAATTTTCAAATAAAGTTTATTTGAAAGTTGGAGCCAGCAGCAGAATTACTTTAACATTTATTAATAACACCAAATTGGGTTTAAAATTGGAAAACTGATGCGAAAGACAATGTAAGATTCCTGTTTATTGAATTGTGATTGCATACATCGTAAGATTCCTGTTTATTGAATTGTTATTACATACATCGTTCTATAAGAAAAAAGAAATCTTCCACTTCAAAAATACTAGAGTAAAATATTTTATCTCCATCGGCAACTAGTGTTTATTTAAATCTTTAAATCAACAGTAATTGCAATAGACATCGGGATTGTCGATGTTGGCGTATTTCAAAAATTTTAGAGTATACACGCAAGACTTAAGTCACTGGTGGAGGGGGGGGGGGTCGATGCCAGACTAACTGATCTCCGTTGACACTGCAAATTTCTACCATTTGCAATGCTCAAATTTCATCGTGAACAAGTTCAGAGTCCTTGTCAGAAGCTCATGACAGAAACACAAGATTGCAGCCAACCAGTGGCCAGAAGGGCTGACCCCCTCCATGATAAAATATACTAAGCCTTCCCTGATGAAAGAGAATATTCGATTTTCATCGGTGACATGGAATTTAATACAAGATCTAACCCAAATGTTGCATAAAAAGTTGCTTTGTAATTATTTCTTTATAAACTAGGGGGCTCCCCCCACCATCCTAAACTAATAGATCGAATTTCACAAAATTTAGTAGATAAGTCACTTGTGGGTTACCCTGGTGCTGATTGGATTTTGGTACGATTCCGAAAAAGTAACCTACCCTTTCATGTAAAATGACCCGAAAAATCCCCAAACTCTAAAATAAAAAACTACGTATGCTCAAATATATTAATTAAATGTTTGTTTTATACACAATTTTTAACAATGAAAAGAATAAGACCAACTGCATTACATCAGGGCTAGCCGTTCTCGAGATATTTTAGTTTTTTCGCATTTACGCTGGGCCACTGTTGAAAAAATGTCCAGCTACCAACTCAGAACGAAAATTGAATTAAAAATGCCAATTCAGTGTCATTTTTTAAAATAATTGTGGACGTAATTTTCTGTAATTAAACTCAATATAATGAATTACTGAAGAAATGGGGAACGTGAATACGAGTCTGCAGAAAAAGTCATGTGCTGCCCACATCAGATTTTTTAATGTGCAACTGGAATTTTTCACTGTCATACATATATTCTTACTTTACCTGCAATACATGGCAATATATAGGGAAAATATTGAAATCGTGCCGAAAATCACAATTCGAGTTTTCGACGGATCGACACATTTTGAGATCTCTAGAACGTGAAAAAAAAAAATCTGATGTGGGCAGCACATGACTTTCGCTGCAGACTTATATCGACGTTATCTTTATTTTAATTAAATTTAATTCACTTTTAATTCAATTTTCGTTCTCATTTGATAACTGGACTTATTTTCAAAGGTGCCGTAGAGAAAATACGAAAAAACTAAAAGCAGGCAAAGAGTTTTCAAGCTTATATCGTATTTAGCTACTAAACTCATATATTGTGTTTAGCCAATAAATTCATATAGCCGATTGTTGAAACAGAAAAAGAGTAGAGCGGGTATATCTTCTAATACAATTGTAGTGTTTTCATTTAGTATATTGAAACGGGATAAGAATGTTTCATTCAGATCTGCAAATTCAAAGCTACGAATTTGGAGGGATATCGCTAATTTGACAACTTTTCTTAAACTTTGCCAAATTGACGGAAATGTCGCCAAATTGTTATAAACGACACACAAACAGCTGCCATAAACCTTCGGGTTGGTCGTGTGGCTTGGGTCTTCTACATATCAATGAAATTTTTTTTTGTTTTGTTAGAAGAGAGTACTGAAATGATGTTCGGTTAGGGGTATATTTTTTCTACGAATTTATTTGAAGCAAATGATATCATGTCGCTTAGCAACGGATTTAAATCCAATGTGTTTATGCGGCAGACGATTTTTATTAAATCCTTTCCGATTTGAATAATGAAGATATGTATATAAAATAAATTTCATTGCCATTTCATTTTGGACTGGATAATATCAATTATACTCTTCAGGTTTAAACATTATTATTATTGATAATTTCCGGAATTATTGATTCAGGGATTATTGATATTTTTAAGTTATTACGCCATTGTTTTATTGCGGCAAAAATTGCTGACACACGCATATTGTACGTTGTACGAGTAATCTTCTAGGAATGCACGGGTATATCTTCTAACCTACGAGAATATAAGTAGTACAGGTATATTGGCATATATTTTGACATATATTGGCATATATATTGGAATCAAGTACAGTCTTCTGGTATGAAGATTAAGGGGATTAATTATATATTCAATTTATTACGTCGTCTGTTGTATTTTACCAAAAAACATTTGTGACTCATATTGCAAAACGGGTAATCTTCTACTAATAATCGGACATTATAAGTAGTACGTGTATATCTTCCCATATAATTTTAGCACTTTAATTTTGACATATATTGGAATAAATTATTGGAATATGGACATTATTGGATCATTGGAATTATTGGACATATATTGGAATAAATTATTGGTATTTTCAATTTATACATGTAATCTACTAATACAGGTTATATTTTCTAATATTCGCGTATATAATTAGTACGGGTCCCATACAATTTTAACGCTTTTATTTTGCATATATTGATTCAATTCCATATTTTTTTTTTATATTTGCTTACATAAGGGGTTCAAGATGTTTTATTCTTCAGATATGTCCATGAAGATAATTTTATATAGCGAGAACAGAGATTCTTAAACTTCTTTTTAGGAGCATTATATTAAATATTTTAACAGAATATTTTGATTAAACATGTCATTTAGTATACTATAAGAATTTGGGCATGATTATGAATTTCAAGTTTCTTTATATTATATACTCCGTACGAAGAACGGGTATGCTGCTAGTTACCAAATAAAAACAAAAATTGAATTAAAAATGCAAATTTAGTATTATTTGGTGCAATTAAACTCGATCTAACGAATTATTAAAAAATAAAGAAAATATGAATTGGAATCTACGCCACCTTTGAAAATAAGTCTGGTTACCGAATGAGAACGAAAATTGAATTAAAAGTGAAACAAATTTAATTAAAATAAAGAGAACGTTAATATAAGTCTGCAGGGAAAGTCATGTGCTGCCCACATAAGATTTTTACTTTCCCTGCAATACATGGTAATGCATAGGGAAAGTATTGGAATCATGTCGAAAATCGCAACTCGAATTTTCGACGGATCTACACGTTTCAAGACCTCTAGAATACGAAAAAACCATTTTTAGCGTGACATCTGTCACTGTGTCTGTCTGTCTGTCTGTGCAGATTTTGTATCCACTGTAACTAAAAAACTAATGGACCTAATTTCACAAAATTTGGTAGGTAAGTCTGGTGTTGATTCATTTTGGGTACGATTCGGGATAAAAGAACCCGCCAATTTTTGCGAAATGGCCCGCAAATGCTTGTATCCACTCTAACTAAAAAACACTCTAACTAATAAATATTTGTTTCGTGTTCTAGAGGTCCAAAACGTGTATAGATCAGTCGAACACTCGAGTTGCGATTATTGACACGATTCCAATACTTTACCTATATATTATATACCATATATTGTAGGGAAAGTAAAAAATCTGATGTGAGCAGCACATGACTTTGCCTACAAATTAAAATTCATTTTCTTCTTACTTTCCCTGCAATACATGAAAGATATTGGAATCATATCAAAAATCGCTATTCGAATTTTCAACGGATCTACAAGTTTCGAGACCCCTAGAACACGAAAAAAAAAAACATTTTCAGCGTAACGTCTGTGTGTGTGTCTGTCTGTGCAATGTATGTATCTACTCTCACTGTAAAAGTAATTGACCAAATTTCAAAAATTATTCAAGGTAAATTACTTGTGGTGATCCTGGTGCTAATTAGATTTTGGTATGATTCGGGAAAAAAGAACCTACCTCCTTTTGAGAAATGACCACAAAAATCGCATGTATCCACTATAGCTAAAAATACTAATTTATCAAATTTCACAAAATTTGTTAGATAAATCTCTTGTAGGTTACCCTGGAAAGATTTGGGAAAACAGTACCATTTTTTTTTCTTTTTGCAAAATGCTACGCAAAAATCATTAAAATATAAAATAAAAGTTCACGTATTCTCAAATATATCAATTAAATGTTGGTTTTGCAAGTAATTTTTGACGATAAAAAGAATAAGACCAACCCCATTATTCTAGCATTAGCCGTTTTCCAGATATTTTAGTTTTTTCGCGTGTTTGCTACGCCGCCTTTGAAAATATGTCCAGATAACACACACAAAAAAAACCAAAATTGGATTAAAAGTGTAAATTCGGTGTTTTGTACAATTAAATTCAATTTAATGAATTATTAAATAAATAAATAAGGAGAAGATGAATTAAAGTTTATAGGGAAATTCATGTGCTGCCCACATCAAATTTTTTTTAAATTTCTCTGCAGTACATTGTAATATATAGGGAAGTATTGAAATCATGTCGAAAATCCCAACTCGAGTTTTCGACGGATCTACACGTTTTGAGACCTCTAGAACAAGTAAACACTATTTTTAGCGTGACGTCTGTGTGCGTACAGATTTTGTATTCACTCTAACTCAAAATTTAATTGACCGAATTTCATTGAATTTTATAGGTAAATTATTTGTGGGTGACCCTGGTTCTGATTAGATTTTGATACAATTCGGGATAAAAGAACCTTTTTTTTTTTGCCAAAGTTCCAGCAAAAAATGCCTGTAAATGTGTAATTGTAATTATTGAAAGTCCTTATTTTTTTCTTTAAATTCATAAAGGGGGGGGGGATGTTCGTCCTAACCGAGTTTTAAATCAATAGGGTTTCACTAATCACTGAGTGCGATAGTTGTATTAAATTATTTCTAAAACGCTTCATTCGTTTATGAGATATCGCGGCCGCAGGCTCACACAGATTACTTCAAATACGTTCGATTCGAGTTCAGGGATACCTGAAACGTACTCTTCCGTCAAAAACTCGTATTTGAATTTTAAACCATGCCACAGTACTTTGGAAATAATTTGGTACGATTCTCACACTCGATGATTAGTGGAACCCTATTGATTTAGTTGTTAGGATCCCCCCCCCCTCAATATTATTCCCTGTGTATTATATATTATGTATATAGGGAAAGTAAAAATATATTGTGATGAACTGAAAAGGAAAATAATGCACACTTGCTACGGCTCCCGTGGGCTAAAAATCTTAAACCCACTTTTGTAGACAGTCTATACATTCTGAAAACTAATTATGTAATGCTTTCAGCAAGAAGTACTGCAATATTGGTAGAAAAAAAAAAGAATTGGAAAGACAAATATTTCTTTCAAAAATGCAAAACATATTTGTATCAACAACAAAAGGATTTGAACTGAAATCTTGCACAAAACTGCTTTGGAAACTTCTAAGAATTCTGGGGAAAAACTCTATTGTCCCAGTCCCCCATGAAACCACATAACCAGAGAGTTGTTGCTTCTAGAAGCAGGGAACTATAGAGGGCTGTACTTTCCTTGATTACGGCTGTCAAGCAAATACATTATCACCCTCCCCACATAAAGATCTATTGCTGACAGACAGAGATTGTACAACCCACAACGTGTGACTTACAGGGTTGCCGTAAACTTATCTTAATTCTGTTCTACATATCTGCACTTGAAATAGTTTTTGGATCATTAAAAATAGATTTTATAATGACAACATTATAATATTTGCTGATATCAATAGAAAAATGTATTACTATTTTTTTTTTGTAGGCCAAATATTCAAATTTCCTTTCAAACTTGCTACAGAAGCTTCCTAATGGTAAATTCCGTTGTGTTGTTAACATTTAAATTCATTTTTGAAACACTTTAAATTTAAATATTAAAAAAAAATCGTACGACAACTGAAACGTATGTGTTTCTCCTTTAATATCGAACAAACTGTTAACATTTACAGGTAAAATTTACGAAGGAATCTTCTAAACAAATTTCCCCATTGGTTAACATGGAGGCAGCTCATAAGTTGTGGTGAGGTATGAGTCCCCTTAAATATGCCCTTATAAAATTTTATATGCGGATTCGTTATGTGTTTACACTAGAACTAGATAGCATTTTAAGCACTTTATCCCTTTAGAACTTTAATTATTTTGTACTAAACAGTTTGTAAAGATATTTGCTGCCCCAACCGAGAATCGAATCCTGTATCTTGGAACTGGCCAGCCTACGTTCTAACGTTGAGCTATTGGGGCAGAATTGCAAGCTCTTATAGTCGAAGTGGACTCTGCAATCTCCGCCCTCTGATGTCAGATTGTAATGCAACTTCTAACTGACCACCTCCTGTTATTTTTCTCCCTGGTTGGCCTCCTTTTGCTATTTTTAGCCTCGAGGTTAGCTTCCGGGGTGGTCGTTAACCTCTCGATTTGAAATTGGAGCTCAATATCCCAGAGTCCACTGAAACCGTACTAGTCATACTAGGGTTACTTTCAGACCTCCGACATTTTCCCTCACTGGTATTCCCCCCATTCATTTTACAATTTCTACCCTCTATAAGAAATTTAATTTTTGGAAACAAAAAATTGATTCCTTTTCTTCTCCCTCCCTCCCGCCTCCCTCTGATTTTGATTTCCTTATTCCTTTCTTTAACTTTCACCCCTCTAAATGGTCCGTAAATTTAGTTAACAGAATGGATACAGACTCTGGCATTTATAATATATATACTGATGGTTCAAATATTGACAATAACACTGGTTTTTCAGTCTGTATTTTTAGACATGATGTTCTGGAAAAGGTTCTCTCTTATAAACTTGACAACAGGAATGCAGTATTTCAAGCCGAACTTACTGCTATTTCCTTTGGGTTGGCTGGTCTTCCTCTAATAATATCCCTGTTAATATTTTTTCCGATAGCCTCTCTTCCATTCAAGCTCTTAACTCAATAAAAATAAATCTAGTTATCTTAATTCCATTAAATCCAAAGCTCTTCTTGACAAAAACCTTGTCAATATTTCTTGGGTAAAAGCTCACAATAATATATCTGGAAATGAAATTGCTAATTACCATGCCAAAATTGCTGCTATCTCTGGTTCCCCTCTTACTGTTCCCTTTCCTTAATCGCCTCAAATCCTCTCAAAATTTTTGTAAATCTCTTATCCTTAATCTTTGGCAAAATTATCTTAATGATTATATTTCCACCAGAACTGGTGATCCGGCTAGAATCCTGTTTTACCTCCCTATCGTGAATCCTAATTTACAAATTTTTAATAAATACCTCATTTACTTTCTTACTGGTCATGGCCCCTTTCTTGATTACCTATACTTTTTCAAAATTAAATCCACCTCTAACTGTATTTGCAATAAATTCGGTAACGTTGACCATTGCATTTTCGATTGCCCTTCTTCTAAAAATTTTCATCTCTGCAACCTCCCCCCCCCCCCTCTAATAAACCAATTTGGTTCTCCAAAGTTCGTTCAAACCCCTCTTCAGTAGATAAAATTAAAAACTGTCTTCTTGTTGCCATGGAAATTTCTAATAAAGTGACCTAAGCTTATGAGTAGATTCTGCTCTCAATTAATTTTGATCCATGAATCTCTTTATTTTATTCTTATTAACTTATATGAATTTATTGTGTCCCCTCCATATTTTTTTTTAAATAAAAAAGCTATTTTAACTGTTCTTATTTTCTCGGTTCTTTCGTTTTCTTTTGACCCTTTTTATTTGTATTTTTTCTAATTTTTCTTTTCTAAATTTTATTCCAAATTTCTGTTTTTGTTTTTCATGTGCCTAATTTTTTTTCCTTTTCATATATTTTCTTTTAATATATATTCTAAATTTTACTTTTAAAATTTTATTATTTTCTTTCCTTTTAATCTATTTTTCATTATCTTATTATACCTCACTCTAAATTTTATTTTTGAATGATCTTTCTGTCTATATGCGCAATAACCCTTTTCCCATTTTTGAAAAATGGACGTACTTGTCAAGTTCAAATATAATGTAAAACTGTCTATTTAATCACAATATTTTTCATCAACTCCTATCTTTCTAGACCTAAATAAATGTTCGTTTGGCGGGATGGCAGATCTTGGGGGCCTCCTGAGTGCAGGAGGTATCCTTTCCAGGCCGTTCAGCTAGCTACTCTAAATCCACTATGTGAGTCGAACAGTCTGGGGTCTTCAGATCTCCGACATTTTTCATCAATTGTTATCTTTTTAGACTTAAATAAATGTTCTTCTGGCGGGATGGTAGAATTTGGGTTCTTCCTGAGTGCAGGAGGTACCCTTTCCCCGCCGTGCAGCTAGTTACTCTAAACCCACTAGGTGAGTCGCACGGTCAGGGGTCTTCAGACCTCAGACATCTTTGCACTAACCTACAGGGTTGATTTGTTCGGGCGCCATTGCAAAGAACCTTGTTGCCCCAACCGAGAATCAAATCTTGGATCTGCGAACTGACCAGCTGAAGTCTTACCGTTGAGATACTGGTACAGAATTGCAAACTGTTATCGTTGAAATGGAATCTACACGCTATTTCCTTAAAGAATATCAGAATAACTTCCATAACAATGAAAGTAATATGGCATTGGTGAAAATGATACTATGAACCGTACTATGGATATGGATAATAATAAAGCAGTATATATTTAGCACAAATTAAGCAAATGCATCAATGCATCGGCGCCATTAAACTGTCGCCAACTGAAAAAAAAATATTCTACATAAACTTTAAGAAAAATCTGATGTGGGCAACACATGACTTTCCTTATATAATGTAATGAATTTACTACTTTTACAGTAAAAAAATAGGATTTTCTTGTAGTAGATACTAATATTCTTTCCAAGATACTGAATTTTCGACAATTAGTCGTCATTTTCATTGATTTAGCGTCATTTTTATCCATTTGGCGAGATTTTCGTTAATTTGGCAACATTTCAAAAAAGTCGCCATGTTGGCGACATTCCGCCAAATTCGTCGCCAAAATCTCGCCAAGCGTTATGCACTAAGAAATAAGTTTTTCTTAAAGCAGATAAATGACTATTGGCGTTCAAATACAAAAGTATTATTCAAAGTATCTTTTTTCAAGAATGGAACGAGCTAGATCCACGAGAAGGATGTCACTCAATTTATCGCATGGTATTACATATGAAAAGTAAACATGTTTCTCAATAGGAAGTATTTTTCTTTTTATTTTATATGACTTTTTGATAATTTTTTTAAAAAATGTACAATATCTTGAGAACGGTTCACGTTAGCGTTCTAAAATTCATGTCAATCGTTTTCTAATGAAAAATTACATAAGAAATGTCTATTTGCGTAACTTTATTAGTGGTTTTAATTTTTTGACGATTTTTTCAAAATTTCATTCGAAAATTTAGGGGGATTCTGAACATTCGATTGCGAATAAAAACAATAGGCTTTCAGTGTTTACGGATTGTGATTTTTGCACCAAATTTGGTTCGAATCGGTCCATTCGTTCGTCAGTTATCGTCTCCACAGACTCACTGACACACACACACACACATACACACATACTTTCACACACACACACACACACACACACACACAGACATCACTTCAAAAATGTTTGATTCGTGATCAGGGATGCATGAAACGTGCTCTCCCGTCGAAAACTCGAATTCGAATTTTCGACCCCGTCACAATACTTTCCTTATACATTATGTATATAAGGAAAGTAAAAAATACAAAAGCATTTTAAAATAATACATTTAAACAAAAGATCAATAAACGGTTTAATTTAAAAAGTAAAATAACTTAGTAAAAATCACAAAATTAATAATACTGACCGGTTTCGGAGGTAAGAACCATCAACTTTTATCAGGACACATAAGAAGCGCATCCTTTATTTGTCAGAGCTAGATAGGCAACTGATGTTAAAACAGCAAATATGACTGTGCAATGGAAAGAGAATTAACACCGACCAGAGGGTTGACAACGGTTAAGGGGTTGACAACGGAGCAAAATGAGATTAAGAAACAAGGAGGAGGGAGCAAGAACAAGAATACTGGGAATGAACGGTTAAATAAAAAGAAGAAGAAGGACGTCCAACAAATGATTTTAAACACTTTTTCAGTGAACAAATATACTAACATAGGTGTTTTCTTAAATGAAAAATGATTACTAACCGGTTTCGGAAGTAACATGAGTCGTCAAAACCAGTGAAAAAAAATAATATTTTCTAAACAAATACAAAAATTAAGAGGAACAGAAAATGAAGGAACTGGCTGGTTTTGGAAGCTAAAAGAACTAACATCATCAAAAACTGATCTTACTCATTGAACAAGTGCTTTGATTCCAAAAAAGAATTCAAATCACTTGTACAGTTTTATTCACTTAACAAGAACTATGAATTCTTTGTTGGAGTTTCATTTTCTTATTCTGTTATTTTGTTTCTGTTATTTTCTGTTATTTTGCTGTTGATTTTCCTACCTCTTGTTTCTTCCTCCTTATTTCTTATCTCATTCTCTCCTCTGGAAGTTGCTAAGTTCCTCTCCCTGTATTATACTATATTATATAATGAAAAGTAAAAAGTTATTTATGCTCACATGGTAAAATCATTCTCTGCTCATATTATATTTCTTCACTTTTAAAGTGATTTTTCGAAAAATTGCAAAATGTTGCACTTTCTTTTAAAGGAATTTAATAAAATTATTGATAACCGTTCTACAATTTATGATCGGATTTCTTCGCTGAAGCGCGAAATTAAAGTATTTCTCTCTCAGATACTGGAAAAAAAATGTTCCTTTACAAGACGATCTATAGAACATCTGTTTTTCAGCCGACCTATAACAAAAAATTTCTGCTGAAAATTATATTTTTAGATTTCTCTTCGTAAAATCTGTGATCGTTCACCCGAAAACAGCTGCGCGACTTTTCACGAAACTTTTGCTTTAGATTTAATTGAAAACGTATAAAGTTTTATACTTGATTGGATATCAGATCTCGAACATCTGTGACGTAAATATTTTTAAAGAACCTTTATGGAACGAGAATGGACATATTTTATTATGTTCTACAGTAAGATCTAAGTTGGAACATGCATCCTTAGATTGAGGCAACGTGTACCTAAATATATCGAGCTAAAACGGGCTTTCAAATATGTAATATCATAAAAAATCTGATGTAGGCAGCATATGACTTTCCTTATGAAATGCAATGAATTTACTACTTTTACAGTAAAATCAAAATAGGTTATTTTTATAGTAGATACTTATATTCTTTCCAAGATATTGAATTTTCGTCAATTAGTCGCCATTCCCATTGATTTAGCGTCATTTCTATCCATTTGGCGAGATTTCGTTAATTTGGCAACATTTAAAAAGTCAACAAGTTGGCGACTTTCGGCCAAATTCTTCGCCAAAATCTCGCCAAACGTTATGGATGGAGAAATAAGTTATTCTTACAGCGGATAAATGACTATTGGCGTTCAAATACAAAAGTATTACTCAAAGTACCTTTTCTCATGAATGGAACGAGCTAGATCCACAAGAGTGATGTCACCCAATTTATCGCATGGTATTACATATGAAAAGTGAACATGTTTCTCAACAGGTAGTATTTTCGTTTTCAATTTATAGGATATTTTGATAACTTTATTTGAAAAATGTGCAATATCTCAAGAACGGTTCATACTGGAGTTCTAAAATTTATGTCAATCGTTTTCTAAGGAAAAATTACATAAGAAATGTTTATTTACGTAACATTATTAAATTTTTTTTTTTTTTATGGTTTTTTCAAGATTTCACTCGAAAATTTAGGGGGGTTCTGAACATTCGATTGCGTTTGAAAACAATAGGCATCCAGTATTCACGGATTGTAATTTTTGTATTAAATTTCATTCGAATCGCTCTATTCGCTCGTGAGATATCATCTCCAGAGACTCATTGAGACACACACACACACATACATTTTCACATACACACACAGACAGACAGACATCACCTCAAAAATGTTCGGTTCGTGATCAGGAATGCTTGAAACGTGCTCTCCTGTCGAAAACTCGAATTCGAATTTTTGACCCGTTCACAATACTTTCCTTATACATTATATGTATACTATAAGGAGCCCGGCATCCAATGAAGAAACAGAAAGCTTTGATGTCATTGAGAGATGAATTGTATCCAAATTATAGCACGCCTTCGAAATAAATTTTAAATTACAGAATAAAAATTATTTTTTATGTGCAAAAGAATTATTTCTTAAAGAACCTTTAAGAAAAGAGAATGGACATATTTTATTATGACCTATAATAAGATGTACGTTAGAACATGCGTACGTTAGGTTGTGACAAAGTGTCCCCACATATATTTTGTTAAAATGCACTTTCAAAATATGCAATGTATCATTTATAATATATGGTTACGTCGTTTGCCCGGCATCTATTGGAAAAGCACAAAGCTTTGATGTCATCAGGGAATAAATCGTTACCAAATTACAGAACGCTTTAGGATTAAAAATTAAATTGCAAAATAAAAAGTTTTTTTTATTTTCCTTATATATATAATGTTTAAGGAAAGTTTTGTGACGGGGTCGAAAATTTGAATTCGAGTTTTCGGCGGGAGAGCACGTTTCAAGCATCCCTGATCACTAAACAAACATTTTTGGGGTGATGTCTGCGTGTGTGTGTGTGTGTGTGTGTGTGTGTGTGTGTGTGCGTGTCAGTGAGTCTGTGGAGAAGATATCTCACGAACAAATGGAGCGATTCGAATGACATTTGGTATAAAAATCAAAATCTACGAATACTGGAAGTCTATTGTTTTAAAACACAATCGAATGTTCAGAACCCCCCTAAATTTTCGAGTGCAATTTTGAAAAATTCTTTAAAAAGTCAAAATTTTCAATAACATTACGCAAATAGATATTTCTTATGTAATTTTTCCTTAGGAAACGATTGACATAAATTTTAGAACGCTAGCATAAACCGTTCTCGAGATATTGCACATTTTTCAAATACATTTATGAAAAATTCCCATAAATTAAAAAAAATATTAACTGTTAAGAAACATGTTCACTGGTCATATGTAATATCATCCGATAAATTTGGTGACATCATTCTCGTGGATCTAACTCGTTCCATTCACGAGAATGGTTACTTTGAGTAATACTTTTGTATTTGAACACCAATAGTCATTTATCTGCTATAAGAATAACTTGTTTCTCCGTCCATAACGCTTGGCGAGGTTTTGGCGACGAATTTAGCGGAAAGTCGCCAACTTGGCGACATTTTTAAATGTTGCCAAATTAACGAAAATCTCGCCATATGGATAAAAATGACGCTAAATCAATGAAAATGACGACTAATTGAAGAAAATTCAATATCTTGAAAAGAATTTAAGTATCTACTATAAGAATAGCATTTTTTTAACTGTAAAAGTAATTCATTGCATTATATAAGGAAAGTCATGTGTTGCCCACACCAGATTTTTTTTTACGTGCCAAGTTCTTACAATGAAACTGTTTTCATCGTCTGTGATGATGCAATATCATTCATTTTTACCTAATAACATGGAAATATACATTTCGTTGTTCGAACTTGTATTAATAGGGTTAAACCTGATTTCAAATTATCCGATATAAATTACTGTAAGTATCGAAGAGTACAACTTAAGCGATATACACAGTTGCAATTTATTAAATGTCATTCGGTTATTTTTGTTAGAAACTGGACATTCCAGTCACTTATTTCCATTCACGTTATCATAACATTTAGCTAGGTGGAAGTTTAAACACCACACTAGTAATAGTTGTCTCAGACAGAAATCCTTTGAAAATGCCCGCTCAATGTCGACAAATAAAATCACAAAGTAAAACAGAACTAGTAAGATTAGGTCCCGCTACGAAACCCAAGCAATATAAAACATGGATGTAGTTTAGATTTCAAAAACGAGCATTAGTGATAACATATGGATATCTGTGAACCTAGACTATGCGTAATGCTATGTATACACAAAAAAATATTAATAATGGCGGATATTTGCGAATTTCTGAACCTTAGTCACGAAAATTTATTTTTATCTGAATATACAAATAAATTGTTGGGAACCGCATAAACAGTTAATTAAATGTATCACATGATTAAATGTGATACATTCATGGAGTTAGAGTGGCGGAGATAAAACCCCTATGTATGAAACGCTTGATAATACCATAACGCTTTGAGAATTATAACTCGGTGTTGCTAGTGTTTGTAAAGCGCCCTCTGTTTCCTTTTGACACGACAGAGGCATAGTATTGAGTAAATGCATTTTTGATTACTTTTAATTAAGATTCCCTAGTTATCAGTATCACATTTCAGTATTTTTTCTTAATTGTAGGACAGGGTTCAAAATGACAAATAAATCGAAAGGCGAAATAATTTTGAATACGTAGGAATATTTTTGTTTCACTTCAAATTTGCATTACACTACAAATTTATTTCTACAGAATTGACAGTTTGCATAAATATTTAAATCGATTTTTTTTGTTTTAGAGTGAAATGCCGCTAGTGTTAGGGTTGCCCTGTGTATTGTTAGAGTGAAATGCCGCTAGTGTTTTATCGGTTGTCGTTTGACACGACAGGAAAGTATAGCGTAGCGTTTAGTATATGTACTTTTGATTATTTTTAAATTAAAGTTCCATAATTCGGAATATAAATAATAACTACTTATACTTTCCTTAGATACATAATATATAAGGAAAGTATTGTGACGGGGTCGAAAATTCGAATTCGAGTTTTCGACGGGAGAGCACGTTTCAAGCATCCCAGATCACGAACCAAACATTTTTGAAATGATGTCTGTGAAAGTATGTGTGTGTGTGGGGGGGAAAGTATGTGAGTGTGTGTGTGTGTCAGTGAGTCTGTGGAGACGATAACTGACGAACGAATGGACCGATTCGAACAATTTGGTACAAAAATCACAATCCCTGAGCACTGGAAGCCTATTGTTTTTATACGCAATCCAATGTTCAGAACCCCCCTAAATTTTCGAGTGAAATTTTGAAAAATTCGCCAAAAAATCAAAACCTTTAATAAAGTTGCACAAATAGACATTTCTTATGTAATTTTTCATTAGAAAACGATTGACATAAATTTTAGAACGCTAAAATGAACCGTTCTCGAGATATTGCACATTTAAACAAAATATCAAAAAGTTATATAAAATAAAAAAAAATATTTCCTATTGAGAAACATGTTCACTTTTCATACGCAATACCATGCGGTAAATTGGGTCACATCATTCTCGTGGATCTAGCTTGTTCCATTCATGAAAAAAGATACTTTGAGTAATACTTTTGTATTTGATCGCCAATAGTCATTTATCTGCTGTAAGAATAACTTAGTTCTTCCTCCATAACGCTTGGAGAGATTTTGGCGACGATTTTAGCAGAATGTCGCCAACTTGACGACTCTTTGAAATGTTGCCAAATTAACGAAAATCTCGCCAAATGGATAAAAATGACGCTAAATCGATGAAAATGACGACTAATTGTAGAAAATTCAATATCTTGGAAATAATATAAGTATCTACTATAAGGAAAACCTAATTTTTTTACTGTAAAAGTAGTAAATTCATTACATTATATAAGGAAAGCCCTGTGTTGCCCACATCAGATTTTTTTTTGTTGCTGTAGAACAGGGTACAGAATATACAGGGTGTCCCAAAAAGATGAATTCGCACTTTAATTCCTTACCTGTTGGAGATAAGTGGGCAATGTAACTTGCAAAAATGTTGGAAGTAAGGTAGGAAATAAGACAACGTTAATGAAATAGTCCTCCCATTAATTTTCAAAAAGTGTTACACTTTTTGAATTTTTATATGACCCCCTTAGTGTCAATCAGAAAATTTTTATTTTCAATGCAACAAGATCATTAAAAAAACCGCATATCTGTATCTTTAAAATCAACTGAATTATGATAAAGGAAAAAATCTGACTTATGCCACTTTTCCGTCCGTGTGAAAGGCTGTTGCATCAGTGAAAATAGGGATCATAAACAAATTGACGATGGGAATTGTTTGGATTAAAAATACATTAATATGTGTCAAAATTTTTATTGCCATGTCTCAATGTGAATAGTATTTAAGGATCAGTGATTGATTGCATCATGAGCCAATGCAGAATTCGCAAAAATGTCTCCTATGTATTATCATCCAGTTTTATCTTTTTTGTGATATGTCGCAAATTTACATTTCTAATTTGATATATGGCCCTCATTCACAATGTTCCATTTTCAATTAAATATAACGCGCTCAATTTTAAAGATACAGATATGCTGTTTCTTTTATTGTTCTTGTTGCATTAAAAATGAAAATTTACTTATTGACCAAATTTGTGTAAGGGGGTCGTATAAAAATTGAAAAAGTGTAACTTTTTTTAAATTACTGGTAGGACTATTTCATTAACGCAGTTCCCACCTTACTTTCAACAGTTTGCAATTTACATTGTCCACTTATCTCCAACAGGTAAAAAATTAAAACCCCTTTCAATCTTTTTGGGACATCCTGTATAGAGGATAAATAAATTGAAGATAAAAATAATTTCAACACCTAGAAATATTCTTTATTGTTAGAGCTCTAATTTGCAATGCACTGATAAAAATTTTCTTGCAAAATTAACAATTTAA
This sequence comes from Amaurobius ferox, assembly GCA_951213105.1. Classification (NCBI taxonomy): domain Eukaryota; kingdom Metazoa; phylum Arthropoda; class Arachnida; order Araneae; family Amaurobiidae; genus Amaurobius; species Amaurobius ferox. The sequence goes on along the minus strand of OX578155.1, from coordinate 77,826,894 downwards.
ATATATATTATTTAATTCAATACCAGCCTTTAACAATAGAAAATAATACAATGCGTTAGGACATCCTACCCCAGCGCCACCGGAATTATTGTCTCGAACGATTTTGAAGTTTTCACAACAGGAAGTTTTAAATCACATCTTTTTTTACCTCCATGAAGTGGAGACTCACACTGACTACAGTGATATTACTTAAGAGACTACAGTGATATTACTTATACAGTGATATTACTTAAGAGACTACAGTGATATTACTTATATAGTGATATTACTTATACAGAGTGATATCACTTATAAAGTGATATTACTTATACAGTGATATTACTTATACAGAGACTACAGCGATATTACTTAATTTATCGTCTTTCGCAAATTATGTCGCGCGTTTTTAAAGATCAACCAACTCGTATCTCTAACCAGATGGGTAAGATCACAAGTGTTCCAAGTTACTGAATGATATTTTTATTTATTTATTTATTTTTTTTGCACTGTTATAAATGAGGGTAAACCGCACCCAGCATAGTAATATCCATAGCTTGAAGCGTCATTCCATAGTAATTGCATCAAAATAGGTTTATTGAGTATTACCCCAGATCTAAGAAGATAATATAAGCAAATTTCCGGCTAATTGTTTGGTAATTTCGCTTCTCCTTTTTTTTATTAATCATCTGAAATCTGATATGCCAAAATAACTTTGCACATATTAACAATTTTTGATAATTTGGAAAAAGTGTACACTGCATCCCCACGGATAATCGTAATCCAATAATAGACCCAAGTCTAATAATCGTATTATATTACTTTAATGCATCCATTAGTGAGATATCGCATCCACAGTCTCTCTCTCTCCCTCTCTCTCTCCCTCTCTCTCCCTCTCTCTCTCTCTTTCTCTCTCTCGCACAGACACACACACACACACGCATATTTATTTAATAATTATATTTATATTTATTTTCTAGGATTAAAAACATCGAACACCGCAGCTAACTCATCGATGTTTAAAAACAACGATGATATGCAACACTAGGACAAAACGTATTGGAAAGCAACAGAACATAGCATACTGGCAGAACCGTCTATCAGATCGGACTTCGCACTTTCTGCTCAGATTTCAATTTTTAGGTGCTCCCTTAATGGTGTTTAAGGATTTTCTTGATCAATGTTTAACCTTTGATCATTTTCTCCTTTTGTCGATATGAAAGTTTTCTGTGAATCTGAATGTATAATGATAAAATGGGGTTGTCTATGAAGATTTCGGAGACAGAGACAAATTAATTATGAAGATTTAACCCTTATGCAATTTAAAATACTGATATTTGTAGAAGACTTTGATTCCTAGAGAATGATATCTTTCGCTGTGTTCTGCGTTTACGCAATTGCGGTTGGATGTTTCATTTTTTACGCCTGTATTTTAGTTTTGAAAACATTTAAAGTTACATTGCAGATCTGTCAAACACGAAGACATATAAAACTAAAATAATTTTCTTATTTATCGTACATATTACAAATGTATTTGTTATATATTAAATGTTTTCATTTAAACAGTGCGTTTAGTATATGTTGCTAATAAAAGTTCAATTAAACTGCTGTGTAAGAAATAAAACAGCACGTTGATATAGGCTAGAATATAATTTTATAATCGCCACGTAAATGTCCTTTCAGTGGCTGTGCAAAAAAGTTAATTTAACATTGTCAATTTAAATAAAACGTATTCTTAAATTAGTTTAAGATTTCGTCATATAAATAAATAAGTTCCCAACAACTAAATCATTATTAACTTATGTCTTTTTCATAAATGTTTTAACTTGAAATTTCTTGAGAATCTGGATAAGTAATGATCAATACAGGTTGCCCTTAAAGATTTCGAATTTAGAGCCCATATAAGAAGGCCCCTTAAACAAATTTTTTATTTTGGTATTCACAGACTACATTAATCTCTATCGAATGATTCCGTTATGTTCTACTTGGCGATTATATCCTATTTATGTTAATTCACTGCGTTTTAAAGCAGTTTACTTGATTGGCTCTATTGGCATATATTAACTTTTGATTCGTCGAGTGTCGTACAGAACAGAGCACCAGGCGCGAAGCGCCTTTAATCTCCAGTTTCAATATGTGGTTCTTATCGTCATACTGTGACATTAATTCAGTTACCCTAATTGGAGGTTCGAGGTTTTTATTTACTACTTTTTTATTATTTGTCCTAGCTCCTAGTGTGGCAGTTTGTTGCACATTTAGAGTTTAAGCAGTTTGGGGGGTTGATGCAGATCTAAGGATTATCTAGCATTTTGGCAGCTTAGAGTTTTGAACATTAGTCGCGAGTTTTATTTAATATCAGATGTTTGAGGTGGGATTTTTAATTCCAATTATCGATGTTTAGAACCGCGCGGGGTCTCTTACGAGATTTGGCCTTGCGATGATCATAGTCATGCAGATTAAATAACAGTTCATTTGGAACGGATGGCAAATTTTTGTAAAATTTAAGCGCTAGCTTTTTAATTTGGGCTCTAACAGTTTTTATTTTGAAGTCATTCCTAATTACCGAGTTCCTTAAATACCTGGGAGCTTTCCTGATAATCCGTAGGATTTTGTTTTGTTTTGTCTCTAGGAGGTCTATCGTAGTTTTACAGGCATATCCCCATACGGGTGCTGCATACAGCATTCCCGGGCGGATGACCGATTTATAAATTAGCAGTTTGTTTTGATGACTGAGATTTCCGTTTCCTATCATTGGATATAAGGCTCCTGTAGTTATATACGCTTTTTTGATTAAGTTCGTTACGTGCTGTTTCCAGGTTAGGTGGGAATCTATCGTTACACCTAGGTATTTAGTAGATTTTTCCGCGCGTAAGGCATGATTGTTTATGTACAGTGGCGGCGGCGGTTTGATTTTCCTCGAGAAATAGATCCAATGACATTTGTTGGGGTTTAATTTTATTCGCCATTTTTCCAGCCATGCTTGGAGTATGTCTAAGTGTTGTTGTAGATGTCTGTGCATTACTGAGACATATGGGTGTTTTGCAAGTATCGCACTGTCGTCTGCATAGAGTGCCAGCTCTGTGTTTGGAGTCCTGGGGATGTCGTTCAGGTATATGTTAAAAAGTGTCGGGCCCAGGATAGAACCTTGCGGTACACTACTTTTAATGAGCTTGGGTGTTGATAAGTTACCTCCTACTCTGACTTGAAAGTGTCTGTTATTTAAGTATGAGATTAAAAGTTTGACAAGAGCGTCAGGGACTTTTAAAGTGATCAATTTGTACGCTAATTCACAGTGCCATACTTTATCAAAGGCTTTTTGTATGTCCAGAAAAATCGCAGCTGTGGGTGTCTTACTATTAAGTCCAGAAGATATGTACTCTACCACTCTCAGCAATTGATGAGTGGTGGAGTGCTTTGGCCGAAATCCAAACTGCTCCGGAATGATAATGTCATTCTCACTAAGGTGCGTGTTCAGTCTCTGAAGAATTATTTTCTCAGTAATTTTACTAAGTGTCGGTAGCAAGCTAATTGGTCTGTAGTTGGCTGGAATTGTGGCATCCTCACCTGGCTTGGGGATTGTTATGATTATCGCTTCCTTCCATTCTTTGGGAAAGTAGTTTAGTTTTAATATTTTATTTATTAAGATAGTCAAGTAACCTATTACGTTTAGGGGTAGGTTTTTAACCGCAATATTTCTGATTTTATCGTGCCCTGGGCTTTTACGATTTTTGAGATTTTTGATAATTTCTACTATCTCCTGCGGGGTGGCTGGGTTAATCTCAGCCGTTACCGGGGAATTCCTGAAGTTATTTAAAGTTTGGCTAACCATTCTTAGGGTATCCTGACACATTAGATCGTGGTTTGGTTGGAATTGTTTTTCATAATGGCTTGCGAGCGCCTCGGCTTTTTCCTCGTCTGAGTACGCGATTTTAGCGCCATCCATTAGAGGCGGGAGCTTAATTTGAGGTTTCCTGAGTCTTTTTGCGAATTGCCAGAGCGATACATCTTCTGGGCTAAGAGATTCGATTAATTCTTTATACTGTTGCTGCTTTTCTGCGACAATTTTCCCCCTGACTTTGCTCGTGAGTCTGTTAAGCTCCCTTTTAAGGGCGGGATCTCTGTTAGCCTGCCATGTCTTACGTATTCTGTTCCTTTGCCTGACTAATTGTTTGACATGGTGGGAAAGTGTGGGTAATTTTGGAGACTCACGATGTGTTGTGGCAGAGGCAATTGCTCTCTTGATTTCTGTTGTGAGTGTGTGCGTGGCAGAGTCAATATCCGCCGTGCTCATAATGTTAGGTACTGCTAAGTGCGGCTCGAAGAGTGCTCTTTTGAATACTTCCCAGTTGACCCTCTCTTGTCCCAAAGAGGCTGGAAGAGGTGTGCTCAGGTCGAATGTCACCAGTACCGGTAGATGATCCGAGTCGAATTCATCCAGGGTACTAATAGTGTGAGCGTAGTCTATGTTTCGCGTTAGGACAAAGTCTATGAATGTGCCGCTGGCGCCTGAGAAGCAGGTTGGTGTCGACGGAGCAATAATGTTGGTATTTGTGGTGTTCAGCAGTCTATGTATCTGTGTTCCGCGTGCATTGGCTCTCCTACAGCCCCACGCTCGGTGATGTGCGTTGAAGTCGCCTGCGAGTATCGTGATGGGATATCGCGAGAAAAGCAGTTCCAGCTGCGCAGCTACGTCTACTCTACTCATATTTTTGACATATGTTGATGTTAGGATAAACGGGCTTGTATTATTAATTTTAATTTTTATGCCAGTATTTTCTATACTTTGAAGATTTATGCTTTTTAGTTCCTCGTGGGGAATATTTCTTTTAATGTATATTGCTGTTCCTCCGTGGGGCGTTCTAGCATTAGTATTTGAGCTAAGATTATGATAACCTGAGTAGTTGGCTATGTTTAGTTTTTTACTTTCTCTAACTCTAGTTTCCTGAATTAGTAAGGCGTCTACGTCATTTTCATTTACATAGTTCCTAAGTTCATTTATTCTTGGAGATATGCCGTTCGCATTCCAGAATATTATTTTTATTGACTCCTTTTGGGACCTAGCCATGACGGCATTGACTCTCACTGTTACTTTTAAAGTCCGCGATTATTTTAAGGGCCTCAAAGACCATTACCATTGGATCGCTCTTTTTTTGTAACAACTCTGCGAACTGCATCAGCATATGTTTTATGTCGTCTAGATTAAACATGCTGATAAATCCTCTGATGAGGTTGAGGATATCCTCCATCTTTTCAGCATCAGATTTATCAGCCTGTTCAGTCTCGGCTTCCATTTCCTCAGCCTCAACCGCGGTTTGCACTTTTTTTGAGTGTCCTTTTGGAACTCGATAGTTTTTTGTTTTTTTCCACCCGTTTTATCTAACAGCTGGGTTTGCGCGAGCTCTTCTTCCTCCCTGACTCGTTTAGTTTCTTTCCATTCCTTAACTTTCCCATCCAGTCTATCCTTTGCCTCCTTTGCCTGTATGGCTTTTTCTGCCTCCGATCTCTTTTTAATTGCAGCTCTAGCTGCTCTAACTTCCTCCAGAGTCAATTCTCTGGAGGTCGAAGGTTTGGGGGCCTGCTCTTGCACCGATCTGGTAGGTGCTGTAGGTTGGTGCCTGTTTACCTGTGGCACTAAGTGCGAGGAGCCCTGAGGGGGTGCCTGGGGGTTTGGTCCGAGGGCCTTTTGCCTCCAAGGGGGTATCTGATTTTTTTTTTGGGGGGGGGGCATACCCCGGTGCCTTTCCCTTGTTCCAGGGGTTCTTCGGGCATTGCCTGAAGTTCGCCGGGTGGTCTCCATTACAGTTAGCACACGTCGCCTTCTCTGTCCTGGGTCTCTGACAGTCTCGTGTGAAGTGTCCTTCACCACACTTCAGGCACTTTGGTGGCATACTGCAGTTCTCTGATGAGTGGTTGAATTGCTGGCACCGGTAGCAAATTTTAAAGCCCCTAGCTCTGAAGGCCTCTACCTTCACAGCCAAGTTGTCCCGTTAACGTGCCCTCGTAAAATACTGGTCCAATGAGCCTGTCATTAAAAATTCCGCACCAAACATTAATCAACCAGCGTTGTTGATGTCGAACTTCGACGGCATATCTCGGATTTTCCAGCGATCAGGTATGAACGTTCTGCCTATTAAACATTCCGTTCTCCGAAAAACATGCCTCATCCGTCCATATTATGTCTGCCAGGAATGTTGGGTGGACCTCTAAATTATTCATCACAAAGTTGCACCACGTGTAACGTCTCTCAGCATCTCTTGGCAGCAATCCCTGCACAGGTGTGGATCGGTATGGATGAGCACCTGATGCATTCAGAATTTTCCAGACGTGGCTTTTTGAGAGGCCACAATTTTCACTGATCATTCTTGTACTGCTCTGAGGATGGGCGAGAGCGTATGCTAGCACATCTTCAGGTTGCACATTGCGTCCTACATTACGAGGTGTACAAATTCGAGGTCGGCTGCTCAAGCAGCCCGTCTCCCTTAAACGTTTTACAACTTTTAAGATGGTCTGCCGTGTAGGATGCGGGCCTTGAGGGAAACGTTCACGATACAGCCTTGCAGTTGATTTTGCCTTACGCCCACATTCACCGTAAATTAACAACATCTCGCAATACTCGTTACTGCCAAATTTTGCCATAACTCTCCGCTTTAACGTACAACCCAGCAGAAACATCCTTTTTATAGTAGTAGTCTGTGGTGAACAGGTATGACGTTCCATCTCATTTGCATAATACATGAGATTCATGTGATTTTTATACCAGACATGGTTGAGTTGAGCTGTGTGTTTGTAGAAACGATTTTGCAAGATCAGCAGAAAGTTTTCATGGTTTGCAGAGACATTCAGTAAAACACGCAACCGGTGGGGATAGAACCATGGTCCTCATGAATGCGATTCACGTGCGTTTCCCTACGCCACAACACAGGATCGTATTAAGTCTGTAAGGTTGTCTTTTCTCGCTTCTCTTCACAATCAAACAAATGTTCATTTTTTGCATTCTGTTTTGAGTATTAAACTGTGCAAATGTGTATAGTGGCTAACGGAGAGCATTTTGAGCAATATACTATTGTAAATAAATGATCCTAAAGACAGGGAAGTGTCTCAGTTTTTTTCTTCCACTGTTTATGACATGACAATTTTCGAAATCGTGACCAAACAAATGTTCATTTTTTGCATTCTGTTTTGAGTATTAATGTGCGCATTCGTACTAAATCGAGAGTGCTCTACAACGTTCTAATTGACTTTTTTCGCGTATCTTTCACCGTTTACGAGATAGGACCTAATTCCAAAATTTGCAGATAGATGGCGTTGTAAGTTGTCTCATCGAGTAGCGCATAACCTATTTACTATACCTAGACACCAACTTTATGGCCTAAGCTGTCACCGTTTAGAAGTTAAGGAGAGTGTAACGGATATAAGTGGGAACTCTGTATCTTTATTTTACTGTAAAAGACGATAAATAATTGCAATATGTAACAAAAATCCAGTGTTGTCCACATAATTTATTTTTATAAGCATTAAATTTCCTAATAATATATTTTCCCTTAATCCATCTACAAATCAGCGTTTATTTTCTTAGCCTAAATCATTATCCCTATTACCGAGTAAATAGAGCTTATAAATCCTATGCCAATTTAATTTTTTATGCTCTTCAAATATACCCTTTATTGTTCGATGGCTTTTTATCAGTTACTTTTTAATTAAATATTGAAATGATTAGGTAATTAATTTCCTTATCATCATCTAAACTGCCCTGGAATGTCTTCAACTAGTGTTTCTGCTTTGCAATTGCTTTATGCGAGCTTTGAAGTAGGATAGGATTTATAGCGCATTTGAAATTGAAAGTCTGTTTAATTATTTTGTTTTTGCTTATCTGTTTCGCATACAAGTGCAAATTTTTTGGCATATTTTTTTGTTTCAAATTTGGTATAACTATTTTTTATGTCATTGTGAGTAATCTGATTCTTGATTTTAGTTTCTAGGACCAAGGATTGTCGATACATTAATAAAAAATCTGATGTGGACAGCACATGACTTTCCTTATATAATGCAATGAATTTACTACATTTACAGTAAAAAAATAGATTATTTTTATAGCAGATATTTATATTCTTTCCAAGATATTGAATTTTCTTCAAGTAGTCGTTATTCTGATTGATTTAGCGTCATTTTTAACCATTTGGCAAGTTTTTCGTTAATTTAACAACATTTAAAAAGTCGCCAAGTTGGCGTCATTCCACCAAAATTGTCGCCAAAATCTCGCCAAGCGTTACGGACGGAGAAATAAGTTATTGTTACAGCAGATAAATGACTATTGGCGTTCAAATACAAAAGTATTACTCAAAGTATATTTTTTTATGAATGGAACGAGCTAGATCCACGAGAATGATGTCACCAAATTTATCGCATGGTATTACATATGAAAAGAGAACATGTTTCTCAATAGGAAATATTTTTTTTTACTTTATATGACTATTTGGTAATTTTTTTGAAAAATGTGCAATATCTCAAGAACGGTACATGTTAGTGTTCTAAAATTTATATCAATCGTTTTCTAATAAAAAATTACATAAGAAATGTCTATTTGCGTAACTTTATTAGAGGTTTTGATTTTTTAACGATTTTTTCAAAATTTCACTCGAAAATTTTGGGGGATTCTGAACATTCGATTGCGCATAAAAACAATATATAAGGCTTCCAGTATATACGGATTGTAATTTTTGTACCAAATTTCGTTCGAATCGGTCCATTCGTTCGTCAGTTATCGTCTCCATAGATTCACTGACACACACACACACACATACACATACACACACACATACTTTCACACACACACACACACACATCCGGCCGTCCAAATGGTTGCTCGAGTCCTTAGGATGAGTCGGACGGTCTGGGTCTTCAACACACACACACACACACACACACACATACAGCTATCTCTTCAAAAATGTTCGATTCGTGATCAGGGATGCTTGAAACGTGCTCTTCCGTCGAAAACTCGAATTCGAATTTTCGACCCCGTCACAATGCTTTCCTTATACATTATTGTATATAAGGGAAGTAAAACAGTAAAAGCAAACCTTTCACAGAAAAAATAATTATTCGCATTTTTTTTTTCGAACATTTATTTGAGGAAAATTATATCATTGTCCTTAGCAGAGGAATTAAAGCAAATGTACAGCAGATTGAATTTAAAAAATAAAATCAAAAATCTTTTGAAAAAAGTAACTTAAATAATAACTTAATAAAAGCTATCAAAAGGTACAATTCTAAAACTAAAATAACCTAGTTTAAAGCGGCATACAACACAAAATGAATAATTCCGACCGGTTTCGAAGGCAAGAAAGCGCTATATTTGTCAGGACACACAAGAAACGTAACATTTATTCGCCAGAGTGAGATAGGAAACATATTAAAACAGAACATGTGACTGAAGTTTGGGAAAAATATTGACAATGGAGAAAAGTGAAATTAAAATCCGAGGGGAATAGAACAAAAAGAAGGACACTGTGAATAAACCGTAATATAAGATGAGGAATACGGGCGTACAACTAATGACTCAACGCACTTTTTCAGTGGGTAAAACTACGAACATCGGTGTCTTATTGAATTCAGCAAAAAGAAACTAACCGATTTTAGATGTTATCTGTTAGTTAACCGCAAGTTGCCGATTTCGGAAGTTTTATTTACAGTGTTACTTCCTTTATTGATTTCAGGTAAATTGATTAATTTATTGATTTTAGGAATTTATTTGAGGAATAAGAAAGGTGCAATTTTCACTTTCTCTTAAATAACCGATTTTGGAAGTAACATGAGTCGACAAATCCAGCGAAAAACATAATTGAATTCAAACAAATACAAAATTTAAGAGAAATAGAAACTGAAGGATATAGCTGATTTTGGAAGCTAAAAGAGCGAACATCATCAGCAACTGAACTTACTGATTGAACAAGTGAATTGAACCCAACAAAGAATTCAAATCACTTGTTCAGATCTACTCTTTGAACACATTGCCATTTATTATCTGTAATCTTGTTCCTTCCTCCTTGGTTTTTTATCTCTTTTTTTATCCTCTCGCCTAAGGTATCCCTTTTTCCCTCTTCGTAAGTCACATTTGCTGTTCTAACATTAATTGCCGATATAGTCTCTACTAAAGATTGCGCTTCTTGTATGGTGTTACGAAGTAACATGACGCTTTTAACGAAGTTTTTCAGTTTTATTACATTATCAGCAGTTTGAGCTCTATGTGGTATAATCTTGTTGTTCATTCTAATATTGAATGTTGTACAAATGAAATACATACATGATACAAAAATTTTGAAATACCAAGTAAGAACTAATCGTCTAATTTTCATTAATCCACGTTTCTATTACTAGACCAAGAACTCGATTAATACTCAATTCATATCTTTACGTTTAGTTTAAACTGTTTCCCAGTTTCACATGCAACTGCTACAAGACTAATCTGTTTTAATCCTTTTTCCGACTGTTACGGAAACTGGAATGGTGTTAGCAAATTTGTCACATACGAAAAATGAACATATTTCATGACAGTCAATTTTTGCCTTAATTTCATATAATTCTTTTTGATAAATTTATTTGAAAAAGTGCAATATATCCGAGAAAAATAAATTTAGTGTTCCAATGTTTGTCCATGTCGGTTTTGATTGAAACACTTTAGAAAAATAATTATTCATATATTATTATTGAAGATTATAAATTTTTATGATTATTTCAAAATTTCATTCGATAATATACAGGAATCTTCCGAACGTTCGATAACGTTTCTAATCAACAGGGCTCCAGTATATACCGGTTCTAATAATCGTATTAAATTACTTTCGAAACGCTGCATTCATTAGTGAGATATCGCATCCACACCCACATGCATGCCCACAAAAACGCACAGACGACATCACCTCAAAAGCGTTCGATTCGAGTTCGTAGAGACTTAAAACGTGCTCTTCTGTCGAAAACTCGAATTCGAATTTTCGACACTATCACAGCACTTTCACTATACATTATAGTAATTGATATATATATTATAGTAATAGTATATTTATTTTTATATTAATTTCATTTTTGTTGAAATATAATAATTTGGATGAAAATCGTCGGCTGAATATACACGATGAATTTGATTCTGCTGCTGAGCAACATCATATCCACACCTTTAAAATAAAATTTCTGACAAATAAATTGCGTACAGATTTCTATTTTTATGTCAGCATGTTTATAAATATATCCACAACCTCTGGATCTTCACGGACGTGAAACATAGACGGATTTACCCGCAGTAACGTAGAGAACCGCCATATCTGTGGATTTGAAATAACGTAGTGATCCGCCATATCTGTGGATTTGAAATAACGTAGAGAACCGCCATATCTGTGGATTTGAAATAACGTAGAGAACCGCCATATCTGTGGATTTGAAATAACGTAAAGAACCGCCATATCTGTGGATTTGAAATAACGTAGAGAACCGCCATATCTGTGGATTTGAAATAACGTAGAGAACCGCCATATCTGTGGATTTGAAATAACGTAGAGAATCGCCATATCTGTGGATTTGAATGCAAAACATAAAACAAATAAAAGTCGGTTGTACTTGAATTCTAAAAGCATTTAAAATTATGTTTCAAATCTATGTGGCACAAAATTAAAATATTTTTTCTTATCTTGCGTAAATATTATTATAGGATTTCCTTCATAATAAATGTTTACGCTTTTTCAGTAATTTCTGTTTAATGACATGCTTTCCAGTAAACTTCTCTTATGGATACACTATATAGCCAAAAGTATCCGGACATCTATCGCTGTCGAATGCGCGAGATATGTTGCCATATTAATAAAACGTTGGACCACCTTTCTCATCAATGGCAGCCTGCACTCTTCTATGGAGACTTTCCACCGGCATTTGAAATATTTCTGGAGGAATAGCCTTCCATATAGCGATGAGTTTTACCTGGCGTATATTTTGCGTTCCAATCATTAAAGAGGCGTTCAATGGGATTCAGATCGGGACTCTGTGAAGGCAAATCTGATTTTTAACACCCATATCTGCAAACCACATCCGCACAGCCTACGTACGCTGTACGGATAAAACAGTTATCCTGTTGATACAGAAATGATCCTTCCCCGAACTGTTGCCAGAGAGTTGGAAATGCAGTGATGTCAAGAATGTCGACATACATTGGAGCGTTCATGTTTCCCGCCGCTGAAACTAAGTGGCCCAGACCAAACCCTGAAAAACTGCTCCAAACCATGACGCCGGCACCACCAAACATTACAGTTGGCACAATACACTCGGGTAAGAAGCGTTCGCCAGGCATTCGCCAAACCCAGACACGTGACACGTTCGTCGGATTGCCAGACAGTGCAGTGGGATTCATCCCTCCAAAGTACATGTGTCCACTGCTCCGCAGTCCAATGCAACCGCGTTTCTCATTGACCGTTCCCATGTTGGGCTTGTGAGATGTTGCACGACCGTGGAAACCTATTTTTCTTTTCAGCTCCCGATGAACAGTCCTGGTGCTACAGATGACGTCAGATGCATTTTGGAACCACCAGTGATCGTTGCGACCGGTGTCTTGCGATTCTTCAGCACCACAATCTTTCGGGTTCGACGGCTGCGATCTGTGAGTTTTTGCGGCATACCACTTCGTTTTACTGCATTTCGGACGTATCCATTCTACAGTGACATCACTTACAGTTGATCCAGGCACCTGCACCAATGACGAAGTGACATGAGCTGATTTGCTGCAACGATGGCATCCAACATTATATACAAACTCACTCAGTTCTGCCAACTTACTCATTGCCTTTCTAAAGCACCTTTATGACCACCCCCAGGCTGTGGTACTCACTTTTATCTCGTTCTATGACGTGCATAGCCATATCCACTTCTCCGGAGGGGTGTTCGAATACTTTTGGCCATATAGTGTATATATATAATCGTCAAGGAAAAGTCCTTTCAGTTGCTATGCGAAAAATATAACATAACGAGGAGCAGATTCAGACAATTTAAATGAAACTTATTTTTAAATGCATTTAAAATTTCGCCATGTAAACAGATAAGTTCCAAGTAATCAAAACCATTATTAATTATATATTTATACCTTTTTCATAAAGATATTAACTCTTTTATACTTTATCTTCTTTTAATTCATCTTTCAATCAATTTTAGATTACTTTTCAATCCAATTTATTACTCCAATTAAGCGAATAAATAAAGTGTATGAATATTTTGTCAATCATAATTGTTTCTGCTCTTTAAATATAACTTTCATTTTTACTTTCCTTATATACATAATCTATAAGGAAAGTATTGTGACGGGGTCGAAAATTCGAATTCGAGTTTTCGACGGGAAAGCACGTTTCAAGCATCCCTGATCACGAATGAAACATTTTTGAAGTGATGTCTGTGTGTGTGTGTGTGTGAAAGTATGTTTGTGTGTGTGTGTGTGTCAATGAGCCTGTGGAGACGATAACTGATGAACGAATGAACGGATTCGAACCAAATTTGGTACAAAAATCACAATCCGTAAACACTGGAAGCCTATTGTTTTTATACGTAATCGATTGTTCAGAACGCCCCTAAATTTTCGAATGAAATTTTTCAAAAAATCAAAACCACTAATAAAGTTACGCAAATAGACATTTCTTATGTAATTTTTCATTACAAAACGATTGACATAAATTTTAGAACGCTAACATGAACCGTTCTCGAGATATTGCACATTTTTCAAAAACATTATCAAAAACTCATATAAAATAAAAAAAAATATTCCCTATTGAGAAACATGTTCACTTTTCATATGTAATACCATGCGATAAATTGGTTGACATCATTCTCGTGGGTCTCGCTCGTTCCATTCATAAAAAAAAGATACTTTAAGCAATACTTTTGTATTTGAACGCCAATAGTCATTTATCTGCTGTAAGAATAACTTATTTCTGTTGTCCATAATGCTTGGCAAGATTTTGGCGACGAATTTGGGGGAATGTCGCCAACTTGGCGACTTTTTGAAATGTTGCCAAATTAACGAAAATCTCGCCAAATGGATAAAAATGACGCCAAATTAATGAAAATGACGATTAATTGTGGAAAATTCAATATCTTGGAAAGAATATTAGTATCAACTATAAGAGAAACTTATTTATTTTACTGTAAAAGTAGTAAATTCATTACATTATATAAGGAAAGTCATGTGTTGCCCACATCAGATTTTTTAATATAATTTTATTTCCCTAATGTAAAATATAATATACAGGGGATTTAGATGGGGGTCCAATATTTGAACTTCTGTTTTTGACGGTAAGTCACGTTTTAAGCAGTTCTGAACTCGAATCGAACGTCTCTAAAATTATGTTTGTACGTATATGTGTGTGTGTGTGGGTATGTTAGTGTCTTTCTGTCCGTGATCCTGCGGATGCGATATCATACGAACGAAGGGGACGTTTCAAAGTAAATTCATTAGGATTATTAAAATTAATGAGCACTGGAACTGTATTGATATTAAACTTAATCGAATGTTTCGAACATACCACGATTTTTGAATGAATTTTTGAAAAACCCAGTTAAAAACTAAGATTTTCAATAATGATAAATAAAGGACAATTCCAGATGTAATGTTTATTAAAGAACGAATGACACAAATTTAAAACACACCCACAAAAAACGTTCTTGTAATATTGGACTATTTTCGAACTATTTTCTTTTAAACTTATTATAAAATTCGGACATTCAACATGTTAAATAAATAATCATTTTATACACAGTTTTGCATAATAAAAAAATCTGATGTGGGCAGCACATGGCTTTCCTTATATAATGCAATGGATTTACTACCTTTACAGTAGAAAAAAACGATTATTCTTCTAGTAGATACTTATATTCTTTCCAAGATATTGAATTTTAGTCAATTAGTCGTCATTTTCACTGAGTTAGCATCATTTTTATCCATTTGGCGAGATTTTCGTTAATTTGGCAACATTTTAAAAAGTCGCCACGTTGGCGATATTCCACCAAATTCGTCGCCAAAATCTCGCCAAGCGTTATGAACGGAGAAATGAGTTACTTTTATAGCATATAAATGATTATTGACGTCCAATTACAAAAGTATTACTCAAAGTATCTTTTCTCATGAATGGAATGAGCTAGATCCACGACAGTGATGTCACCAAATGTATCGCATGATATCACATATGAAAAGTGAAGTTCTAAAGTTTATGTCATATGAAGTTACATATGAAGTGAGCGTTCTAAAGTTTATGTCAATCGTTTTCTAAGGAAAAATTACGTAAGAAATCTCTATTTGTGTAACTTTAAAGGTTTTGATTTTTTGATGATTTTTTCAAAATTTCACTCGAAAATTTAAGTTGGTTCTGAATAGTCGATTGTGTTTTAAAACAATAGACTTTCATATTTCACGGATTGTGATTTTTGTACCAAATTTCATTCGAATCGCACCGTTCGTTCGTGAGATATCGTCTCCACAGACTCACTGACACCTCCCTCCCCACCCCCACCCCCCACACACAGTCCGGCCGCCCAATTAGCTGCTCAAGTCTTCGGATGAGTCGGACGGCCTGGGTCTTCCACACACACACACAGACATCACTTCAAAAATGTTCGATTCGTGATCAGGGATGCTTGAAACATGCTCTCCCGTAGGAAACTCGAATTCGAATTTTCGACAACGTCACAATACTTTCCTTATACATTATGCATATAAGGAAAGTAATAAATGGCATGCACTTTTAACGCTATCGCTAACGTTTTCGAGAATGTGCTTTTTTCTTTTTTTAATATATTTTTGAAAAAATTACATGAAATAATTTTTTTTTATTATCAAATATGTTTACTTTCCATATCTAATATTAGGTAACATTATTAACATCATTCACGTGGATCTAGTTTGCTCCATTCAATTGAAAAAATACTTTTAGTAACAGTTTCGTATTTCTCACAATATGAATTAAATGTCAATTGCAATTTAATGAGGATTCCGTACGAGTTTATGAATAAGTCATTCTGTATGAACACATGAATGTTGCTAACAGATTAAAATTTCAATTTAAATTATGTTAATTCAATGCTAAAAGCATTGTGCTTTGAATCTTGTATATATTTTATTGTAAAAGAAGTAAAGTCATTGCACTATGTAATAAAAAAAAATCTGATGTGGGCAGCACATGACTTTCCGTATATAATGCAATGAATTTACTACTTTCACAGTAAAAAAAAGTAGATTATTTTTATAGTAGATATTTATAGTCTTTCCAAGATATTGAATTTTCGTCAATTAAACGTCATTTTCATTGATTTAGCGTCATTTTTATTCATTTGGCGTATTTTTCGTTAATTTAGCAGCATTTAAAAAAGGCGACATTTTACCAAATTCGTCGCCGAAATCTCGCCAAGCGTTATGACAGAGAAATAAGTTATTCTTACAGCAGATAAATGACTATTGGAGTTCAAATACAAAAGTACTCCTCAAAGTAACTTTTTCTTTTTAGAATGGAACGAGCTAGATCCACGAGAACGATGTCACCCAATTTAACGCATGGTATTACATATGAAAAGTAAACATGTTTCTCAATAGGAAATATTTTTTTTGTATGACTTTTTGATAATTTTTTTTTAAAAATGTGCAATATCTCGAGAACGGTTCATGTTAGAGTTCTAAAATTTATGTCAATCATTTTCTTTTGAAAAATTACATAAGAACTGTCAATTTGCGTAACTTTATTAAGGATTTTGATATTTTGACGATTTTTTCAAAATTTCACTCGAAAATATAGGGGGGTTCTGAACATTCGATTGCGTATAAAAACAATAGGTTTCCAGTGTGTACGGATTCTAATTTTTGTACAAAATTTCGTTCGAATCAGTCCATTCGTTTGTCAGTTATCGTCTCCACAGACTCACTGACACACACACACACACAGACCTCACTTCAAAAATGTTCGATTCGTGATCAGGGATGCTTGAAACATGCTCTCCCGTCGAAAACTCGAATTCGAATTTTCAACTCCGTCACAATACTTTTCTTATACATTATTGTATATAAGGAAAGTAAAAATAGTGTGATATCCACATCAGATGTTTTCATAAACATTAAATTTCTTAATAACGTCTTTTCTTTTCATTCATCTATCAATCACCGTTTAATTACTTTTCTTAGCCTAAATTATTATCCCAATTACGCAAGTAAATAGAAGCTATAAATCCTATGCCAATAAAATGTTTTATGGTCTTTAGATATATTCTCCATTGTTCAATGGCTTTTTTATCAGTTACTTTTTAAGTAAATATTAAAATAATTAGGTAGTTCATTTCTTTATAATCAGCGATGAAATGTCTTCAACGAGTGGTTCTTCTTTGCAATTACTTTACGTGAGCTTTGATGTAGGATTTAAAGAATATTTGAAATTAAAAGTCTGTTTAATTATATGTTTGCTTATCTTTTTCGTGGATAAGCCCAAAGTTTTTTACTTTCCTTATATACATAATGTATAAGGAAAGTATTGTGACGGGGTCGTAAATTCGAATTCTATTTTTTAACGGAAGAGTACGTTTCAAGCATCCCTGATCAGGAATCAAACATTTTTGAAGTGATGTCTGTGTGTGTGTGTGTGAAAGTGTGTGTGTGTGTGTGTGTCAGTGAAACTTTGGAGACGATATCTCACGAACGAATAGAGCTATTCAAATGAAATTTGGTACAAATATCACAATCTGTGAATACTGGAAGCCTATTGTTTTAAAACACAATCGATTATTCAGAACCCCCCTAAATTTTTCGAGTGAAATTTTGAAAAAACCATCAAAAAAGTTAAACCTTTAATAAAGTTACGCAAATAGACATTTCTTATGTAATTTTTCCCTTGAAAACGATTGAAATAAACTTTAGAACGCTAGCATGAACCCTTCTCGAGATATTGCACATTTTTCAAATAAATGCATCAAAAAATTCCATAAATTAAAAAAAAATATTAACTGTTGAGAAATATGTTCACTTTTCATATGTAATATCATGCGATAAATTTAGTGACATCATTTTCGTGAATCTAACTCGTTCCATTCACGAGAAAAGATACTTTGAGTAATAATTTTGTAATAGAAAGCCAATAGTTATTTATCTGCTGTAAGAGTAACTTATTTCTCCGTCCATAACGCTTGGCGAGATTTTGGTTACGAATTTAGCGGAATGTTGCCAACGTTACGACATTTTTAAATGTGGCCAAGTTAACGAAAATCTCGCCAAATGGGAAAAATGATACTGAATCAATGAAAATGACGACCGACTAATTGAAGAAAATTCAATATCTTGGAAAGAATATATCTACTATAAGAATACCATTTTTTTAACTGTAAAAGTAGTCAATTCATTACATTATATAAGGAAAGTCATGTGCTGCCCACATCAAATTTTTTATTTAAACTCGGTATGATTATTCTCGAATCATTGGTAGTATTCCGGTTTTTGATTTTAGTTTCTTGGACCAGGGGTTGGCGACATATTAATGAAAATCGTAAAATTAAACTTTTCGTAGAAAGAAGTGTTATATAGATATTTTTCTCAGAAAATTCATTTGAATGAAATTATATGATGTTGCTTAGAAGAGGAATCAAATCAAAGGTATTTATTACACAGCAGATTGTATTCTTAAGAAAAATTTCTAAAATATATTAAAATAAATAACTTAACTAAGCACTTAACGGATGTACTTTAATTCTGAAAATATTTAAAATCATGTCGCAAGTCCTTCTGGCAATCTCCCTCATAATTTATTTTCTTTTAGTCCGTCTTTCAATCAACGCTTTATTACATGTTAACCTAAATTATTACTCCAATTAAGCGAATAAATAAAAACTATGAATCCTTTGTTAATCATAATTGTTTGGGCTCTTTAAATATAACATTAATTATTTAATCTCATTTTATTTCCTTAATATGCATACAATATAATGTATAGTGAGATTATTGTGACGTTGGTTTGGAAGGGATTTAGTAAAAAAACAATCAATGGGTAAATTACAATCAATGAGTACTGGAAATCTATTGAATTTATATGTAATCGAATGCTAAGAACACTCCACGATTTTTAATGATCTTTTGAAATGCATAATTAAAAATCAGGATTTTCAATAATGATAACTAAATAATCATTTCAGACCTAATGTTTATTATAGAATGAAAGACACGAATTTTAGAATTCTAGCATAAACCGTTCTCGCGATATTGCACAATTTTCGAAATATTTTTTGAAAAATTTTAAAAAACTTAGAATTTTCGACCTGTAAAATAAAATAATTATTTCATATGTAATTTTGCATTATAAAATTAATTACACGCACTTTATAACGCCGTCATGAATCTTTTTAGAGATATAGCATTATTTTTCTTTCAAATAATTTTTTGCAAGAATCGCATAACATTAAAAAAATATTTTATATTAACAAATATGTTCACTTACAATATCTAATGTTATGCAACATTATTAATGCCATTCTTGTGTATCAAGTTCGCATCATTCGCGTAAAAATATAACAGCTGGTTAGAATTAAAGTATCCCTGTTTAGAGCAGGTATTATAGAGAAAAAACTAGTGGTCATAAGAACACCAAACCTGCGTGGTATGCATTTCAGAACATGACGAATGACGCAAGAAAAAAAATTCCAAAAACAAACGATAGGCGAAGAGATTTCGGGCGCTACGAACAGTCCAAGAGTTCCATGTGTAACATGTTCTTGGCGGCTCGCGTATAGGCACTGTGGAACTGCAGCACCCCCTATTTCACTCGATATTATCGATAAGATTTAATATAATAAGTCCTTATTTCTTTAATTCATTCTTTGTACTTGTACAATATATAATCCTTAAGCTTAATGTCAGTAGCCATCTCCCAGTTTATGAAAAATATACAAAAATCTTTGTATAGAACTGTGCGCTTCACAGTTCCAGCAGCGTTGTGTTTGACTGTTGTGTGCATGCGCACATAGGAAGCTGCACGCGAGGCTGCGAGGGAGAGAGAGCACTGTCGCTTCCGCAGTGCCGACCCTAGCGTGCTGGTGGAAGGTAGTTTTTCTTTTTTTTACTCCGCATGTGTTGTGCTTAAAAACCGTGTACCATATTTTTAAATGTGTTAAAGTGTAGAATTAGATTATTATCCTGCTTCCAGCTATTCTATTTGATTTTTTTTTCGGTTATGGGGATTGTTTCGGTAAAGAATAATTTTCTAAGAAGCACTATGAATTCGGAAAGACTAAATGCCGCTTGCAGTGCTTTCAATGGAGAAAAATTTCCTCATTTGTCATCCAGAGATCAAGGAGAAACTTATTGATCTTTTCGCGCAAATTAAAAGAAGAAGAATGGATTTCATTTTTAAATGAATTGATCAAGCTTGAACTGTAACAATTTGGGTTAAAGTAAGTAAAAATTTTTGATTTTGTTCTTTTAGGATTTTATCAAGTTTCTGAATAAATTTTCTTTTTACACATGTTTGTTTCCTTTTACACAATTTTAAAACAAAGGCTAAAAATTTTCTGGAGCAGCAACCCTACTAATTTTAGCTACGAGCTGTCACTGCGTTCTAGATGAATTAATTAAATTGGCATTTGGATGTTTATTTATGACTATTGCCAGTATCTATCGCACGTTTGTAACACTTGCAATTCGTAATTCATATGCATCATGAAGACCAAGCCATTTCGTTGAATTATGTTTTTACTGGAGACAGAGCCATATTTCCCCCTATCGGCCATTTTTGGAACAATTTTTTTGCACCATTCGTTTCCCCATGTTCTGAAATGCATACCACGCAGATTTGGCGCTCTTATGACCATTGGTGTTTCCTCTACAGTACCTGAACAGGGATGATTTAATTATAACCAACCTGTATTTTTAGTAATAGTTTCTAATTTCGAGGGATATAAATTAAATGTCAGTTTAAATTCGATGAGGATTCGGTACGATATTATGAATAAGTCATTCTGTTTGAACAAATATTTTTCTCACAGCTTCAAATTTCATTTTAAATAATTTAATTCAATGCTAACAACATTGTGGTATGGATCTTGTACATCGTAATTTTACCGTAAAAGAGGTAAAATCATTGCAATATGTAGGAAAAATCATGTGCTGTCTACATCAGATATTTTCATAAGCATTAAACTTCTTAATGATTTATTTTCATTTAATCCATCTATCAATCAGCGTTTTATTATTTTTCTTAGACTAAGTTATTATCCCAATTACGAGAGTAAATAGAGGCTATAAATCCTATGTCAATCTAATTTTTTTATGCTCTTTAAATATACCCGCCATTGTTCGATGGCCTTTTTATCAGGTTCTTTTTCATGAAGTATTAAATTATTAGGTAATTAATTTCCTTATCATCAGCTAAACTGCGCTGAAATGTCTTCAACGAGTGTTTTTGATTTGCAGTTGTTTTATGCGAGCCTTGATGTAGGATTTATAGCGTCTTTGAAATTAAAATTCTGTTTAATTATTTGTTTGTTTATCATTTTTGTATACAAATCCAAAGATTCTGATAGATATTTTTTTTCACATTTGGTATGCCTATTCAAAATGTGAAAAAAAAGCGGATAACAAAGTTTTTTATTTTAGTTTCCATTACAAGGAGTTGTTGATATATTAGTAAAAAAATCTGATATGAGCAGCACATGACTTTCCCTGCAGGCTTATATACACATTCTCTTTACTTTAATTAAATTTAATTCACTATTAATTAAATTGTCGTTCTCATTTGGTAACTGGACTCATTTTCATAGGTGGCGTAGAGAAAAAACAAAACACAACGAAGATATCTCGAGAACGGCTAATCCTAGTGTAATGGGGTGGTCTTATTCTTTTCTTCGTTAAAAATTGCGTATAAAACAAGTATTTAATGAATATATTTCAGCATACGTAGTTTTTTATTTTAGATTTTGTCGATTTTTGCGGGCCATTTTGCAAAAAAGACAGGTTATTTTTTTCGAATCGTACCAAAATCTAATCAGCACCAGGGTGACCCACAAACGACTTATCAACCAAATTTTGTGAAATTCGGTCCATTAGATTTTCAGCTAGAGTGAATACAAGCTTTTGCGGGCCATTTTGCAAAAAAGGCGGGTTCTTTTACCCCAATCGTACCCAAAACTAATTAGCACCAGATTCGCCCACAAGTGACTTACCTATCAAATTTTATGAAATTCGGTCAATTAGTCTTTTAGTTAGAGAGGATACAAAATCTGCACAGACAGACACACAGACAGATAGACACACACACACAGACGGCAGGCTAAAAATAGTCTTTTCGTATTCTAGAGGTCTCGAAACGTGTAGATCCGTCGAAAACTCGAGTTGCGATTTTCGACATGATTCCAATACTTTCCCTATACATTACCATGTATTTCAGGGAAAGTAAAGGAAGGTAAAATTAAATCTTTCACAGAAAAAATAATTATGCAGATATTTTTTTTTCCAAAAATGTATTGAAAAAATTTACATGATATTGCTTAGTAAAGAAATATATTCAAGTATGTTTGTACAGCAGTCGATTTTTATTCAATTTGTAAGATTTAAGTAATAAATAAATTGATATGAAAGTAAAATTTATAAATTAAATCTGTTATATTTCTGTTTAGGTTATATCAGTTACAATCTTAGGATATAAAATTGCGAGAATTATTGATAATTACACTTTAAGTCTTCTGAATTTTCAATATCAAAATTTTCAATATTAGATTTCTGAATAATTTTCAAATTCATTTATCTTCTACTGTGTTTAACCGATTATGAAACATTATAGAATGTTAGTTCTGTATCTCATGCTTTATTTTTAGTGTACGTTGATCAATGTTTTGTAGAGTTGTTTGCCAATAAAACCAGGATATTTCGTTCTTCAGATTTGCCTATGGAGATAATTTTGAACAAGAATTGTAAAGAGCCTTGCTACTCGACCCTGGAAGTAAACCCTGGATCTCCAAACTGTCCAACCGACGCTCTACCGTTGACGAAATTGCAAGCTCTTATTGTCCAAGTGGACTTTACATTCTCCACCCTCTAAGGTCCGGTTAGCGGGCAACTGGCAATCTGAGTGACCTCTTCCTGCTATTTTTACCTCAGGTTAGCCTCCTGCTACTACTATTTTTTACCCAAGTTAGTATCTTGCATGGTCGTCGTTATCCGTTCAAATTGAAATCAGCGCTCAATCTTCCAGAGTCCACTGAATCCGTACTAGTCGTACTACTGTCACTTTCAGACCTCCGACATATTTGCACTAACCTCCAGGGTTGATTTGTTCGGGCGCCATTATAACGAGCCTTAATGCCCCAATTGGGAATCAAACCTGGATCTCCGAACTGGCCAGCTCTACCGTTGAGCTACTGGTACGAAATTGCAAGCTCTTATTGTAGAAGAGGACTCTGCAGAATGTTTCTTTTAATAGTTAAAAAATACTTTAATAGCATCTTTTGGAGACCAACAGAACACTACTGAAATTTGCATACATTTTAAATCTCGAGCAACGTCGGGTATATATGCTAGTATAACTACAAAACATAGTCGAGTATAGACTCACACAGATCAAATCACAGGAATACATCCTCATCTAGCCTACCTGATTTGCGCCAACTGAATTAATACGTCAAGAGCAACAAATCCATAAGAACTAATTACTAATTTCTTCATGGATTCCATCCGGATACTTCGTGAGATGCTGTGAAAATCGGAATGACTTAAAGGGTCGGACGATTCGTTCTCGAGAGGAGAAAATCCCATTTCATTTATCTTGCGCAAATTGCAAACAAACATCAACTTAAGAGTCTCAAAAGGCGGTAGATAACGTGTTCTGTCTGTTATTCTTTGTGCTTGAGATAAGTTTTAAGTAGGTAACGCTAGGCAGGTTGTAAGTAGTGTATTTGTCTTCCAAGTATTTGATTTCCAAGGATCGACAAAAGTGAAAGTGCATCTGGTAAAAAAATGCCTGTAGTGCAATGCCGGCGAAATAACATGGGAGATAAATGTAGACAGTATCTATAGAATAATTATCTAATGTGGTTTTGTCTTTCCAGACCTCCAGAAATCTCCCGGTGACTTTGATGGCTGAATTATATAGCACCGGCCATGTACGCCCACTTATAATATCGATTGAGTAACAGAATGTAACAGAGTCATATTTTCAATTCCCTCGGAAGTGATCAAAATGGGAGAATTTCTAAAAGACTTCTTAGGCTGTCTCCGGAGTGTTTAAAAGTGTGAATCTATATGCACTTCGGCCACGAAACAGAATCGGCCAAGAATAGAAACTAGAATTATCAAAGAGACAGAACCTAACGGTATATTTCTCCGGTTGTGTACAAATTGTGGAGATTAATACTTTCAGATATTTAACCCCCCCCCCCTCGCCCTCAAAAACCTAGAAAGCCGAATGAAATTTTGTCCACTCATAATATCGACTACGGAACAGAACATACAGAGCCGGAATTTCAGTTTTCCACAGAAAACTGACAAAAGAGGAGGGGTCGATAAGTATATACAGACCCTTTCAATGTAAAAAAGACCCTTCCTCGTTAAAATAGACATAGAACAACCTCAACAATAAATGTATCTAGCTTTCTATCTTGATGAAGAAGGGCAACTTTAGCATTTGACACCAGATGGTATTTATATCAACTTTTTATGTTGTTATTAATCAGCATTTTTATTGCAGAATAATTTCAACAACAGTCAGAATATTCTCCAGTCCTAATAGTTTATCGATGTGCTTAAATAATGTCATAAATATTGCAGAGATTTTTTATAACGTGTAATGCGCATTCTCTGAACATCAGTCAAAACAGATTTGTTTTCTATACTTTTCTTTTTGAAGCGCACCCTTTGAAACTTACGACGCGCCTTGTTATTCCAAATTTAGAAAACCAATTTTATGTTGCTTAGTTTGCTTTCAAACCGCATTTTTTGCACTTTGTATTTCACATGAAAATCTAAATTTGTTTTTCCCCAGTAACCCCTCCATAAGCTTGTTTATCGGATCTTGGATGTCTCTCAAGACAAATTCGCTGTATACACGGGGTTTAGTGTTACGTACTTAACGCTTATCTCTTAAGAAGAGATTAACAAATGCGTAATTGTAGCTAATATTTGTTTACAATTTGGTGGATGAAAAATGACGGGGATGTTGTCCTATTGCCAAAGGGTTTTTATCAGAGTAAATTTTTTTCCCTGTTTCGCTCGCTTACTCAGGATTTAGAAGTAATGATGTAAAAATGGCCAGTGTTATAAGTGTGGAACTAGCTCGCGGATGGGTGGGACGGAACCCACGGCGTACAGCGGGCTGGCCAGACACTAAAGGGTTAGGCATAAGATACCTTCGAGTCCGATCATATAGTTCGGAATATGTGTAGTAGAATGATTTTTATTCCATTGCAAGTTGAAATGGATCAATAACTAATTACCACATCTCCCTCAATAATGTTTACCTAAACCAGCTGGTCCTACATTGACTTTCAATAGTTTAATAGTGTTTCCCAATAAAAATTCAATATCTACCTTTATAAATCGCCCAACTAGTTTGTTGTCGATTCTATCACCACACCATTATTTAAAAACAGGTAGATTAAGCAGTTACTTAATGCACTAAATAGTGGCCTTAGAATATCCTTTCGTGCATGAATCTACATAATATCGGAGTAGCCAAACTCACTGCAAGTTTCATTAATATATTGTTGCTCCGTCAGCCCAGCATCCAATAAAAATATTTTAATCTTTGGCGTCATTGGGGGAAGATTTCGTTGCCAAATTACTGATTCGGATTAAAGATTAAATTACAAAATGCATTTTTTTTGCTTGGTAAATTCTTGAAATATAACTATTTTAGTGATCTGTAATGATACAAAATCTTCCATTTTCAAATAATAACGAGGAAATATGCATTTCTTTATCCGAACTTGCAAGTGAACTGCACAACGGCAATAATAAATTCCCGCGCATTGTCTGCCAATGACGTCATGGGTACAAGAAAAAACGAAGTCAGACATATCCCGAATAGAAAACTCCTGCTCATTACCACTTGTAGCAAACAAGAAAGTAAATGCGCTACTGCTTCCTTTTCAGCTTTCCAAAATCCCAGTTACGAAATCTTAGTTGCTACTAAGTTGCTGAGTAATTCACTAATTCACTTAGTTGCTTATTAGTTACCTTACACCTTTCTGGTAGGTCGGACGGTCTGGGTCTCAACAACAACAACTTAGTTGCTTATTGATTCACCAAGTTGCTTCACAAATTCACCTAGTTGCTTCATAATTCACTAACTCTGCATCTGCAACCCCCTCTATTTAGAAACTTGAAGTTCATAATGGGTCATGGATAGCCACTATGAACGAAGATTTCATTTTAAGAAGTTTGAAGGGCCAGGGCAGAAACGAAAAGTGAAGGGAATCTGGGGAGACAGCCTCTACACAAACATCCAGCTGCTAAGTCTTTTCTACCCAGTCTTCCACCATTCTTAATAAGTGCATAAAATATTTCAAACAATGTATAATTACATTGAGAGTTTACGCAGTATCAAATTTTTACTGTCTCATACTATAGAATATAATATGGAGAAAGTATTATTTTCACAAAAATTTTCGATTTCGAGAATTTGATTCCAATATATGTTTCAGGACCTCCTGAACACGTCTTGGCTATTTTTAGAGTGATATCCGTCTGGCTGTGGTCGATTTCTTGTGTATATGATTGCAACAAATATTAATGGATTTCCATTTCCGGTTTTGTTATCGAAATATCTTGAACTAGATAGAATTTTTTTTTTAATTTGAGCGAAAACTTCGAATTTTTTATTTTCTCAGTGTGGCAGCATAAAACTAAATGTGACATAATTGTGCATAAAAGGAGTTATTTGTGGCTCTATGAGCATGAAACTGTACAGTTTCGATCAATGTAGTGAAAAACAGCCGCGATACAATTTTTGCTCTTGTAAACATTGTCAAACTAGGTACCAAAAAGACTTTTCAAGCCCTTCAAAATAAAGAGTAACATGCTGCATTTGTGATCATTTAGATCAACAATACAGATTTTTCAATTTCTTTTCTACATTGCAGAGAGAAAAAAAACTCTTTAAATACTGGTATGAAAATGTCGAGTTGAGCCATACTTCAAGTTATTTAAGTATATATTTTCTTTCCAACTTTCCTTTCCAGTGGGGATGAGATTACTAACCAGGGAACTAAATCCAAACTTTGACTGTACTAAACTTGATTTGTTCTGCTTTGATCGACAGAAGGTGTTCCTGTAGCGGAGCTAAAAAAAAGCTATTGTGTTTGCAATAATTACTAACCAGGGAACCAAATCCAAACTCTGTCGTTTATAGTTCTGCTTTGATCGACCGAAGGTGCTCCTATAGCGGAGCTAAAAAAGCTTTTGTGTTTGCAATAATTACTAACCAGGGAACCAAATCCAAACTTTGTCATTTGTACTTCTACTTTGATCGACCGAAGGTGCTCCTATAGCGGAGCTAAAAAAGCTATTGTGTTTGCAATAATTACTAACCAGGGAACCAAATCCAAACTTTGTCATTTGTACTTCTACTTTGATCGACCGAAGGTGCTCCTATAGCGGAGCTAAAAAAGCTATTGTGTTTGCAATAATTACTAACCAGGGAACCAAATCCAAACTTTGTCATTTGTACTTCTACTTTGATCGACCGAAGGTGCTCCTATAGCGGAGCTAAAAAAAGCTATTGTGTTTGCAATAATTATTAACCAGGTAATCAAATCCAAACATTGTCGTTTTTACTTCTGCTGTGATCGACAGAAGGTGCTCCTATAGCGGAG
This sequence comes from Amaurobius ferox, assembly GCA_951213105.1. Classification (NCBI taxonomy): domain Eukaryota; kingdom Metazoa; phylum Arthropoda; class Arachnida; order Araneae; family Amaurobiidae; genus Amaurobius; species Amaurobius ferox. The sequence goes on along the minus strand of OX578155.1, from coordinate 77,799,072 downwards.
CTAAAAAAGTTATGCTTGGAAAAGTTTGCCACTCTGCCATATGAACGACCTCTTCTGATCGACAAGATTGGAAAAAAACAGCAGGTGAGTGTTTAGAGTGAATGGGTTTTTGCTTTCTCATAATATTATACAGAGAAAGTATTATTTCAAAGAAAATGTTTGAAGAGATTTTGACGATTAAGCATATTTTGCGACCAGCTAAGCCTAATTCAATAACTTTTGGAGTATGTCCATGTATGTGTGTGTGTGTGTGTGTGTGTTTTTGTGGGTGGGTGTATATGTATGTGTGTGTGGACATGATGAATTACGCTATAATACGCTATATTATAGTGTAAAAAGTTATATTAATACCGATAAAGCAAATCAGTATAATAAAAATGTTGCAAACTTGAAAAATAAACTTTATAAAGTATTTCTACGACATATTTTAAAAGAATAACATAAGTATGAAATTTGAATAAGATTTTTTTCCCTCATTTTTTAATGATTTTGCTATAAGTAGAACTCAACACTATATCCCATCCCTCTTTTAGCCCACCCCATTTTTAGGATTATACTTTGTTGGTTCTCTTACAGTGACGAAGGGAATCCAGCGTATCCTCGAAACAACTGTATGCCTCATTATCATGTTATTTCTGAAAATCACCACATCACTTCCCAGGTATGTAAATGTGCGTTACTTCTGCCTGTAAACTTTCACATTAAAGTCAATTTATTTTTACTGAGTAACTACCCCCCCCCCCCTCTTCCACGCTAGCTTGTTTTATCACATCTTGGATGTCTGTCAAGACAAATATACCGGATGCACGGGGTTTAGCGTTACGTACTTAGCGCTTATCTCTTAAACAGAGAATAACAAATACAGTTCCTATCAGCCACTTTGGAGACATTTAAGCCAATATTTGTTTATGATTTAGCGGAAGAAAAATGATGGGGATGTCGCCAACATCGCCAAGTAGTTCGCATCCGGGTGACTTTCTCTCTAAGTGCGCGTAAGGTCTTGGGAAAATGAATAATACATGTTTATTTTTTTATTTTCGTAAACTACTGCATAATGAAAAATCTGATGTGGGCAGTACATGACTTTCCCCACAGCAATAAATTCCTTTTCTTTTTATTTCTTTAATAATTCCCTAAATTGAGACAAAAAACAGGAACACTTATTTGAAATGACGTTGAATATGTACTTTTCATTTAATTTCAGTTTTTATTTGGTAACTACGCGTATATTAAAAGGTGGCGTAGCAAAAATGGAAAAACAAACAAAAATATCTCGAGAACGGCTGATGGTACCGTAATGGGGTTGGTCTTATTCTTTTCATCGTTAAAAATTACGTACAAAACAAGAATTTAATGGATATAATTGAGCATACGTAGTTTTATTAGATTTTAATGATTTTTGCGGGCCATTTTGAAAAAAAAATGTAGGTTATATTTCCCCAAATCGTACCAAAATCTAATCAGCACCAGGGTATCCTACAAGGGACTTATATACCAAATTTTGGGAAATTCTATCAATCAGTTTTTTAGCTAGAGTGGATACATACGATTTTTGAGGTCCATTTCGCAAGAAAAAGGAGAGTTCTTTTATTCCGAATCGTACTAAAATCTAATCAGCTTCAGGGTCTCCCACAAGTAACTTACCTACCAAATTTTATGAAATTTGGTCAGTTAGTTCAGTTAGAGTGGATGCATACATCCACAGACAGACACACACACATAGACGTCACGCTAAAAATATGTGTTTCGTATTCTAGAGGTCCCAAAACATGTAATCTGTCGAAAACTCCAGTTGCGATTTTCTACACGATTCCAATATTTTCCTTATACATTACCGTGTATTGCAGGAAAAGTAAATAATATATTCTGTCCGAACATATTTTGGCTCTTATGTCAACCGTAAGAAGAACTTTAAATACTAGAAATGGACAGTTTAAATGATTGACAATTAAAGATGTACAAATAAATTTAATAATGTAAATAATTAGACAAAAGAAAAGCACTGCAACGAACTATGTTTTTTTATATGTGTGCATATTTTTATGTATATCTCGGTACTGGTATGTTCGTACCTGGTATATTTATATCTCCACAAAAGCTGAAGCTTAGAAAGTTAACTTTCTTCAAATCTAGTTGCAATCAGTTCTGTGTTGAACGGAATAACTAACTGCTTATTCTTTCCGTCCCATATTGGAATATCCTTTTCTTGTTGCCCAAATTTCTATGTGTAAAAACAGACACACACACAGACGTCACGAAAAAATAGATTTTTTCGTGTTCTAGAGGACTCAAAAGTTGTAAATCCGTCGAAAACTCGAGTTGTGATTTTCGGCACGATTCCAATACTTTCTCTATACGTTACCATGTATTGCAGGGAAAGTAAACATGATTTTCCCAAAAATGTTCGAGTTTCCTATTGTTACGAAATAACCTCTGGAATAGTGATATACACATGGATGAGTCCAAATTTCTTCTTAATTCTTAACACAGTTATTCACAAGCACAGCTTAAACAGGAACAATATATAATAAACCAGCCCTTAAATGTTCCACCAATTTCACAAAACAACCGACACTATTCTTAAAACATTGACAAAAGTCAACTCACAAAGCATTCGTCACTATTTACAGAGTCCACTTCACCGATAAAAGCTTGCAATTTCATCCCAGAATCTCAACGATAGAGCTTCGGCTGGCCAGTTCGGAAATCCAAGGTTCGATACCCAGTTAGGGTAGCAAGTCTTTTTACAATGGCGCCCGAACAAATCAACACTGTAGGTTAGTGCAAAGATGTGGGAGGTCTGAAGACCCCAGACAGTGCGACTCACATAGTGGGTTTAGAGTAGATAGCTGCACGGCCAGGAAAGAGTACCTCCTGCACTCAGGAAGCACCCAAGGTCTACCATCCCGCCAAACGAACATTTATTTATATCTAAAAAGATAACAATTAATGAAAAATGTCTGAGGTCTGAAGACCCCAGACCGTGCGACTCACATAGTGGGTTTAGAGTAGCTATCTGCAAGGTCGGGAAAGGATATCTCCTGCATTCAGGAGGCACCCAAGGTCTACCATCCCGCCAAACGAACATTTATTTAGATCTAAAAAGATAACAATTGATGAAAAATGTCGGAGGTCTGAAGACCCCAGATCGTGCGACTCACATAGGTGGTTTAGAGTAGCTAGTTGCAAGGCCGGGAAAGGATACCTCATGTACTCAGAAGGCACCCAAGGTCTACCATCCCGCCAAACGAACATTTATTTAGATCTAAAAAGATAACAATTGATGAAAAATGTCGGAGGTCTGAAGACCCCAGATCGTGCGACTCACATAGTTGGTTTAGAGTAGCTAGCTGCAAGGCCGGGATAGGATACCTCATGTACTCAGAAGGCACCCAAGGTCTACCATCCCGACAAACGAACATTTATTTATATCTAAAAAGATAACAATTGATGAAAAATGTCTGAGGTCTGAAGACCCCATACCGTGCGACTCACATAGTTGGTTTAGAGTAGCTAGCTGCAAGGCCGGGAAAGGATACATCATGTACTCAGAAGGCACCCAAGGTCTACCATCCCGACAAACGAATATTTATTTATATCCCAAAAGATAACAATTAATGGAAAATGTCTGAGGTCTGAAGACCCCAGACCGTGCGACTCACATAGTGGGTTTAGAATAGCTAGTTGCAAGGCCGGGAAAGGATACCTCATGTACTCAGAAGGCACCCAAGGTCTACCATCCCGCCAAACGAACATTTATTTATATCTAAAAAGATAACAATTAATGAAAAATGTCTGAGATCTGAAGACCCCAGACCGTGCGACTCACATAGTGGGTTTAGAGTAGCTAGTTGCAAGGCCGGGAAAGGATACCTCATGTACTCAGAAGGCACCCAAGGTCTACCATCCCGACAAACGAATATTTATTTATATCCAAAAAGATAACAATTAATGAAAAATGTCTGAGGTCTGAAGACCCCAGACCGTGCGACTCACATAGTGGGTTTCGAGTAGCTAGCTACTGCACGGTCGGGAAAGGATACCTCCTGCATTCAGGAGTCACCCAAGGTCCATCTTCCCGCCAAACGTACATTTATTTAGGTCTAAAAAGATAACAACTGATGAAAAATGTTGTGGTAAAACAGGCAGTTTTACATTATATTTGAACTTGACAAGTACGTCCATTTTCAAAAATAGGAAAAGAGTAATTGCGAATACAGATAAAAAGAGCATTGAAAAATAAAATTTAGAGTGAGGTATATTAGCATAGTGAAAAATAGATTAAAATTAAAGAAAATAATAAAATTTTAAAAGTGAAATTTAGAAGATGTTGGACGTCTGAAAGTGATTCTAGTACGACTAGTACAGATTCAGTAGACTCTGGAAAATTGAGCTCCAATTTCAAATTGAGAGGATAACGACCACGCAGGATACAAACCTCAGTAAAAAAAATCTGATGTGGGTAACACATGACTCTCCTTATATAATACAATGAATTTACTACTTTTATAGTAAAAAAATAGGTTTTTCTTATAGTAGATATTTATATTCTTTCCAAAATATTGAATTTGTCAATTAGTCGTCATTTTCATTGATTTAGTGTCATTTTTATTCATTTGGCGAGATTTTCGTTCATTTGGCAACAGTAAAAAAGTCGCCAAGTTGGCGATATTCCGCCAAATTCGGCGCCAAAATTTCGCCAAGCGTTACGGACGGAGAAATAAGTTATTCTTATAGCAGATAAATAACTATTTTTTCTTAATTTATGTGATTTTTTGATACATTTATTTAAAACATGTGCAATATCTCGAGAACGGTTCATGCTAGCGTTCTAAAGTTTATGTCAATCGTTTTCTAATAAAACATTACATAAGGAATGGTAATTTGCGTAACTTTATTAGCTGTTTTGGTTTGTTGATGATTTTTTCAAAATTTCACTCGAAAATTTAAGATGGTTCTGAACATTTGATTACATTTAAAAACAATAGGCTCCCAGTATTCAAGGATTGTGATTTTTGTACCAAATTTCATTCGAATCGCTCTATTGGTTCGTGAGATATCGGCTCCACAGTCTGACTGACAGACACACACACAGACATCACCTCAAAAATGTATGATTCGTGATCAGGGATGCTTGGAACTAGCTCTCCCGTCGAAATCCCGAATTCGAATTTTCGACCCCATCACAATACTTTTCTTATACATTATGTATATAAGGAAAGTAGTAGTAGTAGCAGGACGCTAACCTGAGGTAAAAATAGCAGGAGATTGTCAGTCAGATTGTCAGTTGCCTTCCAATCTGAGAGCACGTTTAGCAAAACCTCAGAGCACGTTTCAAGCATCCCTGATCACGAATCAAACATTTTTGAAGTGATGTCTGTGTGTGTGTGTGTGTGTGTGTGTGTGAAAGTGTGTGTGTGTGTGTCAGTGAGACTGTGGAGACGATAACTGACGAACGAATGGACCGATTCGAAAGATATTTGGTACAAAAATCACAATCCATAAACACTGGAAGCCTGTTGTTTTTATAAACAATCGAATGTTCAGAACCCCCCTAAATGTTCGAATGAAATTTCGAAAAAATCGTCAAAAAATAAAAATCTGTAATAAGGTTACGTAAATAGACATTTCTAATGTAATTTTTCATTAGAAAACGATTGACATAAATTTTAGAACGCTCACATAAACCGTTCTCGAGATATTGTACATTTTTAAAAAAAATTATCAAAAAGTCATATAAAATAAAGGAAAGATATTATCTATTGAGAAACATGTTCACTTTTCATATGCAATACATTGCGATAAATTGGTTGACATCATTCTTGTGGATCTAGCTCGTTCCATTCATTAAAAAAGATTCTTTCAGTAATACTTTTGTTTTTGAACGCCAATAGACATTTATCTGCTGTAAGAATAACTTATTTCTCCGTCCATAACGCTTGGCGAGATTTTGGCGACGAATTTGGCGGAATATCGCCAATTTGGCGACTTTTTGAAATGTTGCCAAATTAACGAAAATCTCGTCAAATGGATAAAAATGACGCTAAATCAATGAAAATGACGACTAATTTTCAAAAATTCAATACCTTAGAAAGAATATTAGTATCTACTATAAGAAAAACCTATTTTTTTACTGTAAAAGTAGTAAATTCATTACATTATATAAGGAAAGTCATGTGTTGCCCACATCAGATTTTTTCTTATGGTAGCTATTTATATTATTTCCAAGAAATTAAATTTTCGTCAATTAAGCGTCATTTTCACTGATTTAGTGTCATTTTTATCCATTTGGCAAGATTTCAGTTACTATAGCAACATTTAAAAAATCGCCAAGTTGGCGACATTCCACCAAATTCGGCGCAAAAATCTCGCCAAGTGTTATGGACGGAGAAATAAGTTATTCTTATAACAGATAAATAACTATTGGCGTTCAAATACAAAAGTATTATCCAAAGTATTTTTTCTCATGAATGGAACGAACTAGATCCACGAGAATAATGTCCCCCAATTTATCACATGATAATGCATATGAAAAGTGAACATGTTTCTCAACAGTTAATATATTTTTTTTAATATATGTGATTTTTTGATAAATTTATTTAAAAAATATGCGATCTCGAGAAATATCTCGAGAACGGTTCATGCTAGAGTTCTAAAGTTTATGCCAATCGGTTTTTAAGAAAAAATTACATTAGAAATGTCTATTTGCGTAACTTTATTAAAAATTTTGATTTTTTGATGATTTTTTCGAAATTTCGCTCGACCATTTAGGGGGGGTTCTGAACATTCGATTACTTTTAAAAATAATAGGCTTCCAGTATTCACAGATTGTGATTTTTGTACCAAATTTCGTTCGAATCGGTCCATTTGTTCGTCAGTTATCGTCTCCACAGACACACTGACACACACACACACACTCATACACACACACAGACATCACCTCAAAAATGTTCGATTCGTGATCAGGGATGCTTGAAACGTGCTCTCCCGTCGCAAACTCGAATTCGAATTTTCGACCCAGTCACAATATTTTCCTTATACCTTATGTATATAAGGAAAGTAATAATCAAAAATACATGTACTCAATACTATACCTTTCCATTGTGTCAAATGGAAATAAAAGGAGCTTTACTAGCACTAGCGGCACCTAGATATAATTCTCAAAGCGTTATGGCATTTTCAAGCGTCTCATCTATAGCAGTTTTATCTCCTTCTGACTAACTCCATGTTAGATGCATTTTCTGATAAACTAGAAAATTATTGAATTTTGCTTATTAATTTAAAAATTAGAACTTGGATTCGTCGATATTTAAAATTTTCATAGCATTATTTCCCATGTGGAAGGACCATAATACCCGGAACAATGATTATTGCATAATCTATGCATAAAAGTAATAATTATATCTTACATAATAAAGATAGACGTTTGTGCGTCTGTGTATGCTCGTTGTCTGTAGCGGGAAACTTAAGTATAAGATACCGCTGAAATTTGGTACAGAGGTATTTCAGGTCCCGGAACAATACGGCTCGGCGAGCTTTCTTTAAAATTCGAATTAGTTTTTTAGTTATTTTATGTTGAAGCAAAGCTTTTGCATATGCAGTCCTGTTCCTGTATATGTAGGCCTGTTCATGTATATGTAGTCCCCTTCCTGTATGTGTATTCCTGTTCCTTTATATGTAGTCCTGCTCCTGTATATCTAGTCCCGTTCATGTACATGTAGTCCCGTTCCTGTATATGTAGTCCTGTTCCTGTATACGTAGTTATGTCCCTGGATATGTAGTCATTTGTCATGTCATTTGTCATGTAGTCATTTTCCTGTATATTTAGTGCCGTATATATATTTAACAGTCCTGCATTATACCTTTGATTCCTACTCATACTATTTAGCATTTGCAATGCAATTGGAGTATTTCGCTGCATTTGGAGTATATCGCTGCTCTCCATTTGAAACAGTTCTGTACATAAGTGTTTACGTATATACGAGCTATTTGTATATTTCAAATTTATTTTGTGGGACAAACTTTTTTTAGTATAATTGTTCATCATTTTGTGAGTTTTTGGATTAAGACCATATATTTTATTGTCCTCCATTTGCAACTGCATTGTATATATGGTAGCGTTTCTCTACCTGTTTTTTGCATCTATGAGGATCAGCTTATCTCTGATTGTAATATTCTAACCCCTTTCCTTGCGTTTCGTTTTCGTTTGTTTTCTGATTTTTGGCAGATTCTCCTCCACCATAGAGTGCAAATACTGTTATCCTTTAAGTTGGTCAAGATGTATGGAACACGCCAATTTAGCAAAGACTTTAAAACGATATAATAAAGACAACCAAGTTCGGTAAATTAGAAGGTCTTTAATAGTAGCACCACCTATGAGGTACATAAAATTACAAATCCAGAGAACTTTCGGATGTCACTACGCCCTTCACTGATGAAGGACGTAGTGACGTTCACTGCCACTGATGAAGGACGTAGTGACGTCAACTGCCACTGATGAAGGACGTAGTGACGTTCAATGCCACTGATGAAGGACATAGTGACCTTCACTGCCTCTGATGAAAGACGTAGTGACGTTCACTGCCACTGATGAAGGACGTAGAGACGTTCACTGCCACTGATGAAGGACGTAGTGACGTTCGTTCACTGTCACTGATGAAGGACGTAGTGACGTTCCCTGCCACTGATGAAGGACGTAGTGACGCTCGAAAGCGCTCTGGATTTGTATATTTATGTACGCCATAAATAGTGCTACTATTAAAGACCTTTTAATTTACCAAACTTGATTGTCTTTATTATATCGTTTTAAAGCTTCGGGTTGGTGTCTATAGGTGGTAAATATTAGTAATTATGTGGTAAATATATTGGTAAATCAGTTCTCAACTGTAAGTATTTCTCTCTTATAAAATAAAATATAAATATTTGAAAATATATTTACTCAAATTTTTACAATTGTTCCCGGCAAGGCCGACCATAGAAATTGTGAGCCTCACATGTAAACATTTATTACGAACCCTGCTCAATGTTTGATTTTTCCATTTTTGTGATGTTTATCTTACCTTCATTCTTCGTGTTCAGCTTAATTTTGTTCTCTGGTTCTTGACAGATATTCCTCCACCACACACTGTAAATACTGTATACCTTCGTATTGGTGATGCCTATAGTTGGTTAATATGTTAATCTGTTATTAACTGCAATCTTTTCACTTTTCTTATTGAAAAAAAAATTAATTATCGTTTTTCTCAAATTGTTACAATTGTTCCAGGTAGGTCAGCTAATAGAAATTGTGGCTCCCCCCCATATAAACATTTATTACGGGCCCCGTCTATATTTCCTATTCCTTTTATGTTTTGAATTTTTCATGTCTTTACAGTCTCAAGAAGAATATATTGGCAATATAGGTACCCTCTGGAGCCCAGACCCCCCCCTCCCCTATACTATAGTGGTGTCTGTCCCTCCTTATAGAAGGGGCTCTGTCCCCGCTCTCCATTTTTTAACATGGATATGTTATTTACAAAATATGTATTATTTTATACATTCTTCCAAACCTTATGATCCAGATTGTTTATTTAAACATTTTTAAAATATCCTATAAGTCAGATAGATTTCAAGAACACACTGGAGACATATAAAAATAGAAATGCTGTACTGTTTTCTTTCAAAAGAATTTCCTCATTTTCCTGAAACCGCAGAATGACAAGAATATGAAAGAAGGTTGAATTATAATTTCTCTGTAATTTAAAAACCGCAGCAGATTTGTATCTTTTTCTATGTTCAGGACGCCATTTCAGAGAGTTTCAACAACATATGTAAAATATCAGTTTCTAACATTTTTTTCATTCTTTTGAAATACAATTCCAGCACAGTTTTTTACTGATGCCACCGCTGTTCCAGTTATCAAATTAAACCTGCTGAAATCAGCATTACGCATCCTTACTTCCAAGGAAAAACCATAGACATAATATTACCAGCACGACATGTGAGCAATTTAAGTAGCAATTAGTTAAATTACCTGTCTTTCCAAATGCGCTCATATATTTCTTTCGAAGACGTTTCTTAGAACGTCGAAAGACATCGCCATTTTTTTTCTTTCAAGTTTTTAGAACATCCACCGTCAACATTTTTTACGGACGGCTGACTTCCGCTTAACTGTAACTGTCCCGAGAAGAAATTCCAGAAGCGGTTACAAAAGATGATGCAGAAACAGGATGAAGTTTAGGATGAAAAGTTATTGAGGCGCTCCGACTGATATTAATTTTAGAAAACTCAGAATATGTTTTAGTCTGCTTAGTACATAATTGCTAAACAAATTCTATGTATGAAAATAAATCTCATGTTTTCAAAGCCTGAATTTTGCACCAAGATATAATTTCCTTTATTTTGTGAGGATACTCTGATTGAGTCTCTCTCTCTCTCTCTGTGTGTATGTGTGTGTGTGCAATAACTCAAGATTGATTAATTGTACCGCTGTGAAATTTTATATGAGGGTATATTATGGAAATGTTTTCTGATAAATTTACAGGAAGTTTTCCGATAATATTTAGAAACAGTTACATAAAATTAAAATAAAGTATTGGAATTGTCAATAAGTAGAAGGGAAAGTATTGGAATTGTCAATAAGTAACAAGTATTTTTAAATAAGTTAATCTTGGCGATAAATTTGGTGAAATATCGCTACTGGGCGACTTTTTTAATTGTTGCGAAATTGAAGGAAAAGTCGCCAAATTCACAAAAATGGGGCTTTAATAAAGATAATCACCCCAAAATTGATGAAAATTCGTTTATAACTATTAAAATCATTTAATATACGGACTATATTATTGAGTGGATATTAGCTATATTTCCAATTATCAAGTTAGATTTGCAAAAAATCAAAATACGTTTAATACATTGTCATCCATAAAAACATCAAAGAGTAATGAGCAATTCATCGTTAAAGGCATTGTGCTATGGATCTTGTACATAATTAGTTATATGTCAAACAAGTAAAAGTCATTGACTCATCTAGGGAAAGTTATGTGCTGTCTACATCACATGTTTTACAACTTGCATTGCATCCAGCATTGTGTGACATAAAGGCACTCACTCTTATATCACAGTATCTCAGACCTACCAGCCGACTATTACCATCAGACACCAAGTTGTATTGAACAAGTTATCGTTAAAGACATTGTCCTATGGATCTTACACATAATTAGTTTTATGTCAAACAAGTAAAAGTCATTGCCTCATCTAGGGAAAGTAATGTGCTATATAAATCACATATATTTCAACTTGCATTGCATCCAGCGTTGCGTGAAATAATGTCACTCACTCCTGTATCACAGCATGTCAGACCTACCATCAGACTACTATTACCAACCGACACCAAATTGTAATGAACAAGGTATCGTTAAAGACATTGTCCCATAGATCTTGCACATAATTAGCTTTATGTCAAACAAGTAAAAGTCATTGTCTCATCTAGGGAAAGTCATATGCTGTCTACATCCCATATTTTTACTTTCCCTTCAATACATACTAATGTACAGGGAAACTATTGGAATCATGTCGAAAATCGCAACTCGAGTTTTCGACGAATCTACACGTTTCGAGACCGCTAGAATACGAAAAACTGTTTTTAGCGTGATGTCCGTGTGTGTGTCTGTCTGTGTGTCTGTGCAATGTATGTATCCACTCTAACTCAAAAATCAATGGACCAAATTTCATTAAATTTGGTAAGCCACTTGGATGTGACCCTGGTGCTGATTAGTTTTTGGTACGATTCGTAAACACAAAATCCGCCTTTTTTGCGAAATGGCAAGTAAAAATTTCATGTATCCACTCTAGCTAAAGTACTATTTGACCAAATTTCACAAAATTTGGTAGATAAGTTACTTGTGGGATACTCTGGTGTTGATTAGATTTTAGTATGATTCGGAAAAGAACAACCTGCTTTTTTTTACGAAATGGCCCGCCAAAATCTAAAAAAAAAGACTAAGTAGTGTATGCTCAAATGTATCAATTACATTCTTGTTTTATACGCAATTTTTGAAGAGGAAAATAATATAACACACTCCATTATACTTAAGGACTAACCGTTCTCAAGATATTTGGGATTTTTGTTACGCCGATTTCAGAAAAATGTCCAATTACCAAATAAAAACAAAAATTGAATTAAAAATGTAAATTTAGTGTTATTTGGTTCAATTAAACTCAATCTAATGAATTATTAAAGAAATAAAGAAAATATGAATTTGAGTCCGCAGGAAAGTCAAGTGCTGGCCACGTCAGACTTTTCAACTTGCATTGAATCCAGCGTTGCGTGAAATAAAGTCACTCACTCCCATATCACAGTATCTCAGACCTACCATCCGATTTCTTGAACACAAGCGACCCTTCATATCGTGTTAATGAAACTATTAAGCGTGAACAGATACCCCTGACAACCCGATACACGAAGTTTTTAACACCAAAATTGATTGTGATGTATTACCACTATCGATACGATGCATCACTGGATTAAAATGTTGTTCTTTTTTCTCGTTTTCAGGCCATGCGTCGTGGGTGCAGTGTTCCTTCTCAACATGTTCGGGACGTGATTTAAAATGTAATATCTAGCCTGTCATGAGTAGCATGAATAGATAAGAAATGAGGTTTCGGGCAGATTATTTTTCTTAGCAAGAACTGCGACTATAAAATTTAGCAATATAATGCCTCATAAAGTAGGTGTGTTTATTTTAATTTCCAGTCTCTTTTAACAGAATTTCGTCATTTTGTACATCTCACTGACGCTGATAAAAGGGGAGATCTAAAGTATATGTCCAACCTAAATTATACATAAGAATTTGATTAAATTCTATATCAGTCTATACAAGAAAAGTCATGGATCAAGAAAGAACTCGTAAATCGAGAAATTTAGAGTTATCGCATAATTTTTTGCAGATGTATATGAAACCCCAACGACACTAGCACGAGAAGACAACTTTTAGGAACTGACCCCTTTCTTTCGCAGGGTCAGACCCCAAGGTTTTAGAACGTAGCGAAATTAGTACAAAGCATCTTTGTCATCCCTCCCCTACAGCAAAAAGAGTTAAACATTTAAACAGTGAAACAAAATAAAACTGACTTTATGATATACAAAATATGCAATGTTCCCCGTTATCAAATACTCATCTTTAACACGAGTAAAAATCTGATGTGGACAACAAATGACTTTCCTTATATAAAGCAATGAATTTCCTACTTTTACAGTAAAAAAAAAAATAGGTTTTTCTTATAGTAGATATTTATATACTTTCCAAGGTATTGAATTTTCCACAAATAGCCGTCATTTTCATTGATTTAGAGTCATTTTTATCCATTTGGTGAGATTTTCGTTAATTTGGCAACATTTCAAAAAGTCGTCAAGTTTGCGACATTCCGCCAAATTCGTCACCAAAATCTCGTCAAGCGTTATGGACGGAAAAATAAGTTATTCTTATAGCAGATAAATGACTATTGACGTTCAAATACAAAAGTATTACTCAAAATATCCTTTCTCATAAATGGAACGAGCTAGATCCACGAAAATGATATAATCCAATTTATCGCATGATATTACGTATGAAAAGTGAACATGTTTCTTAACAGTTAATATTTTTTTTAATTTATGGGATTTCTTGATAAATTTATTTGAAAAATGTGCAATATTTCGAGAACGGTTCTTGCTTGCGTTCTAAAGTTTCTGTCAATCGTTTTCTAAGGCAATATTACATAAGAACTGTCTATTTGCGGAACTTTATTAAAAGTTTTAATTTTTTGATGATTTTTTTCAAAATTTCACTCGAAAATTTGGGGGTTTCTGAACACTCGATTACGTTTAAAAACAATAGGCTTCCAGTATTCGAGGATTGTGATTTTTGTGCCAAATTTCATTCGAATCGCTTCATTCGTTCGTGAGATGTCGTCTCCACAGTCTCATTGACACACATATACACACACACACACACACAGACATCACCTCAAAAATATTTGATTCGTAATCAAGGATTTTTTAAACGTGCTCTCCCGTCGGAAACTCGAATTCGAATTTTCAACCCCGTCACAATACTTTCCTTATACATTATGTATATAAGGAAGGTAATAGGATGTCTTCGCGTACTTTATAGTGTCTATTCACGCTCACACACATATTAATAAAAGTCTCTTTTAAAATCGTTATGAACAGAGTTATTTTCCATCTTTTACTGGGAACAAAAATTCTTAGAACTAAATTTGCAACGCTTTATAACGTAATTGTATTTTCCCTATCTCTAACAGGAAGCGACGTAGACCCCCATGCCCTGTATAAGGTCGGGGATCAGTCTCTAGAAAGTTGTCTCGTACACTGTCATTGGGGTTTTCTATATACCTGCATAAAAAAAATTCCCTAACTCTAATTTTTCTCGCAAATAAGTCGAGAATCCATGACATTCCTTGATACTCTATAAATCGGTACGCCTAATAAATCCTACGCCTAATAAATCGGTTAGGGTCCCAGTCAGGGGGGTGATCCTCAAGGGGTTGCTGCCGTGTGGGCTTTTTTCCGCTCTCAACGGGTTTGTCCTTTTACGCCCCTGTGGCTTCGCTTGAGTTGCGGTGCCTCTTTAAAGTTAGCCACTAGTCGGTCGCGTTGCCGAGGATGATAGTCGCCGCCGCTTTTTGGTTTGCAACGGCCAGGTGTCCTATGTACACTATCGAAATGACTTTGATGTTATACAGTATACCTTCGGGTGGGTTGGATAATCTTTAGAGCTACCACCAAACTGTTGGAATGATACCCCGTCTAAGTCGAGGAATGCATTTATAAGATTTTTTTTTATTTAAACCATGAAGGAAGGTTCTTCTGTTGTCTCAAATGAGAACAGATGGAACGTGCTCAACACTTACACTTTCTTGATATAATCGACAAAACCTTTTGGTATTTATAAGCCTTTCCGTCCTTGGGCGTTACAACTTCTCTCTAATTTCATGGCTGAAATATTATATCATCAGAAATTTCGTGGAGAGCTGACATTCTTCCCATAATCTTTGATCTTATAAAGAATTTTAAACGCGGAATGAGTCCAGCGTTATATCAAATAAAGGCAGTCTCATCCTTATCACAGCATCTCAGAACTACAGGCTAGTTACTTCAACACATGCAGTGTTTCATATCGTGTTAATGAAACTATTAAGCGTGAGCTGATATGGCTGACAAGCTTATACACAGACTTTTTTTTAATATCGTAATTGATTGTGATGTATTACAGCTATCAATACTATGTGGTACTGAATTACAATGTTGGTTTTGTTCGTTTTTATAACATACATCGTCAGTGGTATAAAAAAGAGGGTGTTGTGGCGTGGTTGCTGATGAACCACACAAATTCCAGAGAAACTATATTTACTATTGGCGTGGACTGTATTTTATTGATGGACTATACATGATTTCAAAATTACTACAATGCATAAACTATGAGAAATACACGAATGTCCCAACCTTATGGGAGCTTTCGGGCATGCTAACCTTTTAGCCAAAAGTTATGACGACAATGGTACAGAATATCGCCAAATGATTGCGAACATGGTGCGAAGCGCGCCAAACAGACACAGAAAATTGAGCAACGGCGCCAAAAGAGGGATTTGTAATCCCCATTGGTGAAAAATTGCATTAGCTCATTATAGGGTTCTCATTCGAAAGCAAAATTCAGCACAGTAAATCTCCTATTCGATTATAACCCCTAGACATCTACTTTTTCCAAGATAGCTACGCATGTGTACATCATAGAAATAGAATCCCTGTTCTACATATTTAAAACGTAATTTAAAATTGGGACAGAATCTGCCGTATGCAAAAGTATCTTGAATAGAGTAGGACAGTGTTTCTAAGCGTTATTAATATCCCAACAAAGCACAGCATATGTGTGGTGTAAAGAAAGTAGTGTAATGGGGATACAAGTTCGAACTCAAGCGTTCCATCAATTTCATCAATAAATAAAGTATTTCAAAAAATCAACTAATTTAGTGTAACACCCAGGGGTGACTTGGGATTAGTACATACGTATCGGCTATTACAAAATGTTTTGGGTTCTTGATTGTTGTTTAATTACGATAGTTGTTTGGAATTAAATATGACAGAGCTTTAAGAGATCAGAATGTCACTCAAACATTTCAGACTTTTAACACATATACTACAATTTCTTTTCTTATAATGGACGTACCGTATACATTAAACAGTGGATAAGAAACATTAAACAGTGGATAAGAAATAAAATTTTTGTTCAAGCTACCAAAGCATCCCTCGCTTTTTGCACACAGCTATAAAATTATTTTTGCAAATTTCCAGCTTTTTGTTGTAAAATTGCTCTACCACTCTCGACAACTGTTCGACAATGCTCGACCACTGTTAAACTCTCCCCATCTCTCTCTCTCTCTCTCTATGTATATGTATGTACTATTGCTCAATCTGAAGCAGGCATTTGTTTGGGTTAATTAGAATTAAACACTCAGACCTGAAGATGAATTTAATTCTGATTAATCATTGAATTTGGGCCGGTGCTGTTCTTTTCTCTTATCAGCAATATGGCCGTGGTTCTGCTTCAATGGTGATGTTAATGCACTGTATATCTATGTACTATTGGTCAATCTGAAGCAGGCATTTGTTTGGGTGAACTGGAATTAAACACTCAGACCTGAAGATGAATTTAATTCTGATTAACCATTGAATTTGGGCCGGTGCTGTTCTTCTCTCTTATCAGCAATATGGCCGTGGTTATGCTTCTATGGTGATGTTAATACACTGTATATCTAAGTACTATTGGTCAATCTGAAGCAGGCATTTGTTTGAGTTAATTAGAATTAAACACTCAGACCTGAAGATGAATTTAATTCTGATTAATCATTGAATTTGGGCCGGTGCTGTCCTTTTCTCTTATCAGCAATATGGCCGTGGTTCTGCTTCTATGGTGATGTTAATACACTGTATATCTATGTACTATTGGTCAATCTGAAGCAGGCATTTGTTTGGATTAATTAGAATTAAACACTCAGACCTGAAGATGAATTTAATTCTGATTAATCATTGAATTTGGGCCGGTGCTGTTCTTTTCTCTTATAAGCAATATGGCCGTGGTTCTGCTTCTATGGTGATGGTAATGCTCTGTATATCTATGTACTATTGGTCAATCTGAAGCAGGCATTTGTTTGTATTAATTAGAATTAAACACTCAGACCTGAAGATGAATTTAATTCTGATTAATCATTTAATTTGGGCCGGTTTCTTTTCTCTTATCAGCAATATGGCCGTGGTTCTGCTTCTATGGTGATGTTAATGCACTGTATATCTATGTACTATTGGTCATTCTGAAGCAGACATTTGTTTGGATTAATTAGAATTAAACACTCAGACCTGAAGATGAATTTAAATCAGATTAATCATCGAATTTGGGCCGATGCTGTTCTTTTCTCTTATCCGCAATATGGCCGTTGTTTTGCTTCTATAGTGATGTAAATACTACTTGAATTTTTATTATTATTACATTTTTCTAATATATATATATATATATATATATATAAACAGGGTGATTATAATTAAATTTGCGATTTTAAAATGCTGTAAAGTAAGAACCACTGTTCAGAATGACTTAAAATTTGCAAGGGTTATACGTGAAGCAATGGAATTTTGTTTGACGAAGGAAAATAAATACTTCAAAAATGTACCGATAGGAAGCGCTATATTTGACAAACACGGGGTATTGTTAGCCGAAAGAAACCAATAGTCAACTAAAGAAAACAACAATTTAATCAACATCACTTAATTCAATAATTGGTTGAAACATCACGAAAACAAGAAACAAACACCTACAATATACGCAAGAAATGTTCAATATGCTGTCCACCGTTCTCGGCTACGAGTTGGAAGCACAAAACAGCATGTTCCACAACAGATCGGAGTGTATCAGAAGTGATGCTGTGGATATGGTGCGTAATGCGTCTTTTAAGTCAGCTAAGTTCGCAATCCGACCACTGTACACCACATTCTTGAGGTGCCTCCAAAGCCAGAAGTCGCAAGGATTAAGGTCAAGTGAACGTGGCGAATAGACTGTTGGATAATGACTGCTGATAATCCTGTCATTTCCGAAATGGATATTCAGCAGCTGCATCACTGGTGTTGCAATGTGCGGAGGAGCAACATTTTGCATAAAAGTTGTGCTATTCAGACATTGACGCTGTTGAAGTGCGGGAATGATGTGGTTCCGCAAAAAAGTTTCATACCGCTGACCAGTGACGGTACAAGTAACGGGGCCCGCAGGACCTATCTCCTCGAAAAAGAATGGGCCAACGATAATCATTACTGTAAACCCGCACCACACAGTGATCTTTGTAGAATGAAGAGACAATGGTTGCAGTGGGAATATATTCTCGTTCGCCCATATTCTGCAATTTTGCGTATTGACAGCACCTTGCAGATGGAAATGGGTTTCGTCTGTCCACAAAATGTTCCACGGCCCTCCATTGTACACTTCCATCCGAGCAAGAAATTGTAGCGCGAAAGCTTCTCATTGCGGCAGGTCCGCAGGAAGCAACTACTGAAAATGCGTAATTTTGTACGGATGACATTGCAGGATGCTTCGTAAAATTTTACGGACCGTGCTGATAGGCATGTCTAAGGATTGGGCAATTCCCCGTGCACTGCAGCTTCCCACACCACTGGTCGGCGCTTCCTGTAACGCTGTAGCCACGTATTCCACTGATGTCTCAACAATCGCTTTCCTCCCTCTGCTACGTTTCACGCTCAATGAACCAATCTCTTCAAATTTAAGAATCATCTTTCGTAGGCCAAATGCAGACATTGGACCAGATTTTAAGCCCTTTAATGTCCGGAACCTCCTGAGCGTAGTTAGCGCACAATCACCGTTCTGGTAGAAAAGCTTTACGAGCAAAGCACGATCCTTCAGTGACAGAGTCATGACAAGGCACTCAATGAGAACTGCATGTGTTCCTCGTTTTTATCACAACTGTAATGTTCGGTGAGCATGCCAAGTCTTAATTAGCATACCTCCAGATAAGAGGTGTGTTTCCGCGAGTAATCTAGCGGCTAAGATTTTCGTTCTCTGTTAAGCAAATTCCATGTTGGATTCGTACATTGCCATCTATCGGTACATTTTGAGTATTTTTTTTTTCACCAAACAAAATTCCATTGCTTCACATATACTCAGGTCAAATATCAGGTCATTCTGACTAGTAGTTCTTACTTTACAGCACTTTAAAATCGCAACTTTAATAATATCACCCTGTATATATATATATATATATATATATATATACCGGGTGGTCAGAATTAAAACACCCCTACTCTGAGCTCTCTATACATCGAACTACTCCGAAATTGTTGAACCTACTATTCAAGACATGGGGAAAGGGATTACTCGAAAAAAAAAAATTAGTTACAGAAACACCGATGGGTGACGCTGTACAACAGAAAATATGCTGAAAAGACACAAAATAATCACGAAAAAAACAAACACATGCGGCTGTGGGGATACTTAAAACTTGGCAGATTTGAAAGACAGTATCACTCTGCAAGTGAGAAGCATCTCAATCGACCAATTACGATCCGCAGTTGAACAAGCTGTCCAAAGACTACAGATTTTCCACTTAAAGAAGGGAACTATATTGAACAGCATTCCCTGCATCGATAAGGTCCTTGTGATATGAATGTTTGGTACGTTCGAATAAAATGTGTTACAAATGTGTATTTTGTGTCTTTTCAGCATATTTTCTGTTGTACAGCGCCACCTATCGGTGTTTCTGGAACTAATTTTTGTTCGCGTAATCCCTTTCCCCATGTCTTGAATAGTATGTTCAACAATTTTGGAGCCTTTACACTGAGTAGTTCGGTGTATAGAGAGCTCAGAGTAGGGGTGTTTTAATTCTGACCACATGGTATATATATTATATATATTTATATATATATATATGTATATATATATATATATATATATATATATATATATATTATATGTATATATATACTTGTGATTTACCCCCTATTAAATGATGGTGTATGAAGAGCACGTGAAAAAGTGTTACTCAATGTTGTGCATGATAAAATGCCAGTTATGCATAAATACAGGTACTAAACCCCTTGTGCCCTGTGTTACATATAAGATAAATGATCAAGAGAAATTATAGAGCTGTAATGCTTCAAGTGGAAATAGCTACAATTGTATTTAAGCCTGTAAGAGCACCCAAATAAAATTACTTCAAAATCTCACGAAAAAGCCGGTTATATGTAATAAAGGTACTAAACCCTTTGTTCCCTGTATTAACATACATGGAGAATGTTCATGATATGGTAAAGATAGGACATCAAGCAGAAAAAGCAACGATTGGAATTAAGCCTTTATCAGTACCCAAATAAAATTGTGACACACTTAAGAATGAAAACCAAATAAAAGTATTTTCGAGATCATAGACGATTTCAAGGCCAATCCTTGGTTCGGAGATACTGAAAATCAACGTTTTTATCTGCATACTGACATATATATATTATATATATATATATATATATATATATATATATATATATATATATATATATATATATATATATATATATATATATATATATATATATATATATATATATATATATATATATATATATATATATATATATATATATATATATATATATACATATATTATATATATATATATATATATACATATATTATATATATATATATATATACTCTTTCCTTTCACAACTATTATTCCAAATTCCTATTTCATGTCCAGCACATATTGCAACTGCATTAAATTCTATCCCGTGTCACTAATATTAACAAAGTCTGCCAACACTTCCTCTTTGCCTCGACCATACCATATATGGTCACTAATCTTAAACTATGAGTAAACTTTCTCATATGTAACTGCTTTCCCAATCACATTTTTAAAGCCTAAGACGCGAAGACAGCATGTGCCCCATGTCTCATATCCCTCCCTCTCCGGTGTAAATGTAATTTATACTTGTGTGTGAACCAACGCAGAGTGCACTGAGGTATGGTGAGAGCTGGTCGACGATCAGGAGTCGTCCAGGATATGTAACTATATCTGTTTCTAGTGTCATCTAATAAAGTAGATTTTTTATAACGGAATATGCCTCTCCCCTGGACTATTTCCACCAATACATACACGCATATATATAAATATATATATGCGTGTATATATTGGTGAAATATATACACGCATATATATATACTCCGGCCATCCATTAAGTTGCTCTATGTCCTAGGATGAGTCAGGTGGCCTGGGCTTTCGACACATATATATACTTTCCCGGCCGTCCAAATGGTTGCTCAAGTCTTGATGAGTCGGATGGTCTGGGTCTTCAACACATATATATACACAAATGTCATAAACTCCTGGAGTGTTGCCGCGACCCAAAGCATGCTTTAACCGGGGAGTGGGGGTCACAACGGGGCCGACGGGATTTCTTCTTGTTATCGGGCCTAGATGCAGGATTCGTGACGTCACAACTTACATCCCATCCACGGCGTTTACACTTTGCTCCAGTTCTTAATCAGCGTCGATTATGGAGTCGATATTTTTGAGTAATAGAAGTTGGTTGAAGTAAAAATGATTTAATTGAATAAAAATAACGAAAACAAATTATATATATATAAAGAAGGAATATAAATAAGATTGTAAAGTAAAAAAATACTGAATATTTCCGTAGTTACGAGTTTTTTTTCTTCTTTTCTTCTAAAAGATTCAATGCCAGATTTTAACCTTTTGAATTTTATTTTTTTATAAAATTCATTTACTTGAGAAATCTGGCTTTTGTTCTTAAATAACCTAATGCACAGAAACACATTATGACCTCTTATATATATATATAATAATGCTTTTGGGCAGAGTTAATTAAATTTCTAATTACATAGTTCTCCTAAAACATTTTTGTAATAAGGTCTTTCAAAAGTTTTAACTGTCAGATTTACATAACATATATCCTAATATACATACATACTTAATAATAATATTTAATAATTAATATACTATTAATAATTGTTTAATACTATTAATTAATATAATATTAATACTTATTTAATAGTAATATACATACATACTTAATAATATATATATATATATATATATATATATATATATATATATATATATATACTTAATAATAATACATACTTAATAATATATATATACTTAATAAGAATATGCATACTTAATAATATGCATACATAATAATAATATGCATACATACTTAATAATAATATGCATACATAATAATACAGACATTAGATTTATATTTTAAGCGTCAATAAGTGATCGCGCCCATTATGAACGACTATTTCGGAAGTTATATTTATAATTGACAGCAGGGTTGTGATATAAAAATATTTATTTTTTGTTATTGTGCACTTTCAGATTAAATTGAAATCCCTGTTTTGGTAAAATGAAATGTAGAGATTAGCGTGAATGACAGGAAAAGACAGTAGTCTCAAATAGTAATAATTTAAAAAAAAACTAAAAAATCGCTTTCGGGTGATACGCTTTTTTACAACAGAAATAATTTAATAAATTTGAAAAAATCGGTTAAATATCAAATATAATACTGTATTACAATGACAAACTATTTTACAAAACTTATTTTAATAGCTTAAATCTTACCTGTTTTTTTTTTTTTCAACGAAAATTATTTTAGACGTTACTTATTGACAGACGATTTTCGCCTGTGATGTGAAGTTTTGAAAATTCTACTTTTAACACTTTAAGGTTGCTGAGTGTTGTCATCTGCATTTTAATGAAACAATAATAAGCTAAATAATCCACGAAAAGTTTTCGGAGCCAATATGAATGTCAGTTTTTCCAAAAAAAATTATGAAATTCAGATTTTTTTTTCTAATTACAAAAAATGCATGTGAAAAAAAAAGAAAAAAAAAACAATGATTTGTGTATTTCACATTTTTATATTTAATACACATGTGCATGAAATAAATAAAACCATTGGTTTCCAGTCTCTTTGGAGGTCAGATGATTGAAAGAATAAAGTTACATTATTCATTAATTGATAGTACTGTAGCAAAAACATTCTCAATTTTAATCTTGCCTTTTGCTACGACAATATGACAATTGCCCATAGACCATTTACAAATTGCAGATCAATGATTCCTTTTTGACTCACTAATAAAAAATCAAAACACGTACACAAAAAGAACAAGATAACGTAAAAATTTTATTTACATGAAATTTTCTGCACATTTACTTTTTTAATTACTTACACCAAAAAATTTGAGGTGTATAATCCATGATTTTTTTTTTTTTTTTTTTTTGGGGGGGGGGGGGGGTACCAAAAATTTTAGGGGGTGCAACAACAATCCGCAAAAATGTCTAACTCTACACTTTACATATATAAATCGAACAATTGTGTATATTGACACCAACAAACCTTACTAAGAAAAATTTCATTATGCTAATGCATAAATAAAAAAACATGTACTTGCATTCTACTTATTCCATTAAGGTATGTTTATTTATACCCGATTTCCATCAGCTTCTTACGTAGCAAAAATACTCGTTCAACGGACGAATTTGACGTTGGATTTGAATAAATTACGCTACCTAAAATCTTGATATCCATGTATCTAGTTCTAGATCACTTCTAATCATGTTCTAGATTTTAAAAATACACTTAAAAGAAAACCCCTTTCGGTGACACGTTCGTTAGACCTATACTGCATGTGCATCACTTTAAGTATCTTGAAAAATGTGGACAAATTGATTACATTTTCCCTTAAATATTAGAAATTAACAACACCATGCATTATTATTATTACCTAGATAATAAAAATATTAACGATATAGCTTACCTTACTAGGATACATCTGTATCTTCGTCAATATTTACACGATCATACTTTCAAACACATGCAGTAAGTTGCAAATTGTGGGATGTACTTTATGACGTCACGAGCTACAGCAGTGCCGCAGGCATAGGCCCGATAAGAAGCAGAACTAATCCCGCCGGCCCCGGTCACAACCCCCCCGGCCACTTTGTGGTACTCTTTTTGTTCACTTCTCCTTTCATTGCTTTTGGATATATATATATATAAATATATATATATATATATATATATATATATATATATATATATATATATATATATATATATAAATATATATATATATATATATATATCCTTAGTCCTTTATCCTTAGTCTTAGTTTATAGTTACTCATTTGTAACAGATATGCTAGAGATGGGTTTTTTTGTACATACAGTAGTTTATGCATAATTTTCGATTAAAATCTTTCAATTTTTATTTATATATATATATTTTCTTATGCAATATTGACCCCATACGTAATAATAAAGTCATAATATTTCTTGAAAGACACTAACACTGATCCCAGCAAGAACTTTATGGAAGATTCGTCTCATAACTCGTAGTATTGTTATTATTACTGGGTTCAAGTTGAAGAGAAGGTATTCAAAACATCAGTTTTCACAATTCCATCGTGAAAAATCCATTGGATTATTTCAAATCCTGTCCATAATGCATTATGAAAGCAAATAGGAAAAAACGTTTTACAAAATTAAATTACTCTATAAACTACCAGTACAAGAATATCAACCTCAAAATGATCTAATTTTTCTAGACAGGACATTTCTGATGTGAACGCAAAGCGTAGCTTGAAATAAAGGCTGACGTCGCTATCATTAAGTTTCAAAATTGCATTTTACAAGTATTAGTGAAACTACTAAGCGTGAACGCTTGTTGATAATGCTACGAAGAATGCTGAAGATATACGAAGGGGTTTCTGACACCAAAAAATTGATTGTGATACACTACTGCTTTCGGGCTGAAGCGGCGCTGGATTAAAAAAAGTTTTTTTTTTTTTTCTGCGCATTCATTCCGCATGCATCGTGGACTATGTATCATTTATCACATGTTTAGAACGTAAATTAAAAAAAAATCTGATGGCAGCATTACACTACTTTTTCCATACACTTAATAAAATGTTTTCTTTCTTGCATTACTTATATTCATTAAATGACGTTTTATTGTCCATGATGATATAATTGGGATTGTAGGAATTCCATGCGGTTTTTTTCCATTTACATTGAATTTGATGTTTCTAAACAATATACACTCAAAAAAAAGCTTTCTTTCCTGCGTTACTCATATTCTTTAAATTAAGTGTTATTGTCCTTAATGATGCATTTGAAATAATGCAGGAAATCGGTTCTTATTTCAAATAATATCAAATTTAATCTAAACAACTGTCTTCTTTGTTGGCGACATGGCTCATTTTTGACAATCCTGTTTCAAAATATAGGAAGTTTCATTACTTGTAGGACTGGTTTTGTTAGATGTTAGTATGAAATTTACTTTTTGTTATTGAGGAACTAGGAGGTGAGGGTTTTCATGGACTAGATAATATGGTTTCATGTAAGCAAATTGAAGAAAAGTGTACTGAAGGATATATTTCAACCTCGAACGCCGCAGGCGGACTGCCAACCTTGCACAAGGCCTTGATGTAGGCAACATATAAGTCCGCTGCGTATCTGCAAACAGTTGGACATATCAGTTGGACAGTTGGACATATGGTTGGAACAGTTGGACATATCAGCTGGAGAAAGCACGTGCAGGTGCTTGACAGTGCATATTGGCTACGGCGTACGCAAACACCTGGCCGTTTACAATATCATCGTTTTTAAGTTCTTTCAGTTTGTTTTATAAGTCTGTATAGTTCAAATGTCCGTCCAATAATAATTTTTATCTATGTACACAATCACTTTATCTATATACACAGTCACCATCTAGTTTTATCTATGTACAGAATCACTTTATATATTTTATTTATATACACAATCACCTCATAATTTCGGCTGATTTGCACGTTTTAAATATCCATGAATATAAAGAAATATATTTTTTTTCAAATTACATACGTCTACCTTCCAAACTGCCAAGTATATACAAAAAATTTGATTAAAAATATCTCAGCAAATCATTAAAATGGACTTTATCGATTCTTTCAACTAGTAAATGCAATACATATTACGTTTTTAACGCAATACATCCCTGGAAATTGGTGTCCCATCTTTACTATAAGCGTAGCCAGGGATTCATAGTCTTAGATAACATTTTGTCGATGGTGCAGATGTAAAGCCAATGTGTTTGTTTAACTAACAAAGAGCTACGCCCGTAAAACCCTCATAGAAACGTTACTGTAGTTTTGACCAAATTGCGGATGCATATTGAGAAGAGTGTACACATGGAGTTAGAGAGCAGGAGATAAAACTCCTATGGATGAAACGCTTGAAAATGCCATAAAGATGTGATAATTATATCTAGGTGTCACTAGTGTTAGTAAAACGTCCTTTGTTTCCATTTCACACATTAGAGAAGTATAGTATTGGGTACATGTATTTTCGATCATTTTTTCTTTCTTTATATACAATAATGTATAAGGAAATTATTGTGATGGGGTCGAAAATTTGAATTCAAGTTTTCGATAGGAGAGCACGTTTCAAGCATCCCTGATCACGAATCGAACAATTTTGAGGTGATGTCTGTGTGTGTGTATGTCAGTGAGACTGTGGATACGCTAACTGACGAACGAATGGAATGATTCGAACGAAATTTGGTACAGAAATTACAATTCGTGAATACTAGAAGCCTATTTGTTTTTAAAAGCAATCGAATGATCAGAATTCGCCTAAATTTTCCAGTGAAATTTTGAAAAAATCAGCAAAAAATTAAAACCTCTAATAAAGTTACTCAAATAGACATTTCTTGTGTAATTTTTCATTAGAAAACGATTAACATAAATTTCAGAAAGCTAGCATGAATATATAGATATATTGCACATTTTTCAAAAAAAATTATCAAAATATTATATAAAATAAAAAAAATTATTTCTAATTGAGAAACATGTTCACTTTTCATATGTAATATCATGCGATACATTTGATGACATCATTCTCGTGGAGCTAGCTCGTTCCATTCATGAAAAAAGATACTTTGAGTAATACTTTTGTATTTGAACGCCAATAGTCATTTATCTGCTATAAGAATAAATTACTTCTCCGTCCATAACGCTTGGCGAGATTTTGGCGACGAATTTGGCGGAATGTTGCCAACTTGGCTACTTTTTTAGATGTTACCAAATCAAAGAAAATCTCGCCAAATGGATAAAAATGACGCTAAATCAATGAAAATAACGACTAATTGACGAAAATTCATTATCTTGGAAAAATATATATTTAATATAAGAATAACCTATTTTATTTTTACTGTATATAACGAAAGTCATGTGCTGGCCAGATCAGATTTTTAAATTAAGATTCCCTAATTATGAGCATAATGTATTAGTATTTTTTTATACTTGTAGGATAGAGTTCACAATGTAGGGAGATAAAAGTAAATTGAAAGGCAAAATAATTTTGAATACGAAGGAATATTCCTTATTGTTTCAAGTCTAATTTGAATTACGCTACTAATTTATTTCTACAAAATTAACAGTTTGAATAAATATGTTAAGACTTGCACCATATTAATATATACAATGCAGGGGAGCTTATCTTATCGCAGCACCACCTGTATTATTGTCTCAAATGATATTGACATTTTCTCAGTATGGAGTCTTAACTCATCAACTTTTCCTCAATGCATGTATCGTATCATTGGAATATGATATGTTTAAAATGTCCCTTTTTTGTTGATAATTAGTTTTCGTATCAGATTTTTAACCCCCATACGACGAAGAACGCAGTGTAGGCCTTATCTGGCATCTACAGAGAATATTCCCATTACGAAGCAGAGGCGCATCATGGACTTGTAGTGAAGTTATTAAGGGATGTCTGATAATATTGACAAGTCGCCTGTCAAATTTTTAACGCCATAATAGATTGTGATGTATGGGGTGGCTTTGAAATGTAATGGCTGTTTTGTAAACTAAGATTATGTAGGGGTTGGTTCCACGCGTCAATCATGTAATGCGGTGGGTAATTGTTTGTTTAGGTTGTAAATTCTGCTGGCGCTGTAGGTTGATTGATTTTAGAAAAATAAAGAAAATAGTGAAGAGCGTGACGTTTGTAGCATGAAGACATTTGTTTTGAGGTTGTGATTAAAAACTGGCAATGTTTATAAACAGTTTTAGAAAGGTGACTCAAGCTTATACTTTACTTTTGAAGTCAGAAAATAACCTGATGTGTGCAGCACATGGCTTCTTTTTATTGAAAATACTCATTTCTCGTATATTTTGTAAATTACATTTATAAAATTATAATGGAATGAATAATCAATAGATAATTATAGCCTCTTCCATTGCTTTCTAATGGAAATATTTATTTTTTGTCATTTTCTAAATATATACTTTTCCCTCGAAGATGATTATATCAAATGCAGAATCGGAAAAATTTGTAGAAGATTTTTAAAGTAAAATATTCATCACATTGAATACATCGAATAATTGCAACAAATTCTCATTCGAAGGTTTTCTCCTATGAACAGTTTTCCGTCATTCAAATGGGGGAAAGCGCTCATACTTTGCCGTATGGGCATCTCAACCCCATACCAATCAATCTACCCTCGTCTACCAATCAATGCTTAAGCTTTCTTTATAAGACAGCAATAGCAATATAGTTTTATAATTATTTTAAACTAGTATATTGTTGCAAATGGGCAATGTTCCGTTTGAGGCCTCCTCTTTTGTCTGTCTTGAAGGCCAGGTGAAGAAAATATAGTGCACGACGTCAAGATGAAGTGAGGCTGACGTGAGCCCAGGGTTGCCATAATTTCCCAGTTAGAAGAAGGGTTTCTAGATTTGGTGATTTATTTCCCATTTGGAGGCATTTGACGATTTCCGGAATGTTTCAGAAATTTCTCGATAGAACGATTATTCTTTGAGATATAGATATTTCTAGCAGTTTCTATGGAGAGACTATAAAAAGGACACACTCCTCTGTTGGAGTTGGCGAATGGACGTGACACGAGCTACATTGGACTATGACTTTAGTCAATGTTTTGAGAATAGTAGCGGCTGTTTTGTGAAATTACTTTCGTCAACGTTTTGAGAATAATATCGCTGATTCTGTGAAATTAGTTGAGCATTTAGGTGCTGTATGATTTTATATTGTTCCTTTTTACTTTATGCTAGTGAATAACCGTCGGTTATCCAGAAACTTGGACTCGTTCATGTATCCTACGTATGCACGCACGATTCTAGAAGATACGGTTCGTAACAATATACATCAAAATATATATCAGCAATTGAAAAACATTCTACATTAGCAATTGAAAAACATTCTAAATCAAATTTTCATTCAAAAGTTTTCCTTGCCCTATGAGAATGTAAAAAGTAAGCTCAGACATAAGAATAAATGCTTAATCTGTAAAAAAAGTAGTTATATGGTCAAATCGTTAAATATCTAATTTAATATCTATTAAATATCTAATTAAATATCTATTAAATATCTAATTAAATATCTTAAAAAATGATAAAACATTGTAATAAATTGCAAAAAATATACCAGCAACATTTCTATCTTGTAGCAGCAATTAAATAAATTGAATAGAATTATATAAATAAAATAAATTGAGAAAAATTAGACACAGTTTAAAAAAGCTTAAAAAAGATGCATTAATATTTTAATTCATTATAACTCAATGCTTGATATAATGATTCGCATATATTAAAAATAATATATAATATTTATGTTATTATTTTATTTAAAAAGTAAATAAAAAGAGCATCCCTCATATAAGCGACACATTTGATGGATAAAAATTTTGTGGAATAAAATCAGTTTGTTTTCGTTTCTAAGTAACACAATGTTGACTTAGAAACGATATGTAGTTCGAATAAACTTTTAGAAAAATATTATTTGTCTCTTATTATTTTTATAGAAATTTATTTTATTTTTTGCTTTTTCCGTATATCTCTACAACATTGTCCTAGCTTTATCTCAGAAGCCGGAGTTTAGAAACATGAAACATAGACGCCGTTACTAGCTGTATATCAATTAAAGAATCTCAATAACGAAATTGTAAAACTTGTCAAAAACAGCTACCAAAACTTTATTTAAATAAATTTACATTAAGATTTACAAAAATAAATTTGAAAAAAAAGATATCAAGAGTTGTGAAACTTGCTTGCTTGATAGACAGACGAATTTTCTATTTTGTAAATATAGATATCATTTTCTTGATACTCATATCAAACTGTGAGTATTATGAAATCATTCTCACCACATGGAAACATTAAAATTAAAGAACTACAAATTTATTCAACTAAAGGGGAAGCAGAGAAAATTCAATATCAAAGTTCCTCATGCCAAAAAATGTTTTTTTACTGCCTGAAAAGGCCATTATCCAGCAGTGATAATCATTATTTTTTTACACAGAAAATGAAAGTCATTCATTAGGCAGATAAAACCACTTTTTTGAAGTTAATGAATAAGAACATAATTTAAGTGACATAAGCATAAAAGAAACGGAAAACAAAAATGAAAGCTTAGCATAATGTTTCAACTTTTATTAAATGCATTTTTCCATTTCGAGCTATTTTTACATACATATTTCTTTTATTTCTGAATTTCAAAAATTACTCATGTGAAGAAGTAAACATTTTTTTTGATAATTTTTATTTCAATTATTTTTTAACTTTAAAATTTAAATAATCACGTATTTAAACATGAAAAGTTGAATTTTATTATGTTAAATAGCTTGGAAAAACTATGGAGAAGAAGTTACAACTTTGGAAAAGAACTGTGGAGAAAAGTCATAACTTTTTATTATATAGACTTTTTTATTGTACTTTCTTTCTTTGTATCCTGACCGTCAGGCTTACCCGAACGTGTAAGATATCTGTTTGGATAGTTGTGAAAGTGCTACCGAATTTAGACCGGTAACCCATGGGTTAGCTTTCACATGAATCGTACCATCCTACCCATCACCTCTCGAATAGACTTTTGGACTTCTAAATTCATCGTGCCCGTACTCCAAGTATGCATGGGGTTAGGTTTGGGCGGCTTCAAGGATCAGACACGGGACTACAGCATGCGATTCCCCAGCCTTAACCACCAGGCTAACCCGACCCTAATTATAAAGACTTTATAGACATACAGATATAACTAAAGAGAATAAAATTAACTGAATATAATACACAGGACATGTGCAAAGAATGGAATTCGAAAGAGCCACCAAAAACCTCTACTTGTCCACAGATTGTGAAGACAAGACGGATTGATAATATCGTGGATAAGAATTTTCAAATGTTTAGATGAAGAAACTGCAGAAGCTGTCACAAGGAAGTTTCTTAGGAAAGCCTGAGCCAGACAGCCGAGTTATTGATGATGACATATCTTTATGGCACTATGGTGATTAATGCATATTTGTTCTAGGCGGTACCTATACATACATTTCTTTAGGCACCATTTATATTCGGAATGGTTATTTTGTTTAGGATAATTTTTACTTATATCTTGATTTTAATCGATCATTTTTACTTACAGATTTATTTTAATTGACCATTTTTACCAATAGATTTATTTCAACGACTTATGGGCTATAATTTTGTTTTATTTGCAGTCTGTGGTAGATCCGGATTATCAATTGGGTAAAGACGATTCCAGGAGTAGCGACCGAATGCATTTTGGGGCCCAGCACTGGGCAGTCAAGCCACTGATGATCTTAGAGTGTTTCCCACTGGGTGGGGGGGGGGGGTCCTAATGCATATTGATCCTTTGCAGTCTCCATATATACCTTTCTTTCGGCACTACTAATATTCGGTATGGTTGTTTTACTTCGGATTATTTTTACATATATATTTATTTTAATCGATCATTTTTACTTATAGATTTTTTTTAATTGATAATTTTTACTAATAGATTTATTTTAACGAATGGTGGTCTAAATTTTTGTTTCAGTTGCAGTCTGTGATAGAGCCCAGTTATCCATTGGGAAAAGGCGATTTCAGAAGTGACGACCTGACGCATTTTGAGGCCCAACACTGGACAGTCAAGCCACTGATGATCTTAGAGTGTTTCCCTCTGGGGGGGGGGGGGTTCCTAATGCACATTGATCCTTTGCAGTCTCCATATATACCTTTCTTTCGGCACTACTAATGCATGGTTGTTTTACTTCGGATTATTTTTACATATATATTTATTTTAATCGATCATTTTTACTTATAGATATATTTTAATTGATCATTTTTACTAATAGATTTATTTTAACGAATGATGGTCAATATTTTTGTTTCAGTTGCAGTCTGTGATAGAACCGAGATATCCATTGGGAAAAGGCGATTTCAGGAATGACGACCCGACTTAGGATGAGTCGGACGGTCTGGGTCTTCAACAGATATATATACACAAATGTCATAAACTCCGGGAGTGTTGCCGCGACTCAAAGCATGCTTTACCGGGGAGTGGACGTCCCCCCCGGCCACTTCGTGGTACTCTTTTGTTCACTTCTCTTTTCATTCCTTATGGAAATATATTTATATATATATATATATATATATATACATATATATATATTCTTATGCAATATTGACACCATACGTAATAATAAAGTCATAATATTTCTTGAAAGACACTGACACTGATCCCAGCAAGAACTTTTTAGAAGATTCGTCCCATAACTCGTAGTATTGATATTGTTACTGGGTTCAAGTAGAAGAGAAGGTATTCAAAACATCAGTTTTCACAATTCCATCGTGAAAAATCCGTTGGATTATTTCAAATCCTGTTCATAATGTATTATGAAAGCAAATATGAAAAAAGGTTTTACAAAATTAAATTACTCTATTAACTACCAATACAAGAATATGAATCTCAAAATGATCGAATTTTTCTAGACAGGACATTTCTGATGTGAACGCAAAGCGTAGCTTGAAATAAAGGCTGACGTCGCTATCATTAAGTTTCAAAATTACATCTTACAAGTATTAGCGAAATTACTAAGCGTGAACGCTGGTTGACAATGAGAAATACAAAGGGGTTTCTGTCACCAAAAAATTGATTATGATACACTACTGCTTTCGAGCTGAAGCGCCGCTGGATTAAAAAAAGTTTTTTTTTTTTTCTGCGCATTCACTCCTCATGCATCGTGGACTATGTATCATTTATCACATGTTTAGAACGTAAATTAAAAAAAAAAAATCTGATGGCAGCATTACACTACTTTTTCCATACACTTAATAAAATGTTTTCTTTTTTGCATTACTTATATTCATTAAATGACGTTTTATTGTCCATGATGATATAATTGAAATTGTAGAAATTCCATGTTTTTTTTTTCCGTTTACATTGAATTTGATGTTTCTATACAATATACACTCAATAAAAAGCTTTCTTTCCTGCGTTACTCATATTCTTTAAATTAAGTTTTACTGTCCTTAATGATGCATTTAAAATAATGCATGATATCGGTTCTTATTTCCAATAATATCAAATTTAATCTAAACAACTCTCTTCTTTGTTGGCGACATGGCTCATTTTTGACAATCTTCTTTCAAAATATAGGAAGTTTCATTACTTGTAGGACTGGTTTTGTTAGATGTTAGTATGGAATTTACGTTTTATTATTGAGGAACTAGGAGGTGAGGGTTTTCATGGACTAAATAATATGGTTTCATGTAAGCAAATTGAAGAAAAGTGTACTGAAGGATATATTTCAACCTCGAACGCCGCAGGCGGACTGCCAACCTTGCACAAGGCCTTGATGTAGGCAACATATAAGTCCGCTGCGTATCTGCAAACAGTTGGACATATCAGTTGGACAGTTGGACATATGGTTGGAACAGTTGGACATATCAGCTGGAGAAAGCACGTGCAGGTGCTTGACAGTGAATATTGGCTACGGCGTACGCAAACACCTGGCCGATTACAATATTATTGTTTTTAAGTTCTTTCAGTTTGTTTTATAAGTCTGTATAGTTCAAATGTCCGTCCAATAATAATTTTTATCTATGTACACAATCACTTTATCTATTTTTATCTATATACACAGTCACCATCTAGTTTTATCTATGTACACAATCACTTTATATATTTTTATTTATGTACACAATCACCTCATAATTTCGGCTGATTTGCACGTTTTAAATATCCATGAATATAAAGAAATATATTTTTTTTCAAATTACATGCGTCTACCTTCCTAACTGCCAAGTATATACCAAAAATGTGATTAAAAATATCTCAGCAAATCATTAAAATGAATTTTATCGATTCTTTCAACTAGTAAATGCAATACATATTACGTTTTTAACGCAATACATACCTGGAAATTGGTGTCCCATCTTTGCCATAAGCGTAGCCAGGGATTCATAGTCTTAGATAACATTTTGTCGATGGTGCAGATGGAAAGACAATGTGTTTGTTTAACTAACAAAGAGCTACGCCTGTAAAACCCTCATATAAATGTTACTGTCATTTTGACGCAGGCGGACGTACGCATACGTATGCATATTGAGAAGCATATATTCATGGAGTTAGACAGCAGGAGATAAAATTCCTATGGATGAAACGCTTGAAAATGCCATAGCGCTATGATAATTATATCTAGGTGTCACTAGTATTAGTAAAACGTCATTTGTTTCCATTTGGCACAATACAGAAACATAGTATTGGATACATGTATTTTTGATCATTTTTACTTTCCTTATATTCAATAATGTGTAAGGAAAGTATTGTGATGGGGACAAAAATTCGAAATCGAGTTTTCGACGGGAGAGCATGTTTCAAGCATCCCTGATCACGAATCGAACATTTTTGAGGTGATGTCTGTGTGTGTAAGAAAGTTTGTGTGTGCATGTCAGTGAGTCTGTGAAGACGCTAACTGACGAACGAATGAACCGATTCAAACGAAATTTGGTACAAAGATTACAATCCGTAAATACTGAAAGCCTATTTATAAGCAATCGAATGTTCAGAATTCACCTAAATTTTCGAGTGAAATTTTGAAAAAATCGTCAAAAAACCAAAACCGCTAATAAAGTTTCTTATGTAATTTTTCATTAGAAAAAGATTGACTTAAATTTTAGAATGTTA
Source organism: Amaurobius ferox (assembly GCA_951213105.1). Classification (NCBI taxonomy): domain Eukaryota; kingdom Metazoa; phylum Arthropoda; class Arachnida; order Araneae; family Amaurobiidae; genus Amaurobius; species Amaurobius ferox. The sequence goes on along the minus strand of OX578155.1, from coordinate 77,764,002 downwards.
ACATGAACCGTTCTCGAGATATTGCACATTTTTCAAAAAAATTATCCAAAAATCATATAAAATAAAAAAATATATATTTCCTGTTGAGAAATATCTTCACTTTTCATATGTAATACCATGCGATAAATTTAGTGACACCATTCTCGTGGATCTAGCTCGTTCCATTCATGAAAAAAGATACTTTGAGTAATACTTTTGTATTTGAACGCCAATTGTCATTTATCTGCTGTAAGAATAACGTATTTCTCCGTCCATAACGCTTGGCAAGATTTTGGCGACAAATTTGGTGGAATGTCGCCAACTTGGCGACTTTTTTAAATGTTGCTATATTAACGAAAATCTTGCCAAGTGGATAAAAACCAAATTAGAGAATTTGACGCCAAATCAATGAAAATAACGACTAATTGACGAAAATTCAATATCTTGGAAAAAATATAAGAATCTACTACAAGAATAACCTATTTTGTGTTTACTGTAAAAGTAGTAAATACATTGCATTATATAAGGAAAGTCATGTGCTGCCCATATCAGATACTTAATTTAAGATTCCCTAATTATGAGTATGATTTATTAGTAATTTTTCATACTTATAGGATAGAGTTCACAATGGAGATAAAAGTAAATTGAAAGGCAAAATAATTTTGAATACGAAGGAATATTCCTTATTGTTTCAAGTCTAATTTGAATTACGCTACTAATTTATTTCTACAAAATTAACAGTTTGAATAAATATGTTAAGACTTGCACCATATTAATACATACAATGTAGGGGAGCTTATCTTATCAGAGCGCCACTTGTATTATTGTCTCAAATTATATTGATACTCAGTATGGAGTCTTAAACTCCTCAACTTTTCCTCCATGCATGCTTCGTATCATTGGAACGTATGATGTTTAAAGTGTCACTTTTTTGTTGATAACTAGTTTTCGTATCAGATTTTTGACTCCCATACGACGAAGAACGCAGTGTAGGCCTTATCTGGCATCTACAGAGAATATTTCCATTATGAAGCAGCTGCGCATCACTGACTTGTAGTGAAGTTATTAAGGGATATCTGATAATATTGACAAGCCGCCTGTCAAATTTTTAACACCATAATAGATTGTGATGTATGGGGTGGCTTTGAAATGTAATGGCTGTTTTGTAAACTAAGATTATGTAGGGGTTGGTTCCACGCGTCAATCATGTAATGCGGTGGGTAATTGTTTGTTTAGGTTGTAAATTCTGCTGGCGCTGTAGGTTGATTGATTTTAGAAAAATAAATAAAATAGTGAAGAGCGTGATGTATGTAGCATGAAGACATTTGTTTTGAGGTTGTGATTAAAAACTGGCAATGTTTATAAACAGTTTTAGCAAGGTGACTCAAAGTTTACTTTTGAAGTCAGAAAAAAAACCTGTTGTGTGCAGCACATGGCTTTTTTTTATTGAAAATTCTCATTTCTCGTATATTTTGTAAATTACATTTATAAAATTATAATGGAATGAATAATCAATAGATAATTATAGCCTCTTTCATTGCTTTCTAATGGAAATATTTATTTTTTGTCATTTTCTAAATATTTACTTTTCCCTCGAAGATAATTATATCAAATGTAGAATCGGAAAAATTTGTAGAAGATTTTTAAAGTAAAATATTTGTCACATCGAATACATCGAATAAATGCAACAAATTCTCAATTGAAAATTTTCTCCTATGACATTATCTGAACAGTTTTCCTTCATTCAAATGGAGGAAGGTGCCCATACCTTACTGTATGGGCACCTCACCCCCATACCAATCAATCTACCCCATCTACCAATCAATGATCACGTCTTCCTAGTAGGACAGCAGTAGCAATATAGTTTTATAATTATTTTAAACTAGCATATTGTTGCAAATGCACAATGTTCCGTTTGAGGCCTCCTCTTTTGTCTGTCTTGAAGGCCAGGTGAAGAAAATATAGTGCATGACGTCAACATGAAGTGAGGATGACGTGACCCCAGGGTTGCCATAATTTCCCAGTTAGAAGAAGGGTTTCTAGATTTGGTGATTTTTTTCCCATTTGGAGGCATTTGACGATTTCCGGAATGTTTCAGAAATTTCTCGATAGAACGATTATTCTTTGAGATACAGATATTTCCAGCAGTTTCTATGGAGAAACTATAAAAAGGACTCACGCCTTTGTTGCAGTTGATGTTGGCGAATGGACGGGACACGAGCTACATTAGACTGTGACTTTTGTCAATGTTTTGAAAATAGTAGCGGCTGCTTTGTAAAATTACGTTCGTCCACGTTTTGAGAATAATATCACTTATTCTGTGAAATTAGTGGAGCATTTAAGTGCTGTATGATTATATACTGTTCCTTTTTACTTTGTGCTTGTGAATAAACGACAGTTATCCAGAATCTTGGACTCGTTCTTGTATCCTACGTATACACTCGCTATTCTAGAAGATGCGGTTCGTAAAAATATACATCACAATATACATCAGCAATTGAAAAACATTCTAAATCAAATTTTCATTCAAAAGTTTTCCTTGCCCTATGAGAATGTAAAAAGTAAGCTCAGAGATAATAATAAATGCTGAATCTACAGAAAAAACATAGTTATATGGTCAAATCTTTAAGTATATAAATGATAAAACATGTTAGTCATGTTTGGGAAACAGTTCATGAAAAGTCAAAAACTGGCCACTGTGCCAAATTAAATGGTTGTAATAAATTGTAAGAAATATAGCAGGAACATTTCTATCTTGTTGCAGCAATTAAGTAAACTGAATAGAATTATATAAATAAAATAAATTGAGAAAAATAAGACACAGTTTAAAAAAGCTTAAATGCATTAATATTTTAATTTATTATAACTCAATGCTCGATATAATGATTCGGATATATTGAAAATAATATATAATACTTCTGTTATTATTCTATTTGAAAAGTAAATAAAAAGAGCATGTCTCATATAGACGACACATTTGATGTATAAAAATTTTGTGGAATAAAATCAGTTTATTTTCGTTTCTAAGTAACACAATGTTGACTTAGAAACGATATACAGTTCGAATAAACTTTTAGAAAAATATAATTTGTCTCTTATTATTTTTATAGAAATGTATTTTATATATTGCTTTTTCCGTATATCAGTACAACATTGTCTTAGCTTTATCTTAGAAGCCGGAATTTAGAAACGTGAAACATTGACGGACGGGGTTACTAGCTGTAAATCAATTAAAGAATCTCATCAATTAAAAATCTCAATAACGAAATCATAAAACTTGTCAAAAACATCTACCAAAACTTTATTCAAATAAATTAAAATAAAAATTTTCAATGTATATTTTGAATGTTAACATGTTTATCAAATTGCATAAAAAAAGAATTTACATTAAGATTTACAAAACTAAATTAAAAATATATATATATTAAGGGTTGTGAAACTTGCTTACTTAACAGACAGACGAATTTTCAAGTTTGTAAATATAGATATTATTATCATGATACTCATATCAAACTGTGAGTATTATGAAATCATTCTCACCACATGGAAACAAAAATTAAAGAACTACAAATTTATTCAACTGAAGGGAAAGCAGAGAAAATTCAATATCAAAGTTCCTCATGCAAAAAAATGTTTTTTTACTGTCTGAAAAGACCATTATACAGCAGTGATAATCATTATTTATTTTTACAGAAAATGAAAGTCATTCGCTAGACAGATAAAACCACTTTTTTGAAGTTAATGAATAAGAACATAATTTAAATGACATAAGCATAAAAGAAACGGGAAACAAAAATGAAAGCTTAGCATAATGTTTCAACTTTTATTAAATGTATTTTTCCCATTTCGAGCTATTTTTTATATACATATTTCTTTTATTTCTGAATTTCAAATATTACTCATGTGAAGAAGTGAAAAATTTTTTTTTTTGATAATTTTTATTTCAATTACTTTTTAACTTTAAAATTTAAATAATCACGTATTTAAATATGAAAAGTTGAATTTTATTATGATAGCTTGAAAAAACTATGGAGAAAAGTTATAACTTTGGAAAAGAACTATGGAGAAGAAGCTTGTAAAAAACTATGGAGAAGAAGTCATAACTTTGGAAAAGAACTATGGAGAAAAGTCATAGCTTTTTATTATATAGACTTTTTTATTATACTTTCTTTCTTTGTAACCTGACCGTCAGACCAACCCGAAGGTGTAAGATATCTGTTTGGATAGGTGTTGTTGCTGAGACCCAGACCGTCCGACCTACCAGAAAGGTGTAAGGTAACTATTTGGACGGCCGGGAAGTGCCACCCAATTTAGACCGGAACCCAGTAGGGGAGGCATCCACAGGGACCGTACCCTCCTTCCCCTACCACCGACCTCTAGGAAGGACTTACGGATCCACATGTTTAACGTGATCGTACTCCGCATGAACACGGCGGCAATTGTGGCAGCGTGCAAATCCAGTACGCAAACCACCGGGCTACCGCGCCCGAAATGTGCCAACAGCACGCGGTGTTCCCAGGTGGTTACCCACCCAAGTACTAACCACGCCCGATGCTGTCTGACTTCGGTGATCTAACGAGAACCTGTGTTTTCAGCACGGTACGGCCGTTGGCTCTGTTTGGATAGGTGTGAAAGTACTACCGAATTTAGACCGGTACCCAATGGGGTAGTTTTCACATGAATCGTACCATCCTGCCCATCACCTCTCGAATAGACTTTTAGGCCTCTAAATTCATCGTACCCGTACTCCACGTGTGCATGGGGTTAGTTTAGGGAGGCTTCAAGGATCAAAGACGGGACTATTCCCCGGCCTTAACCACCAGCCTAACCCGGCCCTAATTATAAAGACTTTATTAACATACAAATATAACTAAGACAATAAAATTAGAATATATTGAGCACGACATGTGCAAAGAATGGAATTCGAAAGAACCACCAAAAACCTCTACTTGTCTACACATGATGAAAATAGACCGAAGACGAGACGGATTGATAGTATCGTGGAAAAGGATATTCAAATGTTTAGAATTTAGATGAAGAAACTGCAGAAACTGTCACAAAGAAGTTTCTTAGGAAAGTCTGAGCTAGATAGTTGAGTCAATAATGATGACATATCTTTATGTCACTAGGGGGTGATTAATGCATATTGATTCTCGGCGGTATCTATACATACCTTTCTTTAGACACCACTTATACTCGGAATGGTTATTTCGTTTAGGATAATTTTTACTTATTTCTTTACTTTAATCCATCATTTTCACTTATAGATTTATTGTAATTGATCATTTTTACCAATAGATTTATTTTAACGAATGAAGGTCTATATTTTTGTTTCAGTTGCAGTTTGTGATAGAGCCAGATTATCCATTGTGAAAAGGCGATTTCAGGAGTAACGACCAGACGCATTTCGGGCCAACACTGGAGAGTATAGCCATTGATGATCTTAGAGTGTTATGCCACTAGGGGGTGCCTAATGCATATTGATTCGTCGCAATATCTATATATATATATTTCGTCCGGCACTACTAATATTCAGAATGGTTGTTTCATTTCGAAAAATTTTTACTTATATATTTATTTTAATCAATCATTTTTACCTATGGATTTATTTTAATGAAGTATGGTCTAGATTTTTGTTTCAGTTGCAGTATGTGCTTATACTTAGAGTCGGATTATCCATTGGGAAAACACGGTCCCAAGAGAAGGGAATGAAGCATTTTGGGGCCCCCCCCAAAAAATTCAATAAATGAAAAATCGGGTTAATGGTGAATGTGCAGTCTCAACATGTAAGAGCCTGGATAGACCAGTGGTTAAGACGCAAAGATCTCACTTTTTAGTCCCGAGTTTGATCATCTACGCCGCCTAAATCTTTCCCCGCGTTTACGTTAAGTATGGGCATGATAAATCCAAAAATCTATTCGAGAAGTAATGATCCTAGTCAAAATTGGGGGACACGTTCCCAGATACCGTATACCTTCAGGTAAGTCAGATGGTCTGGTTAAAAAAGTCCTATAACTGAAATCAATGTAAAAAAAAATAAAAGGAACACGTAGGTTACAAAACTAATTAAATAATCTCTTGACCACGCCCCTTGAAAATAAACAATTGAAAATAAACTTGTGTCATATAAATGGGAATAAATATAAATTATTTTCTGGAATATATAACAATTTGATAATTTTCTTAGAAAGGTAATAAAAAGTTTAAGAAAAAAAATGCTTCATTTATGTGCGGTTTCTTTTTTTTATTTTTTTATTTTTTTCTTTATAATTAAACGATATTCGAAGCTACAAACTAGAGAATATAAACTAAAAATAATACCATTATTTTGAATTAAAGTTCAATGGTTACTGAAAAAAGGGTAAAATAATAGTTTTATATCATAATTAGCGAAGTTATTGTTTCTTAGAATTCCTTTTTTTTTCATGACGTAAAATATAAATATTTTATTAGGGTAGGGTACCTCAAATATTTAGGCTCTCAAAATTCTAAATCTGGTACTGTTTATTAATGGAGTTTAATAGAAATGTTCATTATAAACTTGAAATATATATAAAAAAATAATTAAAAAAACTAAACACTTTAAAATTCCATTCTAAGCCCAAAGGTGACACAAATTATTAGTTTTGATACATTATGGGAAACGTTATTTCAAGCCAATCAAATCCGAGATTCAAATATCCTCGGACCCGGATAGAAAATTGGTTTGGGGTCTGACCGATTAAATCTGAAATTTCACCCGTACAAAGCTCTAATTTACATTCATAACATAGAAATTTAAACGGAAAAAAAAGATACATGCGTGAAGCAATTTTATTCTGAATATTTTACGCCTACGTAATTCTAGAGTAGGGCCCATTTATAACGCCCATTCTTTATGTCCTCTTACAGTAAGTTATTTCGACTTGGTGATGCCATTCAACGTAATAAAAATTCCTTTATTCAATTTCGGCTGTCACATATTTTATTCGCCTAAAAAGAAAAACACGTTGCCCCTATCGGTAACTTTATCGTTATCAGTTAACGACATTAAAAATATAAAATGAACAAACCTGGTATGACAATGGCATGGCTTTTACTACTGAAAATCTGCAGTTTTTTTTAGTTATATTCATTAGAATGCATTAATATAAAATGAACTATTAAATGTATATAGCCTGCAAATGCCCTGTAACATATTCCTTTTTCTTCGCTCTATTCCTTTGGGGCTCTTATGTGTCGTTTTAACTTATCTTTCACCTTATTGGGTATAATTTATTTTTGTTTCCCCTTGACTGGTCTTGTCGGGATACTCCTGTTGCGTTTGGGCGCACTCCAAACTTGTGTGACTCGTGGTTCCGGATTGGCTTTACTGTTCTTCATGCTGCTTTCTGATTGGTTCCCTCTTAATCTAAGCTTTGGACAATGGGGCCCGACAGCCCAGTAGTTAGCGCACGGGAATTGCACTCGGTCGGCCCGGGTTCGATTTCCGCCACTGCCAAAACTGCCGTCGTGTTCACGCGGAGTACGATCACCTTAAACATGTGGATCCGTAAGTCCTCCCGAGAGGTTGGTGGTAGAAGGATGCCTCTCCCACTGGGTTCCGGTCTAAATTGGGCGGCACTTTCCGGCTGTCCAAACAGATACCTTATACCTTTCTGGTAGGTCGGACTGTCTGTGTCGAAGAAGAAGAAGCCCCCCCCCCCCCTCACACACACCAGAAGATTTTTACTTTCCTTATATACATAATGTATAAGGAAAGTATTGTGACGGGGTCGAAAATTCGAATTCAAGTTTTCGACGGGAGAGCACGTTTCAAACATCCCTGATCACGAATCAAACATTTTTTAAGTGATGTTTGCGTGTGTGTGTGTGTGTATCAGTGAGTCTGTGGAGACGATAACTGACGAACGAATGGACCGATTCGAACGAAATTTGGTACAAAAATCACAATCCGTAAACACTGGAAGCCTGTAGTTTTTATACGCAATCGAATGTTCAGAACCTCCCTAAATTTTCGAGTGAAATTTTGAAAAAAATCATCAAAAAATCAAAACCGCTAATAAAGTTACGCAAATAGATATTTCTTATATAATTTTTCATTAGAAAACGATTGACATAAATTTCAGAACGCTAACATGAACCGTTCTCGAGATATTGCACATTTTTAAAAAAAAATTTCAAAAAGTTATATAAAATAAAAAAAAAATATTTCCTATTGAGAAACATGTTCACTTTTCATATGTAATACCATGAGATAAATTTGGTAGCATCATTCTCGTTGAACTAGCTCGTTCCATTCAGGAAAAAAGATACTTTGAGTAATACTTTTGTATTTGAACGCCAATAGTCCTTTATCTGCTGTAAGAATAACTTATTTCTCCGTCCATAACGCTTGGCGAGATTTTGGCGACGAATTTAGTGGAATGTCGCGAACTTGGCGACATTTTTAATTGTTGCCAAATTAACAAAAATCTCGCGAAATGGATAAAAATGACACTAAATCAATGAAAATGACGACTAATTGAAGAAAATTCAATATCTTGGAAAGAATATAATTATCTACTATAAGAATACCATTTTTTTTAACTGTAAAAGTAGTAAATTCATTGCATTATATAAGGAAAGTCATGTGTTGCCCACATCAGATTTTTTTAATATGAAACGAAGCAATATAAGTAAACGAAGCAAAATATTTTTCTGTTTTAACTGACGAAACCACGAACTGCAGTAAGATTCAACAAGTGTCACTGTGTGTCAGATTTGTTCAAAATAATAGTCTGCTAGAGAATGTTTTTGCAGTTTATTTTTTTAACAAATACTACAGGTAAAGAACTTGCAGATGCAGTTCTTGAAAGATTGTCTGATTGTGGTGTGATCTCCATGAACATTATAGGACAAGGTTATGACGGTCCATGAGGGGAGCATATAGGAGAGCACAAGCAATCATTCGGGGGAAACATCCGAAAGCACTTTCTGTACACTAAAGTGCTCATTGGCTCAATCTTACTGTCTCAAGTTGCTGCAATATACCACCTATTAGAAACTGTTAGGCTACAATATAAAAAGCTTATTAACTCTTTAGCTTTCCGAAAAGGCAGAGAGTCTTATAAACCAAATTGAAAAGTTAAAGCCAGAGTATGTCATTTAAAACAATTGTGTTTAACACGATTAATAGAAAGACATGACACGCCATTGGAACACTTCTGTTGAGTTATTATAGAACCTCTTTTAATTCATTAGAAAATACAGGGTCTTTCAAAAGTCCATATAAACTTTAAAAATTCATTAAAAATCGAAAAATCATCGCATTGAGGTACGGTTTGTACCATAAGTATTAGCAGGATAGGTTTTTTTTTTTTTTTGACGTGAAAAAATTTTGTAGTTCAAAAACTCACATATAGGTGGCGCTTACCCGAATACGTCTTCCAGAAGTATGCAAATGAGGCTATTATAAAAGAGCTGTAGTGCTCTGTAGATTCTTCATTTGATTCATTAGTAAACGGTGCAAGGAATAAGTTTTTGCGAGAATGTTAAATTTGATCGAAAAAGCCTTGTTAGTGAAGCTGTATTACGTGAATGGAGAATCAGCATCAGATGTTTTGCGAAACTTCTGATTTAGGAAAAATCTAAAGAAAGGAAAAGGTCCTATCACCTGTCCAGGGTTATTTAAGCTTGTCACACGATTTGACACGTGCAGTAAGTTATTTTAATTGTCTTGCCAATGCGTTCAGAGCCACCTATAGGTGATTTTTTAAACGACGAAATTTTTTCACGTCAAAAAAAGCCCCCCCGTCCTAGCAATACTTATGGTACAAACCGTACCTCAATGCGATGATTTTTCGATTTTTAATGAATTTTTAGAGTTTATAGGGCCTTTTGAAAGACCCTGTATATCAACATGGGATGACAGCAAATGAAGTTCGAATGCTTAATAACTCAATATGCAAATGTAATTTTTTTAATGAGTTTGTTTGTCTTTAATTCTGTATTCAAACTGACTCTTCCTCTAAGCAAGTATTTGCAGACAATCAATTTATATTTGAGTCTTGCAGTGCAGTCTGTGATAAACATAAAAAAAATCATCGCAAGACATGAAAGTCTGAGACGTGGAAAGCTTTCTAAAACTATATGGAACTGTTGTAAATGTCTGCAGAGACTTAGGCATTGTCATTTCCAAACCTCGCGCTACCATTCGACAGAGAATGAGAAATAATATTCCAGCAGTTAATGCCCTTCTAAAGCACGGGCATCACTTCAGCAGAACAATTTTTATTTCTTTTATGGATGAATTCATCAATGCATTAGAAGCAAAAGTTTTAGCATATGTAATTTTATAAAATCCAATTCAGCTGCTGGTCAGTAAATCAGATCATAACGCTAAAGATGAAATTTCTGATAATATCGTTAAATTTGCATAATTTCATTCATTGCCATCAAATATTAAAGATAAGGCTAAACAATGGCATAAATTCCTATTTTCTTCAAAGAAGAAACTCCAGTATGTCATAGATACACTTGCTCTTGATGTGATGAGAATCTTTTTCAAGCGGTTCATCAGCTTCTAATTATTCTGACCACATTGCCTGTGACTACATGTAATAAAGAGCGCTCATTTTCAACTCTCAAACTTTTAAAAACTTATTTAAAAAATTATATTTCTGAAGCGAGAGTAAATGGTATCGCTCTAATGCATATGCTTAAGGGGACGGTGGACGTTGAAATGAACAAAAATCGACTAAAAAATGTTTTAATATATAACATTATTTTACACATTTAATTTTTGCTTACGGGTGAACAGCGTCAATCCGAAACGAAGAACCTCCCAAAAAGACAGGTATTTGACATACGCTATCCCAAACGGTTCGACCCCCTTTGCAGGCATTGGCGTCCATGGAAATCGCCGACAGAAGCATTGCACCTGCTGCAGCAGGTGCAATGTTTCGCTTTTTTTTTTTTTGTTGTCTTAAGCCGGGGGGCTTGCGTAATCAGGCTTATAGCTGCTTAAAAACCCCGGCCGGGAAAAAAGTCCTAAATTTATTTACAAACAAATTATTTGTCAAGTGCAATGTTTCTGTCAGCGATTTCCATGGACGCCAATGCCTGCAAAGGGGTAATCGAACTGTTTGGGATAGGGTATGTCAAATACCTGTCTTTTTGGGAGGTTCTTCGTTTCGGATTGGCGCTGTCCCACCCGTAAGCAAAAGGTTGAATGCATTTTTTTCGAAATGGAATTTTCAAAGGTTTTACATTTTTAAAATGCTCCATGCGTCTTAATTTTTATCTGAGATGCATAAAATTTGGTAAAAATGCTTTCATGCTTTTTAATGCCTCTCATGCTTTCTTTTGAATGAAACTGGGTATACATTTTATAATTGGACTTTATTAAGGTAATTAAAAGTGAATAAGAATCTAATTAAATGATGAATATTTAGTTTTAATGCAGAAAAATATTTTTAAAAAATTAACTTTCTGAGGGATTTAAAAATAAATACCCAAATTCTCATGCTTTTTAATGAAACTGGGTATACATTTTACAATTGGACTTTATTAAGGTAATTAAAAGTGAATAAGAATCTAATTAAATGATGAAAATTAAATTTTAATGCAGAAAAATATTTTTAAAAAATTAACTTTCTGAGGGATTTAAAAATAAATACCCAAATTTGATCATAATGTATTTTTGACTGATCATAGTGTAAAATTAATCAAAAATGTGAACAAATGGCACTCAAGGAGCATTTTCAAATTTTCGTTAAAAAAAATTAAATTAAAAAAAAATAATACAAAATTATAATAAAATTGAAAGAATATTTAATGGTATTGTATATAGTAATGTTAAGAGGAATATTCATACAAATTTTCACGTTTCTAAGTCAATATATAAATAAAAAAATTTCAACGTCCACCGTCCTCTTAATGATATACATGTAACTTAAGAGACTGTTTTAAATAACATGTGATTTCCAATCTTTCGATTATTATTTCCTTCAGTTTGCATTATAACTTTTGTTTACTTAAACTAACCATCCTAACTGGTTCAGTTGTTAGACAAATCACTGACCTGATCAGCATTTTCTGCATTTTTACGGTAGAATAGAAATATGTTTCGGATCGATGGAGTTTCAGTGTTCTTGAAATGAAAGTAGTGTTCTTGAGTAGAGGGTTCGTGGAATCAAGAAAGGGTTCTTTAGTAGACTATAAGGATTCGAGTAGTGAGTGGAAGGAAGCCCCATTCGATACAACGATGACTAGGTACAGTCTAGTATTCGGGGTAGGGACGCAATACGGAACGAAGTAACAGAATGCCGGGTAAGCATATAAGCTTTGTAAATGCGTATCCATGTAAGTATTATCACCAGCCTAGTACTGGGGTCGGCAACCTATTGAAACGGAAGAGCCAAAAGTTACAATTAAAAAATTTCCCAGTTTTTAAAGAGCCACTAAAAATTTTCGTTTCAATATTATAGTATTTGCTTATAATATACATTTGATTTTTGATTTAAAATAAACGGTTTTAAATACGGAATGATATTTATTCATATAAAAACACAAATATAGATAGTTACATCAATGGGAGCATTGGCTTTGCATGCCTTTTGAAAGTTTGATTGAATCTGGCTTATAACTTTGTTGTTTTAAGTTTCAAGCACGACTCTAGATTTTTATTTGTTAGTTGACTTCTATCTTTACTTTTTATTATATTCATGCAAGAGAACGCTTGCTCGCACGAATATGTCGACCCGAAGATCGTTAGCCCTCCATATGCCAATTTTTTCACCTCACTGTAGGATTCTGGAAGACTATTCCATGCGCTGAATATGAGGGCTTCAACTCGCGGAATTTCTTTTAGAATTTATTTCCACTTGTGCTACGCGATGTGCATGCATTTCTGGACCTCCAACTCTTCCAACTTGCTCTTGAGTTCTGTGAACTTGCCACTCCACAAGTCTTTGGTTTTCAAATCTAGCAATTGCATTTGGAGCGATCCAGCACCAATTCCAAATGGCTCAATGTTGATCTCGTTTGTATTTGTGTTGAGAGGATTTACTATGAACGCGAGAGTACTTTTGTTTGTCTTGAATTGCTCGAATCTCTCAGCGAATCCATCATTCATGCTTTTTAAAGCTATGCTGAAGTAATTCGTGTCATAAGTTGCATTGATCTCATCGCGATATTGCTTCAGATTTTTAAAATGAAGTAATTTACCGCTCTCCATGTCTTCAACAAAAAGAAGTAATTTTTTTTCGAAACAAACTACTTCTTCAAGCAAGGCGTAGGCTGGGTTGCCCTCCCCTTCCAGTTTTAGATTTAGTTCATTTAGTTTCATTGTGGTATCTACCATGAAGTTGAATTTTTGCAGCCATTTGTCTTCTTCCAATTCGGAATGGTCAATGCTTTTTTCATTGAGGAATGTTTTTGTTTCACTACAATATACTAGGTCCTAGTATATTGTAGTAGATTGTAGATTTGTAAAATCATCTCGATATGAGCAATACGAATTAGTATATATGTTGTCGTTGCTTTACACAGCAAGTTACTGCAATATCTGTGAAGTCACCAATAAACTGACTTAGATTTAAAACAGTGCCGTCCTCTGTTATTTCCCTTGGACCGAAAGGTCGAATATCAAGTACTCAAAGTTTGAGTTAAGTCAGTTTTGACAGATTGAGTAAAAATCCTCTACAAAGGCATGTGAAAAGGAGATAGCGACATGTGAACGTTACAAACCTTTCAGAAAAATCAAGAATTTTAGCACGATTTCTCTCGAAATAATCAAACGACTTGCATATAATTTAGTATTAATATTTTATCTGGTAACAGCAGCAATGCTATTCAATAAGTTTAGCTCAAATTGTTACTAATGCAATAATACTTCATTAAATGTAACATACAACACAAAATAAAAATTTTCGACCAGTTTCGAAGACGATAAACAGCCTTTTTCGTCAGTATAAACGGTAACCGCAACCTTCGTTTGTCAGAGCAAGATTGGCAATGGATGTTAGAACAGCAAACTTGACTGAAGCAGGGAAAGAGTGTTTCCCACGATGAGAGGAAACCAATGAGGTGAAAATCACGGAGGAAAGAACAAGTAATGGTGCACCAGGAATGAACAGCAAAATATCAAAAAGGAAAGCAAACTTCTGACATAGAAATCAAGGCATTTGTTCAGTGAGTAAAAGTACGAACATAAGTGCGCTATTTAATTTAAAAAAGAATTTACTTATCGGCTTCGGAAGTTATCTGTTAATTATCTGTAAATTACCAATCTTGGAAGTTTTATTTATAATGTCAATAACATTATTGATTTTAAGTCCGATTGATAAATACGAAAGATGCAATTTTTGTTACCGTTATGCAGCAATTTTGAAATTTATCATTGTGCAGGGTAAGTCATTTGCAGTAAACATCGGATTTTTTAAAAAAATTATATTCATACATTTAAAGTACGTGGGCTTTTGGCCGATCATCACCAGTATGCAGTCATTTTCTTTGCAAGGATTCTGATATTCGTCCCTTGACCTTAATGCTTCTGGATTTGCATCGGGAAGCTATTATGCAAATGTATAGCAAGCCGCCGTATTTAATTCATACGAACGAGGAAGTATATATAAACGCTGGATGTTCTAAATGTAAACAAATTCAGCTCATTACCTTTAGAAGGTCGTTTTTCAAAAACAAGACCAAACTTTAAAAGTCTAATGTAACAGTACGCGACATTGTATACAGACTTAAATTTGGGTTTATTTTGCTATCCATACATAGTATAAAAAAAATAACTGAATTGTGGCTCAAATCGACTTCCTCATAACAGAATTCATCGTTTATTCAAATTTTACAAGAAAATTTTTGAGAAAACGGTATCGTGGATCTAAAGCCAAGCCAAGACGCTTCATTACGGGCTTCATGATTACAACTATACTGTGTTACCTTTCATCCCCACTCGGGGTGAGGCGCTATATGCTAGAGGGAGTGGATCCTCTATATCCTCCTCCCACCTCACCTAAGTGGTAAATTAACCTGTGAATCGAGCCGTCAGTTATTCGGTACTCGCGAAGCAGGCTCTTCCAGACGGCGGAGCGGAACTGATCTTATGACCTGTCTCCAGACCCATCGGCGAACGGGGTCGGACCCTTCGGAATCATCTTTGAACCTCGTCCGGTGAATGATTTCGTCGACATCGCTCCCTCGGCCGTGCTCTCTCTGGTCGATTTATAGGTAGTTGTGCCTTCTCCCCTAGTAGTCGGCATAAACCAATAGGTGGCCGCGGGAGTTGAACTTTTCTCTGTGTTACCTTTCACTTTAAAAAGCTTGAAAAAATATTCGATTGCTACCATACTTGACAATGTATCTCTCTGGGGTATAACTTTCCCCCCGAGGGAGCACCACGAGCAGAAAAAATTGTATTGGGGCTATTTTTAGCAACAATGATTGAAACTATTAAAATCGATTAAACCTTCAATTTAAAGGTTTTGAAAGAAGATTTTTATTGATACCATATTTAATAATATATCTAATAATATATATATATTTAATAATATATGATTCGGAAAAGAACAACCTGATTTCTTTTACGAAATGGCCACAAAAATCGCAAAACTTAAAAAAAAAAAAAAAAAAAAAAAAAAAAAGACTGCATATGTTCAAATGTATCAATTAAATTCTTGTTTTATACGCAATTTTTGACGAGGAAATGAATATAACACACTCCATTATACTTTAGGACTAACCGTTCTCAAGATATTTGAGATATCATATATTTTTGTTACGCCGATTTCGGAAAAATGTCCAATTTCCAAATAAAGACAAAAATTGAATTAAAAATGCAAATTTATTGTTATTTGGTGCAATTAAACTATTGAATTGTTGAATTACTATTGAATTTTATCTATTGAATATTAAAGAAATAAAGGAAATATGAATTTGAGTCTGCAGAGAAAGTCATGTACTGCCCACATCAGAATTTTTTCTCTGAAGCCAGACGCATGGAGTTAGAGAGAGGAGATAAAACTCCTATGGATGAAACGCTTGAAAATGTCATAACGCTTTGAAAATTATATCTAGGTGTCGCTAGTGTTAGTAAAGCGCCCTTTATTTCCATTTGACGCAATAGAGAGACATAGTAATGAGTATATGTATCTTGGATTATTACTTTCCTTATATACAATAAAGTATAAGGAAAGTATTGTGACGGGGTAGAAAATTCCAATTCGAGTTTTCGACGGGAGAGCACGTTTCAAGCATCCCTGATCACGAATCGAACATTTTTGAGGTCATGTCTATGTGTGTGCGTGCGTGCGTGTGTGTGTGTGTGTGTGTGAAAGTATGTGCATGTGTGTGTGTGTCAGTGAGTCTGTGGAGACGATTACTGACTAACGACGAATGGACCGATTCGAACGAAAATTGGTATAAAAATTACAATCCGTGAATACTGGAAGCCTATTGTTTTTATACGCAATCGAATGTTTAGAACTACCCCATATATTAATGGTTAAAGTAACTTTTGTTATTGTGTAGTGAAATGAAGAAGATGACTGATCTTTGCATCAAACATTAAATTAATAATTCCCAGAGAGCTACAGATATTTTAAAAGAAATTGAACTTAATTTGCAACAATATTTAATTATTATCAGTATAGCGGCATTTTCTTAAAAGTCACCAAGTTGATGCTATTATAGCACGTTTAGAACCAAATTTATCTCCAATATCACCAAATTGGCTTCAAGAGGACCAGATAGATAGAGAAGGGATTTTCTTTCTACGTAGCACTATTTACGTAGCATTTAATTTACATTTAATTTTGTATTTAAAAAAGAGTTAGAGTTTTTCGCTAAATTACTTTGTCTTTAACTAAAATTTATTAAATTAAACGGTGATAGATATTAATATATATTCCTGAAAACGCTGGCATAATTGAAATTAAGACAGAGAGTGCTTACACCACTAAATTTTGATGACGGATGTAGTCAAGTAAAACTAAAGCCACCCACGCATGAATAAGGACTCCTCTCCAAATAAAAAAGCACAAAAAGTATAATTTTTCCAGTCAAATCTTTAAAAAATGCTAAATGCATATTTCCGCGTAATCGCCACAAAACAATAAAACAGAAGGAATAAATTTTCTTAGACAACTGATTTTATTTCTTCTTTTTCTGTCTGAGACTTACGCATTACTTCTTATGTACAACAGAAAGAAAATAGTTTCATACATCGAACAAAATGGAAACGAGTTTTAAAATAATTGTACTGTTTTTTAATGTTGCAATTTAAAATGCTCTGCTAATAGTTAGTACGTGGAGGGGGGCGGCGGTATGAAATTATTCATAGAAAAAGCTCTGTGGTATTGCTGTTTCCCTACCAAATGGAAATTTGTTAATATATATTAGAAGTCATTTGTTGGACACAACATCACACTTTTCTTTTACTCTGTCTGTGTTTTTCAATTATCTAATTATCATTTTATGTAACGTTGCCAACGGCATTGCTTAGATTCCAATTTGGTGCCTTGCACAGTGAGGGACTTCAAGACGAACTTTTGTTTTGGCCCGAATTTTAACTATTAAATTCAAAAACTTTTAAACGAATTCGAACTTTGAAAAAATCTTAACGAGGTGTCTTTACGCGATGAACAAGGGAATATATTTCTCCTTCATTATTTATAGAAATTTACAGTTCTTTTTTTAAACAGCGTTCTTGACGAAAATTGGATCGCAAAAAATCGCAAGATTCTTCAGTCAAATTGATACACTTGAAGTGCCTAGCATTGAATGCTTTTACCTCCGGGCTGTGAACACTTGTCTGCAACTGTTAATTGTCCTGTATTCCTTCGGATCGGAGAGTCACGCCCATAAGTGGGCGGGTTTTCGCGCAGCCAGTAGAAAATGAGCTGAGCTGATGAGTCGACGATACAGATGTTCTGAAGGGCAGACTGCCGGTACTTACAGCTAAAATACGATGAACCAAGAAAGGCCATCCAAAAGAGAGAGAAACTCAGTTTTGGGGGGAGAGGGGTTTTTTTAATTTAGCTAACATAGTAACAATTTGGAATAGTTGATCAATGGGAGCTTCGTCCGATTTGAAGATTTGGAGGATTTGCTTTAAGATATTTTGAACGTTGTTCAAGTCGAAGATTTTGTCCATCTCTTTATAAAATTCGAGGAGTTGTAAGAACAGATTTGTGGACTGAGGACCACTCTTTCCAGGCTGCACGTGCACGAGTACTCTTCGGATATTCCTTTATCCGTCTTGTTACTCGTCGGGGCAGAGGTGGCATTTTTAGTGGGAAGAGCTGGGAAGTTTCTGTCATCAATAACGATGGGGGGGGGGGGGGGATTTTAGGTTTAGGTATGTAGTTAGTGGGCTCCTGGAACTTTTTACGGTTCCAGGGGTTTTGTGGGCAGTTTCGGAAGTTTGCAGGGTGGTTACCGTTACAATTGGCACACTTGGCCGGGATCTCTAAAGACTTTTCGCACTCGCGAGTTTGATGGCCTTCGCCACATTTTAGGCAGCGGTGGATATATTTAGGCAGCGGAATATATGATTAGAATAATATATCATTTACTCTGACTTGAAAGTGTCTGTTATTTAGGTATGAAATTAAAAGTTTGACAAGTGCGTCAGGGACTTTTAGAGTGAACAATTTGTAAGTTAATCCACAGTGCCACACTTTATCAAAGGCTTTTTGGATGTCAAGAAAAATTGCAGCTGTGGGTGTCTTATTATTAAAACCAGAAGAAATGTACTCTACCACTCTCAGCAATTGATGAGTGGTGGAGTGTTTTGGAATACAAATTATCATTTGTTATATATATGATAATTTATTTAAATATTTGCGGTACATAAAAAACATCATAAATATCATAAAATCAAGTGATATCCAGAATGGAACGGGTGAAATTCCCGCCAACTCTGTTGCAAAGCGTTAATAAACATTCAGGTTTTTTGTGGGTATTCCGGTTTGTCATTTAAGGTGAGAATAAATCCAAGTACTGCGCATGATCTTTGCATACAGAGCGTAGCTTCGCGGCATGCGTTGTTCTGATTGGTAACACAAAACGGCAATTTTGCTATATATAGAAAGTCTTTGTGGATACATCTTACACAAAAAATTATCCATGTAAAAACACCCGCACATGCATAGAGGAAACTGATATAAAATTAATTGACGCATATGACATCACCTTACCAAAAATAAAATTGTGCATTATGTCACAACACAATATGTGATAACCTTATGTGTAATAACCTCATAGAGGCCTATAAGAATGGTACTACCTAGGGTCCTCGATCACACAAATTGGCCTCTGAACAGATAGTTTCTAATGTGATTAAATATTCTACATTTACATTTCTATATAGTACTCGTATATATACATTTTATTCCACATATTTCTAAGTACATATTACATTATGATGTTACTAGATATTCTACATACATAGTTCAACCTAATTTATATTATTGGATTTTCTTATTTTCTTTTTTTTTAGTGTTGCTGTTGGGATTTAGCGAATAAGTGTTTTTGATAATGATTAAATTTCTTTATTCTAATGGGCGTAGATGTTTTATTTAAATAGAAGAGTTCAAACTAAAAGACTTTTATTGTAATTTAAACCTATATATTTAGAGCAGAGTTAACGATACGTTTGGCGTGCATTAATAAATATTCAATTTCAAAAAGAAGAAAAACAGTGACATAAACACATATTTAACATTTTCCTCGTTCTAATTTTTTTTATGCTTTGTGCAACGCTATTTAACTTCTATGAAATACAAAGCAAACTTTTGGATCAAAAGAATTTTTTCTGCCGCTGTAAATTGTTTCAGTTATATTTGCCCATTCATCAATATTCGATATGACTTCACATTTTATTACAGTTACGAATTTCATGGTATATATATATATATATATATATATATATATATATATATATATATATATATATATATATATATATATATATAATATATATATATTATATATATATATATTATATATATATATATGCATATATATATATATGTGCATATATATATATATATATATATATATATATATATATATATATTAATCTTTAAATAAATTTTAGTAATTTAGTTAATTTAAATATGTAAGCATTAACAGGTCTGTTCAACAGTAATTGTTGTATAATTTTGATTTCATGGTTTTCATGACCAAAATTATGATTTTAAGTTTTATGGTCAAAATTATGACTTCATAACCAACTTATGAAATAATGTGAGTTATTACCTCCTATCCTTCTCTAAAATACAAAATTGTGGATACTTTAGAAAATTATTAAAATAGCCATAGTTTGAATTTTGAAATTTCCAAAAATTTTCCTCTGTGAAATACCCCCTTCCCCCATCACAATTTATATGTCGCCAATAATGGCCATTTGTGCAGAACGAAATATTCCTTAGAGAAAAAGCCTGATCTGTGTATCTCCTTTTCTGTGCAAGTGCAGTTATAAGTTTCTTTCAGAAATCTGCATAAAAATCTGCATCAACTGGATTATATACCGGATGCAGTAAAAGTAAAAATGCAGTTACCCAAGCATAAATAACGAATTCAGTGCAGATTTCGCAAGAAGCATAATTTTCCCTGCAAAATCGATAAAAATGGTTAAAAACGTAGAAAGCATAGCTCTTGAGGTCGTCGCAGAACAATAAAAGAATGGAAAATATATTTTCGTGAATCATTGGTTTTATCTCTCATTTTCTTTTCCTGATATTTATAGATTTATGCATGGTGGGTCTTTTTTTTCTTTATTTTATAAAAACAAAGAAAAATAGGTCCTTACACCGAAGTAAAAGGAAGCAACAAAAGAATTCCTATATATATATATTTTACAACCTTTTATTTAACTTGTTCTGCTGCGTGTTTTTAAAAACTTTTACTTAATTTAATCTGATATGTGTTTTTACAAACTTTCAATTAACTTGATCCGTTGTGTGTTTTTACAAACTTTTACTTAACTTGATCTATTGTGTGTTTTTACAAACATTAATTAAACTTGATTTGATTGTTTTTCAGTGTAATTTAAACGTTTAAAGACCTAACACATAAGGTTCCCTTAGAAATAGTGACTGGAAATTTGATATCTTGTCGTCTTTTGTGGTACATTTTAATTCATTGAATGCATTTTGAGTCTTATTTGGATAGCACAGGGGTGCTTATCCCGGGCGTGACTGCTTCACTATTTTTGCATGGTTCTAAGCACATGGTGACATAGGAATTAAGAACTCGGGCATTTTGTTTCCGGGCTGTAAAGACGGACCGAAATTGTTAACTGTGACTGTCTTCTTACTCCAACAACGTCAATAAATTGTCTTGGACATCACTGGATTCCATGTGCACAGCATAATTTAAAATTTTTACTCAAGTTGTTTAATTTTGGATATTGCCAATTCAAAATTAACAAACAATTTTTAACTGTAATGCCAAAACTTGTTCTGTTTTGGCAACTCCTCTCAAAGTTTACTCTGGACGGTGGCATCACGAATGACAAAAACTTAATTCCCATTAAGTCAAGCGTCAAATTATTGCGTCAATAATTTTTGACTGGTTGTCATGCTGAGTGCTCAACTTTATACTAAATAACCTTGGGGTTGGCACGTATTGGACCCGCCATAGAAATGTACAGAGTGTTGGGAAATAACTCGAGAATCGGAGCAGCCAGAAAGCCTAAATTTAATATATCGTTGTCCTTTGGTGTGTTTTAAATCTCTGGGTTTAGAACTTTATCGAGCCAGCCCGTCCTAGGCCCGCCATGGGAATGTATTTTTTTTTCAGAAAATAACTGAATAGTCGGTGTAGCTAGATAGCTAATATTTGATATGTTATTGTATTTGGTATATCGTTGTATTTTAATTTTTGGGGATTTTAAATCTCATTATATCCTCGACCAGCCATAGGACTGCACTCGCTTTATGAGAATAATTCAAAAACCGGAGCAAATAGAAAATCCAAATTTGGTATGACGTTGTCTTTCATACATTTGGCTTACATACATTTTAGTAACAACATTTTTCATACATTTAAGTAACATACAAGTAATTAAAATGTGTGCTTTCAAAATACTACGTTTTTTGCCTTTACTTGTTAACTCTCTCATACTATTGTATGGGGGAAGTATTGTTTTCCAAAAATTTCAGATATTTTGAGGGAACAACACGTTTTAAGACCTCCTGACCTGACTTTGAATATTGTTGGAACGATGTTTATGTGTGTATGTGTGTGTATGTGCATGAAGTGTGTCCAACATAACACAAATACGATTGAACATAATGACGTTAAATTTTGGTATAGATACATTCTGTGAAAAGCTAGAACCGGATTGAGTTTTTTTTAATTCTCATGAGTGTAACTTAAATAATTCTAATTTTAGGATTTTCGTGGTATTATTTCTTAGAGAAGGTAATGATAATCGCCAGAGATGGAACTGGTCAATGATGGTACTATCTATATACAGGGTGTCCCAAAAACATTGACCTCGGCTTTTATTCTTTAAATATGGATCTTGGATATATATAATAAATTACAAAGTCGCGTAGAAAGAGGTACAGAATTTTATGAAATAGATAAAAATTTTCAGGGAATCAAATTGCAAGAAATACAAAATTTAAATTTGCATACGGTCCCCCGTACAAAAAAGTTTCCCAGTAAGTAAAATGTGCCCCATACACTAATAAGGTGATGTACAAAATTTCAGCATTTTATTATAAAAAGTACCAGAGATATATTTGAACAAAGTTGGTGAGGGATTAATCAGAAATTAAAATGTAAAGTGAAAATGACGCAACGCAGAAATGCATAGGCAAATAATATCTGTTTCTTGTCTTTAATGGATCTTTGACATGGATGGAAAACATTTTAAACAAGCTTTCTACTCTTTGTGTAACGTTATTATTTCTACACAGTGTAGATATTTTGTACCAATAAATTGCAAAATTATTATTTATTTATGTAATCATTGTTTTCTTTCGTAATTTCTGTATGACCCCTGAAACGCGATCTGCCGACAGGATTTTTCCCCTCTGAGAACCCATGTCGATGCAAAGAAAAGTGGTTTGAGTCAGATTTTTATCTTTTCGTATCTCTGAGACTTTTTATCATAAAATGCTGAAATTTTGTACATTACCTTATTAGTGTATGGGGCACATTTTACTCATTGTAAATGTTTTTGTACGGGTACCGTATAAAAATTTAAATTTTGTATTTCTTAAAATTTAGGTCCCTTGAATATTTTAATCGATTTCATAAAATTATGTACCCTTTTGAACGCAACTTCTTAATTTATTATATATGTCTTGGATCGATATTTAAAGAATAAAAGCCGAGGTCAATGTATTTGGGATACCCTGTATACGAAATGGGAAGTCTGTCAGGCTATTTGTCTGTTTCATATACAGAGCCACAGTTTTTGGCGGATTTTCTTTTTCAAATTTGACACAGTTATTTTCTACTTCACTGTGCGTAACCCCATCTATGTTTTGGGTTTTTATGACCAGGGGTTTTAGAGATATTAAAATAATGCCCGCAATTTAACCTTCTATATAAATAACATAATGCAGACGGTATATTTACCAAAAAAACAGTTTAAGAAAATGATATCGTGTTGCAACAATTAATTCCATTGTTCTTATACAGCAGATGATTTTAATAAACACTTTACAATAGTTGAAAAGTGTTTATGACTTTGTTCATTCTGTCTGTTGTTCGCACGATAACTGCCGTAAAAATGACTATATCAAAATTGAAATTTTAGTATGTTGTGGAGAGGCTCTGTGGGACATATGGGAATGTAAATGAATGATATAACCCAATTAGTTTTGGATTGAACCCGGGTTGAAAAATACATTGAACCCTATGGGATCTAATTGTTCAAACATTTTTAAGAAAAGTTAAAATTCACAAATTGCTTCGAAAATTTTAGCAAATATTCGAATTAGTTCATAAAATATATAAAAAAAATTTAGCAAAATATGCACTGTAGTTTTTTAAATAAAAATTAAAATAGTAATTACACCCATATTTTATGAAGAGATCACGTGACCCACTTTAAAATTAAATGTGGCATCCAGCTTTTTTTCCCAGTGTCAAAATCGTGATTTTTAAAGTTCTTTTAAATTTATATTTAGTGCTGCATCCGTCCTAAAAACCCCTTTTTTTAGTATTTTCTGTGCATCTATATTCTGTGCCAACGCAATTACAATATTTTTTAGTTTAAATGATCATCACACTTTGATTATTTCTACAACGAAGCCGAATTTAATGGATGCAGAATGTAAACAAGCTATTGTAAGATGAGTTGTATAAAAATTGCTGAATTTTTTTCACGCAAAAATATTTAGCTCTTGAGTCTGGAATAAAAGTGCTTGACGATTTATATTTCGATGACGTCATTTGAATGAAGTTCATGTTTTTCAATGAAGCTTTAAGTTTTCAAATATAATAAATTTTTGTAGTACTGTGATAATTTCAAATATATCACAGCTGAATGTATCGCATTTCAGAGATGTTTAAATAAATTTGCATTTCAGTTGGAAAGTGTTTCATAATCAATGTTTTAAGCATGATTGCTCTTTCTTGTTTAACTTATCTGATTCAAATAATGAACACACACAAATGGATATGAAAATTAAATTTTATAAATGAACCGTATTGCATTTTCAATTGGATTATTATTTGATAAATTTCGACCCTGGAATTTAAGTATGGAGTTAAAAGTATTCTAAGTCCAAAGACGTAAGATTACGGGAATATTTTATTTTTAACTCTTTCATTAATGTTTCAATCATTTCTTTTTTGTGTGTGTGTGTTAAAATTTTTTTAACTTCATGTATTTTTGTTTTATATTTAGCCCATTGTTAAACCAGGGTAAAATTAATACATGTATATCGTACTGCCAAATCTGCCTGAGAAGAAAATATTTAAAGCGAGAACAGATATTTTCATTCTTCGTTTTAGGGGAACAGAATTTAATGAATAAACTGTGAAACATTTTTTTATATTGCTATACTTGTTATTTTATATTGCTATACCTGTTACTGTCATTGAATATGAGAATACAATAACATTTTAGAACTTTTTTTTAATTCGTATGTTTCAGAATATGTTTAAATGATATTTGCAACGGGGTAAAAATGTTTAAAAATGCGTAATGGGAGTAATTTTTGTTGCAATATTCTTTATGTATAGTCTTCAATTGATCATATATTTACCAAACTTCATATATGGGTATATTGGTTTACAAATTAGAGACAAGGATGTTTCATTCTTCAGATTCGCCTCCGCTTAAACTTTTTCTTTTTAAAGGGGATTTGAATTTAATGTTTTAAATGAAATTTTTTTTAACAATGAATGTAAATTCTAGTATATTATATGTGTATATGCGAGAATTGATAATTTATCTACGCTATAGATATTATTGATATCATTACAGATAATATATATATATATATATATATATATAATTGAAGAATTTTTATTTTACTTGTATTATATATGCTACCTGAGATTGGTCATTAATAGAAAATGTTCTGTATAGCAAAAGTGAAAGGAAGATGAACTGAAATGTAAATGTGACATCAAAAATACTATACGACAAGCAGTTGAATATTTTAGAAAAACATGATAAGTAAACATTATAAATAAAACAGGTACTGAATTGCTATAAAATACCCCTTTTTTTCCTGTTCCATATATAAGCTAAGGAATGGAAACATATATAGAGAGAGAAACAGACATACTGAAAACAAGGGCAGAAGGATTAGTGAGATTGAGAAATGCCACGCTTACAAAGATAATTATTGGAAAAGCTATTTGCTTTGAGCCTTTCTCAAGCCCAATCTTAAGCACAAGAAAGAATATATATATATATATATATACTTGTATATGTATATGGTATATATACGCATATTACCATAGATATATATATGTATATACCTATATATATATATATATATATAAGTATATACATATATATATATATATATATATATATATATAAGTATATACATATATATATATATATGTATATACTTATATATATATATATATATATATATATATATATATATATATATATGTATATATATATATATGTATACACATAGGTATACCTTGATCATAATACAGTATAGATTAAAAAACATCCATAAGTACACATACCTAATATTGCTAGACGATTAGAGGATTATTAGTCTTTCAATAGGAATAATTTCCACATACCTATAAACGAGAAAACATTAGATTATGCACATTTGCATGTGAAAACATATTCATATATATATTTCAATTTTATTTCTTACATCTTTTGCCTCGTTCAATATTTCATGCATTTTTTTAATAATTTCTTGAATATGTTTTTATGTGTGCTTTTTATATTAATATCGTTACTGCTAGTGTAGTCTTATTCTATAGTTAACTAATCAACTGCACACTTTTTTCATTTATATAGATAAGTTAACCGCTAATATTTTCTTTGTTTATATATTGTACATATCTACAGTTACCTAGGTTAAAACTTTAGCTTAACTTGGATGTTAGAGTTAGGTTATTAGTCATTTCAATTGTTAATACATTGTATACATCGTTTTTAAATATCCACATAAATTAATTATATATATATATATATATATATATATATATATATATATATATATATATATATATATATATATATATATATATATATATATATATATATATGTATATATATATATATATATATATATATATATGTATAAATATAATGTATATATATATATATATATACGTGTGTGTGTGTGTATAGGTATACATTAAGCTACTTTGGGCCCATATTATCTGAAGAAAACGAACTACATGAGACTAAAAATAACAAATATACTTGAACTCTATTCGAGTTTCATTCTATAATACTTTCATTCACGCAAAACCATTTCGGCGCCATCACACTGGAATCACCGTCATATTTTTATTATAATTTTTACTCCTTTAAAAACCTACATACTTTCATGGAATATTCAATTTTGCGTGTTACATAGAAAGAAAAATGCTGTTTTTATTTCAGTTAAATCACTCCCTTTTATTTTTATATCTTTCTACTTACATACAGATCTTTTATACATAAGAATAAAATAAACAGATACAGTCGCAAATTAAGGGAGGGAAAAAAAGAATTGACTTTGTTATCTCTTACGCAGACATACACACGCGATCCACTTGGAGGAGGCATTTTATTAACAGCTTCAACGAACGCCAATGTCATTTCCTATCTCTTTCCCAGATAAGACAATGTCTATGTTGTTCGCTATTTTGTCTGTTATTTACAAAGAATATAATTCTTAGTTCAGCATTATTTTATTGAACTACATGTGCATATTAGTAACTAGTGAAAAGTGGAGGCTTGTTTAAGCGGATAAATAGTTTTAGAACGTGAAATTTATGAATCAGACGATCGAAAATTCGAGCTGATTAAATGTAATATTTATATAATGCACCCGAAATTGAAATAATAACTTTTTCTCCAGTCAGGTGGCAACTAATAAACCCTCAAATATATATCGCAAATATCGTCTATTGTTTTCAGTACGACAGACGATAATTACAGGCCTTCTTTTTTATCAATCTAAGAACATGGGTGTTTTCTAATAGTGGACAGACGACATATCTGTATTTATTACATGGTTTATAATTTCTTGCATAGCTGATATATCAAATACATATTTAAAATAAATTATGGTTATATATTTATTCTGAGCTGAATAAACTCTTTTATGTGCTTCATTTTTATCAAGTACAGAAGGCAATGCCATACAGACATTATTTTCTAATTACAGACATTATTATCCAAAAATAAATAAATAAATAAATAAATTAATTAACGATGTCACCTTTTATTTTATTTTTTTAAATTTTCGTACATTTTAGATGTGGACGCATTTAGGGAATAGAGTTTTTGTGGAGTAATTTAAATGAAGGCGCATTTATGAAATATCCAGCATTAGACACATTTAAGAGATATAAATTGTATGTGTTAACAATTCAGGTGAAGGTGCATTTATGAAATAGCCAGCATTAGACACATTTATGAGATATAAGTTTTATGTGTTAACAATTCAGGCAAAGGTGCATTTATGAAATATCCAGCATTCGACACATTTATGAGATATATGATTTCTGTGTTAACAATTCAGTTGAAGGGGCATTTATGGAATATTCAGTATCCTGGTTTCTAAGCTACATTTTAATTTAAGGCGTATTTATGGAATCTCCAACATTGCATACATTTATGAGATGAGTTTCTGTGCTGCATTCTGGTGCGGCCTGACCCACCGGGGTACCGGTACATATCCCTGTGCCCCCGCCCTCAATAGAAACTTCCGTCAGCAATCCCACAGTGCTTCTGGCGGCAAGAAAAAAAAATCATTGATGTGGCGCTCTTTAGTTGGTCCACCACCCTCCAAGGTGACTCAAGCCGGGCCTGTCCAACATTACATACATTTATCAGATATTGAGTTTCTGTGCTACATTTGAGCTTGAAGACGCATTTATAGAATTTCCTGCATTAGCCATATTTATGAAGTATCCTGTTTCTATGCTGTGTTTGAGTTAAAGATGAATTTATGGGATATCCAACATTAAACACATTTATGAGATATTAATTTCTTGCAACCATTTAGTTGCAGATGCTTGCCATTTGAGGAATGAAAATACCTTCATCCAAGGGGGGGTAGGGTAATTTGAACCTTTAACTATATGTTTTAACTTCATACAAAGCATTTTCTTATTATTATTCAGCCCAGAACGTCCGACCTACCAGAAGGTGTAAGGTATCTGTTGGGACGGCCGGGAAATGTCACCAAAATTACACCGGAACCCAGTCGAGGAGGCACCCACAGAGACAGCACCGTGCTTCCCCTACCACCAACCTTTCGGAGGGACTTACGGAATCACATATGTAACGTTCCCATACTCCGCGTGAACACAGGGAAAGTTTGGGAAGAGTCAAGAATTGAACTCGATCGTCGGAGTGCCATCCCTGAGAGCTAAACACTGGACTGTCCCACCCCTTTTATAAGGCTTTTCTCCCTCAAAAGAAAGGAGTGTTCATCATCTCTAATGTTTGAAAAACATTGTATTAAACGCCATTTAACGAAGATCCCATAATAATGACAATAAAACACAACAGAATGTACTCAATTTAGCGTTCCTCCAATACCAATGCTTATAGAGAAAAGAAAAAAAATATATAATTTTTTTTCTCCTCTCCGAAACTTTTCTCCTCCATGCTGAGTATCTGTCAGGAAATACAGAAATAGAAAATGTGTTTCTTTTTTTTTCCTACGCCATAAACAAAAGTGGCTTTGTTTATGTTTCCGTATTCATTTATACAAGTTTTTTGAATAGGCACACATCGATATTTATGTGTATAAATATGAAAGCTTTATGTATTTCTTTACATATGGGGAAATTTTTTTAACGTGCTGCAGTGCATAATTTTTACAATACGAGAATAGATTTTGTGTAGTGTGAAAAATAACTTTGTGAAAAATTTTCCAGTGTTGCTGTTGGGATGTAGTGGATGTATGATTTTTCATAATGATTAAATTTGTTTATTCTAATGTTTGTAATTTTTTTTATGTAATTGAAGATTTCGGTTTTCAGTCTTTCTGTTGGGATGCAGCGGATATATGATTTTTCATAATAATTAAATTTGTTTATTTTAATGTATGCAAATGTTATACTTTTTTAACACTTCACAACAAAGTTGAAAAGTGTTTATGACTTTGTTCATTCTGTCTGTCTGTCTGTCTGTCAGCACGATAACTGCCGTAAAAATGACTTAATCAAAATGAAATTTTAGTATGTTGTTCAGACAGTCTGTAGGACCTATGGGAATATAAATGCATAATATCACCCAATTAGTTTTGGAGTGAACCCGGGTTGAAAAAATGAAATACATTGAGCCCTATGAGACCTAATTTTCCAAACATTTTTTAAGCGGATTTAAAATTCACAAATTGCCTCGGAAATTTTAGATAATATTCAAATTGTTCTATAAAATATATAAAAAAAAATCAGCGAAATATATTCAGCAGTTTTTTAAATAAAAATTAAAATAATAATAACACCTCTTATATGAAGCGATCACGTGACCATGATATGAAAAGATCACGTGACCCACTTCAAAATGATATATGGCATACATCTTGTCTCAAAATCGTGATTTTTAAAGTTTTTTTTAATTCATATTGAGTGTTGTATCCGTCCTATAACCAGTTTATTTCTGCTTAAATTCTGTGCATTTACATACTGAAACAACGCAATTGCAATATATTTGAGTTTAAATGCTCATCCAAATTTGATTATTTCTACAACGAAGCCTATTTTTCACCTATGTAAAATGTAAACACAAAATATGTAGAATGAGTTGTATTAGAATTGCTGTATTTCTTTAACACAAAATCATTTATTTCATGGAGTCTGCATAGCTGATATGAATGAAATATTCATTGATTTTACAAAGAGAAGGATGATTTTTTTCGATAAAGTTTTACGCATAGAGTTTAGTTACTTGTAGCTCCATGGTCTTAATTTTTAAATAAAATAAATTATTATAGTATTGTGATGAATTAAATGAATGGGAACTTGTTTATGAATGAAATGCTGCTTTTATAGAGAGAGCCAGGCGTGTTATTTTTTCTATGACGTCATTTGACTGAATTTCAGTTGTTTTCGATGAAGTTTTCAAATATAATAAATTATCGTAGTATTATGATAATTCTAAAATTATTACCGAGGAACGTATCACATTTTAGAGATGTTTAAACCAGGCAATTTATATTTCAATGCCGTCATTTGAATGAAGTTCATTTTTTTCGATGAAGGTTTAAGTTTTCAAATATAATAAATTAATGTAGTATTTGTGATAAGTTTTAAAATATTACCGAGGAATGTATTGCATTTTAGACATGCTTAAATAAAATTGAATGGAAGTTGGAAAGTGTTTCATAATATATGCTTTAAGCATGATTGATCTTTCTTGTTTTTTTAATTGAAGAAGTCGGTTTTCAGTTTTGTTGTCTGGATGTTGATATTTCATATTGATTAAATTTGTTTATTCTAATGTTTGTAAATGTATTTTTTTTAAATGAAGATTTCGTGTTGAGAGTATTTTCCTGTAAATTAAGCTCCTTAATGAAATGTACACAATACATTTTCTGTGTATGAGTTGTCCGTCGTCCCCTCCCCCCTCACACACACACAAGCAAAATACAAAATTTAGAAAATTTCATAAAATTACTAAAATAGTCATTTTAAACTTTGAATTTTCCCAAATATTTTCAGCGGAGAATCCCCTCTTCCTCCTCATTTTATATATTTTATTTTCTTGGCGTAACCCCAAGGTACACGAACTACATTCGTGATACACGAACCACCAATGATTTTTGGGTCTTTTTTTCACACTTATGTGGTCTCAAATCTCGCGTTAAATTCTTAAAAATATGCTTACCAAAATATGAATATTTCATGCAGTTTTAAAATATATTCATATCAAACACCGCGTGTTTCATTGCATATTCATCGAATCGTTTTCGTCCACAAGAAAATCATTAGTGCACCACCTCTGCATAATGATGCCAAAACATAAAAAGTAATGTTTGGGAGAAACAAAGAGTCATTTCTTATTTGCTCTTCACGGCCGAAAACTTTTTAACAAGGGACCCTAGCATGTTTCCATACTAAGTGACTAAGAAAATGCCCCATTTTGCATAATTAGTTAGTTAAATTTCGGATGCAATCTTGTGCGAGGGAAAAAGAAATGCCATCACAACCATCTGTTAAATAATTTGCCATACATGCATTCATGCTTGAAATTACCATTGTAAAACTATTACGTAGACGCTGGAAATGGTGCCTCACGTCATATCGTGAATTCTATTTTGTCGGATATACATATCCGTTTACAACTTTGAGTATATATATGACTAACGTATTGCAACGTAAAGTAGTGAATTTCGAGTTCTCGTCAGGTTTTGATAATATGAGCACAGCAGAATATACAAATTATAGTACTTTAACTTTTATTTATGAAAATAATTTACTTTTGAAAATGTATGAGATTATGTAGTTTCAAGTATTTATAATATACTAGAAAACGTTGCCAGGGCCCGGGCCCGGCCCCACGTTGCCCGGGATTTCAAATAAGGATTAATTGAATATCATTTATTAAATTATACAAAAGGCGTAATTGCAACACGCTATGCCATGCCATCTTTATCATTTAGATGGAACGCCTAAAACCAAATAACGCTTTTACAACGAATACGTGACGGTTTCCCACAGCAACGGATAGGTTGTGATGCTAAATGCACACACACAAACACTTCCTTTAATATGTAAGATAACAGCACTACTTATATCCCGTTTCAAAAATTGGCTAAACACAATATATGAGTTATTAACTAAACACAATATGTATATGAGTTATTCGCTAAACGCAATATACGAGTTTTTCGCTAAACGTAATTTATGAGTTATTGGCTAAACACAATATACGAATTTGAAGTATCTTTGTCGAAATAAAACTGATAGCGAAAGAAATCGATAATATCAATAATTCCTGTAAATCCCGTCAAAAGTGCAATACCGCCCATTTTATGTAATTTATTGTCATATCCGTTTCTTATTTAAATTGAAAAAAAAAAACTTAAAAATATCATCTGTCGTATAAACGCATTTGATATAATATCGTTGCTGAGCAGCATGATATAACTTTCTTCAAATACATTTGAAAAAATATATCGTCTGCATAATACTCTATGAAAGGTTCGTTTTCAATACTTTCCAACATAATTGAAAAGTGTTTATAACTTTGGTCATTCTGTCTGTCTGTCTGTCAGTTCGCACGATAACTACCGCAAAAAGAACTTTATCGAAATGAAATTTTAGTGTAGTGCAGTACGGTCTGTGGAATGTCTGCGGATGAAAATGAATAATATCACCCAATTAGTTTCGGAATTAACATTTGAATTCGGTTGAAAAAATTAAATACATTGAACCCCATGGGACTTAATATTTCAAACATTTTTAAGCGGAGTTAAAATTCACAAATTGCTTCCAAAATTTTCGGAAATATTCAAATTATCACATAAAATGTGTAAAGAATTTCAGCTAAGTACGTTGGGTAGTTTTTAAAATAAAAATTGAAATAATAATTACACCCATATTATATGAAGATATCACGTGACTCATTGCAAAATAAAATATGGCTGCCACTTTTTTCCGCTGTGTATACCGTAGATGTTTAAATTTATATTTAGTGTCTCATCAGTCATAAAACCCCTGTATTTTTACGTATTATCTGTATATCTAAATTCTGTGCCAACGCAATTGCAATACTTTTGGTTTTAAATTATCACTAAACTGTTTTTATTCCTACAACGAAGCCTAATATTAACGCTAAACTGTGGCGTACAGAATGTAAACAACTCAAACGATTGTAAGGTAAGTTGTATAAGAATTGCTGAATTTTCCTTCCCCCGTAAAATTCTTTAGCCTTGGAGTCTGGAATATAAGTGATATAAATGAAATATTAATTGATTTTACATAGAGAGGCAGACGATTTATATTTCGATGACGTCATTTGAATAAAAATTATTTTGTGTAACTAACATTATCTTATTTGATGAAGTTAAGTTTTCAAGTAGTAGTATTGTGACAATTTATAAACATGAGCGCTGAATGCAATACATTTTAGTGATGTTCATAACAAATTGCATTTCAGTTGGAAAGTGTTTCATAATTAATGCTTTAGGCTTATATGATATTTCTTGTTTATTAATATCTCGACAATCCCTGGTTCTAGAATTTCGAAGCTAGAATGTAAGTGGGGCTTTTTCAAGGTTACACACATATTTTCATGAAATTCGGTGCAAGTCTTTTTCCTTAATGAGGAGACACACACACAAGCAGATTTTCAATTTTCTTTATATAGATATTACTGTCATTTTTCCTGTAATATTTCCGATCAACTTTGGATGACTGCCGACATCGTTTGAAAAAAAAAATTCTATTGTTAAAGCTTTAAGCGTTTTAAGTTCAAGGAAGAAAATACTAGCAAAGTTGTGCATTGGCATGTTCTCGAATACTTTAAAAATTTTCTTTTTCTCTCTTGCGCATTAAGACCTATCTCATTTTAAATCTATAATAAGTATTTAACGCATTTTCATATCTCTAGACCTCTCAGAATCCCCCTTCTAACCTAGAAGATAAAATCTTTACACTCTTATAGTATCGATCGCGTGACAGACTTTCGACCACCTGTTGGACCACACTGACTTATGCTAGTCTTAAGTTTCATATGACTATCTAATTATGCGATCATAAAATTTCAATCTTCCGTGTTGAGCCTTACATAGCGATCAGAAATTAAAATATATTAAATTCAATAATGTACTTGAATTTTTCTGAAACTTAATAAAAGAAATTTCATAATTTTTTTTATAAAGATAATAATTAATAAAGGCATAATCTTTACACACTTATGGATTGTGGGACAAATTTTCAACCACCTGATTTATTCTATTCCATCTAATTATGCAATCATAATATTTAAATCTTCTGCGTTGGAATTTCCATCATAAAGAAAGCAATAAGGAATTAAAATATATTAAATTAAATAATTTGCTTGAATTTTTCTGAAACTTAAGAGAACGAACTTGATAAATTTTAATTTAGTAATTATTCCAAACTTTTTCTATTCTTATGGTATCGATCACATGACAGACCACCTGTTTGACTTCTTTGATTTTTACGCTCTTATTCTTAAGTTTCATATGACCATCTTATTATTCGATCATAATATTTAAAACTTTTGTCCTGTTTGACTTTGATTTACGCTCTTATTCTTAAGTTTCATATGACCATCTTATTATTCGATCATAATATTTAATACTTTTGTCTTCGGGTCTTCCACTGTTGTATCGCGATCATAAATTGAAATATCTTAAGTTAAATAATGTACTTTGAATATTTCTAAAACTTAATTATATTATATTATTTGTTTTTTTTTTAGAACTAAAGTAGTTTTAGATCATTCATATTAACAAAATGAGTGTTTACCCTCGTTGGTAGTTAATACTCTGTTTTATTTATCCTGAAGAAGAAAGTTCTTCTCTGACTTAAAAGCAGGTTAATACCTTCATCAACCTCTTTACGCTATAACCTAGTTGTGAATTTATATTTCATCTGTTATCAAATGGTTTTACATCTTTAAAAAAGCAAAGAATGAATATATATATATATATATATATATATATATATATATATATATATATATATATATATATATATATATATATATATATATATGTCTGTGTATAATTAGGCTGCACCCTCGAAACTCGCTATGTGTATATCATGTGAAGAATTATGTAAATGAATTTGACAGCAAAAACTATATTTCATTAAAAATTGGTGGCAGCAGCTGTCTCTTTGCAGCCAGAGAGAGCAAAATGAGTGAGTTTTCTACTCCCACTGACATCGGGCGCGATAGCCCATTGGTTAGTGCGCTGGAGTTGCATTCGGTTGGCCCGGGTTCGATTCCAGCCACTGCCAAAACTGCCGCCGTGTTCATGCGGAGTACGATCACGTTAAACATGTGGGTCCGAAAGTCCTTCCGAGAGGTTGGTGGTAGGGGAAGGAGGGTACGGTCCCTGTGGATGCCTCCCCCACTGGGTTCCGGTCTAAATTGGGAGGCACTTCCCGACCGTCCAAACAGTTACCTTAAACCTTTCTGGTAGGTCGGACGGTCTGAGTTTCAACAACAACAACAACTCCCACTGACATCATATGCTCAGAGTCAGGTAAAAAAAATATTAAGTCAGGCAAGCCCTGGACGAGAAATCCTCCTTCCAATTTCATCGTTCCATTCTGCAGTTTCATATAACCATCTGATTCTATGGTTATATTTCTTGAAATTAAACGGCCATCAAAGACAATAATAAACGGTCGCCAAAAATTGGAATATTTTAAGTACCTTAATTTATTTTATCTTTTCTGGAACTAATTAAAAACAAGCAATTTAGAATTACGGCCCACCTGTACAGTAGGTGGAAGCGTTAGAGACATTACTGTCTACATGCTGGACTTACATTGGATCTCATAGATCCAATCTAAGTCCAACATGTAGGATTCTAAGGATCCAATGTAAGCCTAACATCCTAAGGATCCAATGTAAGTCCAGCATGTAGGATTCTAAGGATCCATTGTAAGCCTTGCATCCTCAGAAACCATTGCAAGATCTAGTAGGATACAATGTGGGACTGGTCTCTACTGAGGTCAATTAGGCAAATTGTTGAACTGGAACATTTCCGAACCTTAGAAGAGTATATATTTACCAGTCAACAGTTATCGCTTATGAAAAAATGGAGTTGTTAAAAATATTGAATATGTATTACATATTTTTTTTTATTTTCCCCTTTTATTGACAATATTTTTATTGTTTTGTGAGTTCCTGTTACCAATATCGAATTTGCCACATCGTTTCGTTTGTGCAAACTGTGTCTTGTTGAATTTCTAAATTTAAATGATTATGTGCCGCATGTGAATACGCTCTTCGTGCCGCACTGTGATGAACTCGGTTAGTGAAGTCGATTGGAGTTGCATGCCGGATGATTGAAATTACACGACTATTGCAGCATCTAACCGGGAGTATTTAAGCGATGGTTTCTCAGTGAGTGGCTTTACTAATGGTAGAGCTGTGTTGATTCGGTTACCAGTGAATGTGTGCCTCTCGGGTCGGATAACAGGTTCACGTGTTCAATTTCGTAACATTTTAAGTTGAGTCAATAGAGTAAGGCATACAGATGATTTTCATTACATAAATTGCTAAATTAGCAGCAGCCTTATCTGTCATGACAAGCGTCATGTTGGATTGGCGTAGTCGCTCTTCCTAGTGAGATGTGTAGTCATTATACGTTTTCCTGATTGCTTTCGGATTCCCTGTTCTCATATGAGTAAGTCCTGACATAGATGAGCTTGTTTAGCCATAGAAGAGCTTGCTTAGCCATAGATGAGCTTGTTTAACCATAGATGAGCTTGTTTAGCCATAGATGAGCTTGTTTAGCCAAATAGATCTATGTCCAAAGCGGCTACCGAAGATTTACTGTGTAGCAATTCGATCAGCCTCTGCCTATTTTTCCTTTTTCGCCTTGGAAGTACTGTTTTCCTCCCCGGATGTGTTATCGTATCATCTCCTAATGTCCTGGATAGTGAAGTACTCGTTGACTTTCCTATGGTGCTGTGGAACTTGAGAAATGCGTCGCGTGTTGGTCCACTATTCCGGCTGGTCTGACACAGCTTCTAATCCATTGTAATATATTTCCTGATTTTTGCCTATACCTTATACTTTTGCCTATAGCTTAGCCTATATGTATTTTGTATGAAACCTTAATTATCGTTTAACTTTACTACAAGACCTCACTTTTATGATTAATCTCACAACCTGCTGTAAGCAATAATGAGTAATAAAGTTTAGTTTAGCTTAAAACTTCTGATTCTCACTTCGTACTATTGCCTTCGGACGTGACAGTTTTCCTCACTGCACAACCATGCAATTTCAAGGCGCATTAATATGCCACTATTCACCCTTTAAGAATCACAGATTTAGACGAAATAATTAAACAATAAATTTATGCATCCATGAAATCAAGAATGAAAGATGCTATGCCCCCAATGACACATTTAGACACCAATTAATTTCAATTTCAAAATGCCTTTAATTGAGTTTTAATTATTAAAATATTTAAATATTAAAATGTTTTGTAAACTTTTGAGGCGGTTTTGACTCAAGAGTTTTGTTCGCGGCTTTTTAATTTAAATAAAAATATAAAATATTTGTGTATTTATGATGTAAATTACAATCTTTCAAATGCAGGCATCAGTTTTGAAGAAGGAGATGTTTAGAAAATATGTCTACGGTACCTATCGTTTGATACAGACTTATCAGTTTCGAAGAAGGAAATGTTTAGTATAGTTAGCACGTTCAGCTCCCGAAAAACTTGTTCCTTTAATTTTTTTTTTTTTTTTTTTTTTACACTAAGCATTTTCCGGCCACACAAACAGCAACCATAAGCCTTCGGGTTGGTCGTATGGTCTGGGCTTTCTACACTAAGCATTTTAGTAGTTTTTTACATATGGTAATCCATTTTTTATGCTTCGCTTGTTTTCATCATATTTTGCTTTTATTTAGTTTATATTTTCCTTTAATTTGATATTTTATTCCCTTAACAGAAATGTGTCTATTTCTTCCTTACTCTAATTTAACATTATTTCCTTATTTTTGGTAGTAATTTAACAATATAATCTTAATTAATAATATTTCTATTTCAGTCTTATTTTCAACTAGCAGTAAATCCGTTCTTCGAACGAAATATATAATATAAAGAAAATTAAAATTCACAATTACGTGCAAACTCTTATAGTTTTCAAAATTATATTGTTATCCAAAACATTCAATTAAATATTTAATTTAATTTTCCTAAAATGTATATAAGAATACTTATCCTCGCTATACGAAATTATCTTCACGTGCAGATCTGAAGAATAAAACTGCCTGGTCGTGTTCGTAAACAAATTTATAAAAATATGAAATTGAATCAATATATGTCAAAATGAAAGCGCTAAAATGGTTGTTTAACGATATACCAGTACTACTTTTATGCTGTTTCAATAATCCGCTAAACGGAATTTATGAGTTAAATACGATATATAAGTTTAAAAAGTTTGCCAAAATAAAACAGATGACGTTAGAAATTGAAAATACCAGTTATTGAAAACATAAATTTTGATAGTATAGATGCTTTGTTCCTCACCGTCTAAATAATTAACATAATCTTGTTTGAAAATTATATAAAGATGAGATATTTCAAAAAGAGTACTAGAACCATGTCTCTAATACAACAAAAGAAATCAGTGGAACTGTTTTTTTAATCTCTTAGAACTCGTCTTAATTGAAGGCCCGACATTGATTTTAAAAAATAGTCTTTTAATGCTCTAAGCTTTTCATACATGTTCCCAAATCAACTTCATGGCACTAAGCTTTTCTTTACATATTCAACTCATCATCAACTTTTTCAATCAGAAGGGGAAATTGTATGATCATCTCAGACCAAAGGATCATATTGAGATGATCTTTAGGATCTGAACAGTAAGATGATCTCTGGATTATCCAACTTCAAATTTCTTTTCATGGCAAGCTCATTGTGACGAATAAAATTAAAATATTTAATAGAGAATTAATTATTAGAAAAATAGCCCAACGAATTTTTAAAACCACGTTGACGGTAACACTAAAAAAGTTTCAAATATGCTTAAAATAGTAATACCACTCTGAAATATTGTTGTACCATATAAAGGGTTTAAAAATTAGTAAAAATTAAACAAATCATCTGCAATATTAACCCTTAAAGCTCGAAAGGCTCCAGTGCGGAGACATGTATAAATGTATAGAAATCGGAAGGCTCCACTATGTGGAGACATTTCTGTTATCTCTTATATAGTATATAGATAAATGAATCATTTTTATAATGTAAAATTTATACTACGTAAGTTTACGGCCCCAGCAATAAAACGTCAATGACAAATAGAAGAGGTTTGACTGTACGAATAAAAAAAAACAACATTTACCGCAACTAAACAAACAATTTTTTGCCGTGAAAGTAGCATTTTGCTATCTACCTGGAAAGACAAGCGAATTGTAACATTACTCAGAACTAAAAACAAAGCAGGGATGCAAAATGTCAGCAGAATAATTCGTGGTGGTGATACTCAACATGTTGATAAGCCCAGCGTGGTTTTAGACTACAATACATATATGGACGTCGTCGATCGAGCAGATCATTATGCTGCCTCCTAATGTTTTTTGCTCAAAAGCCTTAAATTGTGGCAAAAATTGTCTTTTTGGGAGTTGGAGGTTTGTGCAGTTTATAACCACACCCCCTCGATCTGTTGGTATATATTATAATAATAAATCCCGAGCTTTAAGAGTTAAATGTCCAATAATTTCTGAAGCATATATAGCTGAGACACATAGCACAGCGCCTTTGTATTGGACCACATTTTTTCCTTAAAATTTAAATACGACCAATACAGGTACGCGGTAGTAATCTTTTAAAATAATGCACATCTATTAAAGAGTCCAGACAAAGCATAGCGAATGAAATATTTTAAATAATATAAAGTTTCTAAATTTTTCTGGAATTGAGCAAAAATAAAATAATTAGAGAATTAATTGTGATGTATTTTCATAACAAAAGAAATCTGATATAGGCATCACATGACTTTCGCTACATAATGCAATGCATTTATCTTTTTTTAAAGCAAAAAATTACATACAAAATCCACCGCACAATGTTTTAACGTTGAATTGTACATTTTGCGATTTCTAGATGACAACATGTAAAACGTTTTCGAAACATTCAATTAACTTATATTTCGCGTAAGTCTAACTGGACCATTATCAAAATTGATACCATCCGCATTAAAGCAATATAGTATATATATTAACATCTTATGATTATATTGCTTTAATTTACTAATTAATTTATCAACTAGGGGCAATTTTAGTTAATTTAACATCAGTTTTGCAATTTTTGTGAAATTTTCATTAATTTAGCACCATTAAAACAGTGGCCAAGTTGGCGAAATCGTAAGTTGGCAATATCTTAAGTTGGCGATAATGCAAAACTATTATACACAGTGTCTTCTCTTGTGAATGAAACGAACTAGATCCACAAGACTTCTGTTAACATATTTATCCCATAATTTCGCATATTTCACAATTTATTGAACATGTTATAGAATAGTTAATATATTTAAATTTTAAGATTTTGATAAATTTATTTGAAAACCGTGTAATATCTCGAGAACGGTTCGTGCAAGCGTTCTACAGTTTGTATCATTGATTTTCTAATAAAAAAAATACTTAAGAAATGTTTATTTATTTAACATTATTTAAGGTTCTGATTTTTTCAATGATTTTTTTTTTCAAAATTCCCTTCGAAATTTTGGAAGAATTCCGGACAATCTATTGGGATTCCAGTATTTACCAATTCTAATAATCGTACAAAAATACGTTCGAAATGTTCCATTTGGTCCTGAGATATCGCATCCACAGATTCACACATACACACAGGCATCACCGCAATGAAAACAAAGTGTTCTATTCATAGTTCATGAATAAAGGCTTACCCTTGCCTCTCAAACTCGAATTCGATTTTTCCATCTCTTCGCAACACTCTCCTTATACATTTTACAATGTATGTAGGAAAAGCAAAAATTAAAATCATGAAATTTGAACTGGAAAG
This sequence comes from Amaurobius ferox, assembly GCA_951213105.1. NCBI lineage: Eukaryota > Metazoa > Arthropoda > Arachnida > Araneae > Amaurobiidae > Amaurobius > Amaurobius ferox. The sequence goes on along the minus strand of OX578155.1, from coordinate 77,722,681 downwards.
TACACTGCTGGCCCAGCCGTCCAAATTGCTGCTCATGTCTAAGGACGAGTCGGACGGTCTGGTCTGTCGACTACTTAAGTGGCGAACTTTGCCTCGAAGAAAATTTAAATTTTAACATGTCTTTTTCTAATTTACTATAATTTATGTCTTGAAATAATAAAATGTCATTTTTTTTTTACTTTTTAAAAGTCTCGCGTTTAAAAAGTTCGTTTGAAATTTTTTAATTCATTTAAATTTTTTGGAAAAAAATTCAGAAAATTAATGAGAAGCAAATTATTAGAAAATATTTGGTAAAATGTAAGTTCTTACGTTACTCTTCATTCAATGCGTCGCATGTGCTCACTGTAGCGCGTTTCGAAAAAGATGAGCAAATATAATGAAGCGCGCCGTAAATTTATTTTTCACTTTCTGAAAAATCATACGCATTTAATTGTTTTAATGCAAGTAACAACAGGCCAAAGAAAATAAACTTCCGTGTGACATTTTATTTCTAGCTAGTAATACATTAAAAAAAATTATTTCTAGCTATTAATTTTTTTCTAATTCTTACAAGCGGACTTGTTGTTAAAGCTGCAATGATCGTGCAGATGCAATAAGTAAGCAGATGCAATGAGCAAGCAGATGCAATGAGAAAGCAGATGCAATGAGAAAGCAGGTGCAATGAGAAAGCAGATGCATTGAGCGTGCGGATAGTTTCCTGATGGATGGAAGACCATATGCCTTCAACCATCCTCCACAGGTCGTCCTCTGTTTGAAGCAGGGGCAGGGCAGTCAAACGACAGTCAATCACTCCCCATACATGTTCGATGAGTGAGAGATCTGGAGACAGCGGAGGCTAAGGAAGCACCTGAATATCTTACAAGGCTTAGCTCCTGATGGCTGCCGTGTGCGGTCGCGCGTTATCTAGCTGGAAAATAGCATTTTACAACCGCTGGAAGTAGGGAAGTGCAACCTACCGTAGCACCTCATCCACATATCGTCTTGCCGTCATTGTACCTCTGATACGAACCAGAGGTATGGCGTTCAACAGTCACAATTGGATCTGTTTCCACGTCGCCTCCAGACTCGCACACGGCGACTGTCATTCGACGAACCGAGACTTGTCGCTGAGCACTACCCTGTCCCATTCAGCCGTCCAAGAAGCTCGGCCCGACACCATTGCCATATTTCACGTCGGTGTCTTCTCGTCCATGGCAGTCTTCAGAAATGACGATTTAAGCGCAAGCTGCTTCCGGCCAATCGTCGAGAAACTGTTCTCGCTGATATTGAAACATCCAATATACGTTTGTAGGGCCGCCTCCGCATACCTTCGAATGCATCGATCAACACTTGATGACGCACGTCTGGATGGACTTGTACTCATATACAGTCTCTCAAAAGTCCCTATAAATGTTAAAAATTCATTAAAAATCGAAAAATCACCGTATTGAGGTACGATTTGTACCATAAGTATTGCTAGGACAGGTTCTTTTTTTTTTTCTTGACGTGAAAAAATTTTGTAGTTTAAAAAATCACCTATAGGTGGCGCTGAACGCTTTGGAAAGACAAAGAAAATAACTTACTGTACGTGTCAAATCGTGTTAGGTGTGACAAGCTTAAGTAACCCTGAACAGGTGATAAGACCTTTTCTTTTCTTTAGATTTTTCCTAAATCGAAATTTTCGCAGAGCATCTGATGCTGATTCTCTGCTGACGTAATACAGCTTCACTAACAAGGCTTTCTCGATCAAAGTTAACATTCTTGCAAAAACTTCTTCTTTGCACCGTTTACTAATGAATCAAATGAAGAATCTACAGAGCACTACAGCTCTCTTATAACAGCCTCATTTGCATACTTCTGGAAGACGTATTCGGGTAAGCGCCACCTATAAATGATTTTTTAAACTACAAAATTTTTTCAAGTCAAAAAAAAAAAACCACGTCCTGGCAATACTTATGGTACAAACCGTACCTCAAATCAATGATCTTTTCGATTTTTAATGAATTTTCAAAGTCTATGCGGACTTTTGAAAGACTCTGTATATAAATCATGCATGTATAAAACATTCCTAGCAGCAAGAACAAAATTATATACATATTATTTTTAATTATTTCTAAATTTTGTTTTCTTTTTCCTTCGTTATTATGTATTTCATGAAAAATTTTAATTTATTTAGGATACTTCGTCACACTCTGGCACCCACTGTTGTCAGGTTTATGTACCTATTTAGTTGCTACAGTAGAAGCATTCTAGATCAAGATTTATTACTTTAATTGATAGTGAATAATGCTAAATACTGGCTGTCTAAAAGTACTAGCGAGATAACTTTATTAACAACAATATTACAACTTCTGCTCATATTTATGAATATTTACTGTAACTTTTCAGATTACCAACATTTATTACTTTAATCGATAGTGAAGAATGCTAAAAATACACCTTAATTGGCAGTCTGGGCGCGGTAGCCCATTGGTTAGCGCGCTGGAGTTGCACTCGGTAGGCCCGGGTTCGATTCCAGCCGCTGCCAAAACTGCCGCCGTGTTCATGCGGAGTACGATCACGTTAAACATGTGGGTCCGAAAGTCCTTCCGAGAGGTTGGTGGTAGGGGAAGGAGGGGACGGTCCCTGTGGATGCCTCCCCCACTGGGTTCCGGTCTAAATTGGGTGGCACTTCCCGACCGTCTAAACAGTTACCTTACACCTTTCTGGTAGGTCGGACCGTCTGGGTTTCAACAACAACAACAACTTTAATTGGCAGTCTAAAAGCTCTATCGAGATAACTTTATTAACAACAATATTAAAACTTCTGTCCATATTTATGAATGTTTACTGTCACTTTCAAGATTTTAATTCAAACTTTCGATTGTTCATGCGGAGTACGATCACGTTAAACATGTGGGTCCGAAAGTCCTTCCGAGAGGTTGGTGGTAGGGGAAGGAGGGTACGGTCCCTGTGGATGCCTCCCCCACTGGGTTCCGGTCTAAATTGGGTGGCACTTCCCGACCGTCCAAACAGTTACCTTACACCTTTCTGGTAGGTCGGACGGTCTGGGTTTCAACAACAACAACAACCTTAATTGGCAGTCTAAAAGCTCTATCGAGATAACTTTATTAACAACAATATTAAAACTTCTGTCCATATTTATGAATGTTTACTGTCACTTTCAAGATTTTAATTCAAACTTTCGATGGTCTCCAGCAATATCTGAGAAAAATATTGTTATAGTTTAAAGTTCCAGCAAGACATAAGAGCACAATTGACTCAAAGACGTTAAAATTTTTACGCATTAAGACATCATTTTGAATTGCCTAACCGGTTTTTGTCTTTTCAAACCTCCCAGATGCACTCCTACAACCTAGAGGACTGAATCTTTGCATACTCATAGTATCGATAACGGGACAGAACCTATTTCTCCACCGAATTTTCAATTCCCTCCCCCGAGGGCAGAAAAACAGAAGTTTGCGAAAAGACACTCTGGGACCTTCATAAATCCCCGCTGACCTAGAAGGCTAAATACTTATACACTTGGATCGTCTAAGCAACAGATCATAACAAAGAAAAATTTCAGTTTTTTTCACGGATTTTTCTGCTTATTTATATACTGTTTATTAATATTTATCTAGATAATTTTATTAGTATAATGTATTTATGTGTGACCGACTATTTTGCGCTTATTTATATAATTGTAATACTTAGATTGTATTAATACTGTGAGTGCCTTCGGAAAGTGTTGATAATGTTTAATAATATTTGTTTTTTTGACGTTGTTAGTTATTATGACATTTACTTATATTTTACCTAACGGAGTTTTAACTTTGCCCTATTGATAATTTAATGAAGCCTATACAGTTTTATTTTGCTGTGGACGTTTTAGTATTGGTAAAATTGTATTTTACTTATGAATATATCTGGCAATTGCGACCTTTGTTTCTTTGTCTATGGATCCCTTTGATAATTATGGCCTAAGTTTGACCCCATGAATTCCAATTGTTGCCTAACGTTATTTGATTGTTTTATTCATGTATTTTGGATACTTACCTTAATTTTCAAATCGTTGCTATTATGTTTTGTAGTTAAGAATGTGGCTTCTGGAGTTAGTGTTTGAATATTGCTTTTACCGGGTGTTTTAAACAGCAAATTGACTTTGAATAAAATGCTGTGGGTGGCGAGTGTTTCGTGTTTAGTTCCGGGGCGGGAGTTCTCTGGCCTGCTGAGTAGAGCTCTCAGCCGTCTTCGTCGACGTACCTCGTTGTTGGCGTATGGGTGAGTCCGGTGTTGGCTTGGTGATCTTGTTGGTGCGCCCGTTGCAGATCGTAGTTGGCGGTTTTCTTTATCTGGTGGGTTCGGGCAGCTCGCCGTCCCCAGCAGAGGAACGTTAGCTCCACAGAATACTATATTCAGAAGGTTCACTCCCATAGAAAACTATGGCAACATCGTTAACATAGGATTTCGCATAGACACTAGCGTTCGCGGAGCCAACCATCGCAGCTATGACGTAAAAAAATCTTGACTGCTAGATTTGGCGACTATCGCTCAATTGGCGATTTTATGTTAATGCGGCCAAAAAAAAAAAAAATGTACTTCTATAATTTTTTAAGCTATAAACATGATCAGCATTTAAAAATACTTTTATCTGTAATATGTTTAACTTTAAATAAATAAACACAGATATATATTTAATTCATGTAATCATAAACTAAATAAAAAAATTGACGCATTGCATCACTGTAAATCATTATACACCAAAAATTACAAGCTAACATACCCAAAAGACTAAAATATTATATAATATTTTCAGCCTAAAAAGTATACTAGCGTGTGGATAGTTAAATTGCTTAGTTCTTAATTTATTCTGGGATGATGTTATTATATATATATTTTTTTTTAAATACACTATACTAAACTATATTCTTATACTAAATAACAAATTTACATAAATGCATTATCAAAGGTGTCGAACTCAATCGTTAATTAGAAGGGGGGGGATTATTTTCCACATTACGTCAGTTAGTAAAAAGCATATAAAATATATACACATCCAATTTTATATTCAACTTTCTCTAGAAAAAGCTATCCAAATATCAATTTTTATACATTTTATATAAATGCGGAAAAGGTTTTTTAACTAATAATGCCATTGCTTCTTAGAATTTATAATCTAGGCGGCAGTGATAATACTTGCACCAATTTCTTATGATGAACACGTGCATAGGATGAAATATGGGATAGATAACACATAATTTTTTATTTAAATAAAAATAAATTACATACCTTTTAAACGTAATTCCTTTTTTTTTTAGTAATCCATAAAATAGCAGCGAAAGTAACATGCGATGTGCATGCGATGATAGAACAAAGTTCTAAGTTCCAAGTGTTTCGTTCAGTGCCAAATAGGGTTATATTAGCAGAACGTCTTGGCGAAAACCGTCACAGACCATCGCCAAGCCTGCCAACCTTGATATTTTGGTTAGCGGTTGAGGGCGCTGAGGTCGAGTGAAATATCTGTATATGTTAATCTGTGGTATGAACTAACCATAGAGGATACTTTAATAAGACTAGCGATATCTACATATATAGTTTTCGAAGTACAGGCGGATATCGACTTTCGCACAATTCGCTATTTCGCAGATTTTTAAAAATTCAACTTTTTAAAGCTTTTTGTCGATAATGCAAAAATCGTTCGCTTCCATACAGTCACTCCCACGGAGCGCGGTTGCTCGCGCTGACTCACACATTGCCGCCTAGAGTAGCGGACTTTTCGAAATCGTTGTGACGTCCCTAGAGTTCCGAGCCGCAATGGTGGGGACCAAATGTCTACAATGTATTAAACAGGTTTAGTATTGCGTTAGCAAGTTATAGCTACAGTGATAGCTACTTTTAAACAATATTATACGAGGACAATAATGAATCAGGCCATCAAGGCAACTGACAGGGAAGGTGTGCCTACATTAAGAGATTGTTGGAAGAACTATAATATATGGAACTCAATAAACAATTTTTGGCTGAAATAAAAGAGTCAACAATGAAAGGTTCCTGGAAACAATTATGCCCACAAATGATGAGTGATTTTATCAATTCTGAAGAAACTGCGGAAACTATCACGGATGAGATAGATAGCCTAATGAATGAACTACACTTGGACTTCAACAACAAAGTTGTTAATGAGTTGATAGAATCTCACTCAGTACCTCTTTCCAAATGAATACTTAATTGAGCAAAAAGAGTTAAATGAAATACACAATGAAAGTGAGGAAGAAGAAACTGATAAAATCGTCAAGACTTTGACAATCAAAAAGATGAATGAAGCCTTCATGCATCTTGACAAATTTTTGACTATCATGGAGGAATGTGATTCCACTGGAAAACGTATATCTGATGTACGTAGGGTGATTGAGAAAGACACAGAATGTTATAGAACTCCTTATTAAGAAAAAAAAAATAAAGGTGATATTCAACTAACTCTTAACAAGTTTATAAAGAAAACACCTGAAAGCACTTCAACACGCCTCATTAGCTTAATTATGTATATTGATAAATAAATACTATTATTATTGGTAAATAAATGTGTTAAAATGCACTTTTTGATAGGTTTGTTTTACATCCCTCTATTTTCGAACATTCAATATTCCCACACATTTTCAGGAACCAATTACGTGCGAACGTCCGCCTCTATATGGCATTTTCAAGCGCTGCATCCATAGGTATTTTATATTCTTTCTAACTCTGTGCTATCGTTTACCGTTAAAATTAGGCTTCGTGGTAGGAATAAAGAAAGTTTGGTGATTATTTACAAAAATCTGATGTGCGTAGCACATGACTTTCCGTATATAATGCAATGAATTTACTACTTTTACAGTAAAAAAATAGGTTTTTCTCATAGTAGATACTTATATTCTTTCCAAGATATTGCATTTTCGACAATTAGTCTTCATTTTCATTGATTTAGCATCATTTTTATCCATTTAGCGAGAATTTCGTTAATTTGACAACATTTCAAAAAGTCGCCAAGTTGGCGACATTCCGCCAAATTCGTCGCCAAATTCTCGCCAAGCTTTACTGACGAAGAAATAAGTTATTCTTATAGCAGATAAATCACTATTGGCGTTCAAATACAAAAGTATTACTGGAAGTATCTTTTTTCATGAATGGAACGAGCTAGATCCACGAGAATGATGTCACCAAATTTATCGCATGGTATTGCATATGGAAAGTGAACATGTTTGTCAATAGGAAATATATTTTTTTTTTATTTTAAATGACTTTTTGATAATTATTTTGAAAAATGTGCAATATCTCAAGAATGGTTCATGTTAGCTTTCTAAAATTTATGTTAATCGTTTTCTAATGAAAAATTGTATAAGAAATGTCTATTTGCGTAACTTTATTAGCGGTTTTGATTTTTTGACGATTTTTTCAAAATTTCACTTGAAACTTTAGGGGGGTTCTGAACATTCGATTACGTTTAAAAACAATAGGCTTCCAGTGTTTACGGATTGTGATTTTGTACCAAATTTCGTTCGAATCCGTCCATTCGTTCGTCAGTTATCGTCTCTACAGACTCACTGACACGTGCTCTCCCGTCGAAAACTCGAATTCGAATTTTCGACCCCGTCACAATACTTTCCTTATGCATTATGTATATAAGGAAAGTAACAATGTATAAGATCCACGGCGCCGTGTTTTTATCGTTGAATTGTACATTTGGCAATTTCTCGGATGACAACATGTAAGGCTATTTCAAAATACTCAATTAACTTATACTTCGCGCAACTCTAAATAGACAATCGTCAATATTAATAGCATCCTCAATAAGCGATATAGTCCATATACTAAAATACTTTAATAATTAAATCATCAATTAAGCGTAATTTTCATTAATTTAACGTAATTATTTTCAATTTTGACGATATTTTTGTCAATCTGGACCGAAATATCGCCAAGTTGGTAATATTTTACTAAATTATTCGCTAAGTTTGTAAAATGCATCACCAAGTGTTACTTACTGACAAACGGAGAGAAAAGCATTTCGTATATGCTAAAAGGTATGCCCGTCATATGAGGAAAATCAGAATTTTCGAGACATTTCTTCCCATTTGGCGTCATTTTTATCAATTTGGCGACATTTTTGTCAATTGTCAAATTAGCAATATTTAAAATAGTCGTCAAGTTGGCGACGTCTCTCCAAATTTCTCGCCAAGCGTTACGGACGGACGGGAAAATGTGTTATTCTTATATCCTACGCTTGTGTTCTTTCCAAGATATTGAACTTTCATCATCTAGTTGACATTTTCATTGATTTAAAGTCATCATTACTTCCCATTTGGCGTCATACGATAGGGCGATCAATTTGGCGGCATTCCGCCAAAATCTTGCCAAGCGTTATGAACGGAGAAATAAGTTATTCTTGTAGCAAATAAAAGACTATTGGCGTCCAAATACAAAAGCATTTGGACGAATGATCCACACACACAGACATCATCTCAAAAACGTCTGATTCGTGTTCAGGGATGCTTGAAACGTGATCTCTCGTCGAAAACTCAGATTCGAATTTTCGACCCAGTCACAATACTTTCCTTATACATATGTATATAAGGAATGTATATAAAGATATATATATATATAAGGAAAGTATGTATATGTATATAAGGAAAGTAATAATCAATATTATAAATGCGTTGCCACAGCATTTTGATATATGAATAATACGAAAAAATAAAGTGGTTTTATGATGATTGCAACACTAAAAAATCTGATGTGGGCAACGCATGACTTTCCTTATATAATGTAATGAATTTACTACTTTTACAGTAAAAAAATAGGTTTTTCTTATAGTAGATACTAATATTCTTTCCAAGATATTGAATTTTCGACAATTAGTCGTCATTTCCATTGATTTAGCATCATTTTTATCCATTTGGCGAGATTTTCATTAATTTGGCAACATTTCAAAAAGTCGCCAAGTTGACGACATTCCGCCAAATACGTCGCCAAAATCTCGCCAAGCGTTATGCACTAAGATAAAAGTTATTCTTACAGCAGATAAATGACTATTGGCGTTCAAATACAAAAGAATTATTCAAAGTATATTTTTTCATGAATGGAACGAGCTAGATCCACGAGAATGATGTCACTCAATTTATCGCATGGTATTACATATGAAAAGTGAACATGTTTCTCAATAGGAATTTTTTTTATGTGACTTTTTCATAATTTTTTTGAAAAATGTACAATATCTCGAGAATGGTTCATGGTAGCGTTCTAAAATTTATGCCAATCGTTTTCTAATGAAAAATTACATAAGAAATGTCTATTTGCGTAACTTTATTAGCGGTTTTGATTTTTTGACGATTTTTTCAAAATTTCATTCGAAAATTTAGGGGGTTCTGGACATTCGATTACATATAAAAACAATAGGCTTCTAGTGTTTACGGATTGTGATTTTTGTTCCAAATTTGGTTCGAATCGGTCCATTCGTTCGTCAGTTATCGTCTCCACAGTCTCACTGACACTCACACATACTTTCACACACACACACACACACACACACACACACACACAGACATCACTTCAAGAATGTTTGATTCGTGATCAGGGATGCTTGAAACGTGCTCTCCCGTCGAAAACTCGGATTCGAATTTTCGACCCCGTCACAATACTTTCCTTATACATTATGTATATAAGGAAAGTAATATAAATTAAAACGATCTTTAAACATCTACGGTTACATAGTGGAAAAAAATTAAAGCCATATTTAATTTTGCAATGAGTCACTTGATATCTTCATATAATATGTGTGCAATTATTACTTCTATTTTTATTTAAAAAACTATCGAACATATTTTGTTGAAATTTTTCTTACACATTTTATGTGATAATTTAAATATCTCCTAAAATTTTCGATGCAGTTTGTGAATTTTAACACCGCTTAAAAAATGTTTGAAATATTAAGTCCAGTAGGGTTCAATGTATTTCATTTTTTCAACGGGGATTAAATCCGAAACTAATCGGGTAGTATTATTCATGCTTATTCCCAAACATCCCGTAGACCGTCTGAATAACATACTAAAATACCATTTCGATAAAGTCCTTTTTACAGTAGTTGTCGCGCGAACGAGCAGATACAATGACCAAAGCCATAAAACTTTTCAACTATGTTGGGAAGTGTTAAAAAATTCACTGAATTTCTAATTTTAAGAATCTTGAATTTAATGCCAAAGAATCCGACATCGAAATAGAGTCTATGTGATTTATATTTAGCCAGCAAACTTTAATGACAAAGTACTTTTGCAGCACAAATGCTTCAAAATCGATTGTCTTAAAACATGTATCAAAGTCTCGAATTCGAAAATTTTCGTGAAAACAATACTTTCCTTTAATCTGAAAGTACAAATCATGTTCATGAAATGAGGATTGACAGCTGATGCATGTCAGTTGTTGTTGATTGAGACCCAGACCGTCCGACCTACCAGAAAGGTGTAAGGTAACTGTTTGGACGGCCGGGAAGAGCCACCCAATTTGACTGGAACCCAGTGGGGGAGGCATCCACAAGGACCGTACCCTCCTTCGCCTACTACCTACCTCTCGGAAGGACTTACTGACCCACACGTTTAATGTGATCGTACTCCGCGTGAACACGACGACAGTTTTGGCAGCGGTGGGAATCGAACTCGGGCCTACCGAGCGCAACTCCCGTGCGCTAACCACTGGGCTACTGCGCCCTTGATGCATGTCAGTATATCAGTATGATGAATCGTATGATGAATTGTATGATAAATTATGTTTCAGTTTTACAGTGAAAAAATTCGCTGCATTTTAAATTTATTGCCAAACGATCATTCATCGAAATAGAATGCAATTTATGTTCAGCCTACAAACATTCGGACAAAGTACTTTTGCAGCACAAATGCTTCAAAATCGGTGATAAACATTCTTACAAAATTGCATTGGCTGAGAGTAAAAACAATTTGGGGAGTCAGTATCTATTTAAACCACCTACTACGAAGCAACTCTTGCCTTAATTCTCGAAATATTTTAGGCCTTTATTAAAAATGACGGACGACTATAAAGAAAGCAACTTGGTAGCAAGTAGTTTCGATAGACAACAAATTCCCATCACACATCGCTACTGCAAAATTACGAAAATAGAAGCTCAATTATCCATTTGTTGGGTTGCTTTACTATTTAGGTAATTTGGAGATTTGAAAATTTACTTTTATTTCTTTTTCCCTGGCTCAATATTCTTAATGTGGTAATATTTAAATAATATTTATTGGCTTTTCATTTATTCTTTAATTAGAATATTTTTAATCATCTAAATTAATTTTCTTTATAATATTCTTAGTTAAAAATGTTCCATTCCTTAAATTAATATTACTTTTGATTTGCAAATTTTAGAAATTATTTATTTATTTGATTCCCCTTAAAATTCCCTTTAATTTGACGTCCCATTTTCCCATTTTGGTTAGAAATTCCGTTTGTTCTACAGTTTCAAGTTATTTCCATGTCTCACTGTAATTCAAAAATTTCAGTTGCGGCCATTTTCGGAATTTTGTTTCGCGGGCCCTTTACTGCGATTAAGCCGCCACCTAAGCGTTTTTCGCGCCTCTTTAGAATTCGGGATTTTTTTTAATTGGTTCGCGTTTTTACGGATCGTCTGCTCTCGGAATTATGAGTATTATTTTGGCAATTCTAATTTCGGTAAGCGAATTTTAATTGCTGCCGTTTATCTAAACTCGCCCTTTTGCCGCAAGTATAAATACGCGCGTAGAACTTTTCAGTTTCAGTTTTTTTGTTGAAATCCTTCGTTGTGCGTTAGCGCGAGAAGCGCGTTGTTTTTTTTCGAATGGAACTTATGTTCCACGCGAGTTTTTTTTAATGGAACGTTAAGTTCCTCGCGTTATTCTTTTTTTTCATTAGTTGTTTTAATTTAAATTATGCATTTTTCAAGCTTTTATCGCGGAATTCGCGACGTAACTCTCCAGAAAAGTACGTGGTGAAAATTCCTTATGCGAGCTGCATGAACGTAGTTTCTGACGAGGACGGCCGTTCTAAAAAGATCCGAGTGTTCCAGAAGTAGCTGTTAGGTCTGATCTCCTGAGTACTGATGTTTTTCAAGAAAGTGCTGAATCCTCTCCTGACTAAAGTTTGTTGATCTCCTGATCCCAAGAAAACCAGTTTTTCCAAAATCTGTGCAGCTCCAATGATTGGAACTTCCCCCCCCCCTGTCTGATGGCCCATCCGGGTGAATACACATGTTTTATTTAAACTCTTAATTTCTTTAATTCTGAATATGATTTCTTAATATTTTTGAAATGCATTTAACTAAAATTTATTCTGTAAAATCAAAATTCTAAACTTCATTCTGAGAGCAAATTTCTAAACCTTCATAATTTTTTTAGAGCCTGGGTAAAATTCTAAAATTCTTTAAATTTAATATTTTTGTTAATGATTTTTGATGAAATTTAAATAGATTGTTTTGAGTTAAGTTTTTTATGCTAATTCCTTAATTTTAATTAAGTTGATAAAATTCTAAAATTCTAATGTTAATTCTTCCTGAGTTGCCTGCCTGTGAGCAGTGTTTTTGTATTTGTTAATTGGAAATAATTGAAGTTACAATTTAATAAACTAATTTTCTTTAAACTAAATATTATGTCTTCATTTATCTTTTTTTAAACACAGCAGGTTTTATTCTATCTGTCAAACACAACAGTAGTTTTGGTGCCGTGTACCAGTCTAGAAATTGCTCTCATGTTTTATAATATTTATTAGTAGTATTAAACTTTCAATTGTATTGCAATTATGGATGATATTAGAGAAAGTAACTGTATGTATGTTTCTGTATTTGGGTCAGATGAAACTGGAGATGGCTCTAAAGATAAGCCTTTTGAAACTTTATTATATGCTATGTTCTTTGTTGGTAAAGAGCCATTTCCTTCATTTCTTACAAATTCAAATGATGGTAAAGATTGGGATTTAATTCCCAGAAGTCAGGTTGCTAGTACCAAGAAAACTTGGTTATCCTTATTGGAAAGAAATTTACCTTCTAAAATAAACATTGAGGCAACCTCTGATAATGTAAATTCTGTTGGTAACAAAAATATTGATTCAAATGTTAATAGTAAACAATATGACTCAAATGAACAGGGATTAAAAATAGATTCTTCTAAATGTAATGTAATGAGTAATTTTAAAACAGTCTCTTCAATAGGAGACTTTTTAGATTCAATCCCAGTATTTTCAGGAGAGGAATCTGGCCTCCCATTGGAGGATTACATAGATAGAATTAAAATGTTAGCTGACCATGCAAATTGGTCAGAGTCAGACAAGGTCTTAGTTTTAAAGTTAAAACTGTCAGGCATAGCTGCAAGATTTATTAGAGATAATCCTAAGTTAAAAGAAGAGAAATCTTTCTCTCAAATTCTTAAAGCTTTACGCGACAGATTTTCCTCAATAGAATGTTTACACAGTAACTTGAGAGCATTTCTGCAGAGTTATCAGAGACCAAATGAATCTGTGCGCCAGTTTGCTGCTAGAGTTGAGGCTTCCTCATACAAAACTGTTTCACCTGGCTTACTAAATGACAGAGTGGCAAACCAGCAAAGACTTGATGTCTTGTGCTCGGTTTTCATTGAAGGCTTGAAGCCTCATTTCAAACGGCTAATCCTACCTCAAAACCACAAGAGTTTTGACTCTGCAAAAAGGCATGCTGTGGCGGAGGAAGAGGTGTGGAGCAAGCAACATGGGGATGATCCCCAATATGTCATGAGTATTGGAGAGTCTGAAAATAAGCAGCTCCATGATGAGCTTAAGAGAAATAAAATGGAGGTAGAGAACCTCACTAAAAGGCTTGCTGAGTTGCAAACTCAGATTAACACCAAACCGCAGCTGCCTCAAACTAGAGTGACAAAGGATAGCCGAAGGTGTTTTTCATGTGGTCTATTAGGTCACATAAGTGTGGATTGTAGGAAATTTCCTCAATCACACAGGTTCAACAGAAATTCTAGGTCTCTGCCTACTCGAATGTATCAACAACCTTTTTCTTTTCCACAACCTACACAAAACTATCCATATGGTTTTCCACAACAAATGCAAGGATTTCAACAACCTACACAATTTTTTTACCATCAGCCAAATCAAAACTTTCAGCCTGACATTAATGAAACTAAACCTAAAATGAGTTACAACACTTTTTATACACCTAGGGGTGATAAAAATGACAACGACAAACAAAATTTAAACTAAGTAAGGGTGAAGGGAGTTTTCACTCCAACTTACCTTCTGAAGCCCTTGGGGTGTTACCTGTGGTGCAAAATTCAAATTTGATTTCATTACAGAATTTGTCTCTACCAGTGATTTCTGGTATGATAAATAATGTTGATATTCCTATACTTATTGATTCTGGTGCTTCTATTAATGTGTTGTTTACAAATGTATTATCTCATTTAAATATACCTGACAGTCAATTAACAAAGTGTAATATAAATTTAAAAGGCATCTCTAGTGATATTATAAAAATTTCCAGGAAATTAAATATTAATTTACATTTAAATAACAAAATATTTAATGTTGATTTTTATATTATGAACTGTGATTCTTGTAATTATTCAGCAATACTTGGTGTGAAATTTTTAAAGGGTTATAAGATGTCAATAGATTTTACTAATAATGTTTTATACAATAATATTGTAACTGTGCCTTTTGCAATTAAGGATGAATCTGTACCATTTTCATTATCTGATACAACTCAATTCTTTAATAATTATGAAATTAACAGAGAAAATACTTTGAATTCTGAAAAATATAGGGATAATTTGTGCTATGCACTTAGGAAATACACAATTCCTCCTCTATCGGAGGCTTTCATACAACTAAAATTAAAAGAGATTGTTAAATTTAATTCACCTACTGTGATGATTGAGCCTTTAAACAACAGTAAAATTCTGGTCGCTAGATCAGTAAATAATGTATCTAGATCCAATATATATAATGTAAAAGTATTGAATTTGTCAACTGATGAGTTGCACATAAATAAGCATTCAAATTTAGCAAAAATTGTTCCTATCACAGTAGTATCTTCCTTTTCAGTTAACAATATTACTGAGTCAAGTGCAGAGAGTGGTGATAATTTTGATGTTTGGGGAGGAAATTTTGATCTTTCACACTTAGACTATAATGAAAAAAGACAAATAGAGAGTTTAATTAATGATTATAAACATATTTTTGCTAATTCTATTCCAGATTTAAAGGGGTGTGATACAGTTTTTCATAACATTAACTTAAAAGATGATATTCCTGTTAAACAAAAACCTTATAGAGTTCCTTATCATGTAAGAGATGAATTAGATAGACAAATTAATGAGCTTCTTGAAAATGACATTATACAAGAAAGTGATTCACCATTCTCCGCACCTGTACTGTTTGTTAAAAAGGCAGATGGAACATTAAGATTAGTAACAGATTTTAGAAAATTAAATGATAAAACTATTGATGATATTTTTCCACTGCCAAATATCACTGAATTGATTGATAGTTTAAATGGTGCGAAATATTTTTCTACATTAGACTTAACATCAGGATTTTATCAAATGAAATTGCACCCAGACGACACACACAAATGTGGCTTTTCTACACCTTTTGGCCACTATGAATGGAAAAGAGTCCCTTTCGGTTTGAAAAATGCCCCCAGCTCCTTTCAACGACTTATGTCCATCGTCCTAGCTAAGCTTTCCCCTTTACAAATTTCTATTTACATAGATGATATTGTTATTGCATCTAGAACCTTTGAGGAACACTTAATGAAATTAAAGGTAGTATTTGATAGATTAGCTCAACATAAATTATGTTTAAAGCCAAGTAAATGCAATTTTTTTAAATCTTCAATAAATTATTTGGGTTTTCAAGTTTCTGAAGGTATTGTCCAGCCTGACCCCTCAAATTTAAAAACTGTTAAAAATTTTCAAATACCCACCTCTAAAAAACAAATTCGCCAATTTTTAGGATTAACTGGCTTCTACAGAAAATTTATTGAAAATTACTCCTTAAAAGCTCTTCCCTTAACTAATTTAACTAAGCAAAATATTAAATTCTCTTGGACCCCTGAAGCAGAAAATTCTTATCAAACCTTAAAATCCGAATTACTTAAAGAACCCATTTTACATCTCCCTGATTTTTCAAAACCGTTTTCGGTATGTACCGATGCATCAAATTTTGCTCTAGGAGCAGTTCTCTGTCAAGAAGGAAAGGATGGATTTTTGCACCCTATTGCTTATGCTAGTAAAAAACTAAAAGATGCAGAAATAAACTATAGCACAGTCGAGAAAGAGACTTTAGGAGTTGTCTGGGCAACATCCTATTTTAAGCAATACCTTTTGGGAAAACATTTTACAGTTTATTGTGATCAGGCCTCCCTTTCAAATGTTTTGAAATTAAAAGACCCCACTTCTAGGATAGCACGATGGATAATGTCCATGACCCAGTTTAATTACAAAATTATTCATAAACCTGGTCGCCTAAATTTAACAGCTGATTATCTATCTAGATGTGTAAATAATGTAAACGTAAACACTATAGACTTGGATGTTGATACAAACCTTCTTTTAAGAGTACGTAATTCTCAAAATTCTGACCCTAATTGTATAAGAATTGGCTCATGCTTAGATAAAAATATTGACCCATTCCCTAAAAATTTAATGTTTTTCTTAAAAGATGATGTATTATATTGTACTAATAGGAAACCTAAATTAAAATATCAAAGAAAAGAGCGTATTGTTGTTCCACAAAATTTGATCTCTGATATTCTAAATTATTGTCATGATTCGATCACTGCAGGACATGGTGGTTTTAGAAGGACTTTGAGGAAAATTCAGCAACACTTTTATTGGCCTAGGATGTATGTTCAAATTTTAAATTATGTTAAGAGTTGTCCTGATTGTTTACAGAAAAGAGGATTTAAACAAAAACAAAAAGCTCCTTTACAGAGGTTTCCAAATTCTACTTACCCTATGGAAAGAATAGCTATGGATTGTATTGGCCCCATGCCTCTAACTTACTCTGGCAATAAGTACATACTGGTAATTACAGACTATTTTACTCGTTGGCCAGAAGCTTATGCTATCCCCAATATTAAATCTGAAACTATTTTAAATTGTTTAGAAAACTTCTTTTCTCTTCATGGTGTGCCAAAACACATTATCACTGACAAAGGATCTAATTTCATTTCGAATGCTGCCATGAAGTTGTATGAAAAATTAGGTATTGAAAAACATACCACTACTAGCTATCACCCACAATCGGATGGAGTCTGCGAGCGTTTAAACAGTAAAATAATTAACACACTTAGTCATTTAGTGTCTGAAACACAAGAGGATTGGGATCGACATTTATCTTTTGCCTTGCTGGCCCACCGAACTTCAATCCATTCCTCGACTGGTGAGTCTCCAGCTAATCTTCTCTATGGTAGAGAATTAATTTTGCCACATCATCTTCTTTTTAATTTAAATGAACAAAATTTTACCACTGTTAGTGATTATAGTCAGGATTTGGCAATTCGTATGAAAAAATCTTTTGAAATAGTAAAGAAGAACTTACTTAAAGCAGCTAAAACACAAGAGACATACAGAAATAAGTCTGCTGTTATAAAAGATATAAAAGTTGGAGATTTAGTATATTTATACATTCCTGTTTTTCCAAGGGGACATTGTAAGAAACTCTCCAAACTTAATAAAGGTCCTTTTAAAGTTATACAAAAAACATCTAATGTAAACTTTAAAATTCAACATGTAAATGACACACGAAATATTCAGTTGGTGCACATTGACAGATTAACAAAAATTCCAGAAAGAGATTCTGTGTTCTTTTCTTGTGCACAATCTGATAATTCAGCAAGTAATACATCTCATGAGAATGATATAATTCCAACACAAAGATATAATTTACGACAAAGGAAAAACTAGAATGACATTTTTTTTTTATTTTATTGTTGCGCAACATAATTTTTTTTAAGTGTATAATTTTTATATGTGTGTATTTGTTATTGATACATTGCAGAATGCTGCAAACTGGATTTAATTGATGTTGATTTAAGATAAAATTTGTTGCTATTGATATTGCAGATTACTGCAGGATTTAGAGAATGATTGAGAAAAGATTAATTTGGATTATATGAATTGATTATATTTATATTGATAGAGATATATAGTTACTTATTTATTGTTATTGAGAGTGCAGATTTATGCAAATATTTGATTAGGTGGTCCATGACGTAAGTTCTGATCACATATGTTGATATTTTTTGGTATATATTTGTTGTCGTTAAAAGTATTAGAGTTCTGCAAAGATAAAAGTGGCAGTGTATATTAGATAACTGCAGATGCAGATGATATTGTTTGGTTTTGAATGGACATGAATAGATACTTGTGTCTTTGAAATTTTAGTATATTATTGTTACTTATTGATAATAATTGTTATTGTGTCAATTGTCATTTGACACTTCTATTGAAATTTTATTTATTTTATACAACTTATGTACATTGTTTTATTTTTTTAGATCACTCTATTTACACATTTTTTTTTTCTCTTTCCAGCTGGTATTTATATTTTGTAGTGGAAGTGAGAGTTGTTTCTCATTGGTTATTCAAGGTACCTTTTCAAAATTCAATGTTTCGATTCTTTGAAAACTATTTGGCTGGTCCAATGTTTTCTTAAAAATTTATTTTTATTTATAGCTAATGAGAATCAATGTCAAATCCTCTACCTTTACTTTTGTCTACACAAATTTAGTGATCTGATGTACAAAAATTTATTCACTGTTATATAATTATTGTTTTAGTTTATAGTTTGTTAACAAATTGCTTATTCCGAAATAGAGGTTGAATTCGGATAAAAATTGCTATACTTAAATTGGTAACTTCTGATAGATATTTTATTTTATTATCAAAAATTTTTCATTTTTCAAATGAAAAATTTTTGGGGGATAGGTGGAAGGAATGTGTTGGGTTGCTTTACTATTTAGGTAATTTGGAGATTTGAAAATTTACTTTTATTTCTTTTTCCCTGGCTCAATATTCTTAATGTGGTAATATTTAAATAATATTTATTGGCTTTTCATTTATTCTTTAATTAGAATATTTTTAATCATCTAAATTAATTTTCTTTATAATATTCTTAGTTAAAAATGTTCCATTCCTTAAATTAATATTACTTTTGATTTGCAAATTTTAGAAATTATTTATTTATTTGATTCCCCTTAAAATTCCCTTTAATTTGACGTCCCATTTTCCCATTTTGGTTAGAAATTCCGTTTGTTCTACAGTTTCAAGTTATTTCCATGTCTCACTGTAATTCAAAAATTTCAGTTGCGGCCATTTTCGGAATTTTGTTTCGCGGGCCCTTTACTGCGATTAAGCCGCCACCTAAGCGTTTTTCGCGCCTCTTTAGAATTCGGGATTTTTTTTAATTGGTTCGCGTTTTTACGGATCGTCTGCTCTCGGAATTATGAGTATTATTTTGGCAATTCTAATTTCGGTAAGCGAATTTTAATTGCTGCCGTTTATCTAAACTCGCCCTTTTGCCGCAAGTATAAATACGCGCGTAGAACTTTTCAGTTTCAGTTTTTTTGTTGAAATCCTTCGTTGTGCGTTAGCGCGAGAAGCGCGTTGTTTTTTTTCGAATGGAACTTATGTTCCACGCGAGTTTTTTTTAATGGAACGTTAAGTTCCTCGCGTTATTCTTTTTTTTCATTAGTTGTTTTAATTTAAATTATGCATTTTTCAAGCTTTTATCGCGGAATTCGCGACGTAACTCTCCAGAAAAGTACGTGGTGAAAATTCCTTATGCGAGCTGCATGAACGTAGTTTCTGACGAGGACGGCCGTTCTAAAAAGATCCGAGTGTTCCAGAAGTAGCTGTTAGGTCTGATCTCCTGAGTACTGATGTTTTTCAAGAAAGTGCTGAATCCTCTCCTGACTAAAGTTTGTTGATCTCCTGATCCCAAGAAAACCAGTTTTTCCAAAATCTGTGCAGCTCCAATGATTGGAACTTCCCCCCCCCCTGTCTGATGGCCCATCCGGGTGAATACACATGTTTTATTTAAACTCTTAATTTCTTTAATTCTGAATATGATTTCTTAATATTTTTGAAATGCATTTAACTAAAATTTATTCTGTAAAATCAAAATTCTAAACTTCATTCTGAGAGCAAATTTCTAAACCTTCATAATTTTTTTAGAGCCTGGGTAAAATTCTAAAATTCTTTAAATTTAATATTTTTGTTAATGATTTTTGATGAAATTTAAATAGATTGTTTTGAGTTAAGTTTTTTATGCTAATTCCTTAATTTTAATTAAGTTGATAAAATTCTAAAATTCTAATGTTAATTCTTCCTGAGTTGCCTGCCTGTGAGCAGTGTTTTTGTATTTGTTAATTGGAAATAATTGAAGTTACAATTTAATAAACTAATTTTCTTTAAACTAAATATTATGTCTTCATTTATCTTTTTTAAACACAGCAGGTTTTATTCTATCTGTCAAACACAACACATTCTTCTTATTGTCATAATGTTTCATGTAAGACACCATTTCTTCTGTTCCATATTCTTTTATCTGTTTTACAAACGAACTCACCCATTTCTTTGGCGTCCTTAATGCTTTCCCTTTAGCCTTTAAGAGAATTAATAATAACGAAAAACCCACATCTAAACGTGTCGTACTCGTCGGACATGATGATGACTGTCCACTTGGTGGAAATGCATGAAAACAAAAACGAAACTGCAAATTAAACTGCAAACATAGTTTTTATAATGTTTTTGAAACAAGAACGTGTTTAGGTTTTCATTTTTGAATCCAGAACACAGTTAAAGTGAAACCGTATGACGGAAACTCACTCTTAGAGCTAGCTCATCCCATGTTAATACTAACATTGATTTTAAAACGCAATATTTAAATGTTTTGAAGTTTCCCCGTACTTTAGCAAGTTATTCACTTATAATCCATACTAAAACAATTTTTAAACTTTGCATGCTCGCTACGCTGTCTACAAATGGCGTGTAATACAACCATTGTACATAAGCTAAAAATGAGTCCAATATTAAGCTACACTATTCTACTTTTTCTTACACAGTTACTAAAAGAACGTTATGAAGCAAAATACATACCATGGAGTTAGAACGTTCCCCTTTACCTCCATAATACATACAATAATAAAACGCAAATATATGAAAAAACGTTTTGGTGATTTAAATGTGTTACTTTGATTTTATTGTTTTAATTATTCTAATTTGTTTAACTTTCAATTCAAATTCTAAAAACTTACGCTCTTTTGTATTATATTCTCAAATATTGAAATTATTTCTTATACTTTTAATTTCATAATTCATCTGTTAAATTGCATTTTAATTTGAAAACTTTCCCAACTCGCATACTTGTTGTTACTGTTACAAATCCCCATGGTGCAGGAAAGCCACCAAGTCCAAGGACCCCTGGTCCATGGCGAAGGGTAGTATGCAGCTTCACTTTGAACGAGTCTCCACTAGGGCAGAAGACTGACTTAACCTCAATATCACAGCACCCATGCCCGCAGGTGGGACTCGAACCCACAACCCGGCAACCGAGCGATCACAAGGAAACGCCTGCCTCCTGACCGCTCGACAACTTTATACTTGTAAATCCATTTAAATCCCGCCTATTGCTAATGCTAAAAATTCATACGACCATCTGATTGCGAGATCGTAAGCTTTAGACTAATGTATTCCCGTAAAAGCGAATCATATTAACAAACATTAGAATATTTTTAAAAAAAGATATTTTCTAAATTTTTCTGCAACACAATGAAAACGGACTATTTAGAGAATTAAACTGGTTATAGTTTATAAACATGTTTTAATTCTCTGTTGAAATCTAGATAACGCGTACTTGCTCTATCTGCAAGTACATATGCTCTATCTGCTTTATTCTGACGAAATTTTTTTTTTCATCTGAAACTAGTGGATACCTTATTCAACCTTTGCGTCCTGTTATCTAACGAATCCTGTTCTTGGTTGTGTTTGTTTTGTTTTACGACGACTTCGGTGCGTTTAGATTCCGTCTTTGCTGCTGAGACAGCAGGCTTTTCCCTTGAATTTTCGGAACGCAAAACCGTTCTTTGGGAAAAGATTAAATGATACCATGTTTGCTCCATGAGCCCAGATTGTGGGCGTCCTCTCTATTACAGTCAGTAATGAAATAGATGTTGTTGTTTTTTTCAATTACATTGCACAACTTCTGAAACATACAAAATTGGTGCAAAAATTTTAAAGTCATGATTTAAAATCTCCAGTGGTATAATAATCAATGTCACAAAAATCGATTCGACAATTATAAAAGTAGCTTAACAGATAGACATTAAAAATAAAGTCGAATTTGCTGATATTTGCTTAAAATAGCAGTACTACACTGCAATACTGCACCTTATGAAGAATTTATATATGTAGAAAAAATTAGACGTTATCTGAAACTTTCTGAAGTATCTAGCCAAAAAGCGCTAATGCAGCAAACTTGCATATTGGACACACATTGATTTACGCTAGGCTTAATTTTTATATGTCCATTTGATTAAACGGCCAAAACTTTTAAGACATCAAAACTGAGACGCACTACTATGTAAAATTTTAAATATTATAAGTGATGGAAATTACTTTAATTTTTCTGGAATTAAGTAAAAATAAATCCGAAATAAAAATTTGTTTCAGATTTTTATTTATAAAACAAATAGTTTATATTCATGACATTCACATTTATTTGCTTGTATTTTATTGCATTGCGCGGCCGGATTTTAATAGTATAGATCGCACATTACTCTGTATTTAATACTCCACCATTGCGGATTAAAGGAAGCGGGATAAAATGGAAACACAATAATGATAAAGAGGGTAAAATAATTTTGTTATTTTCAACAAAATTCACTAAAGTGAGGCTCCACTCGGCTTTCTCAAACCAGAAACCATTTTTAGTAACTTTTTTTTAAAAACAAAATATTACAAGAACATCTCTCGATTGATACCATACTTCACAATGCATCCCCCCACTACACTGCTATAGCGAGTAACTTTCTCCCCCCCCCGAGGGGGGTCTATTCACGTCATGAACAAGAAAATTATTGTTGATATTTTTCACAACAGTGATTGAAACTATCAGTACAAAATTCAACTTGATTATGTCGAATTTTATACTATGCGCGCCATGTTAAAAAAATATACAAGTTCAAATCAATTTCGAAGTTTTCGCTCGAATTTATAAAAATTCTATCTAGTTCTAGAATTATTTTTGATAAGAAATCCGATATATAGTTTCGTGAAAATACATAACTATTTGTGGACGCTAATAGAATTTATCAGTCCACTAAACAGCAATTGTTTCAGCCCCCCCCCCCCCCCATCTTTTACATGACAGTAGCAAGATTGCCTCTCATTGAAAATGTTTACCACTAATTTAAAATGTCTATCAATTGTCCATTCAACGATTAAAAATTTGCATTAGTTATACATTTTACTGCAGTATATATTTTAGAAAAGACAATTATTTTTACTATTTTATTAATCAATTATTATAATTGTTGCAATTATTTTATCTGATAAGTAGAATAATTCATTCTCGTTTACATAGAAATAAAAGTCAATAAAATAATTAACTTCTTTTATACTGTTATTGTTTAAACATAGGAGATTGGAATCAATTTCTGACGAGCAACGCAAGTAGGAAATAAGTATAGAAAACAACCGCATCGAAAATTAGAAAAGTAACCCAAGTGTAGTAAAATCAGTAACCAATAACTTTAATAAAATCCTAATATGCTACTATTTGCTTAAAATAGCAATACCACTCTACAGTAGTGACCATTATGAAGAGATAAAAACTTATTGAAACCTGAACAGTCAAATATTTTTACTTTCCGTATATACATAATGTATAAGGAAAGTATTGTGACGGGGTGGAAAATTCGAATTCGAGTTTTCGACGGGAGAGCACGTTTCAGGCATCCCTGATCACGAATCGAACATTTTTGAAGTGATATCTGTGTGTGTGTGTCAGTGAGTCTGTGCAGACGATATCTCACGAACCAATAAACCGATTCGAATGAAATATGGTACAAAAATCACAACCCGTAAATACTAGAAGTCTATTGTTTTAAAATACAATCGAATGTTCAGAACTCCCCTAAATTTTCGAGTGAAATTTTGAAAGAATCATCAAAAAATCAAAACCTTTAATAAAGTTACGCAAATAGACCTTTCAAATGTAATTTTTCCTTAGAAAACGAGTGACATAAACTTTAGAACGCTAGCATTAACTGTTCTCGAGATATTGCATATTTTTCAAATTCGTTGTTCTCGAGATATTGCACATTTTTCAAATAAATTTATCAAAAACCCCATAAATTAAAAAAAAAATTAACTGTTAAGAAACATATTCACTTTCATATGTAATATCATGCAATACATTTGGTGACATCATTCTCGTGGATCTAACTCGTTCCATTCACGAGAAAAGATACTTTGAGTAATACTTTTGTATTTGAACGTCAATAGTCATTTATCCGCTGTAAGAACAACTTATTTCTCCGTGCATAACGCTTGGTGAGATTTTGGCGACGAATTTAGCGGAATGTCGCCAACTTGGCGACATTTTTAAATGTTGCCGAATTAGCGAAAATCTCGCCAAATTGATAAAAATGACGCTAAACCCATGAAAATGACGACTAATTGAAGAAAATTCAATATCTTGGAAAGAATATATCTACTATAAGAATAACATTTTTTTAATTGTAAAAGTGTAGTAAATTCGTTGCATTATATAAGGAAAATCATGTGCTGCCCACATCAAATTTTTTTAAAGTTTGTAATCAAAAATCTCCGTAGCGAACTTCAATAGTAGACCACATTGATTTATGCTATTATAAGTTTCATATAAGCATATGATTACATGGTCACACTTTTTAAAGATGTAGCAATATATGTGGCTTTAAGTAACGTGCTGAAACTGAAATATATTAAGTGATGTAAAGTACGTAATATTTTTCAGGGATTAAGTAAAATTAAAATATTTAGAGAATTAAATTAAGGAGGAAATTTGTTGTTGTTGTTGTCTTGTACTTAACATTACAATTAAGGAAGAATGAGTGCACTGCTTCTGTTTAGTCAAATGACCCGGGGCACCCGAAGGTAGAAGTCTGACTTCTGCCCCAAATAAGACATTACAACTTCCATGCCCGCAGGCGGGACTCGAACCCGCAATCTGGCAGCCGAGCCATCGCGAGGAAACGCCTGCCTCTTTGACCGCTCGGCCACCACAACGGCAGGAGGAAATTTAATTTAGATAATTAAATTAAAATGTATTTATTTATAATACAAAATTAAATTGAGTGCGGCTGAACTAAACTGTCTCATACCAGAATTAATTTTTGTAGCATTTATTTTTCTCAAATTTATCAAGAAATATTTTTAAAAATATGTATAGTGAGTCGAAATGATTACCATTATAGCGTGTTACTCTGTACTTTAAAGGACTTGAAAAAATATTTGGATTGATACTATACTCAACAGCGTACCCCCTCTTCCACCCCCATCCCCCCGAGGGAGGCAAATGACGTCACGAATAAAAAAAAGTATACCATGGATATTTTTCACTACAATGATTGGAGCTATCAAGTCTTGTCATCATGGGGCCCCCTTTTATGCATGATTATGTCGATGATAAAGAAAGATTGTCGTATGATAAAGAAAATCTATAAACTTTCGAGGAAATTTCGAAATTTCATTTGGAATTTAAAAACATTCCATCTGGTTCACATTTTATAAACGTGTGCTCTTTTGTATTATATTCTCAAATATTGAAATTATTTTCTTTTGCTTTTAATTTCATAATTTATTTGCTAAATTAAATTTGAAATCTTTCACCGTTCGCATACTCCATACCCGAGAGTCCATTCAAATCCAGGCTGTTGCTAGTCTTAAGTTTCATATGACCATCTAACTGCGTGGCCATAATGGTTAAATTATAAATACTATTATATTTTACTACACTCCGGACGAAATAAAATATATTAAGTAATTATAATTTTTTGAATTTTTCTGGAACTATGTAAAAGTGGACTATTTAGAGAATTAAACTGATTATTGGTTATAGTTCATAAACACTTTTTTACTCTGTGCTGAAAAAATCAATCTTAAAAATGACACGTGCTTGCTCTCGCCGGTATTGGTGCTATGCCTATTTTTTTCTCTATAAGAAAATTCTTTTTTAGCGCCTAAACCGGTTGATGCCTTATTCAACTTTTCAGGCTGTTTTAAATATCACACACTGCTCCAAAACGAAAAATACAATCTTGACTCCATCTGATTATTAATTACATTTTTTAAGAGGGCGAACTCATTAAAATTTTGAAATAGTTCCTCCCTTGAGAACAATGCGATTGAAGTTATTCGACCTACTGAAGCCACGCCCATACTTGCGCATGCGCATTAACTGGAGTGTCTGAAACATTTACATACTTTTGCGTTTCCAAGAACCGTCTGCAGAAAATATGGCCAATTGTGATTCTTATTTGGTGATTTGGAGGTTTTATTTTCATTGTGAGAATTATTTTAATTCAAAACAGGCAATTTGCAAACTAAATATGGTGTTATCTGTATCTGTATTATTTTACTTATTCAGAACCAGGGCAACGGCGGTGATGCATTCTAGTCGGATGATTCTTTCTAGATCCGATTTAGTAATAAAAAAATCTGATGTGGGCAACACATGACTTTCCTTATATAATGCAATGAATTTACTACTTTTACAGTAAAAAAATAGTTTTTTCTTATAGTAGATACTTATATTCTTTCCAAGATATGGAATTTTCGACAATTAGTCGTCATTTTCATTGATTTAGCGTCATTTCAATCCATTTGGCGAGATTTTCGTTAATTTGGCAACATTTCAAAAAGTCGCAAAGTTGGCGACATTCTGTCAAATTCGTCGCCAAAATCTCGCCATGCTTTACTGACGGAGAAATAAGTTATTCTTATAACAGATAAATATTGGCGTTCAAATACAAAAGTATTACTCGAAGTATATTTTCTCATGAATGGAACGAAGCTAGATCCACGAGAATGATGTCACCCAATTTATCGCATGGTATTACATATGAAAAGTGAACATGTTTTTCAATAGGAAATATATTTTTTTTATTTTATATTACTTTTTGATAATTTTTTTGAAAAATGTTAAATATCTCGAGAACGGTTCATGTTAGCGTTCTAAATTTTATGTTAATCGTTTTATTATGAAAAATTACATAAGAAATGTCTATTTGCGTAACTTTATTAGCGGTTTTGATTTTTTGACGATTTTTTCAAAATTTCACTCGAAAATTTAGGCGGGTTCTGAACATTCGATTACGTTTAAAAACAACAGGCTTCCAGTGTTTACGGATTGTGATTTTTGTATCAAATTTCGTTCGAATCGGTCCATTCGTTCGTCAGTTATCGTCTCCACAGACCCACTGACACACACACACACATACTTTCACACACACAGACATCACTTCAAAAATGTTTGATTCGTGATCAGGGATGCTTGAAACGTGCTCTCCCGTCGAAAACTCGAATTCGAATTTTCGACCCCGTCACAATACTTTCCTTATACATTATGTATATAAGGAAAGTAATAATATGCTTGTCCGTATGTGTGTGTCTGCCGTCTGTAGCCTCGGACAACCGAAATATTCGGTACTGGGTTAGCTCATCTCCCGGTACAATATACCTTGTCGAGATTTTCTAAAATTCAAATTAGTTTTGTAGTTATTTCGCGTTAAAAGACAATTTTTAGTGATAATCTCACAAATCAATTAATTAACTAATCGACAATCGAATATCGAAATATCGAATATATCAAAAAATATCGAACAACTCCGAGTAATTCATTCTAGTCATTTATAAAAGTCATATTCTTGAAATTAAAAATCAAAACTATAACACTCATGAGCCAAACCTGGTATCGCATTAAATTTTGATTTCAAAATACATTTGTTTCAATTTCAAAAATTCATATAGGAAAAGGACGTTTCTTTTTCTCTTTGTTACTGAAATGTTTTAGAGTTTAGCATGTTTGTAAATGATTTGTTATTAAATTTAGTAAATATTCTAATATATTATCTTCCTCATCGGCTAAATAAACCAAATTTCAGCCGAAAAGAGATAACTCCTCAAAGATGAGACATATCGAAGAGAGTACTGGAATTAAGTTGCCAGTTTATAAAACAACATCAGTAGACCAGCGTTCTATAGGGGAGGGTGGGGTTCAATGGACCACTTTCCTACATTTTAACGTTTTTCTTAAAAACGATGTATATACCATTGTACCCCGGGGTTGGGGTACAATGGTCCACCCCATGGAGCACAATGGACGAAGGGTAAATTTTCTAAAAAATATAAAAATGATTCATCTGTACATTAAACATAATTTATTTAGTATGTAAACACAACAAATAGATTTCAGTAAGTAAATATTCTAATATATTTTCTTCCTCATTGGCTAAATAAACCAAATTTTACCCGAAAAGAGAGTTAAGTTCTCAAAGATGAGACATATCGAAGAGAGTACTGGAATTAAGTTGCCAGTTTATAAAACAACATCAGTAGACCAGCGTTGTATAGGGGAGGGTGGGATTCAATGGACCACTTACATACATTTTTACGTTTTTCCTTAAAAAGATGTATATACCTTTGTACCCCGGTGTTGGGATACAATGGTCCACCCCATGGAGCACAATGGACAAAGGATAAATTTTCTAAAAAATATAAAAATGATTCATCTGTACATTAAATACAATTTATTTAGTATGTAAGCACAGCAAATAGATTTCAGTAAGTTATTACATTTTAATGGTCTTATTTTTTCAATTGAAATTTCACTATTGTAACTGTTACTTTTCAAATTATAAATATTCAGGGGGTTTTTTATTTAATAAATATTAGATTTCAGTTACTCAATAAAATAATAGTGTCAAAATAAGAGGAAGAGGGGGGGGGAATGATTGAAATATATTCAATCCATAAAGCAATAATTAACGGAGATTAAAATTTTCAAATGACACACCAAAATATTTATGTGCAATTAAGAGTCTACTATATATATCGTGATATTCTAAGTTCTGGGAGGCATATTACAATATTTTGGATATTTATGACCATGTATCAACTTATTCAGAAAAACAAAAACCATCTTAATTAAACTTTTGTCGCATTAATCGCACAAGTTCGCGATTCTTTCAATGACTAAACCAATGTAATATCTTTTATATGAAATTTTATAAAATTATAAGCGCCATAACCTTTACTTCTATGTTTAAATAATGGAATCATGCTGTAAAATATTTTCAGCTTCAGTGTAATCTGTTTTAATATAAATATACATATTACTCTCAGGATCATTAGAACTTTCAGATATATTTACACGATATTTTACTTTCATTTCTTTACATCAGATTATGGAGCTTCAATTTTGTTTTCGTCTTTCTTTGAAACAGTATTTAACTGTTTTTGAATATTCTTTCTATCTTTAATTAAAGTAGCTTTTTTTCTTCAATTTTTTTTTCTCTAATTTCTGTATGGCTTCTTCTTCTAGGATGTTTTGAACTGGTACATCAACTGGTGGGTTTGATGACACTTTTCATCTTAAACTTATGGACTAACGTGAAAAAGCGTTTGGTAAGGGCAGAATTTCTTAAGATAGTCAAAATGAAGACAATTTGGCAAGACTTTCCGCAGGACACCATCCGTGAACTTTATCAGTCTATGCCACACCGGGTGACAGCTTGCATCCAGGCCAGAGGTGGACCAACGCCTTATTGACATTCTCCTTTTGTATACGGTCAAACTCTAAATCATTAAATTGTTCTGAAATTTTAATCGTTTCTTTTTCTATGTATGTTCTTCACATCCACCATTTTTTATCACAATTGGACAACTCCTTCTTGGTGCGTCGATTTTTTTGTTATAGAGTGTATCAGTACAGGAATAAACGAAAAAAGTGCAACAGTGCATTCAACAACGCTGAAAAATGACTTTATCGAAACCATGAAAGCAAAAGTAATTGATGGCGATGAAATAAGGAGAAACTACAACGTAGCCATACCTGTCAACACCTGAATCAGTGCCATAAGCTTTTTGGAGAATAAATATCCTGTGGAGCTCTGTCTGCAGTCGACGTGTGGAAGATACAACGAGTAACTACCATATTAATCATCCAGAATATTGATACAACATCAACGCTTGATATGGAGGGAAGCTACATATCCAAAGAATAGACTGAGACAAAATAGCCCGATGTACTAAGCCTTAAAGCACACAGGCTATTACAATAGTTCTACTAACAGAAATGGGAAAAACTGAGAGAAATCAGATCAAGATTTGTTCTAACTGGTATAAGAGAGTGTATAGGATAGAAACCCTGCTCTTTTAAATGTGATAAAGACTGCATTCCAACTAGTATGCAGTATAGTATATATACAGGGTGTCCAGTGCTATCAGTGCCCAATGGCTATTTCCTCAACCGTTAGTCACAGAGATATACTTCCAATTTCAAAAATGTTTTAAATTTTATAATCTATTATCTTAGAAACAGTTTAAATCAATAAATACATTTCTGAAAGAAATACGAATTTAAATTTTTATACGGTCCCTCCGATCCAGTTATATTTAGGAAAATCATCCTCATACAATTTCATGCAAAATAAAAAAAAAATCTTCCTTTTACGACCAAAATTCACCGAGTTATGAAGCATTAAACTTTATGACTTAAGTCGCTTTTCCACGCATTAAAATGTCCCAATTTCAGCCAACCAATCAATCAGGGACCGTATTGACCATTTTCTCAGGCAACCAACCAATCAGGGACCGTATTGACCATTTTTTCAGGCAACCAACCAATCAGGGACCGTATTGACCATTTCTCAGCACAAAAAGTGCTCCAACTTTAAACAGCTTTAAGTTGGTCAATTTTGGTCGTAAAAGGATGATTTTTTTTTCATCTTGCATAAAATTGTATGAGGATGGTTTTCCTAAATACAATTGGTAGGATTGGGGTACTGTATAAAATTTTATATTTCGTATTTCTTTCAAAAATGCATTTATTGATTTAAACTGTTTAAGATAATAGATTTTAAAATTTAAAACATCTTTTCAATTGAAAGTGTATCTCTGTGACTAACGGTTGAGGAAATAGCTATTGGGCATCGATAGCACTGGACACCCTGTATATGAAGACATAGGGAGATATGCAGTAAACAGTAAAACGACAATGTATCTTACAGTTGCAAAACGAACAAAAGCTAAAAGAGGAGTATGAGACTATATTGCGGATAAAGCACCCTCGTGCGAGAAATAATCGTGAATAACATAGCGAACCCACAGCACAAACTATTGCAAAACTTCGAAACACTGTGGAAACACATGTGAAGGCTATTAAGGAAAATAGAGAAACAATTGCGAAACCGTGAAAGTACTCCATAATAGTTATATAGAAAATAAAAAAAAGTAATAAAGTAGGCAGTTGTCTACAAACACTGGAAAGGTATAACCTACAATTTATGAACTAAAATTGAGAAGAAAAATCCCGAACTAAGCAAAGACGATTCAGAAACTGAAACTGACTCGGATAAATCCAAACTAAGAAACTGGTCAAAACCAAGCGACGAGAAACAAATGAGCAGGTAGAGAGGGAAAGAGAAATAGCTACCAGGAAGCAACCAGTCAGTGAAGACATCAGAATACCTGGTCATAATTGATTGCCATAATCGGTCGGTGACAATCGATTACGACCAGGATCGATTATGGCAAGCCGTGATACCACAAGAATCGTGATACCACAAGAAGCCCAAGATTTTGAGGAAGATACGCAAGCAGATAAGAAATAGAAAGAAATAGAGCTTATGGTTGGGAAAGACATATCTCCTATTGCATAGCAAACCAAGGGTGATGATGACCAGAACGAACGGTACCTTTGAAACTAGACAGCATCATAAAGACAAGAAAAAGAAATTCTGATGTGGGCAGCACATGACTTTTCTTATATAATGCAATGAATTTTCTACTTTTACAGTAAAAAAATAGATTATTTTTATAGTAGTTATTTATATTCTTTCCAAGATATTGAATTTTCGTCAATGAGTCGTCATTTTCCATGTCATCATTATCATTGAGTCGTCATTGATTAAGCGTAATTTTTATCCATTTGGCGATTTTTTCGTTAATTTAGCAACATTTAAGAAAGTCACCAGGTTCGCGACATTCCACCAAATTCGTCGTCAAAATTTCGCCAGGCGTTATTTTGGCGGACTAAGAAATAAGTTATTCTTACAGCAGATAAATGACTATTGGGGTTCAAATACAAAAGTATTACTCAAAGTATCATTTTTCATGAGTGGAACGAGCTAGATCCACGAGAATGCTGTCACCCAATTTATCGTATGGTATTACATATGAAAAGTGAACATGTTTTTCAATGGGAAATATTTTTTTTTATTTTATATGACTTTTTGATAATGTTTTTGAAAAATGTGCAATATATCGAGAACGGTTCATGTTAGCGTTCTAAAATTTATGTCAATCGTTTTCTAATGAAAAATTACATAAGAAATGTCTATTTGCGTAACTTTATTAGCGGTTTTGATTTTTTGACGATTTTTTCAAAATTTCACACGAAAATGTAGGGGGTTCTGAGCATTCAATTGCGTATAAAAAACAATAGGCTTCCAGTGTTTACGGATTGTGATTTTTGTACAAAATTGCCTTCGAATCAGTCCATTCGTTCGCCAGTTATCGTCTCCACAGACTCACTCACACACACACACACGCACACACACACACAGACATCACCCCAAAAATGTTTTATTCGTGATCAAGGATCTTTGAAACGTGCTCTCCTGTCGAAAACTCGAATTCAAATTTTCGACCCCGGCTCAATACTTTCCTTATACATTATGTATATAGTAAGTAAAAAGAAAAGCTTACTATATACATTAACTCTGGTTATGTTGGTGACCAAACCGTCTGTGTCTGCCCTAGGGGCCCTGTTCTTGGATGTGTTTGTTAAGTTCTGTTTTATGACGACTTCCGCCCGTTTTGATTCCTCCCTTGCTGCCTAGGCATTAGGCTTTTCTCTTCGGAAAGCAAAAACCGAAGTTTCGAAAATAGTTAAATGCTCCATGAACTCAATTTATGGTCGCCTACTCCATTTCAATCACCAGATGCTATTTTAGCATAATTACATGTCATAACGCCTAAAACATAAAAAATTGATGCAAAATTTTTAAAGTCATGATTTAATATCTACAGTGGTACAATAATCAGTGTCACAAAGCACCGTTTCGACAATTTAAAAAGTAACGCAACAGATAGAAAATAACGCCGCTGGTACATTAAAAAGGAAAGCCCCAATTTGCTACTGTTTGCTCAAAATAGCAATACTACTCTATAGTACTCTATACCTTATACAAGGTTTACATATGTAGCAAATCTTACGCCATGTCCAATACTTTAAGCATCTAGCCGAAAAACACTAATTGCGCTTTGAACTGCAAACTTGTATATTGAAACACCACTGACAGGTCCGTTTGATACTCTTTAAAACATCAAACATCAAAATCCATCATTTTAGTAATCGGTAAAATTTTAAAAATTATAAGTGATGTAAAGCACTTTAAATTTTCTGGAATTTATTAAAATTAAAATATTCAGAAATAAACATTAGTTATTTTTATTTATAAAGCAAATAATTTATATTCATGAAATTTGGACTCAAAAGTGCATTGCCCCTGTGGCAAACTTCCATAGCATTAACTTTAAATTTCCAAATATATTTGTTTAATTTTCAATAACTTATATAATGAAAAGGTCAAATGATAAATGATGTTTAATATTTTTTAAATGACGTACATTTATTTGTTTGTTTGTAATTTTTGTATAATAAACTTTCAATATTTAAAAATACTATCACAAATTTACAGTTAAAGATTTGTCACAGAAAATGCAATGTACTAGCTGGCTAAACAGAGGTCCCCAAATATAGCACCTAGATTTTGTAGCAATCAGTTTTTAGCACGTTCTGCGCCTCGGGCGGGGGGCAAAAGCCCCCGCTCCCTCTCAGAGCCCTCTTCGTTTTTTCGTTTCATCCCATTTCGCATCCCCCCTTCTTGCGAGGACGCAAAAGACGAAAAGCAACAAAATTCGATACATCAAATTTGAAACTAGCGTTGCTTAACAACAAACTTTTTAAAATCTAAAATTTAACCCGCCCCCTGCTCCGATAATTATTTCTTTAAAAACGACGTTTTAAAAATAAGTAAGCCCTTTAATAGAAAATTGTGAACAGAATGAATCCTTTCTTAGACAACGATCGTCTTTCCTCGTTACGCGTGACTCCACACCACATCCACCTTCCCTTTTTCCCCCACAACCTTTCCTTATCTTCAATGCGTTTTACGTTGTTTTCTGCGATTGCAAAGGAGACTAGAACAGCATTGTTCTTAATGCGTTTTACGGGGTTTCAGCGTATTTTAAACATCTGTGCAGAAAAGAACTATCAACATTATCCAATTTCCAGCTTCTTGAGTATCATCCAAATTAAAAAAGAAATCCTGCTGGTAAAAAAAACGGGATTCTACTTTTTTTTTTTCCGGGCTATCCTCTTTTTAGCTCCTAAATAAGTTTTTAGAGATATTTAAATATCTATTAAATATTTCAAATTTGGGGACCATTATCAATTTGATACCTACGTTAAAAGGAACGCGAGATTCTAAACCAAATAGAGGCTTCAAAATAGTGGCTACATACATGGATGATACATTACTAGGCCGGATTTTAATACTATAGATCGCACGTTACTTTGCATTCAATACTTCAACAATGCAGACTAAAGGATTCCCGATAAAATGGAGACACAAGAACTGTACAGAGGATCGTAGAATTTTCCTTATGTTCAATAAAAAAATTTGGGCATCTATTTATTTTAATACAGGTAGAAATTATCGTAGGTAGAAATTTTTTTATTACAGGTAGAAATTTAGAAAATAAATCGAAAACGCGAATTTTTTTTATTTTAACGCGTTCGTTATAAAACGTATGTATTTAAAAATTCCAATTTTTATAACGATACATTATTGATAAACGATATTTCGATCATAGATCTCAATCTCAAATTCATACAATGTTTATATCTTTGAAATTTTTTTTACTGTATTTTGAACTAGCTCTTATGGTAGATAACAATATCCATGTTTTGCCTTCATGCTAATTATACGGGTCGTGTTTGCAAAATCGGAATTAAATACATAGCGGATTCAAAATACAGGATGGCTTTATCCAAGTCTTATAATAAAAAGGCTCATGTAAAAAACTGTCGTACAGCTCCATATCTGCATAACAGTAACACGATTGACTGTCATTGAAAATATTTACCAATAATTTAAAATGTCTATCACTTGTCGATTCGTCATCATCATGGTACTACAACCCTTGCAGAGCCTTGACTTCCTTTAAGATTTTTGACCATTCCTTTATATTGGCCGCTTTCCTCTTATAATTGCTAATACCAAGCAATTTCAAATCCTCCTCTACCTGCTCCTTCCATCTGACCCTATGTCTTCCTCGGAATCTTAACCCTCCTGGGTTTTCCTCCAAAAGCCTTCTAGTAACTCTCCTCTCCTCCATCCTCATCATATGTCCGAGCCATTGAATTCTTGTTTTCCTTATAGTTATAACAATATCTATCTCTTTATATCTTTCATAGACCTCTTTATTTGTTCTACTTCTCCAATGTCCATCTTCACATATTGCTCGAAAATTCTCCTCAGAATTTTTCTTTCCGGTATTCCCAAAAGATTGGTATCTCTTTTAATTAAAGTCCAAGTTTCCGATTCGTATAGAACAATTGGTCTTATTATCACTTTATAGATGAGTATTTTGAGTTTAATATTTACATAGCTTGACCTCAATAGTTTCTGTAAAGCAAAATCGCATCTGTCTCCAGCAGAAATTCATGCTCTAATTTCTAGTTTAATCTCATTATTATCAGTAACAAGTGAACCCAAATATTTAAATTCCTTAACTCTTTCACAGTTTATTCCTTCACAGCCAAAAAGTTTAATACCTTGAAATCTTTCACTATTTCTAGTATTTACCATATACTTAGTTTTTGAGTCATTTACACTTAAACTAACTTCCCTGGAAAACAAAAGCAGATCAAAACAACACTCACGGAGTGCCCTTTGGTTTCTGCTCAGCAAAACCAGATCATCTGCACATGCAAAAATTTAGCAAGTTCTTTTAAAAATTGTCCCCTGGGTTGAATATCGGTTTTTCGGATTACATATTCCAAACACAAGTTGAACAGACCAGTTGACAAAGGATCTCCCTGGCTCCACCCTTTTTTTTGCATCGAATTCTTCTGTTAATGTGTTTTGAATTCTTATTTTTGTTCACTTGTCGATTCAATATTTCAAAATTTTCATTATTTGTACATTTTATTGCTGTGTATATTTTGGAAAAACATTTTATTTGTACTATTTTATTAATCAATTATCATAATAATTGCTAGTATTTTATCTGATAAGTAGAATACTTCATTCTCGTTTACATAGAAATAAAAGTCATTAAAATAATTAACTTATTTTATGCTGTTATTGATTAA
The DNA here is from genome assembly GCA_951213105.1 of Amaurobius ferox. NCBI lineage: Eukaryota > Metazoa > Arthropoda > Arachnida > Araneae > Amaurobiidae > Amaurobius > Amaurobius ferox. The sequence continues at coordinate 77,686,006 of OX578155.1, read as the reverse complement.
ATACGGAAGAATGGAACTGATTTATCATGATCAATGCAAGTAGGAAATAAAAGTAGCAAACAACCGCATCGAATATTGGAAAAGTAACCCAAGTATAGTAAAAGCAGTAACCAATAACTTTAATAAAATCCTAATATGCTACTATTCGCTCAAAATAGCGATAGCATTCTACAACATCGTACATTATGAAGAACTAAATACGTAGTGAAACCTAGACAAACCATATCAAATATTTTTTTAAGTTTGTAGTAAAAAATCACTGTAGCGGACCACATTGATTTATGCTATTGTAATTTTCATATAACCATATGATGACATGGTCACACTTTTTAAAGGTATAAAAATAGATGTTGTAATAATATATGTAACATAAAAATATATGTAATAATACAATATATAATTACAAATTAATATAACATATAATTACAAATAAATAATATAATATATAATTACAAATTACAAAATAATATATGCAATAATATATGTACCATAATAAAAATCTATGTAACATACTAAAACTGAATTATATTAAGTAATGTAAAGTACGTAACATTTTTCTGGAATTGAGTAAAATTAAAACATTTAGAGAATTAAATTTAGTTGGAAATTGAATTTAGAGAATTAAGTTGGAAATTGAATTTAAAGAAATAAATCAAAGTGTATTTATTTATAATACAAAATTCACTGAAATGCGGGCGGCTTAACTCGACTTTTTCATACCAGAATCCATTATTAGTAGGATTTATTTTGTTGTTGTTGTCAAATTTCACAAGAAAAATTTTGAAAAATCTGTATCCTGAATCCAAATGATTACCATTATAGATGTTAGTCTTTACTTTAAAGGACTTAAAAAAATATTTTTATTGATATCATACTTGACAATGTATCCTCCCCCCCCCCATTAGGAGAGTGGGGGGGGAGAGAAAATTGACGTCAGGAATAAAAAAATTGTATCATGGATATTTTTCACTACAACGATTGGAACTATTAAGTCTTATCATCATGAAGCCATGATAAAACATTTCATGCATGATTATGTCAAATTTTGCCCTATGCTGCTATATTAAAATAATATAAAATTTCGAAGAAATTTTGAAACATCAGCTGGAATTAAAAATGTCCTCTCTAGTTCTGGATTTTTGATAATAAAACCGGATACAAAATTTAGTGAAAAACATAAATATTTGTGGTCGTTATCGTTTACACAAGAAATCGACCATAGACAAACAGACGGGCATCACTCCAAAAATATTAATAACGTGTTCAAAAGGTCTTGAAACATACAGGGTGTCCCAAAAATATTGAAATGCGCTTTAATTCTTTACCTGTTGGAGATAAGTGTGCAATGTAAAATGCAAAAATGTTGAAAGTAAGGTAGGAAATATGACTACGTTAATGAAATAGTCCTCACATTCATATTCAAAAAGTTACACTTTTTAAATTTTTATACGATCCCCTTAGACAAATTTGGTCAATCAGAAAATATTTATTTTTAATGCAACAAAATCATTTAAAAAAACCGCATATCTGTATCTTTAAAATCATCCTGAATTATGATAAAGAAAAAAATCTGGCCTAGGCTACTCTTCCGTACCATCAGTCAAAATCATGATGTTTCATCAGTGAAAATAGGAATTATAAACAAATTGACGATGTAAATTGTTTAGATCAAAAATACGTTAATATGTATTAAAATTTTTTTATCACAAATGCATCTAAATAAAGCATTACACAGACAGAGATCATATAAAGCAGTGGTATTCACTAAGAGGTTGGGTATCCTATGTATCATCATCCAGTTTTATCTTTTTTGTGATATGTCGCAAATTTACATTTCTAATTTGATATATGGTCCCCATTCACAATGTTCAATTTTCAATTAAATATAACTCGCCCAATTTTAAAGATACAGATATATGGTTTTTTTAATGATCTTGTTGCATTAAAAATAAAAATTTTCTGATTGACCCAATTTGTCTAAGGGGGTCGTATAAAAATTTAAAAAGTGTAACTATTTCAAAATTAATGAGAGGACTATTTCATTAACGTAGTCTTATTTCCTACCTTACTTTCAACATATTTCCAATTTACATTGCCACTTATCTCCAACAGGTAAAGAATTATAGCGCGTTTCAATATTTTTGGGACACCCTGTATATTGGCATTAAAATGTGAAATTCGAAAATTTTTGTGAAAACATTACTTTCTGTATTATATATTACATATTCATGAAATTAGGACAGAATGCTAACAAAGTATGTATCTATGTATAGGTATGATAAGGCGTATGATGAATTAAGCGTCAGTTTGCAGTAAAAAAATTGCTGCATTTCTAATTTTAGGAATCTTAAATTTATTGCCAGATGATCCCTTATCGAAATAGAATCTCTGGAATTTATGTTTAGAATACAAACATTCGGACAAAGTAGTTTCGCCGCACAATTGCCTCAAAATCGATGAAAGACATTCTTAAAAATTTGTATTAGCAGAGCGTAAAGAAAAATTGGGAGGCCAGTGTCTACTTAAACAACTTGATAGGAAACAACTCTTTATTTGTATCTTGATCGAAATATTTTAGGTATTTATTAAAAATTGCGGACGATTATAATAAAAGTAACTTACTAGTGGATTGTCTGGATAGTCACCAGTATCCCTTCACACATGGCCATTGTAAAAAATCTGATGTAGGAGCATATGACTTTCCTTATATAATGCAATGAATTTACTACTCTTACAGTAAAAAAAAATAGATTATTTTTATAGTAGATATTTATATTCTTTCCAAGATATTGAATTTTCGTTAATGAGTCGTCATTTTCCTTGATTTCGCGTCATTTTTATCCATTTGGCGAGTTTTTCGTTAATTTAGCAACATTTAAAAAAGTCGCCAAGTTGGCGAGATTCCACCAAATTCGTCGCCAAAATCTCGCTAAGCAAAATTTTCAAACATTTTTTTCCTTGAAAACCATGTGATTGAAGACTCTTTGCATACTGAAGCCACACCACTAAACGCGCATGCGCATAAGCGGGAGTGTCGGAACATACGTCCTTTGGAATTTTTCCAGAGCTGCTTGCAGAAGATATGACCAAAGTGGATATAAAAATTAGTTTTAGATATTTATTTATGAAACATATAATTTATATTTATGTAATTAGAACTGAAAAATACAGAGTTTCGTTGCCAAACTTGCATAACACTAAATTTAAATTTCTAAATGCATTTGTTTAATTTTCAATATCTTATATATTTAATACTTCAAATGATTTTTAATATTTTTAAAATGATTTACATTTATGTGTTTGTTTGTATTTTATCGCCTAATAAACTTCCAATATTTAGAAATATTATCACAAATTTACAGTTAAAGATTTATCACAGAAAATGAAATTTAATGCAATACTAGCAGGCAGCTGTCACTAATTATAGTAACCAAATTTTATATCAATCAGTTTTATAAAGAAGTTCTGCGCAGGCGCAGCAGGCGCAAAATCCCCCGCTCCCTCTCCCAGTCCTTTTCGTATTTTCGCCCCGACCCCTTCTTGCATGCAAAAGTCGAAAAGCAACAAAATTCGATGTATAAAAACCGGCACAAGCGATGCATAAAAATTCGACACAAACTTTTTAAAAACTAATATTTAAAAAGAACCCGCCCCCTGTTCCGATTATTATTATTTTTTAAACGAAGATTAAAAAAAAAAATCCTTTAATAGAAAATTGTGGACAGGATGAATCTAATCTTAGACAGAGACCGCCTACCCTCATCACCGGAGTCCACACACCACGGCCAACAACTTTCCAATGCGCTTTACTTTGCTTTCAGAGATTCGAAAATAACTAGAGCCGCATTGTTCTCAATGCGTTTTTCGATGTTTTTAGCGATTTCTGAAAATATGTATAGAAAAAAAAACTATAGACTTTCTCAAAATTCCGGCTTCTAGAGAGTAATCCAAATTTAAAAATATCCTACAGGTAAAAAAAACAGGATTCTACTTTTTTTTTTGTCGGAGGAGATACATTTTCTGCGATCCCCTATTTTTACCCCCCGAAAAGAGATTTTTTGATAAATATTTAAAAATCTATCAAATTTTCAAATTTAAGGAAATATCACCATTTCGACACCTGCGTTGAAAAAAAAAAGCACGGGCTTCTAAGCCAAGTAGAGCCTTCAATATAGTGGCTACATACATGGATAGATACGTCATGAGGGCGGATTTTAATCCCACGTTACTCTGTGTTCAATATTTCACCAGTGCCCACTGAAAGGAGCTTGATAAATTGGAATGACATTTGCGCATCTATTCATCTTAATACAGGTAGAAATTATCTTTAAATCGATAATAATCGATTATCTTTAAATCGATCTATAAATCGATACGCAAAATTTTGCCTATTAACGTGTTTAGCATGGAAAACTTATGTATTTATATACAGGTTGATTCAAAAAAGATGGGCCAAACAATACGAGGTGGTAATACACACCAAATCAAGTATTTTTCATCATAATTTACCGGGTCGGAAATGAAACGTAAAGTGGTTACACGGCAATGGATAGTGGTCCCATAGCTTGTCCTCCACAATCGCTTAATCTGCCGTATCTTTACTTCCTTTTATACAGATATCTCAAGAGTCTCGTCTATAACACTTCTTTTGAATCTAAAGAGGAACTTGTCGCAGAATTTCGGCCGAAGTGCACGTCATTCCTGGCCTGTTCGAGAGAGTTCGCCAAGCCCTCCATCGCCGCTGTAAGAAGTGCATTCAAGTTGGCGGTCACTCTTTTGAGCCATTACCCTCACATCAAAGATCGTCACATGTGTGACAGTGATGTTGTAGTCACGTGGCACCTGGGTCACAATGTGACATCATATTTGTGACTTCCATGCGACGTTACGTATTAGTAACCTTGTAATTTCATTGTGACTATATCCTGTGACGTCTCCACAATTTAATTAACACGTAACAATGTGACGACATTACAATGGCAATTACAATATGACATCACAAACAAGTTAATATACGACGTCACAAACGGCCATGAAAATGACCAAAATGACTTCGCTGTGACCTCAATATGACATTGCCGAGACGTACTGCGACGTCCCAAAGTCACAGTGTGACGTAAATCTTACGTCACTGTGAAAAAAAATGCTGTTAGGGATACTGTAATTACTGTCTATTAATATTTTATAACGTATAAGTCAATGTGTTTTCGCCTCACTTCATTGGCTTCACCATTAAGCGCTCACAGGCGCCTTTACGTTTCATTTCCGATCCGCTAAACTATGACGAAAAAATGCTTGGTTTGGTGTATACTAACACCTTGTAAAGTCTGGCCCATTGTTTTTTAATCACCCTGTATTTCGAATTTATAATGACACATTTTTCATAAACTTCATTTCGATCATAGATCTCAATCTCTAATTTATACAATATTTATATTTTTTGAAAAATTTTTACTGTATAATGAACGAGCCCTTATTGGAGATAACAATATCCATGGATTTAATTCATGCTAATTACACGGGTGGTGGTTGCGAAATCAGAATTAAATATACAGCGGATTCAAGATACAAGGTGGCTATCGAGGTCTTATAATAAAAGGCTCGAAAAGAAAAAAGAAATTCGTGCTATTAAAAAAATGTCTCAAAAAACATATATGCGCAAGATGTCGATTAGAAAGTGCCACTAAGGTGATATTCTTTAGGTCCCGGAAGCAGCAAATGTTTCAGCCCCACCTTCTACATTAAAGTGATAGGCTCTTATTAAAAAGTTTTACCAATGATTTAAAATGTCAATCAATTGATCAATCAATAAATCAAAATCTGCATAAGGTGTAAATTTTACTGATGTGAATATTTTGCAAAAACATTATAGTTTTACCATTTTATTAATCAATTACTATAATTATTGCTATTGTAACTGCTATTGTAATCATTGCTATAATAATTGCTATTGTCTAAGTATAATACTTCATTCTCACTTACATAGAAATAAAATCCATTAAAATAACTAACTTCTTTTATACTGATATTGATTGAACATGGAGGAGTGGAAATGATTTCTAAAGAGCAATGTAAGTAACTACAAAAGTAAATTATTGACTTTTTTCATGAACTATTTAGACTACTCAATAAACCCCCAAAACATCATTTTGCCTCTCCCCTTCGGCGGTCCTGAATGTAGACAATTTGCAGACACTCACACACACCTCATAGGCACAAATATACATACATACACGAGCGCATACATACATATATGTGCACAAACATACATACATACAGTGGCACATACATCTTTCGAAAGTACTCGAAATACAATTTGAATGCCTTTTATTGAATGTTTGAATGACATTTTGAACGCTTTTACGCCAATTCTCAAATTTAGATATTTTCAGCAGACCTCTATATAATACTACGGAAAACAAAAATTTATACAACGCCAGTATTTCCCATACATGTCACTAAATAATCGGAAAGTAAATAAAAAGCTACTCCCTACAGTTTAATTATTGACAACTTATCACTAATCAATATATTTAACGACCAGCGAATTCCACGCAGTCATATTTTAAAAATGGTTTATAAAGCTGAGATCGATACGTCACTTTTAACTTCTAAAATTTACATAGTAAAAGTTTTGTAATATTTTCTGAAAGTTAAAAAATGTTTAATCTATGCAGTAAATTGTTTATATAACGACAATTAAATTATTAGTTTCATGCATGGACTGTTACTGCCAATGTTCTCATTGATAAAAACTGATGGGGAAAGGACATAATTTTCCTTATATAATGAAATGAATTTACTACTTTAACAGTGAAAAAACTTAAGATTCACGGCACAATACTATGAACATTGAAATGTACATTTGGATATTTTTTCAAAGACAACAAGTAAAGCAATAACCTTTTATTTCATGAAGCTCTAAATAGACAATTATCAATATTGCTAGCATCTGTAATAAACAGTATAATCCATATAATTAAAAAATCTGATGTGGGCACAACATGACTTTCCTTATATAATGTAATGAATTTACTACTTTTACAGTAAAAAAAATAGGTTTTTCTTATAGTAGATACTAATATTCTTTCCAAGATATTGAATTGTCGACAATTAGTCGTCATTTTCATTGATTTAGCTTTATTTTTATCCATTTGGCGAGATTTTCGTTAATTTGGCAGCTTTTCAAAAAGTCGCCAATTTGGCGACATTCCGCCAAATTCGTCTCCAAAATCTCGCCAAGCGTTATGGACAAGGAATCTTACAGCAGATAAATGACTATTGGCGTTATTCTTACAGCAGATTAATGACTATTGGCGTTCAAATACAAACGTATTACTTAAAGTATCTTTTTTTTCATGAATGGAACGATCTAGATCCACGAGAATGATGTCACCCAGTATATCGCATGGTATTACATATGAAAAGTGAACATGTTTCTCAATAGGAAATATTTTTTTTTATTTTATATGACGTTTTGATAATTATTTTGAAAAATGTGCAATATCTCGAGAACGGTTCATGTTAGCGTTCAAAATTTATGTCAATCGTTTTCTAAGGAAAAATTACATTAGAAATGTCTATTTGCGTAACTTTATTAGAGGCTTTGATTTTTTGATGATTTCTTCAAAATTTCACTCGAAAATTTAGGGGATTCTGAACTTTCGATTGCGTATAAAAACAATGGGCTTCCAGTATTCACGGATTGTAATTTTTGTACTAAATTTCGTTCGAATCGGTCCATTCGTTCGTCAGTTATCGGCTCCACAGATTCACTGACACACACATACTTTCAAACACACACCAGGCACGTAACCACGAGAGGGGCTCAAGGGGCTGAAGCCCCCCTCCGAAATCTAATCTAAATAAAAAAAAAAGAAATCTCTAGTCACGAATGAAACTTGACATTCAACTCTTGTGTCAATTTTCAATTTTCATCAATGTAAAGCACCTTTTAAGTTCCAAAAATGAAATATTCCATTACTTGTTTTATAACATGCTGCCTGTAGACAGTATATAGTCATTGCGTTCTCATTTTAGCAGCAGAGGAATTGCCTTAATTATAATTCTATCACCCCCTAAAATTCACCTTAGTTTACAATCGCCGCTAAGAGAGGTGTATACTTGAAACTTGATAAGTTCTTTTTTACCCCTCACTAGCGCCGACTTCGTGGGGGGCTCCGCTCCGGGGCTCGAGCCCCCACGGCCCACGCACAACCGAATTGCAGATGAATGATATTTTGTATTGTTTTCTCCTAGACGGGACTTAAGAGTTGGTCCTGCGTACCCCCATGCAGATTTTGAAAACCCCCCCTCGTACATTACCCCTTGTGTTTCGTGCTATTTTGAAATGTTTCTAGGATCGGTCTAAATGTTTCTAGGATCACTTCTATATAATAAAAGGCAATGTCTGTCTGTGTGTGTGTCTTATACACTATAGGCTCGTCGACCGCGCGTCGTAGAGCTACGAAATTTGGCAATCGGAGACCCGCGGGGGTAGGTGGCAAGTGAAAACTGATTTTTAAAATTTGAATTATTATTCTTTTTTTGTTGTTGTTGTTATTTAATGTTTTATGAGATTTCGACCGTTTTTTCCTCTTTTTTCTCCACCATCCAGACGTCGCAAAAAAAAAAATCACACGATCAGAAAGAGCAGTCAATTGTGAGTAAAAATTTATCAATTTCAATCCTCAATTTCAATTTCTAATATTTTTTAAAGATTTTAAAACAAAAGTCACTTTCGGCTCAAAAAAAACGAACTTTCGTTTTTAAATCCTCGCAATCGAAAAAGTACCGACAATTTCGACTAATAATTTACATTTTCAGAAAGCTCAAAGATCTGGCTTTCTTACAAGCCCAATCTGGTCAAGAAATAATTATAAATAGCAGCCCGATTCTGATTTTAAAAAAGTATCTAATCATTTTAAATTTCTCGGCGATTTCTCGGGAAGTTCCGACCGTCTTCCCACTTACCCTGCGCCCGCAACAGGGGACATCACGCCGTTTCCATGGAGATTGTGAATCGGATCAGGTTATTTTAAATGATGGAATTAAGAGCTTAGCATATGGTCATTATAAAACTTAAATGATTGAATTATGGTGGATTGAATTGTGGTGATGTATTGTATACATCGGGTGAAATTATTATATTTATATTTTAAATGATAGAACGATATGGATTTTTTAAATGGATATTTTAATTTATGGATATTTTAAATGGATTTTCTAATTTATCGATATTTAAATGGATATTTTAATTTTATGGATATTTTAAATGATGGAACGATGGAATGAGGATGATGGAATCGGAAGCCCTTCCGAGAGGTTGGTGGTAGGGGAAGGAGGGTACGGTACCTGTGGATGCCTCGCCCACTGGGTTCCGGTCTAAATTGGGTGAATAAAAAGAAAGTTATGGAGATTGTCATGGAGGGCGCGGTAGCCCAGTGGTTAGCGAGCGAGAGCATTCAAACGAGAGCATTAAAAAAAAATCAGGAAATATTTAATTCTGCTTCATAGCTTGCAGAGGTAGTGTTCCAAACTGAATTGAAAATTCTAAGACTCACATTAAGGCAAACAACACGTGCAAATCCTCCAACTACTTCTGTTGAAGAATAAATACTACAGGGTGACTATCTTCATTCCTTGTATTGACAGTCTGATTCAAAATTTACATGATAGATTCATTTCAAATGAGGATAATCTACCTGGTTTTACTTCTGTTGATGACACAAGCAAGTTCGATAGTCTGTCTCCATATTTCGACGATAAAATGTCAGTCTCAAAACTGAATATGAACTGTGGTCAGGGCCGTCTTAACGCATGGGCACTCTGGGCAGTCGCCAGGGGCCCCCACGATTTAGGGGCCTCCAAATTAAAAAAAGATTAGGGGCTATAAAAAAATCGAATATTTTTTTTTGTCTTAAAATCTTTTTTTTTTTTTTTTTTAATTTCGGGTGGCCCCATCGGATTTCTAGAGGCCAGTAAATTAAAATAAAAATCTTGTTTTTGAAAATAGACTGCTTTAAAATTTTGAAAGATTAGTATAACAAACTCAAGAAATGAGAAACATGTTTTTAATTTCTGATACTCGTCAGCGTATTTCCTGGGCCGCAATGACCTCATAGCGTCACAGGCTAGACATATGTGAACAGCGTCGTTTTGTTTTGCTTTGCTTTTGAGAATCTTGCGATAGAGAGACACGTTTTCTGTACGTCTGTTCGTTAAATTCAAGTAAGTTTGGAAAATCATTTTCAAATTTCTCCCAAATAATTAAATTTGATTTTTACTTGAAACGTGATTTTTAATATCACTATTTACTAAGTTAGAATGATCTTAAAATTATGCATTTTAAAGTCAAGAGTTTTTCAATTCAAATCTAGGTAGGCTTAACTGTATCACTTGTCGCGTATAAAAATCTGTGTTCTTTATTATTAATTTATAATATTTTAGGTGCGACATATAGTAATATAAATAGAATTAAAATAAACATGGTTGTAGTCTAGTAATTAAAATAAACATAAGTTTGAGATAGTTCTCAAACGTTCCTATTAAGAATACTATTGATTCTTTTCCGAAACTGTATGCGTATGTACCATAATGTATTGAAGGATAAGGAATATTTTTACTCAGAATTTAGAATTTTAATGATTTTTAATTGATACTGGTTTGTTCATTGTCACGGTTTTTGCACGATCGCTTTTCAAGTGGTTATCACTTTTTCTATTTCTAAATTCAATACTTTATTATGATATATCTACATCTGTAAAACTGAAGAATTTGTGCAGTTGCAACTTTTTCTCAAAATAGCCCTTGCAGTTTAGTCCTTATATATGTAATATTGTGGGCTCAAGCAGAAAGATAATGAACTTGTTTCGCATGAACAGGAATTAATTTCTACAGATAGGTCTACTAGAGCTCTCATGGCTTTCCAAAACTTTTTCTTCTTCTTTGTATCTTACAATTTGTCTGGATATTTGAATTATTTAATTATTAGAGATTAAATTATTATGTACTAGCCGCCTTCGGCGACCAGCCTGTTCGCTACCCTTGAAAATTCTGACCGTGGCAAACTCGCTGGCGCCATAACCCCGTAGAGTTACCCAGACCAACCGACCTACCAGAAAGGTTTAAAGTAACTATTTGGACGGCCAGGAAGTGCCACCCAATTTAGACCGGAACCAAGTGGGGGAGGCATCCACAGGGACCGTACCCGCTTTCCCCTACCACCAACTTCTCAGAAAGACTTACGGACCCACATTTTTAATGTGATCGTACTCCGCGTGAACACGGCGGCAGTTTTGACAGTGGCGGGAATCGAACCCGGGCCTACCGTGTGCAATTCCCGCGCGTTAACCACTGGGCTACCGCGCCCTCAACCCCGTGGAGTTAACAACGTTTGTTTTAGTTTAATGACGTTAAAACCATAATTCAATCATTTACATTTTTTAATGACCATATGCTAAGCTCTTAATTCCATCATTTAAAATATAGCGTAATTTTCTAATAAATATAATAATTTCATATAAATATAATAATTTCACTCTGTATACTGTTACCACCACCCGATGTATACAATACATCACCGTAATTCAATCCACCATAATTCAATCATTTAAATTTTATAATGGCCATATGCTAAAATATAACGTAATTATCTAACCCGATACACAATCTCCAAATAAAACGTAATTTTCTAACCCGATCCACAATCTCCATCACTTTCTTTTTATTTATTTTTTTTCCCATGGAAACACCGTGCGTCTGCGCGCGTAGTGCGTTGTGGGTAAAAAACTTCAATAGCGGTTTTCGCTGAGAAATTGAAATTCAGAAATTCTTAAAATCCGGACCCTGCGGCTACTTTTCATTATTTCTTGATCAGATTGGGCTTGTAAGAAAGCCTGATGTTTCAGCTTTCTAAAAATGTAAATTATTGGTCGAAATTGCCGGTACTTTTTCCGATACGAGGATTTAAATACGAAAATTAGTTTTTTTGAGCCGAAAGTGACTTTTGTTTTAAAATATTTAAAAAATATTAGAATTTGTCCCTGAGATTTGAAATTGGTATATTTTTACTCGCAATTGTCTGCTCTTTCCGGTCGTGTGATTTGTTTTTTTTTCTATGACGCCTGGATGTTGGATAAAAAGAGGGGGGGGGACCGGTCGAAATCGCATAAAACATTAAATAACAACAACAACAACAAAAATAATTCAAATTTTAAAAATTGGTTTTGACGTGTCACCTTCTTCTTCACACAGACAGGGTCTTCAACACAGACATTGCCTTTTATTATATAGAAGATGATTTGGTGGTTAGTTTGAAATTAGGATGCATATATAGTTATTTGAGCTTGATGAAGTGAATATTTCTAATTTTCCCAGGTGGCTAAGTTTTTGAACAGAAATGAAGCGTACTTTCATGAGTGGAGCACAGAAGAGAAAAAAGGCTGTAGTGGAGAAGGAGAAAACGAGAAAGCTTCCGAAGTTAACATCGTGGCTGAATCCAGGTGCCACGTCAGCACCAGCAGCTACTAATATTACTCCTCCAAATGCAAAATTGCCGTCTACATCTTCTGCGTCAGAACACTTAGTTCCAAACATATTACTACCTGTTGCTGGGGACATTCTGCAAGAAGAAATACAAAAATCTGGAACTATAAAGGGTCTTGAAACTAACGTCACAGATCCCGGGCTATGGAACATTAAGGATACTAATACAGTGGAATACTAGATTCGTAGTGGGCCGACGTTATGTCAGAATCATGACTGCAACCTTTCAAACTCAGGTAGAGTGTATGACGGAGCCAGAAAAGAGACAAGGTATTTATCAAAGAATGTGTTCAAACGTGAACTGCGGAATGGCGAGTGTATTAAACGCGAATGGTTACTGTATTCACCATCGCAAGGTTGTTTGTACTGTTTTGCATGTCGCTTATTGTCCAATAAAGAATGTCCCTTTGTTTCATCAGGATTCAATGACTGGAAACATAACAATCTTATTGTAGAACATGAAAATGGAGCAGAACATATGAAGTGCATGGCGGCATATTTTATTCGGCATAAAGAAACTGGATGTGTAGATTCTTTGTTGATTAAACATCATCGCTCAGAGCAGGAGTACTGGCGTAAAGTGTTGACACGTGTGATTTCTGTCATTCGCTTTCTTGCCTCCAGAGGTTTGGCATTTCGTGGGGATAACCAAACTATTGGGTCGCCAAAAAACGGAAACTTTTTAGGTATTCTAGAGCTGTTGAGTGAATTTGACCCTTTTTTGGAAGAGCATCTCAAACTGTACGGAAATGCTGGAAAGGGGAACCCATCATATCTATCAGCAAATATATGCGAGGAATTTAGTCAATTAATGGGGCAACGTGTTCTTTCTACTATTCTAGAAGAAATAAAAACGTCAAAGTATTATTCAATAAGTGTAGATTCTACTCCAGACATCTCACATCTTGATCAGCTGACATTTACTATCCGGTACATTCGAGGATATGAGTCTATGGAGCGTTTCATTCAGTTCATTCCCATCTTTTCTCATGGAGCAAAGAATCTAGCAGACACAGTTGTGCATTTTCTGAACGAGAACAAAATTCCAATATCAAACCTACGTGGCCAGTCATATGACAATGCTTCCAATATGTCTGGACGCTATACAGGATTGCAGGCACGAATCCGTGAACTGAACGAGTTCGGCATTTATGTTCCCTGTGCTGGACACAGCCTGAATTTGGTGGGAGTAACAGCGGTAGAGTGTTGTCTACAGACTGTAAAATTCTTTGACTTTGTTCAGCGTCTATATTCCTTTTTCTAGGGTTCTACACATCGGTGGAATATTCTAACATCATATTTAGGAAAAAATCATGTTGTGATCAAATGTCTGTCCGATACGAGATGGTCATCACATTTTGATGCTGCCCATGCTCTATATGGGGGTTTCGAGAAAATCAAAAATGCACTAGATTCTCTATCAGCTGATACTGACCAGAAAGCGAACACAAGGCGGGAGGCAGAAGGATTAAGCAAGAAAATGGAGAAATTAGAAACGATATTTTTGACAATTTTATGGAATGACATTCTGGAAAGAGTGAACAAAACAAGTAAAGTCTTGCAGTCAAAAGATGCGAACATACTTGTGGCCATAAATCTTCTTGAGTCTCTGAAAACGTATCTTCAAGATATTAGAGGCAAGTTTAGTGAATATGAATTGAAGGCCAAGAATAGGTGTCCAGAATCGGATTATAGCGATGTGAAAAAGCGAGAAAGAAAGCGAAGTGTGCGTCTTACTGTATATGATGGACCAGAAGAAGAGATATATCTACACAAAAGTGAAAAGTTTAAAGTGGAAACATTCCTTCCTGTTTTGGATTCTCTGAGCTCTGAATTAACAAAACGTGCAGAAGCTTATTCTTCGATTGGAAATCTGTTTTCCTTTTTCAGTCAATTGAAAACAATTACTTCCAATGAATTAAGCAAAAGGTGTGAATATCTAGCTAATGTGTATCACCAAGACCTTGATTATCGAGATCTTCTAAATGAGTGCGTACATCTCAAGCACTACATAGTTCTTGGTAAAAAGTGTGAAACTCTCCCTGCCTTATACAGAAAAATAATTTCCGACAACTTGAAATCTGTGTTTCCATATGTCGAAATTGCACTCAGATTGTTTATGTGTATGATGGTAACTAACTGCACAGGAGAACGTTCTTTCTCAAGATTAAAACTTATAAAGAATCAGCTTCGTAACGCAATGGGGCAGCAGCGTTTAAACTGGCTTTCTCTCATGTGCATGGAAAATGATATCCTGAACACCATTGACTTCATACCAATTATAAATCAATTCATTGAAAAGAAATTTCGCAAACATTTGTGTTGAGGATTAGTCGTAAATAATTCACATGGTGTGCCATCTCCGTCTATGCGATATACCAGTTATCATTTATATTTTGAAATTTTTTTTTCATATTTTTTTAAAGCTTATGTTATATTGCTCAAAAGTTTATGTTGATCTATCATTGCTTTTTTCACGTTTAAGAGTGTAATGTTTTTTTATACATTTTTTTTTACAAAATGAATATTCAAAGTTGTAGCTTAAATTGCAAGTTTCATCTCCGCCCCCCCCCCCACCCCCCAAAAAAGACACATTTTTATTACCGTTTAAATTTTTATTTGTATGGATGGGCAGGGGGCCTCAGTTAATTTATTCGCCCAGGGCCCACACTGTTGTTAAGACGGCCCTGACTGTGGTGTGAAAGAGTTTTATCTATTGACGCTAACATTGAGGTCCTGAAAGTGTTAGAGCATTGTAATGGTCAATTAGATACCTCCTTACTGTCTTGGCTACATTACCAGTAACAACTGCTAGTGTAGAAAGATCCTTTTCGACACTGAAAAGAGTGAAAACTTTTCCCCGTAGTGTAATGAGTGATGACAGACTGGCCATGATTTCAATTCACTCGAACATTACTGTAGAACCGGATAAGGTCATAAATATTATGGCGGGGAAGAAGTCGAGGAGATTGCTTCTGTAGCAAATTGAAAATGTAGATCTGCGATTGAGCTTGAATGGCAGTTAATTCGCTGTTGGGATTTGAATAAGTAAAATATAAATGAAATAAGTAAATTATAACTTTCCAGTTTCAAAGTATTTATAATTATAGGTATCTGTGATAATAAATTTTTAATTTAAAAATACTGTAGTAATTAATTTTACTTCCTTAGATTAAATAATTGAAGTGTAACAAATTTAGGTTGTAATATATAAAAATCAAAACGAAAAATGAAATCGAAAAAAAAAATCTGATGTGGGCAACACATGACTTTCCTTATACAATGCAGTGAATTTACTACTTTTATAGTAAAAAAAAACAGGTTTTTCTTATAGTAGATACTTATATTCTTTCCAAAATATAGAATTTTCGACAATCAGTCGTCGTTTTAATTGATTTAGCGTTATTTTTATCCATTTGGCGAGATTTTCATTAATTTGGCAGCATTTAGAAAAGTCGCCAAGTTAGAGATATTCCGCCAAATTCGTCGCCAAAATCTCGCCAAGCGTTATGGACTGAGAAATAAGTTATTCTTATAGCATATAAATGACTATAGGCGTTCAAATGCAAAATTATTACTCAAAGTATTTTTTCTCATGAATGGAACGAGCTAGATCCACGAGAATGATGTCACCCAATTTATCGCATGATATTACATATGAAAAGTGAACATGTTTCTCAACAGTTAATATTTTTTTTCAATTTATAGGATTTTTTGATAAATTTATTTGAAAAATGTGCAATATCTCGAGAACGGTTCATGCTAGCGTTCTAAGGTTTATGTCAATCGTTTTCTAAAGAAAAATTGCATAGGAAATGTCTATTTGCGTAATTTTATTAAAGATTTTGATTTTTTGATGATTTTTTCAAAATTTCACTCGAAAATTTAGGGGGTTCTGAACATTCATTTACGTTTAAGAACAATAAGCTTCCAGTATTCACGGATTGTAATTTTTGTACAAAATTTCATTCGATTCGCTACATTCGTTCGTGAGATATCGTCTCCACAGACTCACTGACACACACACACACACATACTTTCACACACAGACATCACCTCAAAAATGTTTGATTCGTGATCAGAGATGCTTGAAACGTGCTCTCCCGTCGAAAACTCGAATTCGAATTTTCGACCCCGTCACAATACTTTTCTTATACATTATGTATAAAAGGAAAGTAAAAATCAACGACCAAGTAGGCGGGGGGAGGGGGGGAGGTCACAGCTCGGCACTAATTGAAAAAGTTAACGCTAGAAAGGTAAAGGTCCATTACGGTTTCAAACATAAGGTTCAGCCCCCCCCCCCCCCCGAAATGAAATCCTGGCTACGGGCCTGACACACACACTCAGACATCAGCTCAAAATTTTTCGATTAGTGATCAGGGATGCTTGAAACGTGCTCTCCCGTCGAAAACTCGAATTCGAATTTTCGACCCCGTCACAATACTTTCCTTATACATTATCGTATTTAAGGAAAATAAAAATTTAAAACAGTTTAGAAACAACTACGAAAATTAGTAGATCACAGAAGAAAATCCACTGTTTTCTGAAGCTGTATAAGCTAATTCCGTGAAATACTGCTAAAAGTAAGAAAACTTTATAAAAGAGGTTGAAAATGAAAGAAAACAAATTAAGGAAGCAAACTATTCCGAAAATTAAACCATAAATTTCCTAGCGGAA
The DNA here is from genome assembly GCA_951213105.1 of Amaurobius ferox. Classification (NCBI taxonomy): domain Eukaryota; kingdom Metazoa; phylum Arthropoda; class Arachnida; order Araneae; family Amaurobiidae; genus Amaurobius; species Amaurobius ferox. The sequence continues at coordinate 77,668,783 of OX578155.1, read as the reverse complement.
GTAAAGATGGGACAATTATCGTTAACTAGTGTGCCATCGATGAAAGTCAATGCTGTTTTCGAAGTTCTAAGATTGGTCATTCCAGTTCGCTTTATTGGCATTATTGAAGACGTGTACATATTTTAAAATTTACAATTTTCATGTTAAATTTATATTTTTTATTTTATAATATGTCTTGAAATGAAGAGGTTTCTAAAAACTTTTGAAATTAGAGTATTTCATTTCTAATATCAGTAGAAGAGTTTCCGGTAGTCACAACAAAATTTCAATGAAACGTTATATACTCTCACATACGTTTAATCATACCAAACATATAGCTGTCTTAATCTACTAATCTGCGACAGCAGACGACTCTGCTCCTGCCAAAGACCATCGATCGAAGATGCTAGGAACCTGTACCCGAATTATAAGTTCGGAGAGAAAGCTAGCTTTTGCTCTAACCTTATAATGTCGGTCTTGTCAGCACGGGGTCCCGAGTTCGGACCTGGCTCGGGACCACCAACATCAATTCCCTACAAATCTATCAAAGCAGTATAATTTAAAAACAAAATAAAAAGAACTAAATAATAAAAAAAAAATAGAAAACCAAGAAATGTCGAATGTTTTCTAGATACATTGAAATATCGTCCCCAACAACATACATCAACCGTTTTCTTTTCGAAATATACGGAGGAGTGATGTTTTACATCAATCTATAACGAGTAACAAAGTTTTTCACTATTATTCTAACCGTAAAGTTCATGCAAGTTTTGGTACCACTAAGCAAGAACCTACAATGCTGCACCACATCTTTGCTAATCTCACGTTTCACATGACCCTGATCACGTGGTCATAATTTTTTAATGTATAACATTAATATTCCAAGTACACCGAATGGAAATTAATATATAAAGAAGAAGAATGTATTATGAATTTTCTGGAAGTTAGTAAAAATGAGTAATTTAGAAAATTAAACAAGTTTTAAATCATAAGCATTATTTTGCTGTGACTACTGAGAAAAATAAACGGAAAATTAAAGTGTGCTTGCTCACGTTGGTACTCGTCCTCTGTCAGATTTATTCTGACAAAAAAGTTTTATTTTTTCCTTTAAAACCAGTTGATACCTTATTTAAGCATTTTATGTTATTGACTAGCGAAGTACTTATTTTTAAATTAATATTGCTGCTGTACCCAGTTCCTTGCATAGAGCAGTTGGCATGGCTTGCTTTAGACTTGCTACGGCTCATGATTACTTACAGAGTCACCTGTATCGTATAGGACTGACAGATACAGATGCTTGCCCTCTTTGCGACCATGGCGTTCCTATGACTGGAGAGCACCTTAACATTTGCCCTGCTGTTCTTGACTGTTTTCCTTTATGTGTTACTGACAAGGCTTTTAGTGACTATTTTTATAGTCCTACTTTGTATTGGGCTGCTCGTCGACTTATGACCGAGAGGTCGGAGACGGGCATAGGATAAAATTAAAAAAAAAACTTATTTTTAAAAAATAATTTTTTATAAAAGAAGTAATTTATATTCACGAAATTATGATGCTGAAATACGTTGCTTATATGCCAAATTTCGTATCGTAGTAAATTTAAATTTCAATATACATTTATTTCATTTTTGATTTGAAAATGCACGTCGATCCATGATATTTGGTTTCTTTAAGCCTTTCATACACAGACAAATTCTAGTCATTTAGTCAGTGACTTATCCAGTACTCCATTTTTGTCCGCGGTCTGGCGGAATACCCTGTGAAATGTTCCACGTTCTTCGTTCTAATCCTTTGGAGTTCTTATGGTTCATTTCCACTTATTTTCCGCTTTATTGGATCTCATTTATTCTTTTTCGGACTTAACTCTTCTTGTCATATTCAAGCTGTGTTTTGACACACGCTAACCTTGCGTGTTACTTCTCGTTTCGGATTGGCTGGACTGGTCTTCATGCTACTTTCCGATTGGCTGGACTGATTGTCATGCTGCTTTCTGATTGGCTGGTTTGGTCTTCATGCTGCTTTCTGATTGGCTCTGTCTTAATGGGCATATAACGCCTTTGTTCTGCCTTTTGCGTTCATTCCTCTCTTGGACTTCGCGTTTATTAGATCTCTTGCACTGACGAAGGGGATCCAGCGCATCCTCGAAACAGATGTATGCAGTATTATTGTGTTATATGTGCTTTGCTGAAGTTTTCCAATTCTACTTATATTCGATTTCTTGTTTATGAACAGTTTATTACGTATTTCTTGAATTGTATTACATATAAAACATATATATATCAATTATCGAAAAGTTTATTTAATTTTTCTATTATCGACAACTGCATATTTAAAGTATTAACTGCAACTGTTGAATCGCGTTACATTCCTTTTTTGCCACAAAGAAAGACGCATGGAAACAGCTTTAAACTTAAAAATTTGCATAATGGTTTGTTGATGCAAATGCTTCACATTATAGATATTCACCAGGGAAGAAAAATGGTCGGGGGGTAATACTTCCAGATTCAAATATAACTAACGCTGGAGATGAGGTATGTTAAGAGATATTGATCTGAACACTTCACATAAATCATATGAAATGGTAAATTTTATCTCGACTTTCAACATATTGAAAACTTATAGATTTTTTATTGTAATATTATTATAACTTTTGTTTAAAACGTGGATTGAGAAGGGGAAGATTTGCAGAAAGCAGACTTGATGGGCGTTTACTGTCCTAGTTTCCGATTTTTTCCAATTTATATAATACATGATTAAATTTTAAACTATTACTGGTGTTTACTCATTTATCGAAATAATGTTTTGGCTATAAAGTTAGAAAGATAAATATAAAACTCCTATGAATGAAACACTTGAAAATGCATAACGCTTTGAGAATTGTATCTAGGTGTCGATAGTGTTAGTTAATCGTCCTTTGTATATAATATTCTCTCACTGGCGTCTCCATCTTCCATCTTGTCTTTCATCTCTTACACAGACCAAAAGACTCCATCAGGGAGTTTTCTCCAGAAGTCACCAGTACGGCCATTCCCCCCTCCCCCTTGACGTCATTCTAGGGTTACCAGAATTGCGAGTACAAAGACGGATGATTATTCTAATGATACAATAGCTAGGCATAGAATTGAGTATATGTATTTTTCACTATTTTAAATGAAGATTCCCTAATGATTTGTATAATTAATCAGTATTTTCTCACAGTTGTAAGACAGGGGTGAGAAAATAGGGAGATGAAAATAAATTGAAAGGTAATATAATATTGAATAAGTAGGAATATTCATTATTGTTTCAAGTCTAATTTGCGTTGCGCTACTAATTTATTTCTACAAAATTGACAGGTTAAATAAATATTTTAAGCCTTTCGCCATAGAAATGCATATAATGCAGGGGCGTTTATCTTATCGCAGCGCCACCTGAATAATTGTCTCAAATGATATTGGCAATTTATCAATGTGGAGTTTGAACACCTTACTTTTACCACCATGGTTTTAGCTATATGTTAAGGAAACAATGAAATGCCACTGTGGATCCCACTAGAAAATTTAAAAATAAATGATAAATGGAAGCAGCTCTTCTGCCATACAAGAATGCTACTATTGAAAGTACTGCTAGATTATTGTTACGGCGTATACTCTGGTATTGTGGGTATGCATTACGGATACAAGAATGTTCGAATTTCAGGATAACTAAACACGTTTATTCACAAACACATAGTAAACAGGTAAAATATACAATCAAACAGTACTTGAATGATCCACTAATTTCACAATATAAGCACTATTATTATCAAAATACTGACGAAAATACTTTCACAAAACAGCTGCTACTATTCACAAAGCATTGACCAAAGTCACAGTTCACTATGGCTCGTATCCTGACAACTGACTCCGACTCAGTAATGACTTCTGTTTATGGACTCTCCATAGAAACTTCTGGAAATCTCTAATAACACGTAGAATAATCATTATCGTTTAGAGATGCTTCTCGAAGTTTCGGGAGGGCGCAAAATGTCGCCAATTCTGGAAATACTCGAAATTCTGGAAACCCTAGAATGACGTCAAGGGGGGAATGGTCGTACTGGTGACTTCTGGAGAAAACACCCCGATGGAGTCTTTTAGTCTGTGTAAGAGATGAAAGACAAGACGGAAGATGGAGACGCCAATGAGAGAATATTATACGTTCACGACAATATGAAAGAATTGAAAACTTTACATTGGCTTCATTTGGTAAGTAATAGTCAGTCTTATTCCTGAGCTATTTTTACTCAGCTTGGACCCTTAACTCCAGCCCATGTATCATTTCTCATGTGCTGAAAGACAAAAAAATGAGAAATCTCAAATATATTTCTCAAGATAATGTTTTTTATATTTTCTAAACAATCGTATAAACAGTTGAATAAACAACGTCCCTAAATAGTCGTAAGACGATTGTTTACAAAGTACTGGATATATTAAGTCAACTGCTTGAACAATTTTTTTTTTATTTTCTAGCGCTGGACGAGAAAATTATTTTATGAATACGACATAATTGACATTAAGTATTCAGCATGTGGTTTCTTATCTTAAAAAAATCTGATGTGGGCAACACATGACTTTCCTTATATAATGCAATGAATTTACTAATTTTACAGTTAAAAAAATGATATTCTCATAGTAGATACTTATATTCTTTTCAAGATATTGAATTTTCTTCAATTAGGCGTCATTTTCATTGATTTAACGTCATTTTTATCAATTTGGCGAGATTTTTGTTAATTTCGCAACAATTAAAAATGTCGTCAAGTTGGCGACATTCCGCCAAATTCGTCGCCAAAATCTCGCCAAGCGTTATGGACGGAGAAATAAGTTATTCTTACAGCAGATAAATGACTATTGGCGTTTAAATACAAAAGTATTACTCAAAGTATCATTTTTCATGAATGGAACGAGCTAGATCCACGAGAATGATGTCACCCAATTTATCGCATGGTATTACATATGAAAAGTGAACATGTTTCTCAATAGGAAATATTTTTTTTCATTTTATATAACTTTTTGATAATTTTTTTGAAAAATTTTCAATATCTCGAGAATGGTTCATGTTAGCGTTCTAAAATTTATGTCAATCGTTTCCTAATGAAACATTACATAAGATATGTCTATTTGCGTAACTTTATTAGCGGTTTTGATTTTTTAGCGATTTTTTCAAAATTTCATTCGAAAATTTAGGGGGTTCTGAACATTCGATTGCGTATAAAAACAATAGACTTTCAGTGTTTACGGATTGTGATTTTTGTACCAAATTTGGTTCGAATCGGTCCATTCGTTCGTCAGTTATCGTCTCCACAGATTCACTGACACACACACACACACACACACACACACACACAGACATCACTTCAAAAATGTTTGATTCGTGATAAGGGATGCTTGAAACGTGCTCTCCCGTCGAAAACTCGAATTCGAATTTTCGACCCCGTCACAGTACTTTCCTTATACATTATGTATATAAGGAAAGTAATTAGTGAAAAATCCTCACAGTTTGCGCACTAGCCAAACATATTGTGCGGCCAAACGTATGGAACTCATATACTTGAGAAACATTTCAAGTTTCAAAAAGGTGACTTGGATATGACAAAACTATCTTTCTGGTTAAACGGAAAGTTCAACGTATGAAACTATAGCTTCTTTGGTCAAAACTGTTCACACGGAATGTTTCAAAGCAAAACAGGATTTTTAGTAGCATTTAAAGTAGCATTTGTGTGAGAATGGTGTTAAAAGCATGTTGCCCTTCGCCAGTGCATTCTGCAACAGGAGAATTTGAGGACTCAAATGCTCGAAATCTATATATTGAAAACCATGATAGCCACAGTTAGAAAGAAGGAGATAAAACTTATATGAATGAAACGCTTGATGCTATAATGTTTTGAGAATTATATCTAGGTGTCGCTAATGTTAGTAAAGTAGCTGCTATTGTTAGTTGATTCATCAGAAAGGCGTAGTAATTAGTATACAGGGTGTATCTGAATTCGTCATCAATATTTGGTGGAGAGGTAGGGAATAGGAACAGAAGACTATTTCACATAGGAAAGCATGGGCGCAGACGTCATGTAGTAGGGCAATATGAACCCGGTTAAATAATGGAAAGAAAACATAACAAGAAAGTTGTAAGAAAAAAACCCATTTATTTGTGCATCGTTTGTACAGACTTACAAGAGGTGCTCGAAATGCCGACCAGTTGCTAGAGTACATGCCTCTCAATGACGTTGCATAGACAACCGGACTTTCTGTAATATGCCCGGCATTTCCCGGATGTTTGCGACGGCAACCGATATGCGGGCTACAAGGTCCATAGCACTGGCAATAGGGGTCTCATACACCATGTTTTGCATCGCACCCCATACAAATAAGTCGATTGGAGATAAATCCAATGACCGTGGTGGCCAACAAACCGGTCCACCGCGACCAATCCATTGAGTTCCAAATTTTCTGGTCAGGTAACCACGCACATTATTTGCGAAATGTACTGGAGCGCCGTCATGCTGGAACCACACGTCAGACAGCTTTGCGCGTGAATTGGAGTTGTGGCCAAAAAGCACCCTCTACACCGTCATGCGTTAGTTTGCGGCCATGCTTTCCTATGTGAAATAGTCTTTTTATCCTATTCCCTACCTCCCCACCAAATATTGATAATGAATTCAGATACACCCTGTATATGTATTTTTGATTATTTTTAAATTAAGGATTCCCTAATCATGAGTATATTTAACCAGTATTTTTTCTTAGTTGTAGGATAGAGTACAGAATATATGGAGATAAACATGAATTGAAAGGTAAAATAAGTTTGAATACGTAGGAATATTCCTTATTGTTTCAAGTCTAATTTGCATTGCGCTAATATATTATTTTTACAAAATTGACAGTTTAAATAAATATTCAAGAGCTTTCGCCATAGAAATACATACATTGCAGGGCTACTTATCGTATCCAAGCGCCACCTGAATTATTATCTCGAACGATATTGGCGTTTTCTTAATATAAAGATTTAACCCCTTTTACCTCCATGGTCGCAGTTGTGAAAACCATTGACTGTTTCCGAAGTTCTAGTTTCCTCATCTATCGGCAATTTCGTGAGGAATTTTTGAGGATCTCACTATAGAAATATGACATGGTTGAGCAGAGTGAAAAAATATTCTGTAACAGTTTACATATTTCCTTTATTAAAATCGAGATTTTCTTATTGTGAAATGCCATATAGAAAGTTTTTCTGATATTGAGATACTTTCATGGCAATGGGGTTCTATTTTTCTGAGAAATATGCTCGCTCACATACATGAAGCAAACTTGAAGATACAGAGAAAGGTTGATGTAATATGTGAGATGACATAGCATATACAAGAATTCATTCCAAAACAAAACATCACATTATGGTTCAAACTCAAAAAGAATTTGGAGGCGCCGCTGAGATGTGCATTAAGTTCAAATATTCAACTAATAGATGTTTTTCAGAAGTTGCAAAGATAGATCGATGTAATATGTCAGCTGACATAGCATATGCAAGAATTCAATTCAAAAGTGATCCTCGCATTATGGTTCAAACCCATAAAGCATTTGGTGGTGAAGCTAATATGTGCAATGAGTTCAGATATTCAACTAATGAATGTTTTAGAGACATATGAGACAAAAGAGTTGCCAGATTGTACATTAAGTTATCTTTTTAATGCGAACAATTTTCTTCTGAGCAATTACATGTTCATAATAAACTTATTCAAATTATGTGTGTTGTTAAAATGTCCACCAAGTTTTTCAATGTTTTCATTGTGTAGCGAAATCCATTTCTTATTGCCACGCCTAGGGATGCATTAAGAATCTCTTGTCCGCGTCCGGTTCGAAGCAATACTAACAGTTAATATCTATCAAATAATTTAATGATCATCAAATCGTGAGATCATACCTTTATATTATTGCGGGGATTTTCATACATTTCAGACAGAGATTTTTTCTTCAAAATTTTTTTAATAAAAGTTTTCTAATGTTTTCTGGAATTTAAAAGAATTACAGACATATAAATAATAATATTACATTGATTTTACTTGTATATTTTTAACCCCTTGATACAGTGCCCAGAAGACTTCTTGGCACTATACCCGTGATATACAACGACGTTTCGGATACGCCGTATAAGCCATTGTAGATATTGACTTCTATAGGACGCTTGCAGATTTAAATTTTGTCATATACAAATCATACAGAATTGTAGGGGGCGTGGTTTATATTCTGAAACTGCATTAACCCTTGGCATACAACAACGTCTCAGATAAGTCGTACATTTCATCAGCCATTGTAAACACTGGCATCTGTGGAATGCGCAGATTAGAATTTTGTCATATACAAATCTTACAAAAATATAGGGGGCGTGGTCAATATCCTGAAACTATATTTACCCTTCACATACAACGACATCTCGGATAAGTCGTATGTTTCTTACGCCATTGTAGGCATTGACGTATGCGGGACGCGCGCAGATTTGAGTTTTGTCATATGAAAATCTTATAAAAATGCAGGGTACGTGCGCAGAATACCATATTCAGAAGGTTCACTCCCATAGGAACCTATGGCAACATTGTTAACATAGGATTTCGCATAGACATTAACGTTCGAGGAGCCAACCATCGCAACTATGACGTAAAGAGAGCTCGACTGCTAGATTTGGCGACTATCGCTCAATTGGCGATTTTATGTTAATGCAGCCAAAAGAAAAAAAAATTACGGAACTGTACTTTTATAATTTTTTTAAACTATAAACATGATAAGCATCTAAAATTCCTTTTTCTATAATATGTGTAAATTTAAATAAATAAACATAGATATATATTTAATTCATGTAATCATAAATTGAATAAAAAATTGACGCATTACATCACTGTAAATCATTATATACCAAAAATTACAAGCTAACATACCCAAAAGACTGAAATATTATATAATATTTTCAGCCTAAAAAGTATACTAGCGTGTTGTTAAATTGCTGAGTTCTTAATTTATTCTGGGATGCTGTTAATATATATATTTTTTTAAACTGTACTTATATTCTTATAATAAATAACAAATTTACATAAATGCATTATCAAAGGTATCGAATTTCAATATCAATAGCAATTTTTATACATTTTATATAAATGCGGAAAAGGTTTTTTAACTAATAATGCCACTGCTTCTTGATAATACTGCACCATTTTCTTACGATGAACAAGTGCATAGGATGAAATATGGGATGCAAAGCAAATAATCTTTTTATTTAAATAAAAATAAATTACATACCTTGTAAACGTAATCCCTCTTCTTTTAGTAATCCATAAAAGATAAAATAATTGATTATAAAATACGAAATAGAAGAGAAATGTTTTACATTTACACGTATAAACATTCGATCGATGATAGAACAAAGTTGTTCTAAGAGTTTCGTTTAGTGCCAAATAGAGTTATATTAGCAAAACGTCTTGGCAAAAACCGCCACAGACCATCGCCAAGCGTGACAATCTTGATATTTTATTTAACTTTGGTTGGCGGTTAAGGGCGCTGGGGTAGCAGTGAAACATCTGTATATATTAATCTGTGGGTAAGTGGTTTATACTACACTTATGATTAATTACTCTTAACCATAATTTTAAATAATTGAAATAATTTTGTTGCACTGTCATTGTTTTATTTCAAAATTTCTTAAATAAAAATTTTATAATTTTTTCTGGAATTTAAAAGAAAAAAACCCATATAAATAATAATACGTCGTTGATACATATATATTTTAAACCCCTTGACATACAACCATGTCTTGCATGCGTCATATGATTCATGCCCTGTTGTAGATATTGATGTCTGTGGGACATTGGCAGATTTACATTTTATCATGTGCAAATAATACAAAAAAGCAAGGGGCGTGGTTTAATTCCTGAAACTACATTTACCCTTAATATACAACGACGTCTCGGATATGTCGTATGTTTCATAAACCACTGTAAACATTGAGGTCTTTGTGACACATGCTGATTTGAATTTTGTCATGTGCAAATTGTGCAAATCTTACAGATATGTAGGGGGCATGGACGGTCTGGGTCACAACAACAACAACATGTAGGGGGCGTGGTTTAAATCCTGAAACTACACTTATAATTAATGTCTCTTAATTCGCATATCAAGGGTTTAAACATTATGACTATGTTAGACTTCTGTGACGTTTCCTAAACGAAGTATGCGGAGGGAACTTGAGGAAAACGTGAAAAATGTTCAGCAATGGCTAAGCCGTACAAATTGCTGTTTAAAGAAACAAAGATTTTACTCCTCTCGATGAAACTCCGGAATATAAATAAATTTTAATTCTAGTTATGAAACCAAACACCGTTTTTCTTTCTTTTTTTTTTATAATAATGTGGACTTTTGACACCACATCTTGTTTTAAATAGCCTCCATCTGAAATTATGCCAAATTCGGAAATATATATATCCTCATGGCGGTTTTTAAGTAGACTTCTGCTTCGGCAATAGGCTATGCAATAAAATTTTCTAAAAGTTCCTAAAATTTTTTAAAGATTTTCTGAAAGTATAGGAAAATTAGGCGACAAAAGTCGCAGATACCGAATTTTCGTATGCCTGCTTTCTTCAAGAAACTATTAGAAAACTTTATTCGCACAAGCAGCAGTTTTATTTATTGTAAGGAACTGATTGTTCTGATCAATCAATCTAAAATCCAGCTGAGTATTTTTAAAATGTTTTCTGGGATAGTTTGTATATGAATTATGTTTTTGTGAAATTTCACCAGTTATCAGTATTTCATTAATATATCTCGCTCTTTCAAAGAATACAACTATTTGTAAACTGTATTTAAACACCATCTTGACGTACAGGAAAATATTTCAAAATGCCATAATGCTTTCAGATATCAAAATGTCCATCATCAGTTGCAATATTAAGGAATTGACAAACATGAGGTTTTACACAACTCAAAATCGTGAATACAAATATGCAAATTGGTGTCATTTGTGTCATATGCATCAGTGTCATATGCATTTGCATAGGTGTCATAGGTGACAGTGTCCTATGTAAATTTGTATTCACGATTTCAGGTTGTATAAATGCTCATGTCTTTCAATTCCTTAATATTACTACTGATGATGGACATTTTGATGTCTGGAAGCGCTTTGACATATTGAAATATTTTCCTGTACATTAAGATGATGTTTAAATACAGTTTACAAGTACTTGTAGTCTTTCATCGAAAGAGATATTTTAAATATTTTAGATGTGTTTTACCATACTTCAAATTTCATTAATATGTTCGAAAATTTTATGCTCTTTTGAAAATCTTTCAAAATACATATCCATCTCTACTTGATTTGTATCCCAAACATGAATTTCCTGACATTTTAATTATTTTTAAAGTGCATGTTTTATTTAAGAAAATCAAAATTTTAACAAAGTTCAACTTTTATTAAGTTAAAAACCGAGAGGGATACAATGGTTGGACATTGGAAATGGCTGTCATTTAAAAGACTGGTCATTCAAATGGATGGCCATTCTTCATATCAAAAGTTATTAAATTGGAATGTCAAGGGATAAAATTTGAAAGAAATTGAATGATATACGGTACTCGAATAAATAACAATTGTAAACAGTTGGTGTAGATATAAAATATGAAGTCAAAGAGTATGATAAAAACAAAAGGATGGATTTGTTAAACCAGAATTTCACTTATAATTGAGTAGAAACACGAGGTGGGAACTGCGTAGTTTTATTTTAAGCACAGGCAGCTCTGTATGTACTTCTGCCATGCCATACTATATACTAATTTAATTAGCTACTATCTACCATACCATACTATCTGCTGATTTAATTTCAGAGAACTCGAGTACGTATTCAGAGATCAAGAAATACTTTATATATTTAGACTTTAAGTTCCTGTCTTTAATTACAAGCATCGTCCGGACTCATATGAGACAAATACCTGTACTTCACTGGAGATGTGAACGGAAAATTAAAAATCTGATGTGGGCAGCACCCTACAATCTCACATAATAATGACCTCGAATATTTATAAAATTATATATGCGAGCACTCGAAATGCCATTTGCTGCGGAAAATTTTAATCGAGCTGTAAGTTTTTGAAACTATGGCCCTTCGGTGTCAACATTAAAACAAACTACCATAACTATAACCGATATTGTCCACGGAATTTTGAAGTGGATTTTAAATAAGAGAAAATTAAAATTTTAAAAAAATATTATACAAGAAGAAAAAACTAAACATAGTTTTTCAAAGAAACCTAAAAATGGATACACTTTCCCAAAAGTAAAATCATACTTTTAGGGAAATGTTTCCAAGTATTTATACCCTTCCTCTATGTTATAGAGCATGCGCACATGACGCCACACGGACAATTTTGCCTTTACGTTTCCAAAACAAAATACTCGTTTGCTTAGAAGTATGAAAATTTTCATTATTTTTGTATTAAAAACGGCTACTTTAGAAACGTACAATCGTTTAACCTCTAATTTCAGTAGACTATATCTAAATTTACCTTCTTTGGTGGATATTTTGGATTTACAATTTGAAAGCAAAACATTCACTTTCATTACAATACATATATACACGAGTATTTTTTAAGCAAAAATCGTAATGTACCTTTCTTTTCTCGCTAGCAAATATATTGGAGAATTTACTAGTAAATGTATACATCTTTAGAACGGTAGTTGGTGACTACGGTAAAAATGAGTAGTAGTGTACATTCACATAAATCTCTTAAAGTGCACTTTCGTGCGATGTATTGTGTTCATTTGTAAAACACACAATTTCAAAACACTATTTTAACTGAAATATCTCCTAAAATGCGCAATTCGTTTCGATAAAAAGAAGAGGAAGAAAAAAAAGGCAAAGAAACCGAGTTTTGTAATTTTTCTGAAAAGTTGTAGATCACGTTGGAATGCATTTGTATTTCCATTTTATTCATTTATATCATAATCGGAATCACAATTAAACAATGTAACTTTTTATATTGCTCCCATTCTGAAGCTGATATACATTTCTTTTGCAAGTTATTATAAAATGTTTCCTAAAAATTCTTCAAAAATTTTTATACTAAGTTTGTAGCAGATCAATCGGGAGCTATATGACATTTCCGGAAGGACATTCTGGAAGCTATATGATATATGGTTTTATTGACTTTTATCAAATTTATCTTACTTTTATGAAATACTTACGCTGATCGAATTTTTATAATATTTTATATACTTTTAAATTTAAAGCTAGCTCATTACCAGAAACCGTGAATAGCCTACTAAACATAATTTAATTTATCAAGGTACGAAGATTAAAATTATCAAGTTCTTTGTACAAGAACTTTGACCTCTACACAGTATTTGTATTCATAAGAATTTTAAATCCGATAACAGATCACATCACCAATCTCGGAAATGCTAGCGATTAAAATATTAGTGAGTAATATTTAACTCAAACTCTAGATGAAAGAAGAGGGTCGAAATTAATGAACCAAACTTTGAACCACTACACACTGTTTCTTACATAATAAAGGAAGTTGTCTGTCTGTGCAGTTTGTAACGGGAAATTTAAGCATCGTACGTTCCTGAAATTTGGTACACGGGTACTACAGGACTCAAAGAGATGCACTTCGTTAATTTTCTTGATTTCGAATTAGAATTTTAATTATTTTATGTTTAATCCCAATTTGCAACGATTTTGAGCGATGTTCACACAAATCGATTCCTCAGCGACCTAAATTATTATCACCGTTTCCATCTTGACGGTATCAGAAAGATAGAGCAATTATCTTTCAAACAAACTTTGAACAGAAACCGTACGATTAATAGACAAAATTTAATGAATTTAAAAAATATATATACTTTTAGTACGTTCAAACTTCTCCGATTTTTATATTAGGATATAAAAAAATTACTTGTCAGCGAACGTTTATAATTTAATAGTAGCTCCTAAATATACAGACTACTCCAGAAAAAAAATAATTTTACAAACCCATCCGTTGCTTAATTATAACTTTTTAACCAAAACATGTCTTTGATTTCTTTTCGTTTCCTCATTACGGAGCAAACCCCATTTCCGTAGCTGTTCTACCTACTGAGGAAGTAACTGTTCTACCACTCACGTGGGGAGGAGTTTCTCTACCGACTAGCCACGCCCTCTCACGGAGAACCAAGTGCGCTCAAAAATTTGCTTAGGAATTCGTTGTGAGTTCCGGTGTACTATTTATCAGTTCTCTTGTCTTTTACTTCGCATTTTAAATCACGGGCAACGCCGGGTGCATTTTCCAGTGTATTCATAAGAATTTAAAACCGGATAAAATATAAATATCCTCAACTTCAAAAATACTAGCGATGTATATATTAGGGGGTAATATTTGACTCAAAACCAGAACGCAAAAAAGTAGGTCGTATCAATTGACAATATATGTTTTAATAACTACTGTCAGACAATAATGCACTTAACAAAAATCCCCAAACTCAGTAATACACTCACAACTGCTAATTTGACAAACTCTCATTCGATAAACTTGTTAATCCGATAAACTTGTCAATTCGATACACTTGCTTCGGCGATAGACTTAATTGCTTTAACTGCTTTCGATAAACTAGCATTCGTTATAGTGGATTGCGGTGAAATTGCGGTAGATAGACTAGCTTTCCATGTATCTGTCTGCTCTCCTATGAACCCCTTGAGAATACATGGAAGTATATCTCTCGTAATAGCTCAATGAAAAGGCGCGACAACCATACCTCGGAACCTCACAGTAAGGTAAAAGGTCAAAGCTGTAGCGTGGCCAAAGAAAAAATTATGGAATAAATATATAGGGATTGATTAGTTATCGATGCATTTCACTGCTCTCGTAGGAACCTCTTCAAAAATATATGAAAGGGTGTCTCTCTTAATAGCTCAATGAAATATCGGAACAACCATACCTAGAAACTTTGCAGTGCGCTGAAGGAGCAAAGCTGTATTGGGTCCAAAGAATATTATGGGAATAAATATTTAGGGATTGATTAGTTTTCGATATATTTAACTGCTCTCGTATGAACCCCTTTCAAAAATATATGGAATGATATCTCTCTTCAGAGAGGCAGAATCTCTGGAGGAATCTAAGGGAAAGTCATAGAGCTTCCTCAGCAAGAACATTTCTGTCATTCCAGATGCTCCTCGACCAGAAGCAGTTGTCAGGTTCAGACTTCTGACTGGTCACGACTCTCTCAGGGCTCATCTCCATCGTTTTGGACTTGCTGCTTCCCGGAATCGAATTGTATTTTATGTGACCTAAGACAGCCTGTCTGGAAAATATTTGAATGAGTAACCTGCACTAGTGACTTTCAATTCAATCATTGAGAAATACTGGAGATATCGCTGTCTAATGGCCTAGCGGCCAAACTACAGGCATTTGCAAACAACATATCTCTCTTAATAGCAAAATGCAAAACAGGAACAACCATGGCTCGGAACACACAATGCGATGAAGGGCCAAAAGTGTATTGGGGCCAAAGAAAAAAATGTGGAATAAATATTTAAGGAGTTACAAATATCAGAAGGCGCAGAGAAGAGTCATGCAGGAACTACAAGTTTTGCGATTCCAGTTTTCCGCCAATGGATGAAGAGCCAACTAGCAAAACGGGGATGAAGTGGTTTGAATTCACCTTCCCATATGAAATAAATACCATGTCATCTGAGCCATTAACTTTTCTTAGACATAATAAATGTCTAATAAAAAACCCAAAATTTGAATTTTTCAAGATCTTGAGGATATATATTTTTCTGTAGAAATGTACTAATTTCCTGCAGAAATTCAGTAGAAATGTAGAAATTCTGTAGCGAAAATATGGTTTTCTGTAGATCAAATTTGAAAATTTTGGAGGAAACAATTCGTTCTCTGCAAATTATATAATTACGGGAGAAACTACAAATTTATCTTATATCTACCGCAAAAATTACAAAAAGTAAGTTATACATATAATTTGATTTCGTAGCATTAGCA
Organism: Amaurobius ferox; assembly: GCA_951213105.1. Lineage (NCBI taxonomy): Eukaryota > Metazoa > Arthropoda > Arachnida > Araneae > Amaurobiidae > Amaurobius > Amaurobius ferox. The sequence goes on along the minus strand of OX578155.1, from coordinate 77,652,788 downwards.
TTGGACACAGAATACGTAAGACATGGCAGGCTAACAGAGACCCCGCCCTTAAAAGGGAGCTTAACAGACTCACGTGCAAAGTCAGGGAAAAAATTGTCGCAGAAAAGCAGCAACAGTATAAAGAACTAATCGAATCCCTTAGCCCAGAAGACGTATCGCTCTGGCAATTCGCAAAAAGACTCAGGAAACCTCAAATTAAGCTCCCGCCACTAATAGATGGTGCTAAAATTGCGTACTCGGACGAGGAAAAAGCCGAGGCGCTCGCAAGCCATTATGAAAAACAATTCCAACCAAACCACGATCTAATGTGTCAGGACACCCTAAGAATGGTCAGACAAACTTTAAATAATTTCAGGAATTCCCCGGTAACGGCTGAGATTAGCCCAGCCACCCCGCAGGAGATAGTAGAAATCATTAAAAATCTCAAAAACCGTAAAAGCCCAGGGCACGACAAAATCAGAAATATTGCGGTTAAAAACCTACCCTTAAACGTAATATGTTACTTGACAATCTTAATAAATAAAATATTAAAACTAAACTATTTTCCCAAAGAATGGAAGGAAGCGATAATTATAGCAATCCATAAGCCTGGTGAGGATGCCACAATTCCAGCCAACTATAGACCAATTAGCTTGCTACCGACACTTAGTAAAATTACTGAGAAAATTATTCTTAAGAGACTGAACACGCACCTTAGTGAGAATGACATTATCATTCCGGAGCAGTTTGGATTTCGGCCAAAGCACTCCACCACTCATCAATTGCTGAGAGTGGTAGAGTACATATCTTCTGGTCTCAATAACAAGACACCCACAGCTGCGATTTTTCTGGACATACAAAAAGCCTTTGATAAAGTATGGCACTGTGGATTAGCGTACAAATTGATCACTTTAAAAGTCCCTGACGCACTTGTCAAACTTTTAATCTCATACTTAAATAACAGACACTTTCAAGTCAGAGTAGGAGGTAACTTATCTACACCCAAGCTCATTAAAAGCAGTGTACCGCAAGGTTCTATCCTGGGCCCGACACTCTTTAACATATACCTGAACGACATCCCTAGGACTCCAAACACAGAGCTGGCACTCTATGCAGACGACAGTGCGATACTTGCAAAACACCCCTATGTCTCAGTAATGCACAGACAGCTACAACAACACTTAGACATACTCCAAACTTGGCTGGAAAAATGGCGAATAAAATTAAACCCCAATAAATGTCATTGGATTTATTTCTCAAGAAAACGTAAACCTCCGCCGCCTCTGTACATAAACAACCATGCCCTAAAAGCGGAAAAATCTACTAAATACCTAGGTGTAACGATAGATTCCCACCTAACCTGGAAACAGCACGTAACGAACTTAATCAAAAAAAGCGTATATTGCCACAGGAGCCTTATACCCAATGATAGGAAACGGAAATCTAAGTTATCAAAATAAACTCCTAATTTATAAATCGGTCATCCGCCCGGGAATGCTGTATGCAGCACCCGTATGGGGATATGCCTGTAAAACTACAATAGACCTCCTAGAGACAAAACAAAACAAAATCCTACGGATTATCAGGAAAGCTCCCAGATACTTAAGAAACTCGGTAATTAGGAATGACTTCAAAATAAAAACTGTTAGAGCCCAAATTAAAAAGCTAGCGCTTAAATTTTACAGGAATTTGCCATCCGTTCCAAACGAACTGTTATTCAATCTGCATGACTATGATCATCGCAAGGCCAAATCTCGTAAGAGACCCCGCGCTGTTCTAAACATCGATAATCGGAATTAAATGATCCCACCTCAAACATCTGATTTTAAAATAAAACTCGCGACTATTATTTTATAAAAAAAAAAAAAAAAAAAAAAAAAATATATTCTAAACACTAAACTGCCAAAACGCTAGGTAACCCTTAGATCTGCATCAACCCCCCAAACTGCTTAAACTCTAAATGTGCAACAAACTGCCACACTAGGAGCTAGGATAAATAATAAAAAGTAGTAAATAAAAACCTCGAACCTCCAATTAGGGTCACTGAATTAATGTCACAGTTTGACGATAAGAACCACATATTGAAACTGGAGATTAAAGGCGCTTCGCGCCTGGTGCTCTGTCTTGTACGACACTACGAAAAAAAAAAAATTAGCATTGGCAGTTCAGCTCAGAAAATCAAGGCCAAGGGGACGATTTCTTACTTTGGCTTGGGCGTGAGTGTACTAATTTGTAGTAAATCGCGTCGGGCAAAGTAATTTACGATGGATGTGCATAGGATTATTACAAGTGTGGAGGAGCTATTCATCTCACCGGTGGAAGCGAAAAGATTTCAAGCCTGGAAGGACTTAGTGATACAGCATGGTGGATACACGTGCAAGCAGCTCGCTGCGGAGCCAGTTAAGACGGATGTGAATATTTTGAAAGACTGGAGAGGTAGACATGGCTGGAAACAGCTGATGTTGGACAATGGTGTAGATTATACTTCTGAACTTCGGTTCAATATGGACAGTGTAAAGATTGTGGAACCAACTGCCGTGAAAATGGCGCAACAAGGAGTGTCAGCCAAGCACGTGTTACAGCGGGCGAGTAAAGAAAAGAAGAACTGGGCCGAGATCATGGATGACCAGGATCAAGGAGAGACTGTTTCTTCATCGGAGGACGAGGATACCCCAAGTGCGGCCGGCTACGCGGCAGCCTACATCAAGACCCTGGGATGTGATAGCGACCAGTTAAAGAAAGACTCTGCTGAGTGGAAAATATACAGCCACTTCAAGATTTACGACTGGATCATCGCCAGACTTGAAGAGGAGCTGGAGGAAGACGGGATCGACTTCGATCGAGCCAAGATGATCAGGACAATACTATCAGGTACCATTTCTGATTCCAATCTGCTAGCCAGCCACCCTAATCTTAGTACTTTTACTAATAGGAAATCTTACAATCCTGTATATGATATATATAGAGATAGGAAAACTAAAACAGAGGACGAGTTATATCTTAAATTTAAACACGAAATGTTTAGTAATCTTGAAGGGTATATCACCCAGCCTAAAAGCAAAAAGTTAAAAACTTCTGATAGTAGTAAACCCTCTACTTCTAAACTAAAATCCCAGGATATCCAAACCAAAAATAAATTTAGCAAATTAAATGACGATGAAGTCGAAATGACAGAGGCGCCATCCCCCCCTAAGGAAAAAGTCTCGTCCTTCTATGTGGACTCCACAATTAATTGGGGAGCCCTCATAGAGGACTTAAACAAGTTTTTAGAGTGCAAAGTTCAGGGTCTTCTCATGGGAAGAGTGATCCGGATCACTCCTGGGTCCGTTGAGGACTACAGGCGTGTGCAGGCTCACTTAACCCGTGAGGGGATTCCTTTCAGTTCATTAAACCTCAAAACGGATAGGCCGAGGAAGATAGTAATAAAGGGCTTGCCCACTAATACCAGTATTGAGGAAATAAAAAAAGAGCTTGCCGCGCTTGGTTTTAAAATTGTTAGAATCACGCAGCTAAGGAATAGGCGTGATAGGACCCCCCTCCCCATCTTCTTGGTTGGACTTGTGCCGACGGAAGGATGGGCGAGGATTTATGAAGTAAATTCCCTGTTTTCCATGCAAATCAAAGTTCAACTTTTTAAGGCGAGAGGCCATAAAATGTGCTACAATTGTCAACTTTGGAACCATCATTCTGACCAGTGTACCCTCCCTCCCCGCTGCCTTAAATGTGGCGAAGGTCATCCCACGAGAAACTGCACAAAAAATAGGGACACCCCTGCGAAATGCGCCAACTGTTCAGGATCCCACCCTGCCAATTTTAGGCACTGTCCCCAAAACCCCTGGTTTAGGAAAAAAACGCAGGAATTGAAAAAGGTACAAAAATCTGCTAAAACTTCACCCACCCTTGGCGAGGATAACTTTCCCCCCCTCCCCACTAGGATAACCTCCCCTGTGCAGGAAGAGCCGGCAAGTGCCGAAACGGTAGGAGGAACTACTGGCGAGCACTTAGCCCATACTCAACCTGTATCAGACAAAATCCCTGAATCTGCAAATGCAAATGCTTTTCTAGAGTTTCTAAGTCTGTACAAAGAGGTAGAACAATACATTGATATTAATAAACTCAGCAGTATCTTAAAAGATGTAGTTAAAATTCTCAAAGGCGACGAAGACGCAATGACAAAAACTTTCCAAATCGTCGAAATGATAACTAGAGTCATCAAATCCCAAACCCCCCAAATTTAAGCTTTTAAACTTTGGCCGGCTGGCAGAGAAGTCTCAGTGTGGATTTCCCTCATCACCTGTTCTGCCTTGAACTCATTCCCACGTGCCTCACATACCCCGAAGATTGTGAACAGTCTATCCCACGTGCCTCATCATGTGGCATACGGACTTCCCAACGTGCCTCATCACCTCGACGCAGTGGCGCCAGCTCTTACGACGAAGCCCCGCCCATCAGGGGTTGTTCTTCATCAACGAACTTTTATGTGCATACAAGTAATGTCAAATCTACACCACAAGTAATCATTCAACACAGAAGATAGAGGCGGCAACGCCAGGTGCTTCATCAACGACGACGAACGAGTTTATTAGCATTGGCGCAATCCTGTTACTTCAAACAGATTCATAGAGGCTCGGCGCAGTGAATTGGTATGCTAAGTGCTGATACCCCTTGGTGGGTGAGCCAGCCATTCAGTGATTTCCCACTACGTGTTTCCTTACCACGCGACAACGATGAATGTAGACCAAAGAAAGATCGACCGGACCCTAACAGCGACTTGGAGAAAAAGAGCTACAGAGACTGAAAAAGTGAATGATGAATTACTACGAGTCTTTACCACAAGATGAGCTTATGATAAGCCTGAATTCGGAAGTACACGGTAAAGTAAACTTGTGTGGAAACGTAGCTTATGTGTTGACTCACACTGTGCAAAGACTGCTTGGCGACGGGACTATAGGACAAGACATGAGCCTAATCTCACGGATTGACGGTATGTTTGGGGTTTTTTTTTCATTCGTTTTGATCCAAAAATTGGATAAATTTGATAACCATGTTATTCTTGTAACTCTTTATAATTCTCAGTGCAAATCATTTGAGAATTACTACAACAAACTAATTGAAGTAGGAATTCTAAATAGCATTGAGGAGGGGTATAAATCGCCAGTAAAATATTCTTAGGATAAAGAAAAAGTAAAATGGTTGAAACTAGTGATAGGTAAACCAAGAAATGTAGGAAAACAAATAGAACCAAGCAGCGTGAGAAAACAAATAAAACCAAGAAGCCTAGGCTAAAAAATATATACTGAGAACCAGATATCCCCTAAAAGAAAAGTCAAATCAGAGTGCTTTTTCGTTAAATTTAATGATAATTATCATGTATTGTTAAAAGAAACTACATGAACGTACAGTATATAAAGTGTCTGGAAAACTGACAGGAGACATATTAAAGCTGATACCAAATGACACTGACGCCTTCTGGGCTGTTGAGGTAACTTAATGAAAAACCTAAAAATGTAGCACTGAAAAGGCGACCAGAAACTTTTAACATTGGGGATTTAAAAAAGACCTTAACAAATGAAGTCGGCCTCGATATTGCTAGGGTTTCTCAGCTGAGAAACACTAAAACTAGATTGCCCTTGCCCATCTTTCTGCTCAGTCTCAGTCTTACAGAAGATGGGTTAAAGGTTTACAAATTACATCAGGTTGCTTGCATGGCTGTGAAAGTACAGGTTTTCAGAGCACGTGGCTTTAAGCAGATATGTTACCGTTGTCTATCAAGCTTTCAATCACAGTTCTGTGAATTGCACGATGCTGCCAAAGTTCTTAAAGTGTGCTTAGGACCACCTGCCACGCTACTGCCTGTGGCCACGAACGGAGGAAGCTAAATGCGTAAACTACGCAGGAGAACACTGCAAATGTTAGGCTTTACCCTAAAAACCATTGGAAAAGTGTGAAAGGCACCGAAGTAGCATGCCACCTACGCTGGACTACCCACTTCGGTTTTTGTTCGGTTTGAGTTCTGTTTCTGAGATCGGAACAGGCATACCGTGATATTCCCCATTGTGGAGAGTATACGAAGCTCTATAGTGTAGCTTGTAATTTTGGAATCAGCTGAACCATGTGTCGAAGTGTAGCGAGGCTCCTTTAAGGGGACGGTGGACGTTGAAATGTTTTTTATTTATTTATTGACTTAGAAACGTGAAAATGTGTATAAATATTCCTCTTAACATTACTATATACAATACCATGAATTTGTTTTTGAATTTTGCTATAATTTTGCATTTTTTTTTAATTTAATTTTTTTTAATGAAAATTTGAAAATGTTCCTTGCATGCCATTTGTTCACATTTTTGATTAATTTTACATTATGATCCCTCAAAAACACATTATGAACAAATTTAGGTATTCATTTTTAAATCCCTTAGAAAATTAATTTAAAAAAAATATTTTTCTGCATTAAAACTTAATTTTCATCATTTAATTAGGTTCTTATTCACTTTTAATTCCCTTAATAAAGTCCAATTATAAAATACATACCCAGTTTCATTAAAAAGTATGAGAGGTGTCTTCTTGACAAATTTCATACATCTCAGACAAAAATTAAGACGCATGGAGCATTTTAAAAATGTAAAACCTTTCAAAATTCCGTTTTGAAAAAAATGCATTCAACCTTTTGCTTACGGGTGGGACAGCGTCCATTCCAAACGAATAACCTCCTAAAAAGACAGGTACTTGACATACTCTATCCCAAATAGTTCGATCCCCCTTTGCAGGCATTGGCGTCCATGGAAATCGCTGACAGAAATATTGCACCTGCTGCAGTAGGTGCAATGTTTTCAAAGGGGGATCGAACTGTTTGGGTTAGGGTATGTCAAGTACCTGTCTTTTTGGGAGGTTCTTCGCTTGGGATGGACGCTGTCCCACCCGTAAGCAAATGCTAAATGTGTAAAGTAATGTTATATATTGAAACTTTTTTTAGTCGATTTTTGCTCATTTCAACGTCCACCGTCCCCTTAACACGTTAGAGACTGAGCCGATTTTGATATACTTTTCGTTCAGCCGGCGGAGAGCACTCTGTAGATGTTTGACCGTACAGAGTACAGACAGAAGATAACGAGCTCAACGCAATAAAGATTCTATTTCACTTTATGTTTAGAACGTTTTAATAAAAAGCACTGAAGAAGTAAATGCAAGAGTATTTTTATGTTATATGGATTACAATGCGGTATGTATTTTTATGTTATATGGATTACAACGTTTGTTTTTTATGTTATATGGATTACAAAATTCAGCGTCGGTCCGATGCAGGCCGAACGAAATTTTCGGCCGGCAGTCCGCAGGGACAGACACCATCTCGAAAGTGTAAATCTCCAGTATCGTTCTCAGAGTTTATCTTCATTTATGGTATTATACCAGTGCTTGGCATTACATAGCCAATGCATGACATTACGTGCTATAACATTATTCCACCACTATGCAGGTTTCAAAATATTTATTTAGCCTAAGACACCTAATGGGGCATTTTGATACGCATTTGGGCTTGGACAGTTTGGGGGTTTGGCGCAGATCTGAATTTATCCTGATTATGTATTAATTTAGAGATTAAAAGAAATGGATTTTACCGAGATTTTCAATTATTCCAAGTTTAGAACTGCGAGGGGTTTCTTGTAAGATTTAGCCTTTTGATGATCACAGCCATCTAAGTTAAAAATTAGTTTTGTGAACAGAAGGAAGTTTACTAAAAAGGTTTACCGAGTCTTTTAGGATTTGAGTTCTCATGGTGTAGTTGTTGAGTGAATATTTGGGGAGCTATAATAGGAGGTCCAACGCTGAATCATGTGGGAAGTCACATAATGTAAAGCTGCAGCATTCACTCAATGAATGGCACGCCAACTAGCAAAATAGAGATGAATAATTGGAATGCACGTTTGAATATGCTATCCATACAATGGGTCTGAGCAATTAAATCAGACTCAATAGTATCTGAAAACACCAAAATTGGAACTTTTCTGGATCTTGCTACTCTGGGCTTTGGTTTCAATTCACGGACAATTACCACCAATTGGATACCATCCTGTATAAGAATGAAGCAAAAGAACAAGCAGAAATTACAATTTTAAAGTTCCTATTCCAATTTTATAGCCTGAAGAATCAAGATGTAGGTCGCACTGAAAAGTTAGAAATTAAGATAATCCTCTCAGCATCTCAATAGGTAAGTGTCAAAACTAGAACACGATATGTAATTCGAATCAAGATTGGTTCAGAAGAACTAATTTTTGTGCTCATTCAATAGTGATGTAACTGAATTCATATTTCGTCTATAAATATGTCGCCTTTTTCAGTATATTTGCCTTCGGAGGTCAGCATGGTTACAAGGACAGTTTTTAAAATCGAAAAATTTTGACTTATCTTGATCCCTTGCATGATGTTTTAATAAGATTCATATAGATAATATATTACATTGCACATTGACGACAATTTGGCAGTCGTGACGACACATTTGGGATAAATTGGAAACAGTACCGCCAGCTTGGCGATTTTGAAAAAATAGGGGCAAGCTAGTGACAACTTAATATCTTGGAAAATTAAATTGAATCTCTTTGATAATATCTGCCCTCAGAGCTCAGCACTGTTACAATGACTGTTTTTAAAACGCAAACATCTGGATTCATCTCAATCTCTTACATAATGTGTTAGTAGAACTCATTTTGACGATATTCCCTCTAAGACAAAAAAAATCGACTCACGAAGAAAGAATTATACAAATGAGACAAAATTTGATACGTGTAATGTAGATGTACCGAAAAAAAATAATTAGAATTTCAGAACAATTGGATGATTTATTGCACTGAAAGATCTACACAAAGTGAGTACGTCAATATGGCGTTGATCCACCCCTGGCCCTGATACAAGATGTTATCCGACGTGGCATTTATGCATAAAGTTGCCGGATGGTGTTCCCAGGGATGTCGTTACAAATGACCTCCAATTGGCGAGCTAATTCGTCTGCATTCTGAGATGGTCGCTGGCGACGCCCCATCTCATCCCAAATGTGCTCAACAGGTGAGAGATCTGGGAATCTGGCTGGCCAAGGAAGTGTGTCGTCACAATCAACAGAGAGGTATGTCGTGTGTGGCCTGGCATTATCTTGATGAAAAGTTAGCCCGGGGTGTTGCGAAAGGAATGGCAATACAACGGGTAGTAGAATGCCAGCAACGTACCGCTGTGTTGTGATGATGCCGCAGAGGACTATCAAAAGGGTCCGGCTGATAAACGAAATGGCATCCCAGCCCATAACTTCCTGTTGTCGGACCGTGTGGCGTGCGACAGTAAGAGCAGGATCCTGACGATGTCTGGGCTGCCTCCAGACACGTCTGCGCTTGTCGTCGGGACTCAGTTCGAAAAGATGCTCATCACTGAAGACAATTCGTTTCCAAACCGAACAATTCCACGTTGATTAGGACCGGCACCATTGAAATAGCTGTTGACTGTGCATACTGGTCAGTAGTAGGCTGCGTAATGGACACCGCGAGTATAGATTCCGGTCCTGTAGTCTTCTATTAATGGTCCGGGTGGTCACTTCCATATTTGTCAGATGGTGGATGGTTGATAACAACGAATCTCGTGTTGTCACAGCTGCTCTGACAATCGCTCTATCTTCCCGTTCTGTAGTCGCTCTAGGCCGTCAGCTGCCCGCTTGCCGCTGACATCTGCCATTCCGGACCCATTCCTGCCAACATCGTCTAATTGCTGAATCGCTCCTACCCAATGCCGAGCAATTCGTCGATGTGCCCATCCAGCCTCATGCAATCCGTCCGCACGCCCTCTTTCAAACTTCTTCATATTCTCGTATTGGATGCGAATTCGAAGGCGAGGCTTTGTTACAATCAAGGTACGTAAACGCAATCGAAATCCACTGCACGTTTTGTTCCTGAAAGCGATGTTCGCTCCTTTTGTACACCACCACCATGATGCTCAGTTTCAGTGCTCTATAGTTCCGACTATTCAATCATTGGCTGCGAATTTTTTATCTCTTACATATTCGATAGACAGGTGTTTGCATGTGCAGTTTCATTTCTATCGGATTATTTTGAGTGTTGAGTCGATTTTTTTTTCTTGTCTTAGGTGTATAAGAGTTGTCTGTCACGGTTGACGATAATTTGGCCATTCTGACGACAAATTTGGCAATCCACGTTTATTATTTATTTTAATAATATATTTAATTTTAATTATAACTTATGCTCTTTTTTAATCTTTGTAACTTTTAACTTGTAATAATTGACTACAGGTATTTCTTACCTTAGTCTAACATTTCCCTTCGCCCCGCCCCCTTTCTAACCTCTTCTAGCAGTCAGCCAATCCAGGACAAGATGAACTTTGTGATATTTTTCTATCAACATTCAGCATCCAGCTATGGAGTGTCCAAGTTAATCTACATACATCGGAAAATATTCAAACGGACATTCATTATATTCGATGTGGGGTTAAGTGCTTTTAGTGTAGGCACACCGACAGGAATGGTCTTGGCTTTGGCTACATCTGTTATAAACTCATTTTGTATCAAGCTGGTCATGATCGGGTTACGACGTGCAATGATAAATCTTTAATTCTTAAATATTATTTATTTATTCATTTATTTATTTATTCTGACCATAATAGTATTGGTAAAATTATTTATAAATGCACATACCTAAAGTTTCCAGAAGATAAGGATTAAAAAATTTCAGTACGAATAATTTTCACATACCTAAAAGAGAAAAAATACCTTTAATACATATCTTCATTAGAAATATCTAGAAATAGATCATGCGTATTTGTTTGCAAAACATACTTTACGAACTTTCTCTGAAAAACACAGTAAAAAATCTGATGTGGGCAACATATGACTTTCCTTATATAATGCTATGGATTTACTACTTTTACAGTAAAAAAATAGGTTTTTCTTATAGTTGTTACTTATATTCTTACCAAGATATTGAATTTTCGACAATTAGTCGTCATTTTCATTGATTTAGCTTCATTTTAATCCATTTGGTGAGATTTTCGTTAACTTGACAACATTTCAAAAAGTCGCCAAGTTGGCGACATTACGCCAAATTCGTCGCCAAAATCTCGCCAAGCTTTACTGAATGAGAAATAAGTTATTCTTATAGCAGATAAATGACTATTGGCGTTCAAATACAAAAGTATTACTCGAAATATCTTTTCTCATGAATGGAACGAGCTAGATCCACGAGAATGATGTCACCCAATTTATCGTATGGTATTACATATGAAAAGTGAACAAGTTTCTCAATAGGAAATATTTTTTTTTTATTTTATATGACATTTTGATAATTTTTTTTTGAAAAATGTACAATATCTCAAGAACGGTCCATGTTAGCGTTCTAAAATTTATGTTAATCGTTTTCTAATGAAAAATTACATAAGAAATGTTAATTTGAGTAACTTTATTAGCCGGTTTGATTTTTTGACAATTTTTTCAAAATTTCACTCGAAAATTTAGAGGTGTTCTGAACATTCGAGTACGTTTAAAAACAATAGGCTTCCAGTGTTTATGGGTTGTGATTTTTGTACCAAATTTCGTTCGAATCGGTACATTCGTTCGTCAGTTATCGTCTCCAAAGACTCACTGACACACACACGCGCGCGCGCGCGCACACAACCACACACACACACACAGACATCACTTCAAAAATGTTTGATTCGTGATCAGGGATGCTTGAAACGTGCTCTCCCGTCGGAAACTCGAATTCGAATTTTCGACCCCGTCACAATACTTTCCTTACACATTATGTATATAAGGAAAGTAAAAATAGGTTTTTCTTAGGGTAGTTACTTAGGTAGTTCTTAGGTAGTTCAATATCTTTCCAAGATATTGAATTTTCATCAGTTAGTCGTCATTTTCATTGATTTAGCGTCATTTTTATCCATTTGGCGAGATTTTCGTTAATTTGGCAACATTTAAAAAAGTCGCCAAGTCACATTCCGCCAAAATCTCGCCAAGCGATATGAACGGAGAAATAAGTTATCCTTATAGCATATAAAGGACTATTGGCGTCCAAATACAAAAGTATTACTCAAAGTATCTTTTCTCATGAATGGAATGAGTAAAATCCATAAGAATGATGTCACCAAATTCATGGCATAATATTACATATGTAAAGTAAACATGTTTTCCGACAGTTAATTTTTTTTTTAATTTATGGGATTTATTATTATTTTTTTTAAATGTGCAATATCTCGAGAACGGTTCATGCTGGCGTTCTGAAGTTTATGACAATCGTTTTCTAAGGAAAAATTACGTAAGATATGTCTATTTACGTAACTTTATTAAATATTTCGATTTTTTGATGATTTTTTTAAAATTTCACTCGAAAATTTAGTGGGGTTCTGAACATTCGATAACGTTTAAAAACAATAGGCTTCCAGTATTCGCGGAATGTGATTATTGTACGAAATTTCATTCGAAACGCTTCACTCGTTCGTGAGATATCGTTTCCACAGTCTCACTGACTCACACACACGCACACGCACACACATACTTTCACACACACACACATACTTTCACACACACACACACACATACACAGACATCACCTCAAAAATGTTTGATTCGTGATCAGGGATGCTTGAAATATGCTATCCCGTCGAAAGCTCGAATTCGAATTTTCGACCCCGTCACAATACTTTCCTTATACAGTATGTATATAAGGAAAGTAAAATAAATGCTAAATAGTACTTATGTTTCGATTGCATCGAATATCTTCAGTGGATCTGTTTTTCTCTTGTCAGTGCGCATCGAAAATCTGTAGGTTCATTTACAGTAAAAAAACTTACAAAATCTTTAACTTACAAATACACGTATGCATAAGGAAAATACTGGTAATGTATAAGGAAAATACTGGAATTATGTCGAAAATCGCAACTCGAGTTTTCGACGGATCCACACGTTTCAAGCACTCTAGAGCTTGTAAAACTAATTTGATGAATTTGTGTCTGTAGGGAAAGCCATGTGCTGTCCACATCAGATTTTTGTCTTTATCGCAAATTGCTTGCAAATAAAATTATTTTTACCCCTGGCGAAGCTAGGTATTCTATTTAGTTAAGAGACTATTTTCCTTCCAACTGCTTGTTTCATCCCCCTCCCCCCCTGTTAGCCTATGAAAAATACTTCCTAATCTTTAACTAGCTTAGTTTTTTTCCTGTTTTTGCCAAGCAAGTTGCTATAAAATGGAAGGTTGATTTTTCTTTTAAATCATCAAAATTGTTAAAGCTATTTGTAACACGTTTCGATAAATAATACATTCACGTGATAAAAATATTATAATTTTTATCTAATTATTTTATCGATTTTATCTAAAAAGCCCAAACATTATTATTACCAGCATCTGTACTTGGCAAAAACATCAGGAAAGAATTCTAAACAATAAACGAACTGGAGATTAGAGTAGGAACTTAACATGGTGGAAATTAAACCAGTGGTGGGAGGGAAAATGTTATCTAAATATATTGATCTACGGCTATTAATATATAAATTCTCGCGTATTTATATATAGACCTCAGGCTGTAAATATACGGGGTGGTCCAAAAGGTCTTAGACAAACTTTATAGGTAGGTCAGGCATACAAAAATAAGCCCGTTTTGCATAGGAACATGTGGTTGCAAACGCCTCATTGGTGTACTACAGATGCAGGAAGAAACATAAAGAAAGGAATTCAGCTCATACAACACAGGTTAATTTCACATTAATTACAAGTATCAATTACAATTGTATAGTATTAAAGTAGGTGTTCAAATTTCTTGCCATCCATAGCTGTTCATGTTTCAGTCATGAAGTGCAGAGCTATCTCAATAAAACCTTTCCCACAGAATGGATCAGCAGGGAAGGACTCGGCAGTTTCCCACCACAGTCCCCCAGTTTGTCCCCTATTGACTTCTCCCTGTGGGGTTACCTTCAAAACTTTGTTTACGAGACACCGGTAACATCTGTCGTTGACCTTGTCGCTAGAATCATTGAAGAAGCAGCACCTGTCTTCAATCCATGCGTCGACATTACCAGACATTGATATCTACGGATGGCAAGAACTTTGAGCACCTACTTTAATACTAGCATAAACAATTGTAATTGATACTTGTAATTGTTATGTCTAATAAACATGTTGTATTATCTGCATTCCTTTATTTCTGCTTCTCCAAGCTATAAAGAGCCTTGCTGCGCCAACTGAGAATCGGACCCTGGATCTCCGAACTGGCTAGCCGACGCGTCACCGCTGAGCTACTGGGGCGAAATTGCAAGTTCTCATTATCGAAGTGGACTCTGCATTCTCCACTTTCTAATGTCAGTTTAGCGTGCAACTGACAATCTGACTGACCACCTCCTGCTATTTGTACCTCAGGTTAGCCTCCTGTTACTACTATTTTTATCCAGGTTAATATCCTGCGGGGTCGTTATCCTCCTAATTTGAAATCGACGTTTCATATCCCACTTAATCCGTGCTAGTCATACTAGGGCCACTTTCACACCTCAGACATTTTGCAGTAACCAACAGGGTAGATTTGTTCGGGCGCCATTGCAAAGGGCCGTACGGCCCTAACCGGGAATCAAACCCTGGATCTCGGAACTGGCTAGCCGACGCTCTACTGTTGAGCTACTAGGACGGAACTGCAAACTCTTATTGTCAAAGTTTACTCTATAAAGCATCTGTAGCACCCCGCGATGGCGTTTGCGGCCACATGCAAAACGGGGTTTATTTGACATACCTATGCAAAAAGGGCTTGTTTTTGTATGCCTGACCTACCCTTAAAGTTTGTCTAAGTCCTTTTGGACCACCCTGTATTTCATAATTTTGATTTCTATGTATATCCACTCGATAAACAACCTTAACAGATTATTCTCAGATAATTTCAGGACTGGTACAAATTTCCTTTTGTAAGAAGCATATCCACAGCAGATTATTTACAATGCCACGAATAAAGCAATTATAAAGTGATTTGAGCTTTGAATGTCTGACTCTTAGTTTGATGTTTTTTCCATTACCCACTTATTACCTGTAGCAACCGTCATCAAAACCGAGGCACTTAAATCACCCCATGCAGCTGTCATATTTTGATATATGGTGACACATTTGCTGTCACTCTTTCCTACCGATGCATCAAAAAGCCCGAATACCTCCCCCCCACCCGGCCCACCCCATGACAAACATCCCGGCTTCCAATTTCTGAATGCAAATTGAAAATCGAATTACATCACCTGTTGAACGATTGGGGAGGGCGGAGATGTAGATTTCTTATTTTTTTTTTTCCAAAGGGAGGTCCGGTAATTGAAATTCGTCTGTTATTGACACGCAAATGGGACGCGTGTGTCAGTCGGAATGATGTCTAGGTATATTAAATTATTTTTCTTTTGATTATTTGTAAGTGTCGGGATGGCAACAGTGTAAAGTGAGATTCCTATTCTGGAAGTGTTTGCTTGAATGATTTAAAGAGAGTTGATAAGAAGAAATTTTTAAAGCAATCGCTGGATGGAAAATGTTAATTGTCACGTATACGACTGAGTCAATTTCAGAGTTCTTTGAAGTAAACTTTTCAAGAAAATATTCTGAAGGAATTATGCAGTGGAATTTTGATTAGACATAGAAAGTAAAAGAAAACATCCGTGCACGTCAATCAAATGTATTATGCTTAATATAATTAGCAGTTGTTTTGCATATAAAAATTAACAAAACTGGGCTTTCCTACCTTACAGAGGGCTAAAGTTATTTAGTTTGTTAAAGCTATTAAAGTGTTTGTAGTTTAGAATTACAGTTTGATAGATCACCGCAACGAAGATCGTAAATGAATAGTAATAATTACGTTTTGTACTATAATTGCAGAAAAAAGGTAATAGCTCGAGTCTCGTGTATTGCTGTGTCAATGTCAATTATTATTATTACTTTCCTTATATACATAATGTATAAGGAAAGTATTGTGACGGGGTCGAAAATTCGAATTCGAGTTTTCGACGGGAGAGCACGTTTCAAGCATCCTGATCACGAATCGAACATATTTGAGGTGATGTCTGTGTGTGTTGTTGATGAGAACCAGACCGTCCGACCTACCAGAAAGGTGTAAGGTAACTGTATGGACGGCCGGGAAGTGCCACCCAATTTAGACCGGAACCCAGTGGGGGAGGCATCCACAGGGACCGTACCCTCCTTCCCCTACCACCAACCTCTCGGAAGGACTTACGGACCCACATGTTTAACGTGATCGTACTCCGCATGAACACGGCGGCATTTGTGGTAGCGTGCAAATCTAGCGCGCAAACCACGGGGATACCGCACCCGAGATGGCCAACAGCACGCGGTGTTCCGAGGTGGTCACACACCAAGTACTAACCGCGCCCGATGCTGCTTGACTTCGGTGATCTAACGAGAACCGGTGTTTTCAGCACGGTACGGCCGTTGGCCCGATGTCTGTGTGTGTGTGAAAGTATATGTGTGTGTCAGTGAGTCTGTGGAGACGATATCTGACGAACGAATGGAGTGATTCGAATGAAGCGATTCAAATGAAATTTGGTACAAAAATCACAATCCGTGAATACTGGAAGCCTATTGTTTTTAAACACAATCGAATGTTCAGACTCTCCTAAATTTTCGAGTGAAATTTTGAAAAAAATCATTAAAAAATCAAAACCTTTAATAAAGTTACGCAAATAGACATTTCTTATGTAATTTTTCCTTAGAAAACGATTGACATAACTTTTAGAATGCTAGCATTAACAGTTCTCGAGATATTGCACATTTTTCCAATAAATTTATCAAAAAATCCAATAAATTAAAAGAAAATATTAACTGTTGAAAAACATGTTCACTTTTCATATGAATATCCTGCGATAAATTTGGTGATATCATTCTCGTTCCTTTCATGAGAAAAGATACTTTGAGTAATTATTTTGCATTTGAACGCCAATATTCATTTATTTGCTGTAAGAATAACTTAGTTCTCTGTTCATAACACTTGGCGAGATTTTGGCAACAAATTTGGCGGAATGTCGCCAACATAGCGACTTTTTTAAATGTTGCCAGATTAACGAAAATCTCGCCAAATGGATAAAAATGACGCTAAATCAATGAAAATGACTACTAATTGAAGAAAATTCAATATCTTGGAAAGAATATAAGTGTCTACTATAAGAATAACATTTTCTTAACTATAAAAGTAGTAAATTCATTGCATTATATAAGGAAAATCATGTGCTGCCCAGATAAGATTTTTTTAAAATTATTATTATGCTTTGCTCAATAGATGTGATAGATACAGAACATCATGTTTTGAATTTTGGACATAAAAATTTACATATGTTATAATTTAGCAACTGACAGACAGAAGATAGTGTTTGAATCTTAGACGTGTTTGTTTTCCCCAGCAAGAACATTGAATCAATCAAATAAAATGCACATATATTGCTAAAGAAACAGAAGGCCACATTGCAAAGAAATCATGTGTAAATTGAGAGTCGAACCATCAGTCGCCAGTTAAGTGAATTATGCTCTATCAGTTGAAATACTTAAGTTATTATATTTTCTTCCTTTTTTAAAGCTGCCAGTGTAACATCTATGGAAAATTTTCTAGGAAATATTTCGGCCAGTGTTTCGTTAAATTTTGGAGACTTGGTATGAAATCATGCAAAATCAATATGTAATCAATATTATTTATTTTAATTCTTTTTTCTAAAAAAAGTAGGGTTTTAGAAATCTGTTAACAAATGACTTTAGTACAGTAGAACCTGTTTGAAACGAAATCTGTAGGAAACGGAATACTGTAATAAGCGGAAAATATTTTTAGCCCCGTCTAAAAATATAAGAAATTCATGTTTTTTTACCCTGTGGGAAACGGAACCTGAGCAACGCGGAAACAGACAGCCAATTTGAAATATTTTGTTAATAAAAAGCACTTGTTGTAACGAAGAGAGAATGGAAAATTTATTCAACTATTTTAGCCATTTATTTCCATGAAAACAATTTTTCACAGAACTTTCTATTAAATTTTATCACGACTTTCTGAAAGCCATTACAGAACTTCAAGAATTTTCCGTTTATGAGGGAGACTCTGAAATGCTGGAAATATTAATCAATGCACGATTTATAACTGAAAGTCACATCATTATTAAGACACCTGCCCAAGCAACCATGTTGGATTATTTTGAAAGTTCTTCTCATATTTTTATTTATTTATTTACTTATTTTTGTTGTTGTTGTTCTTCGGTAAGCTGTAATATTTTATCTTTAACTCACTTCATCTACGTTTTAAGGTATGGTAATAAGCTAGTAGTTAAGGACTAGGGCTACACTATATTTTTATTTACATATACTCCTGTGATCGTAGTATGCAACATTGTACTTATATACATATTTAAATTAATTAAATTAGTTATTATGGTATAACATCGCATTTATCGGATTTATCTAAATGCACTTTTCAGAATTTTTTTAAGTCTGATATATAGGCAAGCATTTACATATGGACTTCCAGCATTTCCAGCTAAACTTTTAAACTTAGCTTTTACTGAAATGATTTGTTTGCAACCGAAACCTTTTTCAAGACGGAAAATTCTTCCTGTCCCCTGAATTCCGTTTAAGGCAGGTTTGACTGTAAAATAACTTTAATATAACTCTAGTATAACTTTAACTAAGAGCTTTAGTATGGGTAACATTGGTAATGTAATGCTAAGAATATTTTGATAGCACATAATGCTATTTATAATAATTAAAATGATATTTATAGCACAAAATAAGTATGAAAAAGGGTACAATACGGACTTGGATTCAGCAGCTTCTGAAATGATTAGTTAGTTGGTACTTTATCCTGTTACTTCATTTCATTAGCGATGACTCTTTTTAGAGCGCAATAACGAATGAAGTACGCATACAGCGTAGCAAGTAAATAAATCATTTCTAAATAAATCCTTTAAAATCCTCTCTTAAGTATCTAGCAAAATAAATCGATTTAGCGCATCAATATACATGAATCCCGCCCAACAGCTCTAAAACTCTCTACTAACTACTAAGTTGCTACTAACTACTAAGTCGCTACTAAGCACTAAGTGGCTACTAACTACTAAGTGGTCTAATAATAACTTTTCAGTGGATAACTAATAACTTTTCAGTGGATATGAAGCAGAATTTTAAGTACCAGTAGAAAATTTAGTAGATTACGTTTTTTAGTAGATTTTTGGTAGAAATAATTTTTTAGTTTATCTTTCGAGGACCATGGACTTTGGAGAAAAATCGATTGCAGAGTCCTTCAATGACAATGATAAATTTTGAAAGATTAAAGCTGTATTACCATAAATTGCTCTCAAAAACATTAAATATCCTGAATTTTATCCTATTTTATGCGTTTACTTCAAAAATCACAAAAAATAAAATTTTAATTTAAAAACTTTTCTTGTTAAAATGCGATACACGCAACATTTGTCAAACAACGGATCATGCTAATCTTCCTTTTTCAATTACTATCAGATAATCTACAAAAATTAAAATTTCGATGAATTTAAAAAATAAATAAATATGAATAAATTGTCCTACGGATTCGGTTCAAATATCGATGGAAAGAATGTACTTCGATTTTTCCGGTGGTGTCAAGATTGAAACTGTATAATATTTTTGGTCTCTAAGGAACTGTTTTCTGTAAAAATCGCTCAAAAATGTTCTAAATAAAGTTTAACAGAATATTTTAATAGAAATTTGTTGCTTTTCTTTAGTAAATTCTTGATGGATTTTAGTTCCAAATTCGGTAGAATTTAGTAGATTTTTCATTTGTTGTCAGTTGAAATGTCTCAAAAAGTCCGGTCGTCCTCTCCAAAACAGGTAAACTAGTTACACGAAAACGTGATGCCTGTCATAAAATTCTACTATGAGAAATTACTTTAAATTTCACCAACATAAATTTAAAACAATTGATCGCTACTTCTCTATTTTGTATCATCTGCCCTTCTGCCGGGCTCTCCTATAGCGTCCGACCAGCGGGACGCATCCAAACTGTGAAAAACTTTTAGAACCAGTAAAACTAGTATGCTTTTAAATAGAACATTTTAAAGAAATTTTATTATTTAAATTTTGGTCAATTTCTGGATGACATTCCAACATCAATTATCAGCATTAAACATGGCTCTCAACAGGAGCGCCTTGGTATTTTTAAATGTGATTCATATTTATAAAAATATTCTTATTCAAACTTTAAGTTTTAATATAATTTCCCTTCTAATCTTAATTCTTACCAGCTGCGGTGCACAAAGCTAGAGGTTAATGTTTTAGCTGTCTCTTTTAATTGATAGCTCTTTTATCTGACATTTTTATGGCAGCCACAACTAATGATAAATATGCCGCTACGTGGGCGTAAAAAATGCGCGAACGACAAATGCTCAACGAATTTACAAAAGGTAAGAACGTATTTTTAATACCGCCGTTTTTTTACTATAAGTAGTCAAATTCTGAATGCGCGCAATTAAATGCTATTTACCATATCACCATTTCATATATTCGAAATAGCTTTAAAAATAAACCAGTTTTGCCTGGCGTCTTATTCTGGACTTCATGGAAGCTAAACTACTATCTGCGTCAATAAATATTTTAACATTTAACGTTTTGTTAAATATGTTTACCTGCATGCCTTTTGATATTTTATATTTAATTTTATTTAATACTAGTCACTAAATATATAGCAACCAGTGTTTAGTTAACTTCAAAATAGTGGGAATAATTATGACATAACATTGGTGTCAAAGTATTGCCTATAGATAGATCTTCAAATTACTTGAAAAATGCACCACTGAAAACAAAAGACGTTTGTTCAATACATAATTAGGTAAACATTAAAAATTATTTTACTTCGAAAGCTGAATAATGAAATCATTCGCACCTTCAGTTGGGACATTAGTCAAAAGTGACTGTACATCAAATGTGAGCATGAGCATGAAAAAGCATTTCATCTCATTAACATGAGAAAAACTTTTTAACCTGCTGACAAAATCAAACACTGTGAATAAGTGTTGCTACTGTTGGGTTATACTTTTGGATATTTAATAATTTTAGGAATTTTGTTTATAATTTAAACGTGTTCAGGGGTCTTATTTACATAGTCTTTCTCTTCTAGTTATCCATTTTCCAATTGTTTAGGTTTTTGATATTCTTCTGTTCCAAATAGGTTCTATTCCATAGGTTTTGTGCTAAAAACGGCGAAAGTTCGTTCTTTTTAGGATTTAACAATTTAAATTTATTTAAATTGGCTATTTTGGAATTCCATTTATTGCCCTTTTTATTCCCTTTGATTTGATTCCAAATTTATTGCTCTCGGTTAAAAATTCGTTAATTCATTGCAATTTTTCAGTTTTATTCTATTTTCAGCTTTTTAAATATTTCTCAGAATCGTCCATATTTAAATTATTGCCGAATTCGTATATTTCCAAATCGTTTCACTTCATTTCTTTTTAATTTTCGTCTGCTTTGAAATTCCATTTCTCTTCTTTAAAATTTCGAGTTTTTAATTGGTTGATCGTAATATTAAAATCGTCTGTCATTAATTATTTTATCGTTCATCGATAATTTTGTTTATAATCTGTGGCAGCGATGTTTCGCAGTATATAAGCAAAATCGCGCGTTTTTTCGCTCTCATCTCTTTGATTAGAACTAAGGGATGTAAACTATTAAGCTGTCCTGTGCCGTTAGGCACACATTCTGTGGAATGTCTTTTTTTCGCGACCTATAACTTTGTTTGTTTTTAATTTACGATTTTCAGCTAACGATACAAGTTTCCTGCATGACTTAAGTTCGTACTCTTAACGCTGCATATAAAATAAAATGTTTATCCCGGCTAATTAAACGTCTGATCTGTTATGAAGTTGTAGCGTCTTCAATCTGTTTTTCCCGCCGTGGAGGCCGAAGACAAAGGTGAGAGAATATATGCAAGATACCGAGCAACAGATGAGAAAGCATTATCATCTCATTAACACGGGAAACACTTTTTAACCTGCTGACAATATCAAACACTGTGAGTAAGTGCTACTACCAGGCAAAGATGAGAGAATATATGCACAAGATACCGAGCAATAGAAAGCATTATTATCTCATTAACACGAGAAACACTTCTTAACCTGCTGACAATATCAAACACTGTGAGTAAGTGCTACTACCAGGCAAAGATGAGAGAATATATGCACAAGATACCGAGCAATAGAAAGCATTATTATCTCATTAACACGAGAAACACTTCTTAACCTGCTGACAATATCAAACACTGTGAGTAAGTGCTACTACCAAGCAAAGATGAGAGAATATATGCAAGATACCGAGCAATAGAAAGCATTATTATCTCATTAACACGAGAAACACTTCTTAACCTGCTGACAATATCAAACACTGTGAGTAAGTGCTACTACCAGGCAAAGATGAGAGAATATATGCAAGATACCGAGCAATAGAAAGCATTATTATCTCATTAACACGAGAAACACTTCTTAACCTGCTGACAATATCAAACACTGTGAGTAAGTGCTACTACCAGGCAAAGATGAGAGAATATATGCACAAGATACCGAGCAATAGAAAGCATTATTATCTCATTAACACGAGAAACACTTCTTAACCTGCTGACAATATCAAACACTGTGAGTAAGTGCTACTACCAGGCAAAGATGAGAAAATATATGCAAGATACCGAGCAATAGAAAGCATTATTATCTCATTAACACGAGAAACACTTCTTAACCTGCTGACAATATCAAACACTGTGAGTAAGTGCTACTACCAAGCAAAGATGAGAGAATATATGCAAGATACCGAGCAATAGAAAGCATTATTATCTCATTAACACGAGAAACACTTCTTAATCTGCTGACAATATCAAACACTGTGAGTAAATGCCACTACCAAGCAAAGATGAGAGAATAAGTGCACGATACCTAGCTACATAGTTAATACCAATATTAGAAATAATGGGATGAAAAACCAAACTGCGCTTTGTAACTCCGCTATTGAATCCTCGTCTATCCCCCCCTGCTTGTCGCTGGTAGTACAGCTATCGATGCAGAACTATCATTAACAGTCAATTGACAGTCATTGAAATCTATTCTTGATAGTCATTGAATCAATGTAGAACAATCTTGAGTAAAACGGCCCAAGCAACAGAATGTCTCCAACTAAATATTTTTAAAAATATTTTCATTTGCGACGTTCAACAGGAAAAGCGTCGGAGGGAAAACTCAACAAATAGTAGCGTCGCTACAATACATTAATTTTAAACACTTTTTATATTTACTTCGTTAAAACATTTTGTGATTTTAGCTATCGTTAATATCGTTACACAAATTTCTATTTTAAGCAGATTTCATACTAATTAGGCAAACCATTACCATTTCGTCATAGCTTTTGACGTATGATGAAGCACAGACATGCTGCCGGATATGTGATTAATTAAATAGAAACGAAATTTCTGAAAACAATGCAAAATGCATTTTGAAATTCTTTATTTCGGGATAAAATAATTGCGTAAATGCAGAAATGAAAAATTTCAAAGGGATAA
Source organism: Amaurobius ferox (assembly GCA_951213105.1). Classification (NCBI taxonomy): domain Eukaryota; kingdom Metazoa; phylum Arthropoda; class Arachnida; order Araneae; family Amaurobiidae; genus Amaurobius; species Amaurobius ferox. The sequence continues at coordinate 77,629,253 of OX578155.1, read as the reverse complement.
TGAATTTTGTCGATCCATTATCTCCATTGTATAGTTCCGTAATTACCTTGATACTGTCAATGTTATCTTATGTATCTTGCTAAAAACAAAACTGGTTTTAAATACAATGGATAGAAAAATTAAATTTTCGTACAATCTTTTAAGGATATAATTGCTTGAGAACAATTGCCAATTCTATATCCATCATAATTTAATTTCCTATCATTTGATTCGAAACATGAAATAAAATTTCTTACATATAGTTAAAAGTGATCTGGTTCAATTCTTCAGAAATTTTTGTAAATTTGGCGATTTCAGTCGACTTTGATGGCGTCACATTAGATTTCTGCTACAAAAACTGTTAAAATAAATTAATATAAAAATATGAGTATTATCAGCATGCAATACTCAGAGTAGAGGTCTGCACTCGCTCAAGCGCCACCCACGTGCTTTGGCTTGGTCTAACCAGTGGGCCGGTTAGATCTTGATTTTTTAAACACTGTTTCGAGCCGTATACTCGGGCTTAGGTTTTTCAAAAATCGGGTCAAGCCAGACATTACAAGATCGAGCATATTTAATTTTGAAAACGTTTTAAAATAATTTTAAAAGAGTGCATGAAATTACTGTGTTTATTTCAATTATATAAAGATAATGTTTAAAAATAAACCAACTTTAATCTTATTTATTTATACAAAGAATTCACAAATTCGGGCCTTTAACACATTTGAATGCAAATCGTTTAGGACCGGGCTGGGTTCGAGTTCTACATCTGTAAATTTATTCGGACTCGGGCCAGGTTTAAGCACTAGTTCTGTCGTGTTGGACCGGGTGTATGTCTAAAATATCGGCCCGTGTAGAACATCTAACACAGAGGGAACAGTATTCAGATGGACATACTATTATAAGTATTGAAACATAGCGCTTTTGGTTACTTTTTACACTGAATTTTCATAAAAAGGAGTTAAATAAAAGTTTATAGGATGGCATTTTATTTACACTAGCCAAAATGCCCTCAGTAGCGATCACTTTTTAAAAGTTATTTTTAAATCTTTTAAAACAAGCGTTATTAAAATTTTCAAACCATAAAAATAAATCAACCTATCGTCGTTGATATTACAATACGTCGTGTGCCAAGAAAATACAAGAGATTACTGTTTCTGCAAATTGGCCAGTTTTACCTTTCGATAAAAAGTTGTTTGGGAAGACAACTAATGCTGATTTGATGATTTATATTGAAATAATCAATTAGTTAGAATCAACCGGATTGTGGTGCCAACTCATGGCCGGCTCGTACATGACCTACAGTCTATGGCGCAGTAGTACGACATTAAACAATTAGACCAAACGATATCTTCAGCTCCGACTATCTAATTTGGAATATGAGCCATAGAAGGTGCGCTGTTTGATTTCAAGTTGGAATGGTGTAAGCTGGTCGTCCTAATCCTCCCCTCTTGCTCGGAGCATGTTCGATCAAATAAAACTGATGAGGACAACCACCAAGCCCCGGTCTTTTTACAATCGCAAATGTGAGAAGAGTGTGTGACTTGACCAGTCTGATGCAAGGAGGAAGACTACATCTGTAGTGCTGCCATCTAGTAAGTGGCAAAACGATCATCCTCGTGAGGGTAGCATGTTTATTTATCGTCCGTCATCACCACTTGTGCGTCATCGCGGACGGATGAAATACACTTTTTGACATTGCAGGGCCGTAGTCAGAGATGAAATTGAAGAGGGGCTGGAGGAAAATTCAAGGGGGGGGGGGGGGGGAGCTCAATAGTCTTAAAGGAGGGGATCAGCAAAAGCACAATTAATCATTAGCATTTATAAACCCTAATAGTTACTATTATGTATTTCAATAATAATATATAATAATTACAATTGATTTTAAAGTAAGCATTAACTAGTAATAAAGCTGTTAATAATTTGTAGATACATTCTGAAAGTTAATACAAGTTAATGTTTAATATTAACTCTCAGTTCACTTTGACTCTATAATGTATAACAGTGAACCCCACAATAATACAAAAGTATCCTAAATACTATTGTCATAGTTTTTAAATAATTTTAAATTAAATATGTAAATACATTGATCATTAATCACAGATTCAGCAAAATTAAAAAATATTTTAAACGAAATAATTTATTAAAAAAAATCTCAAAGAAAATTTTCATACAAAATTTGAATGACATTCTATATGAAATTTTATATCATTACTGAAAGTTTAATATTTTATCAGAGAGGCTGAGAATGCCTCTTGGGGGAGCTTAGTCCCCTCTGGGTCCAGGCTCACTACGAACTTGCAACATTGGCATGTTAGTCCGACGGTAAAGAGTTAGCCCAAACAATATCTTCTGATCCCATCATCTAATTTGAGATATGCGTAGTAGACTGTTCCCTGATCGATCGCAAATTGGAATTGTGCAAAAATTGGTTACTCCGAACTAGCAACAAAACGTTTTTATTGATCTCCTGCTAACATACAAATGTTGACATGCGACCTATTGTCCTATCAACGACGATAGGCTCTCGATAATTACCCTTAATAAATACCTCTAAAAATCTCAAATGCTAGAAAATACTCACACTCCACATCACAAAGAAACGTGCCGCAAAAAAACAAAGAACAGAAAAACTAAATCAAATTAAAAAATCTGATGTGAGCAGCACATGACTTTCCTTATACAATGCAATGAATTTACTGCATTTACAGCAAAAAAAAAAAAATAGGTTATTCTTATAGTAGATACTTATATTCTTTCCAAGATATTGATTTTTCGTCAGTGAGTCGTCATTTTCATTGATTTAGCATCATTTTTATCCATAAGACGAGATTTTTGTTAATTTGGCAACATTTGAAAAAGTCGTCAAGTTGGCGACATTCCGCCAAATTCGTCGTCAAAATCTCGCCAAGCGTTACGGAAGGAGAAATAAGTTATTCTTACAGCAGAAAAACGACTATTGGCGTTCGAATACAAAAGTATTGTTCAAAGTACCTTTTCTCATGATTAGAACGAGCTAGATCTACGAGAATGGTGTCACCCAATTTATCACATGATATTACATATGAAAAGTGAACATGTTTCTCAACAGTTAATATATTTTTTTTATTTATGGGATTTTTTGATAAATTTATTTGAAATTGTGCAATATCTCGAGAACGGTTCATACTACCGCTCTAAAAGTTTATGTCAATAGTTTTCTAAGGAAAAATTACATAAGAAATGTCTATTTGCGCAACTTTATTAAAGGTTTTGATTTTTTGATGATTTTTTCAAAATTTCACTCGAAAATTTAGGGAGGTTTATAACATTCGATTGTGTTTTTAAACAATAGGCTTCCAGTATTCGCGGATTGTGATTTTTGTACCAAATTTCATTCGAATCGCTTCATTCGTTCGTGAGATATCGTCTCCACAGACTCACTGACACACACACAAACATACTTTCACACACACACACACACACACAGACATCCCTTCAAAAATGTTCGATTCGTAGTCAGGGATGCTTGAAACGTGCTCTCCCGTCGAAAACTCGAATTCGAATTTCTCCAACACAATACTTTCCTTATACATTATGTATATAAGGAAAGTAATAAATTTTTGTATAAGCAAAGATTTTATATTTAAAATTTATAGGACCTAATAATTTGAATACAATTCTGTTACTTTACCACTTAATAGTGGCAAACCTTACACATCTCATGTTATTAATAACTCAAATTCATGTGACTTTAAGAGGTCAGTCACAGTTCTTTGTTATGTACGATTTGTTAGCATACAATTTGAGGATTATTACAAGTTTAATTGCAGCATAAATCATTATATAATTGTCAGATTATTACGATTAAAGAATATTCATTTTCTTATGATAAAAAATATTCCAAAAGTAACCTCTAAAAACCCACTAATCCTAGCCAAAGTACTACCTTGCAGCACAGCTCGATATTCCTGGAATTCAAACGAACAGTTTAAATGCCTCCATTCGCTTAGGGTAATTTTCATTTGTTTAATTGGAATGTTGATTAGGATACAACTGGGCCCAAAAAATATATTGAATATAAATTTATGAAAAAGACAACTGGATATTTGCATTCCACGTATTTTTAATAAGACTCTGAATAAAAATGGAATCTTATTTAAAATTACACTTAAAATGTGATTGATTATTTAAAATTTGTTTCATTTATTTTTTTTTAAGATAAAATAAAAATAATCTGATGTGGGCAGCACATGAGTTTCCTTATATAATGCAATGAATTTTCAACTTTTACAGTAAGAAAAAATAGATTATTTTTATAGTTGTTTTTTATATTCTTTCCAAGATATTGAATTTTCGTCAATGAGTCGTCATTTTCCATACCGTCATCATCAATGAGTCATCATTGATTTAGCGTCATTTTATCCATTTGGTGAGTTTTTCGTTAATTTAGCAACATTTAATAAAGTCGCCAAGGTGGCGACATTCCACTAAATTCGTCGTCAAAATCTCGCCAAGAGTTATGGACGAAGAAATAAGTTATTCTTACAGCAGATAAAAATGACTATTGGCGTTCAAATACATAAGTATTACTCAAAGTATCTTTTTTCATGAATGGAAAGAGCTAGATCCGCGAGAATGATGTCACCAAATTTATCGCATGGTATTACATATGAAAAGTGAACATGTTTCTCAATTGGAAATATATTATTTTTATTCTATATGACTTTTTGATATTTTTTTTAAAAACGTGCAATATCTCCAGAACGGCTCATGTTAGCGTTCTAAAATTTATGTCAATCGTTTTCTAATGAAAAATTACATAAGAAATGTCTATTTGCGTAACTTTATTAGCGGTTTTGATGTTTTGACGATTTTTTCAAAATTTCACTCAAAAATTTATGGGGGTTCTGAGCATTCGATTGCGTATAAAAGCAATAGGCTTCCATTGTTTACAGATTGTGATTTTTGTACCAAATTTCGTTCGAATCGGTCCATTCGTTCGTCAGTTATCGTCTCCACAGACTCATTGACACACACATACACACATACTTTCACACATGCACACACACACAGACATCACTTCAAAAATGTTTGATTCGTGATCAGGTATGCTTGAAGCATGCTCTCCCGTCGAAAACTCGAATTCGAATTTTCGACCCCGTCACAACACTTTCCTTATACATTATGTATATAAGGAAAGTAAAAACGTGTTATAAGAACTACGGGTTCTTTTGAAGTTTAATTTCCTATAAAATCCAAATATACAAATTCGCAGTTAGTGAGTCATGCAGATAAACCTTAATTTTCCAGTATACACATGTAATTGCGTTAATACTTTTTTTTTTTTGCCAAATACTGTTTTATCTAAAACTGTCGTTTCTCTGTTATCTGATAAATTTATATTAAAATAAACTTTGAAGTCTTCAAAAGTTCCATTTATAACGATAATGTAAAACTTAACCAACCGAAAACTTCTATATTTTTTTTATTACAAAGAATATGAAAAACATATTAACCAGTACATTCCTTAAACCCTAACAAACAACAGAATTGATAAATAATGAACTTTAAAACCATGACATTGTTTTTTACAAAATAGAAGAAAAGAACCAAAGCAGTAAACTCTCTTATTGCATGCAATAAAAATCAAACAGATAGCTGTGTGTTAACACAAGTACAATTTCTACAACAATACCCTTGTCCAAACATGCATCTCGGATAATAAATTAAGCTAGCTACTGCCAAAATATTTTTCATTATTCACTGACTGATCTATCTTATTTCTTTCTCAGATTTCCGCAAATGTTCGCTGACTCGTTTTTTTCTTCTTTGAAATGAACAAACAAAAATAGAATAGGTCAATTTAAAAATTACCCATAAGCCATCATGACATGTAAGACAATGGCGGCTTCCTCCATCATGCTATTTCATCAGTATCTGGCCTCTCAAAAAGCACACGTCTGCAATCCGTCTCCATCTATGCTGTAAGTGAACGAAATGTTTTATGCCTGACTTTATTCTGCAAAACAATATGATCAGCACGTTTTTTATGTTCTATTTATTCAATTTCTGTAGCTGTGCCAAAATAGCTCGCTGTTTGATAGATCACAGTGCATGATAAGTAAACAGCTCGATGCAAGCTTTCTATGGTAAATGTAGTGGAATTTAAATTGTTTTTTTCTAGTCTTAAAAGAAAATGGTTGAAATTAGGATACTGGTTTAATGTACTTGTTATGCAGTTTTGATGTGTTAGTTATATGGTTCGAATGTGGATGTTTTTCTGTTTTAATACGAAATTGGTTGTAACCTTGCTGTATAGCCATTCTTGGTATGGGATATATAATGTAAAGAAAATTAATTCGAGGAATTGCAATGAAATTTTAATATTTGGAATATTTCTTTTGAAGTTTTGTAATATTTTTCACAAAAAAGGAAAACAAATGTGTTCCATTGTAATAAAATAATAAACAGACACACAAAAGCAGAACTAACAACTCTTTATATAGATAAAAGTCCAATGTGGGCAGTACATGGCTTTCTCAACACAATGCAATGAATTTCTTTGATTTCAAGGTGATAAACGAATGTATAAGATCCACGGCACACGTTTTTAACCTTGAATTGAACATTTGGCGTTTTTCCAGGTGGCAACATGTAAAACTATTAAGTACCCCATTGACGTATATTCCACGCAACTCTACCTTGATAAATATCAATAATTGATAACACAGGTACCTTACACCTTCGGGTACGTCGGACAGTCTAGGTCGAAGAAGAAATATAATTAATAGCAATCGCAAGAAGCAATTTTGTCAATATATTAAAATATCTTAATAATTAATTCATCAATTTGACGTTATTTTCTTTAATTTAGAGTCATTTTTACAACTTTGTCCATATTTTAGTCAATCCGAGGCAAAATATCACCCAGCTGACTATATTTCGCCAGATTAATCACCAAGTTTGCAAATTCATCCACAAGTGGCGCTAAAGACAGACGGAGCGAAGAGCTTTTCATGTATAAATAAGTGACTGTTGGCGAATTGTTGGGAGTCAAACTACAAAACCATTACCACAGTATCTCTTCTCGTGAATGGAACGAACTAGATCCACAGGAATAGTATTAACAAATTTATCACATAATATTGCATATGAAAAGTGAGCATATCTCACGGAAATTAATACCTTTCTATTTTATGTCATTTTCTTAATTTATTGGGACAACTGTGCATGGTAACGTTCTAAAGTTCATGGCATTCATTTGTCAATGAAAAATTACATAAGAAATGATTATTTATGTAACATTACTGAAGGTTCTGATTTTGAACGATTTTTTCAAAATTTCACTCAAAAATTTGAGGATCTTCCGATCATTCGATTGCGTTTAAAATCAACAGGATTTCAATATTCGCAGATTGTAATATTTTTACCAAATTCAGTCCAAACGCTCAATTCGTTCGTGAGATATCACAACCACAGACTCAAATGGGCTCATATTAACATACATACACACACATACTAATATACATACATACACACACATACTAATATACATACATACACACACTAATATACATACATACACACACACACTAATATACATACATGCACACTCATAAACATGACCCTCAAAAACAGTTGATTCGAGTTCAGAAATACCCGAAAAGGGCTTTCCGTCGAAAACTGGAATTCAAATTTCAACAATACTTTTCCTATACATTATACTTCGTATGTAAGGAAAGTAATAACAATTTTTCCAATTCCGTAGTTTCTTTGTAAACTTCTTTCTGGTCTTATTCGAGATAGAAATAAAAATAATTTTTTCATTTATGGCTCTTGAACAAACAACATAAAGTTTACGCTCGACAACAAATTCGGGGTAAGAACACTGGCTAATCCTCCTCCACGTACATATGCGGCGGCCATCAGCATTGGGAGAGATGAAGGATTCATCGGCACCAATCCAGACAGCCTGAATATGCTATGGGGTCATTGGTAGGCAGCAGCTTAATAGATGCTGCAGAATATCGTCGATGTGAAACCGAGGCGTTAGATTGGCTTACAAAACAACTAGAGAAATTCGGCTGCAGAATGTCGTCGACGTTAAACCGAGCTGTCAGATTGACTTAACTTACAACATAACGAGAGGAAATCGGCTGTCCCAAGAGATGTCTCCCCGGATTATTACACCACATATGACGGCCGTGTGCTGTTCGACAACGATGTATGATTGAAACGCTGGCCAATCTTCCTCCACATACGTATGCGGCGCTCAATCAGCACTGAGAGAAATGCGGAATTCGTCGCTAAAGACAACATACCTTTAATCGAACAGTGTCCAGGCTAACCGAGCTCGTTCGGCACCAGTTCAGTCGTCTCTAACTATGTTGAGGGGTCATTGGTAGGTGCCTTAATAGACGTCGACACCTAATCCCACCTTCTGCCAGTCGTCTCCGAATAATATCATTTGATACAGGATGCAGGGATGATGGCAAATACCTTCGAGTAGTTAATAACTACACCATTGGTGTGGACGTGACTCCTCTCCTAACTGCACGATCCTATCGAGCAGTTGTCTGTCCGGGTTTTCCTGAGCTTCTGCGATGGTTACATGTGCCTTCTGTGATCCACTGTTGTCAACACCGAGCAACTATCATGTCGCTCCAACCAAGATAGCGATTGTTACGTCTGTTAGACCAACCTACTTCCCTTAGGCATATAATGCGACCTCTCTCTCTAAATCCGATAATTGTTCTTAGCGCCGTGAAGTACGTCTCAAAGTCGTCCTTGTACACAACTTGCAGTATCAAAGCAGAAAATCGCGTTCTTGCCTGTGACTGAGATTTATGGGTGCATATAATGCATATATGGGTGCATGTGAGTATTTTTATGGGTGCATATAGGTGAGTATTTTTATGGGTGCATATGGGTGAGTATTTTTATGGGTGCATATGGGTGAGTATTTTTATGGATGCATATAATTTTTTGAAAGAGAGTGTATTTCAACTTATTTACAAATTTTTGAACTTATATTAAAATATGAATGAATTTTAACTGTTTGGTGTAATCGTCTCCTTAAAATATCGAAATTACAGCTTCCTTTTAAGCTAGTTCAAAATATTAAAATGTACGCATTAAAATCACTCTATTTCGGAAACTAAGAACGTGATCCAAAATCCAATTATATAATTTTGTAGCGATCTCAAAGGGTTATAAATTACTTCTATAGTTATCATTTCTAGTTATCGACAAGAATTACCAACTTGAAAAATGGAAAGTATTTAATCTTCTTCAACTTGACATAACGGTTCCTCTTTAATAAAATAAATTGTTGAACTAGAAATACATGCTAGATTACCTGAGCATTTTTGTCACCTATTGTTTATATCAATATTTTATAGTTTAGGATGCATTTCGAGTGAAAACAAACAAACTGAAACAAAAACACGCTCGGACAAAAATTTTCAGTTCATTTATTTATTTTATTTATTTTTTTTACCCGAAAAATAATTTGAAATACTAAAACATTGAAATTATTTTCATATATATAAATATGGTAACACATTTCCGACAAAACAAGAAACTATAAATTTTTATCTATTAGATTTAGCGATATAAACGTCCAAAATGTTAACATTTTTCATAACACTCCGATTTCAGCTAGTTACTCCAATAACACATATTATTCACATCAAATTCAAACATTCTTTTAATTTTAAATCTAAAGATAGTAGGAGATCTAAATCTAATCTAAATATAACTCTAAAGATAGTAGGAGATAATCTAAAGATAATGAGGCTAAAGTTTGCATTTAGAATTAATGCAGGTACTTTTAATTTGAAACCATTTGAAATTACATCTCAGATCTTTCTAGACATATAAAATTAAAATATGTTTTTTAATCTACCGTAAATATTACAAATTTATATACTTTAATAATTTTTTGTTTACTTGTAATATGTCACCAACTGCTAAAACGCTATAACACCAGCTGCCTCTGACTACTGCAAAGCAACGCCTCGTGGACAATAATACGTTCGTTGTGGACGTAAGGGACCCTCGGTCCCATGAAAGACCTTAACGAAGCGTCTTGGCTTGGCTAAATACTATATTCCGAAAATTCACTTCCATAGGACCCTATGGCGACGTTTTTAACATGGGATTTTGCATAGGCACTCATGGTGTTATTACACGGAGCAATTCCTTCCAGCAATTTTTCAGCAACACCATACATTTCAATGGGAATCCCTCAATCTGCAAATCCCTCAATCTGCAAATGCAAATGCTTTTCTAGAGTTTCTAAGTCTGTACAAAGAGGTAGAACAATACATTGATATTAATAAACTCAGCAGTATCTTAAAAGATGTAGTTAAAATTCTCAAAGGCGACGAAGACGCAATGACAAAAACTTTCCAAATCGTCGAAATGATAACTAGAGTCATCAAATCCCAAACCCCCCAAATTTAAGCTTTTAAACTTTGGCCGGCTGGCAGAGAAGTCTCAGTGTGGATTTCCCTCATCACCTGTTCTGCCATTGAACTCATTCCCACGTGCCTCACATACCCCGAAGATTGTGAACAGTCTATCCCGCGTGCCTCATCATGTTGCATACGGACTTCCCAACGTGCCTCATCACCTCGACGCAGTGGCGCCAGCTCTTACGACGAAGCCCCGCCCATCAGGGGTTGTTCTTCATTAACGAACTTTTATGTGCATACAAGTAATGTCAAATCTACACCACAAGTAATCATTCAACGCAGAAGATAGAGGCGGCAACGCCAGGTGCTTCATCAACGACGACGAACGAGACGACGAACGAGGGAAGAAATCTTGCCACCGAATTGCCGCAATTCGTTCGTGCTCTGTAATAAAAATTGCTCAATTTCTGAGCGGCGACCCAATCAGAGGATGATAAAATTGGACGTCACTCCGCTCCGCCTTTCCTCTTCTCATTTGCATTCAAGATGGCGACTGTAATGCAAACACGCCGAAGCAGTCCAATTACGTTAGAATCTGGAGATGGAAAAAATAATAGAACTTCTACCAAATTACAGACACCTGTGGGATATAAAATATCCAAATTGTACGAAAAGAACACACTAAAGAATGCTTCCTGAAATCAGCGGCACTAAACAGGAGGGGCCTGTTAGAAAGGAGGGGCTTACAGTGTCATTGCCGGGCGGAATTGCTAAAGTCTGGAGATGTAAAAATAATAATAGAACTTTTACCAAATTACAGACATTTGTGCATATACAAGATCCAATTTATACGAAATAAAACCCACTAAATAATGCTTCCTGGAATGAACTCGGCGGTATTAGAAAGGCGGGCCTAAAGTCTCATTGCCGGGATGGAATTTCTAAAGTCTGGAGATGGGAAAATAATAATAGAACTTTTAGCAAATTACAGACGCCTTTAGGATATAAAAGATTCAAATTATACGAAAAACACACCAAAGAATGCTTTCTGAAATGAAATCGGCGAGATTAGAGAGAAGTGACTTGTTAAAGAGGAGGAGCCTAAAGTATGATTGACAGGCGGAATTGCTGAAGTTCGGCAATAAAAATTGCCCATGTAATAACGCTCGTAAATCGGACGAACTGAACTATGATGTAAGCAAAGTATGTCTGCCAGATTTGGCACGTTATCGCTCACTTGGCGATTTTTTTTTCAAAAGCGAGCGGGAAAAAAATATAAAGGACTACTTTTATAATTTTTGAAACTATAGAAATGATCAGGATTTAAAAATACATTAACCTGCAATATAAATATATTCATTAGTTAAAGTAAATTTAAATAAATATGGTTATATATTTAATTCAAATAATCATAATATGGATTAAAAAATTGCATTGCATTGTCTCACTGTAAAACATATTGCACAAAAATTACAAGCTAACATACTCAAAAGACTGAAATATTATATAATATTTTCAGTCTAAAAGGTATACTAGCCTGTTGATTGTTAAATTACTTGATCCTTATTTGTTCTAGGATACTGAAAATAGACTTTTTCTTTTAATATAAAAATATTCTTATAGTAAATATCAAATTTAAATAAATGCACTATCAAAGTTGTGGAACTCAATCATTTAATACCCGGGGGTGGGGTGAATTTTCCACCATAAGGCACTTAATAAAAATTTTACATAAATATATACGCATACAATATCACATTGAACTTAATTAGTTCTAAGAAAAAGCTATGAAAATATCAATTATTATACATTTTATAAAAATACGGAAATATTTTTTAATTAAATATGTCACTACCTCTTAGAATTTAGTCTAATCGACAATAATAACACAGCACTAATTTCGTGTGATGAACACGTGTATATTTATAATGAACACGTATATAGAATGGTGATAACTAATATTATTTTGATTTTAATAAAAATAAATTACATTCCATGTAACGCAACCAGTTTTCTTTTGTCAATCCATTTCTTAAAATGATCTAATCACTTAAATAGTCCTATCGCACGTTACTCAAACCACGCTGCATTGCGTGCTACAGGGTTATTATAACATTGAAAATCGTCTTGGACTCAAACCAGACCATTGCCAAGCGCTCGCCAACCCGCATTTTGGCCCATGTCTGAGGATGCTACGAAATCGAGAGTGACAGGTTTGTGTTTCCTTATCTACCGCTAATATTACAAAATTATATTATTTAGAAAAATTTTGCTCACTTTGTGTCCCGATGAATTTTCATTTTTTATTCTGAAACTTCAAGTAAACTGCTCTGCAGTATATTAACAAGTGTACCTCAAATTCAATCGACGTTTAAAAGCTGCCGTTCTTAGGAACAATAATGTTCTATGCATGCGAATATTCTTTAAATATATGAACAACAATAATACAACGTATCAAACGATGCCAGCACTTCAATCTATCACTTTAAGAGCAGATAAAAGTGAGCTTGGCACTTTTATGTACTTAAACATTGCAGTCACAGAATTGATGAAGCAACCTTTGAGACAAACGATGTCACAGGCGGAAACGTAATATACCCGTATGCATACGATATTCACTGAATGCCTACAGATGCATCAGAGGGGTTATAACAAATGGATAGGGTTTAAAGGAAGAGGTTTAAACAAGTTTTTTCAGCTCTATAATAACCCAGAATCTTGAAGGTCGTAACGTGCAAGTATAAGACAGAGTGACGGGAAACAAAAGAATGTGATGTAGGCAGGATGCTACCTCTTCATTATAATTAAACCAAGTGGTGTAATTTATTTTAATCGCTTTGTATCGTTACCTCTAATTCGAAGTTTTTGTTGATCTCGAATTTTGTTTGATTTTGATGGTTTTTGTTGATCTTTTTTATGTTTTTGAAGAGGCAGATCGAATGAGACCAAAACCGAGATTCGGGCTCGAGTTGAAGGCCTAGACCACTCGGCTGGCTCAAAGGCTTGCAGGAGGTAATTGAGTGACCGGATTCAGACTCGAGTGGAAGTGTTGGATATATTTGAAAAATGATTTTTTATTTTATTTTTTTATTATTTATTTCTTTTTAATTGTACCTGTGCATCGTCACATTTAATTCGAATTTTCGTAATATTTGATTTTTCCATTGACCTGGAAGCTCAGACAAACCGAATGAGAATAAAACACAAATTCCAGCTAGATTGAACGTGCTTGATAATTGAGCAAAGTGGTTTTGAGTTTTTCTATTATTCCTTTTCATTGTCGCCCCTAATTCGAATTTTCGAAATTTTAGAAATTTCCCGTGGTCTCGAAGCTGAGACTGATCGAACAACTACAAAACCAAGATTCCAGCTGTAGTGGAAGTGCTCAGAAATTTTAATACATCATCTCTCTCTCTGTGTATATATATATATATATATATATATATATATATATATAACATTAAGAAGAACAAGTGAGTTTCAAATTCGAAATTATCACTTACGCTAATTGACTACAAAAATCAAAATACCACTCAGGGACAGGCGCAAAGCTGTCAACGTTTTGACGTTTCTTCCTTTTCACTCGGATATATATATATATATATATATATATATGTATGTATGTATATATAACTTGATGATCTTTAACTTGATGATTCGAATTTCGTATTTTTATCCATATGATTGAATATTTGCTGATTTATACTTTTATTTTGTGGGCTTCCTAGAAAGCTAGGTTTTTCGAGTTACAGCTTCTCACTTTCCTTTCATTGGACTTTCAAACTATTATTATTATTATATATATATATAACCATCGAATTTGGGACGGTGCTGTTCTTTTTTCTTATCGGCATTATGGCCGTGAATTTGCTTCTATGGTGATGTTAATATTACTTGAATTGTATACATAATTCTTATTATTACATATATATATATATATATATATATATATATATATATATATATATATATATACATATATATATATAATAATAATAATATATATATAATAATAATAATAGTATATATATATATATAATAATAATTATATATATATATTCATATCGCGTATACACGTGGTGAATGAGGAAATGCTAATACAAATTTCTTTAACGTTTCTTCATTTTTTCATATTTTGATGCCTGTAGACTGAGTTTGAGCATTTATAGTAATGTACTATTTCTCAATCTGAAACAGGCATTTGTTTGGGTTAATTAGAATTAAATACTCAGACCTAAAGATGAATTCAATTCTGATTAATCATCGAATTCGGGCTTGTGCTGTTCTTTTCTCTTATCGGCAAAATGGACGTGGTTTTGCTTCTATGGTGATGCTAATATTACTTGAATCTTTATTATTACATTTTTCTAATATATATATATATATATATATATATATATATATATATAATTTGATTTTAAAGATCTTTTTAATAATATCAAGATCTCAGACCTGTATGATGGAATTTTAGCTCTATACAATGCTTAAATTACTAATCTTTCAACTCATACCAATTTATAAATTTTCCTAAACGTCTTCACTTTGTTATTTTCAATAATTATATTTTTCAAAGAAATAAATTATACCTACAAGTCTCAGGAGTTCCACAGGGTGGCTGCAGTAGCAGAATGTTAGCTAATTTATATCTTTATCATTATGAACAGTCTTTTACATCACTAGATTATACATTATACAGATATGTTGATAATCTGATTTGCTTAGTATATACTGAAAATTGTGTCATAGATATAGATTTCTATCCTGACAATTTGGAATTAATTCGTAATGAAACTATTATAGTAAAAATATTAATTTTTTGGATTTAAATCTTATTACTGAACCTTCTAATAGAATTGTTACTAATTTATATGATAAAAAAGATTTTTTAATATTAACATTAATAAAATTATACCATTTAATTCCTGCAACTCGATTTTATTGTTTAGAAATATTATTCTTAATAAAAAATTTCATGCTTTACATATTGATAATCTAAAAATTACCAGCAATTTATATAAATATCCCTCTCATTTTGTAAATGGTATAGTTAAAAAATTTAGATTAGCTAGATTTTCATGAATTATTTTCATGGTGTTTTAAATATTAGCCAGACATCTCCATACTCTTGTTTTAATTATATTATATTTTATTTTTACATCCACTTATACACATTAGCCTTTCGATGGGCGCGGTAGCCCATTGGTTAGCGCGCTGGAGTTGCACTCGGTAGGCCCGGGTTCGATTCCAGCCACTGCCAAAACTGCCGCCGTGTTCATGCGGAGTACGATCAAATTAAACATGTGGGTCCGAAAGTCCTTCCGGGAGGTTGGTGGTAGGGGAAGGAGGGTACGGTCCCTGTAGATGCCTCCCCCACTGGATTCCGGTCTAAATTGGGTGGCACTTCCCGACCGTCCAAACAGTTACCTTACACCTTTCTGGTAGGTCGGACGGTCTGGGTTTCAACAACAACATTAGCCTTTCGATTATTGCCCCTCTTGATTGTATATTATCTCTTATACTTGTCTTGTCGCAATACTGTTATTTATTTCTTACGTATAGCAACGGTAGATCATATTTTTTCCTTTGTGAATGGCAACACTGGTCTCTTCATTCTGGGTTCCCGAGATCGATAGATTCGTGTATTTTTTGAGTGAAATTCCAGGTATCCTTTTTCCTTTTATTTTTTATATTTTATATATGTTGTATAAGTAGAAATAGTTTATAGATATAATCATCTATCTATTTCTTCAGAAACATACATTTTTGTGTTTGCTTCTACAAGACACTTGGACTTGAAAAAGAGTTTTGAAGAAATGAACAAATCCTGATTTAGGCCTAGAACATGTTCACGTGTATAGCGTTTGTGCTTGGATCTCGTCTGTTTTACTTTTATCGATTTCAAACCACTGTTTTTTGATACTTTTCTTTGACTTGTTGATTCGAAATTTGTATTTTTTTCCCATTTGCTTGAAGATTTGCTGATTTATACTTTTATTTTGTAAGCTTGTTAAAAGGTTAGGTTTTTCGAGTTACAGCTTCTCACTTTTCTTTCATAGGACCTTCACACCTTTTTATTATATATATATATATATATATATATATATATATATATATATATATATATATATATATATATACAGAGAGAGAGCCGAAGTTGCATATTGGACTATTTTTAGCTATGTTAGGATAATGGAATTATATAATTCTATACAAGCAAAAAGAGATATTTCGCGGTCATTTCTAAAAAAAAATGTCGGTTCTATTTTTCGAGTATCAACCAAATTTTAATAAATTAAAATATTCTTTCGGATTAAGCCGTGTATCAAATTCCAAATCTTTAGAACGTAGAAAATTATGTTAAAAATGTCATAAAAGCAGTTGAAACAGTCTGACAGACAGACGACCATCATTCATGACGAATTCAACAAAATATTTTAATAAAAATATTCTAAATTTATATTCAATAGTAAATCCGTTGCCATGGAAACTCGTCAATTCAAGCCTAATGGAAGGCAAAACTGAGAAATTAACATTAAGATTCATTCTTAAGACAAAACTGAGAAATTAACATTAAGATTCATTCTTAAGACAAAACTGAGAAATTAACATTAAGATTCATTCTTAAGACAAAACTGAGAAATTAACATTAAGATTCATTCTTAAGACAAAGCTGAGAAATTAACATTAAGATTCATTCTTAAGACAAAAGAGAAATTAACATTAAGATTCATTCTTAAGACAAAACTGAGAAATTAACATTAAGATTCATTCTTAAGACAAAACTGAGAAATTAACATTAAGATTCATTCTTAAGACAAAACTGAAAAATTGATATTAAGATTCATTCTTAAGACAAAACTGAGAAATTAGCCATTCATAGCCTCCTCAATCTATTCAAGTTAGCTTTGCTACTAGTACAGCTATATGTCATTTGTTTTGTGCACAAAGTAGATAAAACTCATATGGATGACACGCTTGAAAATGCCATAATGCTTTGAGAATTATATCTATGGGTCACTAGTGTTAGTAAAATATCTGCTAATATTAGTTGATACAAGAGGAAGGCGTAGTACTTAGTATATGTATTTTTGATTATTTTTAAATTAAAAATTCTATAGTTATGAGTATAATTAATCAGTATTACTTTCCTTATATACATAATGTATAAGGAAAGTATTGTGACGGGGTCGAAAATTCGAATTCGAGTTTTCGACGGGAGAGCACGTTTCAAGCAACCCTGATCACGAATCAAACATTTTTGAAATGATGTCTGTGTGTGTATGTGAAAGTATGTATGTGTGTGTGAAAGTATGTGTGTGTGTGTGTGTGTGTGTGTGAAAGTATGTGTGTGTGTGTGTCAGTGAATCTGTGGAGACGATAACTGACGAACGAATGGACCGATTCGAACAAAATTTGGTACAAAAATCACAATCCGTAAACACTGGAAGCCTATTGTTTTTATACGCAATCGAATGTTCAGAACCCCTAAATTTTCGAGTGAAATTTCGAAAAAATCGTCAAAAAATCAAAACCGCTAATAAAGTTACGCAAATAGACATTTCTTATGTAATTTTTCATTAGAAAACGATTGACATAAATTTTAGAACGCTAACATGAACCGTTCTCGAGATATTGCACATTTTTCAAAAAAATTATAAAAAGTCATAGAAAATTAAAAAAGAATATTTCCTATTAAGAAACATGTTCACTTTTCATATGTAATACCATGCAATAAATTGGGTGACATCATTCTCGTGGATCTAGCTCGTTCCATTCATGAAAGAGGATACTCTGAGTAATACTTTTGTATTTGAACGCCAATAGTCATTTATCTGCTGTAAGAATAACTTGTTTTTAATTGTATAGTAAATTCATTCCATTATATAAGGAAAGTCATGTGCTGCCGACATCAGATTTTTTTTTCTATAGTTGTAGAACAGAGTACAGAATATATGGAGATAAATATAAATCAAAATGCAAAATAAGTTTGAATACGTAGAAATATTATTTATTCTTTCCATTCTACTTTGCGCTAATAATTTATTTCTACAAAATTAATAGTTTAAATAAATATTTTAGGCCTTTCGACATAGAAATGCATATAATGCAGAGCTACTTATTTTATCCAAGCGCCACCTGAATTATTGTCTCCCACGACATTGGCATTTTCTTAATATGAAGTTTTATCTCCTTACTTTTACCTTCATGACTTTGTTATTTAATAAGCATCAATTTGCTAGTAAACATAGAAGCACCGGCCACTGAATTTGAGACTATTTTATGCTTTTCAGTGGTAACCTTTAGGAAGAATGATAAAATACACGTGTTTGAA
Source organism: Amaurobius ferox (assembly GCA_951213105.1). NCBI lineage: Eukaryota > Metazoa > Arthropoda > Arachnida > Araneae > Amaurobiidae > Amaurobius > Amaurobius ferox. The sequence continues at coordinate 77,610,542 of OX578155.1, read as the reverse complement.
TGAAGGATTCGTCCATCAAACGCTATCGCTTCAAACATTAACCAAGAAAGGTCAAGTTCTACGCTGCGGCTCTGGCCAAATATCTTATGCATACAATTTTGTCACGTCCTCATATACATAACCATTCATCTTAGGTATATATCCATAAATTTTGAGGGTTACAATACGGATTTCCGAAAAAAGGTTTTTATTTTAATCTTGTGTGTTAGGACTTCTGGTACGGGATTCCTAAAACGGGTATTTGGGTTAAATTTTGATGGTATTTTAATACTGATATTGGTGCGAAAATACCCTCTGTATTATCAGTGATTCCTATACAGGGTGTCCCAAAAGCATTGACCTTGGCTTTTATTCCTTAAATATTGATCTTAGTCATATATAATAAATTACAAAGTTGCGTAAAAAATCGTACAGAATTTTATGAAATCGATAAAAATATTCAGGGGATTAAATTTGAAGAATTACAAAATATAAATTTTTATACGGCCCCCGTACAAAAACATTTCCAATGAGTAAAATGTGCCTCATACACTAATAAGGCGATATACAAATTTTCAGCATTTAATCATAAAAAGTGCCAGAGATACGAAATAGCAAAAATGGTGACTTATATCACTGTTTGATGCATCGACATGGGTTCTCAGAGGGGAAAAATCATGTCGGCAGATCGCGTTTCAAGGGTCATACGCAAATTACGAAAGAAAACAATGATTAAATAAATAAATAATAATTTCGCTATTTATTGGTTCAAAAGTATCTACACTGTGTAGAAATAATAACTTTACACAAAGATTACAAAGCCTGTTCAAAGTGTTTTCCATCCATGCCAAAGATCCATTAAAGACAAGACGCAGATATTATTTGCCTATGATGCATTTCTGTGTTGCGTCATTTGTACTCTTTCTGTAAACATTTACATTTTTATTGATTAATTTGCCACCGTGCAAAATAAACTATTACGTACTATTAATTACAGATTGACTGGTTATTATCCTTATGATACGCATACGAGGGAACTCAGACAGAAATATAGTTTAATGTCTCTTAAAAGAAGAAGAAACTGGTCCTGCCTCTTGTTTTATTATAAGGTTTTAAATAATACTATTGATAGCATTATTTTACTTTCTTGCCTGGAATTTCACATACCTGTCAATAATACCAGGAAAAAAACTCTTTTCCACAATACTACTGTTAAACACAACTACATTAAATGCTATTCTATCAATAAATTTTTTGATCTATTTAATACCTATTGTGCTGATATTGATATATTTAACTTGACTCCTGCCTGTTTTAAAAAAGCCTGTTTCAATGCGCTTGACATGTTTGCTACTTAGTATTCTTGTATCTTATGTTCAGTACTTTTTAATTTTTTGTGTGGCTACTGTAACTGGATTTCATCTGTAGTTGCCACGTAAATAAAATAAAATAAAATAAAATAAAATAATCCCTCAGCAACTTTATTTAAACATATCTCTGGGACTTTTTATGATAAAATGCTGAAATTTTGTACATCACCTTATTAGTGTATGGGACAAATTTTACTCATTGGAAAATGTTTTTGTACGGGGACCGTATAAAAAATTAAATTTTGTATTTCTTCAAATTTAATTCACTGAAAATTTTTTCGATTTCATAAAATTCTGCACCTTTTTTTACTCAACTTTGTAATTTATTATATATGTCTAAGATGAATATTTAAGGAATAAAATCCGAGGTCAATGTTTTTGTGACACCCTGTATATATGATTGTTAGATTGAAGATTTAACCATTATTGTTTTATTGTCTAATACATGGAGGTACTACATCTTATGTATGCTTTATTTGTCGGTAAGTTTTGCTCTTTTTAGTCAATAATTTACTGTACAGATCGTCATAACATTGTTATCGTATTACGTTAATATTTTATCGGGAATATCATATGTAACCTTAAGTATCACTGCATCTAATTTCGCAGCAGTGTTGCTTAGATTTTCCGCTATGCGACAAACAGACAAACAAATAGACATTTTTACTTTCCTTATATACATAATGTATAAGGAAAGTATTGTGACGGGGTCGAAAATTCGAATTCGAGTTTTCGACGGGAGAGCACGTTTCAAGCATCCCTGATCACGTATCAAACATTTGTGTGAAAGTATGTGTGTGTGTGTGTGTCAGTGAGTCTGTGGAGACGATAACTGACGAACGAATGGACCGATTCGAACGAAATTTGGTACAAAAATCACAATCCGTAAACACTGGAAGCCTATTGTTTTTATACGCAATCGAATGTTTAGAACCCCCCTAAATTTTGAAGAAATCATCAAAAAATCAAAGCCTCTAATAAAGTTACGCAAATAGACATTTCTTATGTAATTTTTCATTAGAAAACGATTGGCATAAATTTTAGAACGCTAACATGAACCGTTCTTGAGATATTGTACATTTTTAAAAAAAATTATCAAAAAGTCATATAAAATAAAAAAAAATATTTCCTATTGAAAAACTTGTTCACTTTTCATATGTAATACCATGCGATAAATTGGGTGACATCATTCTCGTGGATCTAGATCGTTTCATTCACGAGAAAAAATACTTTGAGTACTACTTTTGTATTTGAACACCAATAGTCATTTATCTGCTGTAAGAATAACTTATTTCTCCTTCTATAACACTTGGTGAGATTTTGGCGATGAATTTGGCGGAATGTCGCCAATTTGGCGACTTTTTAAAATGTTGCCAAATTAACGAAAATCTCGCCAAATGGATGAAATTGGCGCAAAATCAATGAAAATTACGACTAATCGGCGAAAATTCAATATCTTAGAAAGAATATAAGTATCTACTATAAGAAAAACCTATTTTTTTACTGTAAAAGTAATAAATTCACTGCATTATATAAGGAAAGTCATGTGTTGCCCACATCAGATTTTCTTCTATTATTATAGATGAATGTATGAGAAAGTTAAATGGAGACCATCCCGTCAAATATTTTGACGTGTTCGCCCATCATACGGATTTCGAACAAGAGCCCACATTCGCCGTCACCGAAGAAGGTCAGTGAATCCCAGATGCCATTGTCGGCAGATATTTTATGCATGCGGCTTTGTCACGTTCCCATAGATCCTCATTCATCACCGAGGTCTTCTTCATAAATTGGCGGATTACAACGCTAGTGTCCGAAAAAAAAAAGAAAAATATTCCTATTCTCTTACGCGCACAGCGTAATATATAGGGTAGATCGGGAATTTTTTTAAGCCTTTCATAGATCTAAAATATTTGGAGTGTGAGGTTTCATTTGACTTCCTCATACATTCGCGTTTCATTTATTATTTATATCCATTTACCACAATTAATATCAGAAAGTGAAAAACATGCATCTTTATACGAGCTTCTGTTCATAAGATATTATTTTCGAATTTTCCTTAAGAATTTTTCGTCAAGTCTAAGGAGATCCAGCGTATCCGCGAAACAGCTGTATGCTGCATTATTTTGGTATTTGTGCTTATTTACGTTTCTCTAGATTTTATTATCCTACGCATAAGGTGTATTTTACTTATTGATCAAATTAAGTCTTGTTTCCTCCGTTCATCTGTCAGAAAAATTAAGAATCCACATTCTACTCCTTTTAGTTTCTGAGATACGAGAGGGGGGGGGGGGAGAGAAAAACCACGTGATATTTCATGCAAAAAGCGTCTTATGAATTTTCAACATAATGTTGCATTGAACGGAATATTTTTAAACAGGACTTTGTTGTTGCGTAACCGAGCACCTTAATTTTAAACCTAACATGACTGGTGCTGTGCCGCGAACCTTATTCTTACATAATAAAAGAGTATGTGCGTGTGAGTATGTGTATCATAGCGGGAAATCTAAGCTTTGGAAATCGACAAAATTTGGTGCAACGGCACTTCAGGACCCGTAAAAACACACCTCGGTGAAATTTTTTAAAAATTCGAATAGTTTATTGGTTGTTTTATGTTTTAGCACGATTCTGAGCAGTTTTTACACACATCGGTTCTTTAGCGATCGAATTGTTTTTAGTGTTTCCATCTGCACACCTTCAGATAGATAGGAGGACGTTCGTTCTTGGTAAGGTTTTTTTAACTGAATCATTAGGACAATTCCATCATATATATTAATTTATTTATAAATACAACCCAGTTTTCACATTTTTAGGTTATCTGATACTTATTTCGCCTCATCGACAATAAACAGATTAACACAATTATATTGTTTGGCAAAAAGTTATGTGTACATCTTTACATTCTAACAAAGAAATATTTTTTTTAATTACTGTAATATTTATTTTTCTGATTTTTTTCTGATTAGACAAATAAAATTTTAAATAGTAGATTCATTTATTGAAGTGCGGTATAGTTTTCTTCTTGGTGGACCGCGCTTAACCCTGCTCACGTTGCTGTTTAAGATACGCCTTCTCTCCTAAAGAAAGGATTCCGTTTCAATATTTTTTCCACTACGATTACGGTGCGCATGCGCGCATTTGGTCTAAAATGAGAGAAGGAAATGATTTGGCAGAAATTATTGACGTGATTTAAAGAGTAGTTTCTATAAATGTGTTAAGGACCGGAATCTTATACACGAACCGAACAATGCCGTATATTCGTTCTTGTAAGATATAAAATGATAAACATGAAGCCTTTTTTTCATTTTCTAACATTTTTGGAGTTTTTTGGAGATTATTACATCATTATTTATACTCATGAAATGAATAAAATATATCATCAAATATCGTATAATTTATACGATTCTTTATGTGGTATAAAGTCCCGGTTTGGTTGCTTCGAAATATGGTAATAGAATTTATATATTTAGATTAAATCGTATCTTCAACACCAAAACAACACTGTAAATTTACACAAAAATTCTCTGAGCTTCACACTGTATATTACTAATTGCAATCTCCGAATTATGAGTGAAGAAGCTGCAACTTTAACTGTAACCTTTTTGTTCAGTAATTAAATAAACATAAAGCATAAAATTGTTGTCCCCACTCTGCTCTCACAATTATCTTTTTCAGTTTCTGATTAACTGTAAATTTACACCAAAACAACACTGTAAATTAACACAAAAATTATCTGCAGGGCGAGGTAGCTCAATGGTAAGCGCGAGGGAATTGCACTCGGTAGGCCCGGATTCGATTCCCTCTGCTGACAAAACTGCTGCAGTGTTCACAAGGAGTACGATCACGTTAAACATATGGGTCTGTAAGTCCTTCCGTGTGGTTGGTGGTAGGTGAAGGAGGGTACGGCCCCTGTGGATGCCTCCCCCACTGGGCTCCGGCTTAAATTGGGTGGCTCTGCCCGGCCGCCCAAACTGTTAACGTACACCTTTCTGGTAGGTCGGGCGGTCTGGGTCTCAACAACAAAATTTATCTGCGCTATATGTTAATAATTGCAATCTCCGAATCATGAGCGAAGAAACTATAACCTTAACGGTAACTTTTTGTTCAGTAATTAAATAAGCATAAAACTGCGGTTCCCCTCTGCTCTCACAATTATCTTTTTCCGTTTCTGTTTAACTGTAACTTTACACAAAAACTAACACTGCAAATGTACACAAAAATTCTCTGCACTTCACACTGCATGTTACTAATTGCAATCTCCGAATCATGAGTGAAACTGTAACTTTTACTGTAATATTTTGTTCAGTAATTAAATGAGCACAGAGCATAAAATTGCGGTTTTTCCCCTCTGCTCTCACAATTATCCCTTTCTGTTTCTGATTTACGACAGAAATCCATTAGAAGTTCGGTGTTCACATTTTATTTCTATTTATCCCGCATTCTTTTATACGCCTGTGAGTTGTTCTATTTTCATTTTTATCAGGCCTACGTTTTGTGTTGTTATGCTGAAGGGAAGAAAAGGCATTGAGATACATACGACGTTATGACCCGTCAGCATTTTTATATCTTTAGTTTCTCCCCCCCCCCTTTTTTCTTTCCCTGCAATACATGATAATGTATAGGGAAAGTGTTGGAATCATGCTGAAAATCGAAACTCGAGTTTTCGACGGATCTGCACGTTTTAACATCTCTAGAATATGGAAAAACCATTTTTTAGCGTGACGTCTGTATGTCTGTCTGTGCAATGTATGTATCCACTCAAACTCAAAAACTAATGGACCGAATTTCATAAAATTCGGTAGGTAAGTCACTTGTGTGTGACGCTGGTGCTGATTAGTTTTTGGTACGATTCGGTATAAAAGAACCCGCCTTTTTCGCTAAATGGCCCGCAAAAATTGCCGATATCCTAATAGATCAAATAACTAAAAGATCAAATTTTGCAAAATTTGGTTGATAAGTCACTTGTGGGTTTTTCGGGTGTTGATTAAATTTTGGTATGATTCAGGAAAAAATAACCTGCCTTTTTCTCCGAAATGGCCCACAAAAATCTACAAACTCTAAAAAAAAAAAAATACTACGTATGTTGAAATGTATCAATTAGATTCTTGTTTTATACTCAATTTTTGACGAGAAATGGTGGTATTTCTGCAGTTTTGGTATTCAATCGCTTTAAATTTTTCCTATTTTTCTCAGCATGTAGAGAGATATTTTGTGGAGCGTTTAGAGAAGAAATTGGTGATTTGCAAATGCTAAAAGAAAGCGTTTTTATTCGAAGAAATCTTTCGTACTGGCATATAACCGTTGCACGTGGTGGTACGGACATTCTCGTGTAAACGTTATACGTGGTATAAACGTTGTACTTACGTATACGTTGAACGTACGTAAACGTTGTATGTACGCTGTACGTACGTGGTATAAACGTTGTACGTACATGGTATAAACGTTGCAGTAAATTATGGTATAAACGTTGCATGTGGTGGTATGGACATTCTCCTGTTTCCGGTATTCCTGAATTTTGGTATTTCTGCAGTTTTAGTATTCAATTGCTTTGTATTTTTTCTATTTTTCTCAGCATATAGAGAGATATTTTGTGGAGCGTTTGGATAAGAAATTAGTGATTTGCAAGGGCTAAAAGAAAGCGTTTTTATTCGAAGTAGAAATCATTCGTACTGGCATATATGATTTTGAAGTAATATTAATTTAGTATTTTTTATTTCTAATAGATGGAGCCCTATGCTCACTATAGTTGAATTTATCAAGAGTCTACAATAATGACTTTCGATTTATTCAAGTGTTCTGTAATTTTGACATTTTAGTTCCACGTAGAGGCCAGAATTGTGAGAAATGTAAACAAACTAAGCTGACTCTTTAAATTTTGCACGTGGTATAGACATTTTCGTATTTCCGGAATAGTTTTATCTTTTTTTACTTTTTAGAGAAATGGTGGTATTTCTGTAGTTTTGGTATTCAGTCGTTTTGTATATTTTCTGTTTTTCGCAGCATACAGAGAGATATTTTGTGCAGCGTTTAGAGAAGAAATTAGTGATTTGCAAAAGCTAAAAGAAGTCGTTTTTATTCGAAGAATAAATCATTCTTTATTGTCAATGAGCCTTTGAGTTATAGAGATGATAGTGACACGAATCTTTTCTTTTTCAAAGCATGGTAAAATGATGATTTTGTGCAACGAATTGTCTTAGCAATTGACTTTGTGTGTATCCTTGTTTTAAAGATTATGATACAAAATGTTTACCTTCTATTGTAAATAGTCTTCGCTGTATATTTTCTACTTGCCTCTGTTTTCATTATTTATTGTGTTCAATAAAATTCCTACATTTTATTTATTTTTTCCCCTAATTGTTAAATCAAGGCAAGTCCATTTTTCATGATCTTCATGTAATTTTTTCAAAAGAAAAGATAACCCGAAAACTATGATATTTATGTGCATGATTACTTATATATCCACGGTTATACTTCCGGTTATACGGTTATGTATTACGGTTATACAAAAAAAGAAAAAAAAAAACTATTGGATCTAAAGTTTTTTTTATTCGATTTTCTATGCAAAAAGCGCCGTCCTCTGTGATCGGTGTATTGCGACCTCGCTCCTTCCTGAGCGAACGTCCCATGCAGCAATGCACCGTCGCGAAAGTCGAAATCCCAGACCGTCCGGCTCATCCGAGGACATAGAGCAGCAATTTAGACAGACGGACAGTCGCGAAAGTGTTAGTTAAAGTTGTTGCAAACGTATCCTCCTCTAGAATCGTGTGTGTATACGCAGGATACAAGAACGAGTCCAAGTTTCCGGATAACTTAAGTTTCAAGCACAAAGTGTCAGGAACAGTATACAATCAAACAGCACTTAAATGCTTCACTAATTTCACAGAATAAGCGATATAATTCACAAAATGTTGACGAAAGTAATTTCACGAAGCAGCCCTATTATTCTGAAAACATTGACAAAAATCACAGTTCAATGTAGTTCCTGTCACGCCCATTTGTCAACTCCACTGCAACGGAGGGGGAGTCCTTTTACAGTCTCTCCACAGAAACTTCTGGAAATATATATATATATATATATATATATATATATATATATATATCAATGAATAATCGTTCTATCTAGAAGTTTCTGGAACATTCTGGAAGTCGCCAAATTAGCAATAAATCCAAAATATGGAAACCCTTCTTCTGAGAAATTCTGGCAACCCTGAATTCACGTCATCCCCACGTCATGCTGACGTCATGCATTGTATTTTCTTCGCCTGGCCTTCCAGACAGATGAAAGATGAGGCGTCAAACAACATTGCGCTTTAGCAACAATGTACATCAACTACAAATTGTCGTTAACTATGGTAACGGAATGAAATACATGTACCGTCAATTATCATCACTAGCGTGTTTCGCCTAATTTGTACGGTTAACACAGTCACAGTTAAAAAGCAAATTCTCTCCGTGTTGTCAACGATTATTCCCTGCTGAACAGCTCTGATAAAATAAAACGCTGAGATAACTGTTACATCACAGAATGTACGATATCACTGTTTCTAATGTCTCATCCAATAAGTTTTTTGGGACTACAAAATAAAACTGGTCTGATTTAATATTATTTTTATGTAATTTATATATCCTAATATTAAAATTTTCCTTATTTATTTGAAATTTGGGTTATTTATAATTTATTAAACAAATTGAAAATCTTGACAATTATATGCCATTATAGAAAAATAAGCAATACTTAGAAAATATCTCCAGGATTTAATGGTCAACAGTCAGGGCATGTAAAGTTATTATTTATGGCCACGCCCACATTTGTCCACTCCCATCTGTAACTTTCGAAATTTTCTTAAGAGATTGAAATAGTATTTATGTACAATAAGTATAATAGAGGGGGTAAATTAAACGGGTGGCTTTATTCCAAACCACTATTTTCGAAGCTGCTGAATTTACAAAGGAAAAATAATGAAATTGAAATAATTGTTCGACTGGATGTCATATTGACACTAATTGTGCCATTTCAAATCTAAATTTCATTTTAATTTATTTATAACCCGAAAAGTCATTAATTTTTTTTTCAAAGGCAGCCATTTGGACATCCTTTAATAAAACCCAAACGGATAACATTATTCCATTAGAATTATCTCCCATTAGAAGTTAATATTGCAAAATATTAAAAGTTGATTTTTTTTTTTCGGAATATTCCTATATACCGATAATATTTATAAATTATATTATATATAATAAAATATTTCGCTTAATTGGTAAATGTGATGAAGGTGTAAAGGATCAAGAAATCTGCGCGATATAAGACCACAGCGCATTGAATCAAGTAAAGCAAATAGCAGTGGACAGGTAATCCATCATCTTCAAACAGACTGGCTATAAGAAAGCACATTGCACATCATGATAATCAAATGTGTAGGGTGTTCTGTTTAAAATTCCGACAATGATAATTTAGAGCAATTAAGCTCTACTTTAGTTCATTCTTTAATTAAGCTCCATTTTGTACAGGATCTTATATATTACAAACTCTGCGTTTATTATATATCTGTACTTATGAAGAACGATCCAAATGCGCACCGAAATTACAATTATAGCGTGTTACCCTTCACTTTAAAGGGCTTGAAAAAAATTTTCGATTGATACTATACATGACAATGTGCCCCAATCCCAGGGGGGAAATATATTGCCACACCAGGGGGCTAATAGTGATGTCACGAACAAAAAAATCTGATGTAGGCAACATATGACTTTTCTTATATAAAGCAATGAATTTACTACTTTTAGAGTTAAAAAACAATGTTATTCTTGTAGTAGATACTTATATTATTTCCAAGATATTGAATTATCTTCAATTAGTTGTCATTTTCATTGATTTAGCGTCATTTTTATCTATTTGGCGAGATTTTCGTTAATTTGGAAACATTTAAAAAGTCGCCAAATTGGCGACATTCCGCCAAATTTGTCGCCAAAATCTCGCCAAGCGTTATGGACCGAGAAATAAGATATTCTTATACCAGATAAATGACTATTGACGTTCAAACACAAAAGTATTACTCAAAGTATCATTTCTCATGAATGGAACGAGCTAGATCCCCGAGAGAGATGTCACCCAATTTATCTCAGGATATGACATATATGAAAAGTGAGCATGTGTTTCTCAACAGTTAATATATTATTTTAATTTATGGGATTTTTTGATAAATTTATTTGAAAAATGTGCAATATCTCGAGAACGGATAATACTGGCGTTCTAAAGTTTATATCAATCATTTTCTAAGTAAAAATTACATAAGAAATATCTATTTGCGCAACTTTATTAAAGGTTTTGATTTTTTGATGATTTTTTCAAAATTTCACTCAAAAATTTTGGGGGTTCTGAACATTCGATTGCGTTTAAAAACAATAGGCTTCCAGTATTCACGGATTGTGATTTTTGTACCAAATTTCATTCGAATCGCTCCATTCGTTCATGAGATATCATCTCCACAGACTCACTGACACACCCACACACATACTTTCACACACACACACAGACATTACCTCAATTCGTGATCAGCGATGCTTGAAACGTGCTCTCTCGTCGAATCTTGATTTCGAATTATGATTTGATTTTGATTTCGGATTGTGATTTTTGTACCTAATTGCATTCAAATCGGCCCATTCGTTCGTCAGTTATGGTCTCCACAGACTCACTGACGCACACACACACAGACATCACATCAAATTCGTGATCAGGGTTGCTTGAAACGTGCTCTCTCGTCGAAAACTCGAATTCAAATTTTCGACCCCCGGCAAAATCTTTCCTTATACATTATGTATATAAGGAAAGTAAAAATTGTGTCGCGGCTATCTTTCACACAACAATGATTGAAACAATTATATACCGTGATCATTGAGCCTTAAATAAACCCTTTTACTCACGATAATGTCAAATTTTGTCCCATTCTGCCACGTTAACAAATATAAAATTTCGAATAAATTTAAGTTTTCGCTCGAATTTAAGAAAATTCTATCTCGTTCTAGATTTTTTGATAGCAAAGCCGGATAAAGAATTTCGTGAAAATCCATTAATATTTGTGGCCGCTATCGTGGGCACAAGAAAATCGACCACAAATATACAGAAGAGAGACAGGCGGACATCACTCCAAAAATAGTGAAAATTTGTTCAGGAGGTCTTAAAATATATATTGGTATCAAAATCTCGAATTACAAAATTTTCGGTGAAACAATATTTTATTAATACTATATTACATAGTATAAGAAAGTATAAATAATCAGTAATCACAGAGCAATCCTCAAACAAACATTCTTAAAATGATTTTCATGCATAGAAAACAAACAAATAAATATCATCACGGTATAAATTATATAAAGTGAAAAAATTAAAAAACAGAAAAGTTTTATTTAAATTTGGATTAACATTGACAAGAATGTGAAATTATATATTGTTATGCATTGTTTCAACAAATTATTTCCACACATTATCAGTGTTGATCTGGCTTAGCCTGGCTTCAAATAGCTAACGAAGCGAGCTTTGCGCAAGCAGCGAGTCGAGGGCGAAGCCTCCCGACTCACAAAGTGAGGTACGACCAGGTTGTTACGACCAGGTTGTCGCGAAGCGAGTTACTACCAGGTTGGCAAAAAATAGCGAGCAGGGGGCAACACCCCCCTAGTTTTCTAAAGAAAAAATATCTGATGTGGGCACCACATGACTTTCCTTATATAATGTAATGAATTTACTACTTTTACAGTAAAAAAATAGGTTTTTCTTATAGTAGATACTAATATTCTTTCCAAGATATTGAATTTTCGACAATTAGTCGTCATTTTCATTGATTTAGCGTCATTTTTATCCATTTGGTGAGATTTTCGTTAATTTGGCAACATTTCGTAAAGTCGCCAAGTTGGCGACATTCCGCCAAATTCGTCGCCAAAATCTCGCCATGTGTTATGGACGAAGAAATAAGTTATTCTTACAGCAGATAAATGACTATTGGCGTTTAAATACAAAAATATTACTTAAAGTATCTTTTTTCATGAATGGAACGATCAAGATTCACGAGAATGATGTCACCCAAGTTATGGCATGGTATTACATATGAAAAGTGAGCATGTTTCTCAATACGAAATATTTTTTTTTTATTTTATATAACTTTTTGATAATTTTTTTGAAAAATGTGCAATATCTCGCGAACGGTTCATGTTAGCGTTCTAAAATTTATGTCAATCGTTTTCTAATGAAAAATTACATAAGAAATGTCTATTTTCGTAACTTTATTAGCGGTTTTGATTTTTTGACGATTTTTTTAAAAATTTCATTCGAAAATTTAGAGGGGTTCTGAACATTCGATTATATATAAAAACAATAGGCTTCCAGTGTTTAAGGATTGTGATTTTTGTACCAAATTTTGTTCGAATCGGTCCATTCGTTCATCAGTTATCGTTTCCACCGACTCACTGACATACACACACACAGACATCACTTCAAAAATGTTTGATTCGTGATCAGGGATGCTTGAAACGTGCTCTCCCGTCGAAAACTCGAATTCGAACTTTCGACTCCGTCACAATACTTTCCTTATACATTATGTATATAAGGAAAGTAATAGGATGAAGTGAGAAACATATAGCATAAGGCATAAAGAACATTTAATAATATAGTGTAGATAGTGCGTTATTTCAATCTCATATTACTTTACTTATTCTTCTGGCTTCGATTACGATGATGTTTACCGACAAATCAAAAAATTACCAAAAATTTACCGTCAAATTGGCAGTCAAACTAAATATATTTAATCGTTTGTTATACAACTGTCGCTAGGGGCTCAGAACTCCAGGTAAAACGACCGGTGGAACACGATCCCGTTCCATATAGGCCAGGTAGACACTAGGGCGCATCTTAGTGTAAAAGAAAGTCTTAAAAGAAATGTGATCTTAGTCTTAAAAGAAATGTGATCTTAATCTTAAAATAAATGTGATCTTAGTCTTAAAATAAATGTGATCTTAGTATTAAAAGAAATGTGAACTTAATCTTAAAATAAATGTGATCTCAGTCTTAAAATAAATGTGATCTTAGTCTTAAAATAAATGTGAACTTAGTCTTAAAATAAATGTGATCTTAGTCTTGATCTTAGTCTAGAAATGTGACGAAACGGATGTGACATCATATTGTAACGAATACGTACCACAAAACCGTTGTTATAATTTGAAGTTCTGGATCACTTGACCTTAGGGATAAATTCGATGAAATATCACCAACTTGGTACCGTCTAAAAATTTCTCAGTTGGCTAACTTAGGAACAAGGTAACTTGTGGGTTGACTAACAACTTTAAGAGATACCTGCTGTTTACAAAATATTCCACAGACTGTATAGAATATAAAATTCGCAATCCTTCAAATGGATTACAGAGGTGATGCCACGAGGTGGGACCGCCTAGTGGTCAGAGCGCAGGGATTGCACTCAGATGGCCGGAGTTCGATTCCAGCATTGGCCCAAAATGTCCATCGTGGTCACGCGGAGTACGGGTACGTTAAATATGTGGGTCTGTAGGTTCTACGGGTGCGTTAAATATGTGGGTTTGTAGGTTCTTCTAGGCGGTTGGTGGTAGGGGAAGGAGGGCACGGTCCCTATGAATGCCGTCCCTATTGGGTTCACTTGGCACTAAATTGGGTGGCACTTTCCGGCCGTCAAAACAGATACCTTACACCTTCGGGTAGTTCGGACGGTCTGAGTTGAAGAAGAAGAAGTGATACAAGTAAAAGTAAATTTTGAAGCGCCACTACGTCTGCTTAATAAGCAGGTAAAAGAAGGAAATTTGCACCATTTTGTAACGTGGTTTCCTTTAGAAATTTCAGCCGACGAATAGATCTTGCCGAAGGAAGTATTTCTTGAAAATATCGAAGTCCTTCAAAATGCATTTTTTCAAAGAGGATTTCAGATTTTCACGAAATTATTTTAAACTCTGATTATTTTTTAACTCTTTTGATACGGACATTAATAAATTTTCCGCATTCACTCCAAATGAAAATTTTAGAAATTTAGAAGAATGATACGCTGAGGAGGTTTCTTCAGGTGGAAAAGCTTATCCAGTTCTGCAAAGGCTTTCCGACTGATTTTCCTACAATCAAAAATTTTTCAAAACGACACATAACTATATTTAGCAGTACTTTACTTACATATGTGAACAAACCTTTTCTGTGAGGAATTGCAGAAAAATAAATTTTGTACAATGCTAACTGTTGAGCATCTTCATAGTACCAAACAATATGAGCTCAACAAATGAAATCAGACTTGGGAACATTGGCGAGGACTGTACTATAAACAAAAATCTCACTAATTTAAAGAAATTAAATATTTGTGTGGTTTTACAATAAGTTTAATTTGTTAAATACTTATTATGATATCCAGATAAATTTTTATTTAGCGCAGTCATTTTAATGAAGTATTTTTGTCTTCTATCTTGTATTATATGGCAGCTTTTGTGTTCCGCTTTCTTTGTCGATAGAATTTCATTGCAATAGCATTTTATTATTATTAAATATACATGTTGGTAGCAGCATTAATATTTTAAATATAAAGATTATCAACCTTTAAAATTACACTATTATTATTTGTCCAATAATATTTATTCTTTCAACTTTTTTGTTTTTTGTTTTGTTTTTTTGCATCAAGAAATCGAGTTTAATTACGAGATTTATCTTGAATTAAAACATTTTTATCAATTTTTCATAAATAAAATTGTAATTAGTTTCTTGAAAATAAAAAAAAATCTGATGTGAGCAGCACATGCCTTTCCTTATATAATGCAATGAATTTACTACTTTTACAGCAAAAAAAAAATCTGATGTGGGCAACACATGACTTTCCTTATATAACGTAATGAATTTACCACTTTTACAGTAAAATAAATAGGTTTTTCTTATAGTAGATACTAATATTCTTCGTTAATTTGTCAACTTTTCAGTGTTTTTTTCGTTAATTTGTCAACATTTCAAAAAGTCGCCAAGTTGGCGACATTCCGCCAAAATTCGTCGCCAAAATCTCGCCAAGCATAATGGACAAAGAAATAAGTTATTCTTACAGCAGATAAATGAATATTGGCGTTCAAATACAAAAGTATTACTCAAAGTATCTTTTTTCATGAATGGAACGAGCTAGATCCACGAGAATGATGTCATCCAATATATCGCATGGTATTACTGAAAAGTGAACATGTCTCTCAAGAGGAAATATTTTTTTTTATTTTATATAACTTTCTGATAATTTTTTTGAAAAATGTGCAATATCTCGAGAACGGTTGATGTTAGCGTTCTAAAATTTATGTCAATCGTTTTCTAATGAAAAATTACATCAGAAATGTCTATATGCGTAACTTTATTAGTGGTTTTGATTTTTTTGACTATTTTTTCCAAATTTCATTTGAAAATTTAGGGGTGTTTTTAACATTCGATTGTGTATAAAAACAATAGGCTTCCAGTGTTTACGGATTGCGATTTTTGTACCAAATTTGGATCGAATCGGTCCATTCGTTTGTCAGTTATCGTCTTCACAGACTCTCACACACACACACACATACTTTCACACACACACACACACACACACACACACAGACATCACTTCAAAAATGTTTGATTCGTGATCAGGGATGCTTGAAACGTGCTCTCCCGTCGAAAACTCGATTTCGAATTTTCGACCCCATCACAATACTTTCCTTATACATTATGTATATAAGGAAAGTAATAGGATTTTCTTATAGTAGATACTAATATTCTTTCCAAGATATTGAATTTTCGACAATTAGTCGTCATTTTCATTGATTTAGCATCATTTTTATCCATTTGGCGAGATTTTCATTAATTTGGCAACATTTCAAAAAAGTCGCCAAGTTGGGGACATTCCGCCAAATTCGTCGCCAAAATCTCGCCAAGAGTTATACACTAAGAAAAAAGTTATTCTTACAGCAGATAAATGACTATTGGCGTTCTAATACAAAAGTATTATTCAAAGTATATTTTTTTATGAATGGAACGAGCTAGATCCACGAGAATGATGTCACTCAATTTATCGCATGGTATTACATATGAAAAGTGAACATGTTTCTCAATAGGAATTTTTTTTTTTTATGTGACTTTTTCATAATTTTTTTGAAAAATGTACAATATCTCGAGAACGGTTCATGTTAGCGTTCTAAAATTTATGCCAATCGTTTTCTAATGAAAAATTACATAAGAAATGTCTATTTGCGTAACTTTATCAGCGGTTTTGATTTTTTAACGATTTTTTCAAAATTTCATTCGAAAATTTAGGGAGGTTCTGAACATTCGATGACGTATAAAAACAATAGGCTTCCAGTGTTTACGGATTGTGATTATTGTACCAAATTTGGTTCGAATCGGTCCATTCGTTCGTCAGTTATCGTCTCCACAGACTCACTGACACACACACACACATACTTTCACACACACACACACACACACACACACACACACACACACACACACATACACACGCACAGACATCACTTCAAAAATGTTTGATTCGTGATCAGGGATGCTTGAAACGTGCTCTCCCGTCGAAAACTCGAATTCGAATTTTCTACCCCGTCACAATACTTTCCTTATACATTATGTATATAAGGAAAGTAAAAGGTTATTCTTATAGTACTCGTACATACTTATATTCTTTCTAAGGTAGTATCTTTTTTCATGAATGGAACGGGCTAGATCCACGAGAATGATGTCTCAAAATTTATCGCATGATATTATATATGAAAAGTGAACATGTTTCTCAACAGTTAGTATTTTGTTTTGAATTTATTGGATTGTTTGATAAATTTATTTGAAAAATGTGCAATATCTCGAGAACGGCTTATGCTAGTGTTCTAAAGTTTATGTCAAACGTTTTCTAAGGAAAAATTACATAAGAAATGTTTATTTGCGTATTTGCATAACTTTATTAACGGTTTTGATTTTTTGACAATTTTTTCAAAATTTCACTCAAAAATTTAGGGGAGTTCTGAACATTCGATTGTGTTAAAAACAATAGGCTTCCAATATTCACGGATTGTAATTTTGGTATCAAATTTCATTCGAATCGCTTCATTCGTTCGTGAGATATCGTCTCCACAGACTCACTGACACACACATACACACTCCACACACACACACACACATACACACGCTTTTACTCACACATATACTGTCACACACACACGCAGACATCACCTCAAAAATGTTTGATTCGTGATCAGGGATACTTGAAACGTATTCTCCCGTAGAAAACTCGAATTCGAATTTTTGTCACCGTCACAATACTTTCCTTATACATTATACTATGTATATAAGAGAAGTAAAAAGAAGAAGCAAAAAAATAAAATCACAAAGTTTAAGTCTAAATTCTAAAATACGATTATTTTGGTCGTAAATTAGAAGTAACAAAGCAAAACTGAAAGAGACGGTAAACCGCAAGTTCTTCAATTTAAATTGATTCAATAGCGGAACACGAATATGCAGGCATAGTTCGTTTGGAAATTCAGGGTATGGTGAGTATAATTTAGTGAACGTCAGTGAAGACTGCAGCACATTTAAACCTTTTTACAGTATAATTTTGCAAATGCTAAATATATTACATTCTATTTCTGTCAGAAAAGAGAGGTATAATTCTGAAAGTGTAGAGCACCTGAAATGAAAGTGTTAAAAAAGAAAAACAAATTTCTCAATGCCGCTAGATCGCATATGACCTCAATATGTTTTTTATAAAGAAATGAGAAATATATAAAACTTTTTGTATTATGGTTAGATTCTGTATCTTTACTCTAAACATAATAATTATAATAATAAATGGAAATGTGTATCCGGTAAGAAAATCCAAGTGATCTACATTTACGAAATTCCGTACAGTGACAGATTCGGGTAAGTTCCAAGGCACCTTGAAACGATATGTAAAAAATTGGAATTAGTTTTATTTTAGTTATTTTATGATGATGCACAATTGGAATGACAGCAGATTTATATGTCATAGTATATTTACATCAGGAATCCATTTTTTACAGTCAAATAAAATTGTCTAGACAGGATTTTGAAAATGTTTATTCTATTTATTGCAATTATGTTGCAGCCTATATTTGGAGCAACGTTCTGGATCGAATTTTAAGTGAATACTAACAAAATCGGACTAGAATCGTTCATTATTAAAGATATATTTTCAAAATATTACTGGTACCTGTTAACATTACAGGAAAAAAAATTTACTTTTAATGTTCGCAATATCATACTCTGTGTTATGATTGAATAATATTACTAATTTTGAGCTTAACTAAAGAACTATCAAATGGCTATTGCCCAAAATTGACTTATGATCCTCCCTTGTATAAGTAAAGAAAATTAAATTAAAAATCAGTCTCAATATAGCAAAATTATTAACAATGTAAAGTCCGGGCCAACGGCCGTACCGTGCTGAAAACACCGGTTCTCGTTAGATCACCGAAGTGAAGCAGCATCGGGCGCGGTTAGTACTTGGTGGGTGACCACCTCGGAACGCCGCGTGCTGTTGGCCATCTCGGGTGCGGTATCCCCGTGGTTTGCGCGCTAGATTTGCACGCTGCCACAAATGCCGCCGTGTTCATGCGGAGTACGATCACGTTAAACATGTGGGTCCGTAAGTCCTTCCGAGAGGTTGGTGGTAGGGGAAGGAGGGTACGGTCCCTGTGGATGCCTCCCCCACTGGGTTCCGGTCTAAATTGGGTGGCACTTCCCGGCCGTCCATACAGTTACCTTACACCTTTCTGGTAGGTCGGACGGTCTGGGTCTCAACAACAACAACAATGTAAAGTCCAAACAGAAAAGTTATTTCAATTTTCTTACTTTACCGTGGTCACTTTACCATGCTATAATAATGATTCAGAATGAAACCATTTTAATAATTTATGCATCTCTCTCCCTCGCCCTTTCTCCCCCTCTCTCCCTTTCTCCCCTCACTCCCTTTCTCCCCCTCTCTCCCTTTCTCCCCCTCTCTCCCTTTCTCCCCCTCTCTCCCCCTCTCGCCCCTTCTCTCCCTTTCTCTCTCGCCCCTATCTCTCTCCTCCCCCTCTCTCAATGCCCCAACAGAAATCAAAACAAGAAAAATAAGAGTGATCAAATGTGACCATGACTAAATACAATATAATTGATACACGATAGCCGGCTGTGCACGTTTAATAAATAGTGCTAATTTTCTATAATTAATCTTAAACATAAATATTTTTTAAATACTACCATTTTCTATAATTAAACACAATCGTCAGACTTTTCTATATATGAAATATAACAGAAGGTCGACCCCACCTTAATCCATCGCAAAACTTTGCCTATATGTAGGGAAAGTACATATTATGAATAGGGAAAAAATACACTGCACTAGGCTGAGCATTTTACTAAATTATATTCATCGGACCATGAAAAATAGTTCCGGAACCTGGTATGACATAACACTATATTTTGTTTGCTTTGATTGTTTTGCATTAACTTTCTGAGATGTATGCATTTAAAAATATACATATTTGAAGTGTTAGTCTCCATTCGA
Source organism: Amaurobius ferox (assembly GCA_951213105.1). Lineage (NCBI taxonomy): Eukaryota > Metazoa > Arthropoda > Arachnida > Araneae > Amaurobiidae > Amaurobius > Amaurobius ferox. Next base: position 77,590,633 of record OX578155.1, on the reverse strand, counting down.
CTCTTTCATACATGAATATTATATAAAATATATTATTCTTAGGAAAAATAATCGTCACCTTAAACATTCCAATAACTTCGTAAAGATAGGTCCTTGAGTATACACGTCAGATATATCTATAGTAAAGTGATCATGCCCGATCGAATAAGAGCGATTGCAGCGCACCTACCGGCTAATTGAAACGTTGGGATAATGAAATTAGCCACAAAACGAGAGATGCGGAAAAAACAAGCATTGTTCAGTTGGTTGGAATTTACAATAAAACAGTTTTGTAAAGTATTTATGGAGAGCAAGAAATTATTAAAGAACTTTCATCTTTGGCAAGTGGTGTGTACACTTCATTTTCAATGGTAACAATAAGTGACATCTCCAAAACCTACGTAATTTGGTACAGTGACAGATTCGGTCAGGTTTCGAGGCACATTGGAGCTATATTTAAAAATTTCGAGTTACTTTATTTTAGCTATTTTCTGATGAAGCGCAATTTGAGCGATTGCAGATTTATATGTTATAGTGCATTTATAGACGGAACCTATTTCCCACATTAAAATTATATAGACAAGACATTTCAATTAGTTGTAGCCTTATTTGTGGCAACTTTCTGGATTTGAAGACATTGAAATTGCAATCAAACACATAATAGAATAATTAATTATTAGAGCTATATTTTAAAAATATTACTGGTGACTTCTAACATTACAGGAATATATTTCACTTTAATGTTTCAATCTCATTCTCTGTGTTAAGATTAAATAATATTACTAATTTTGAGCTTATCAAAATAACAATCAAATGACTACTGTCCAAAATTGACTTATGAACCTCCCTTGTATAAATAAAAAAATAATTAAATTGAAAATCTGTCTTAATATAGCAAAATTATTGACGATATTCCAAACAGAAAAGTGAATTGAATTCTCTTACTTTAACATGGTCACTTTACACATGCTATAATAGTGATTCAGAATTGAAACCATCTTAATCATTTACGCCCCCCCCCCACTGTCTCTCGCTATTTTCCATATTAATTGCAAATACTCTTTATTTCAATGCTCCGAGAGAAATCAGAATGTGAAAAAAGAAAGAGTTAACAAATGTTACCATGGCAAAATAAAACATTATATTGGTATGCGAGATTTGTATAATTAAATCTTGTCCATATTTAATAAATAGTGCTAATTTTCTATAATTAAACTTAAACATAAGGATTTTTAAAAACTACTGTTTTCTATAATCACAATTGTCAGGCTTTTCTATTTATGAAATATAATAAAAGGTCAAGTCCACCTTAACCCATCACAGAACTTTGCCTATATGTAGGGAAAGGACAAATTATGAATAGGGCAAAAATACACTGCACTAGGCTGAGCAGTTTTTTAAATTATGCTCGTTGGACCATAAGCAGTCTCGGAACCTGGCATGACATCACAGTTTTCCGTTATTAAATTATCCGTTAAAAATTTAATTTACTCCCACAATCCTTTTCTACTGAGTTTTCCTTTGTTGCTTCTGATTTATTTCAAAAGTCCATTAGAAGGAGGATGCTCTTTTTTTTATTATACTTTTTTCCGCCTTTTCCCTTTCTAAGACGTTCTGGTTACGTTCTTGTCCGCCGTTGTAAAAATGTAATGACAAAGGATCGATTTAAAAAATATGCTGTCTACTCAGTATTATGACTTGCTGTAGTTTTCTTGCTTTCTTTGACATCTTTCTGACATATAAGTATTTAAGAATACTAATAATAAAGGTCGTCCCACGTCTATTCTAAATGCAGTTATAAAATCAACGACACAACATCATAGATAAAAGGTCATTTAACAAAAATCATCCTAGAAGACGGAAAGCTTTAAAGCTTTACACAACATCTATCATAGATGGGCCAACGGCCGTACCGTGCTGAAAACACCGGTTCTCGTTAAATCACCGAAGTCAGGCAGTATCGGGCGCGGTTAGTACTTGGGTGGGTGACCACCTGGGAACACCGCGTGCTGTTGGCACATTTTGGGCGCAGTAGCCCGGTGGTTTGCGTACTGGATTTGCACGCTGCCACAACAGTCGCCGTGTTCATGCGGAGTACGATCACGTTAAACATGTGGGTCCGTAAGTCCTTCCGAGAGGTTGGTGGTAGGGGAAGGAGGGTACGGTCCCTGTGGATGCCTCCCCCACTGGGTTCCGGTCTAAATTGGGTGGCACTTCCCGGCCGTCCAAACAGTTACCTTACACCTTTCTGGTAGGTCGGACGGTCTGGGTCTCAACAACATCATAGATAAAAGGTCCGTAGACGTACAATAGGAAAGACGTACAAAGCTTTAAAGCTTTAGTCTTGTAGGATGATTTTTATTAAATGACCTTTTATCTATGATGTTGTGTCGGTGATTTTATAACTGCATTTAAGAATACATTTGAAGTGTGAGTCTCCACTCGACGTTTTCGTACATGAATATTATACAAAGTCCACTTCTACAAAGTTTATTGGTAATGAGAGGGCTGATTTGCTTGTGAAGGAAGGAACAAGAATAGTTCAATCCCCAAATAGCTCAATCCCTTATACAACTATGACAAGAATCATTAAACATACTATGAAAAATAATTTCAAATCTGTACAGTCGAGGCTAATCGAAAACAAGACTTGGAAGTCTACGCTTAATAAGATCCCCAGTTTTCCGAGTATTTCTCTCCTGTATTTTTGGTGTTGTGTATTTGTACACCACTGAATGATTTGTATCAAGTGCTGCTGCTAGAAATAAAAAAAAATATTATGCAAAGTTCCTAGGATAAATAATTTTCAACTTAAACATTCCAATAACTGATAATCAGGACCAATATAACTTCCGTAAATATAGTTCCTGGAGTAGGTCTACCTATAGTAAAGTGACCAAACCCGATTGAATAAAAGAGATTGCAGCGCACTTTGAGGCTAATTTAAGGTAGCGAACTTTGCTGCTAAGTTAGGATAACGAACTTAGCAGCAAAGCGGAAGATGCGAAGAGTGCAATTTTGTGAATTTTATTTTAAATTCCAATGAGTTGGAATTTAAAATAAAACTGTTTTAGAAGGTATTTATTTGACACAAGAAATATATGAAAGAGCCTTAATATAGCGGCAAGTGACATCTCCAAAACCGGAAGTGGAAATTTTCAGTGAATCCGAACCCCGTCTATCATACTGACTCCATATGAGTCATTTTCTCTAAATGGGCTTTTTCATCTTTCTTGTTACAATATATTTTTTTTCTAATTTTGAACCTGTAAATGTAATGCATCTATTCTAATGCCATTCCCTTGTCTACCAAAAAGACAGGTAAATGACAACAGGGGAATGACAAATCTTGTGATTTTACTTTCTAAGTATATGGGTTTTATTTGCATTTTAGCCTAGTCTGCTATTCAGTTTGCTACACTAATTATACATACATATATGTTAAAAATATATATTTTTTTTATTCTGAGAATAATTAAAGACAGGTGAATGACAAGGAATAAAAATACTTACCCAAAATTATTCAGTTTTATAATATTTCCCTGCACAGGATGATAGCTAGTGGAACTCTTGAAATAGTGAATGCGAACTTTAGTAGAAAAGAATAATACTTGAATTATATTATGTTGTCATCTATGTACAGAATAAGGTGTTAAATTTAAAGACAGGTGAATGACAAAAAAAAAAAAAAAAAAAAAAAAAAAAACTAGGGGACAGTTGTAAAAAAATTAATTTAAAATATTGTTCTAATGCATTGCAGATTTTTTATTACTGTTTTTATTTTAAATTATCTAATTTAATATAAAACATCAAATTAAAAGAAAACTTGAAAATAAAGACTTGTAAATAAAGTTGTGATTTAATTATTTGTCTGCTGGGACACACAGGGGAATGACATTTAATAAAAATCTAAATTTTTAAATATCTGAAAGATAAATTGTGTTTTTAGCTAATGGATGATAAATATGAACTACAATATAGTAAAACTGTTCAATGTCCAAAATCATTCCCAAGTCATGCAAACTTTATTTAAAACACCTGGGACATGTAAAACTCCCGTTTACAGAAAATGACCCATATCAGTCTATATATAATCTTTTACTATAGCGAATCCTGAGAAATATATGGTTCGATAAACATTTTTGAACCGGAAGGGAAAATCCTTACTGTGCCCCGTTAGCCCCCTCCAAAATTTGCATCCCTATTAGTTGCCATCAAAGCTCTTTCCAGAATAAAAAATGTTGCAAATAAAATGGTAATTTTTGAATTGAAAGTAATATCTCGAGTACCTGAAATGGAAATCCTACGTGAGTTATTCTACTCCCTCCAAAATTTTTTGCTGAATCAATAACAGTCATTATCTAAGCTCTATCTATAGACAATCCTGAAAATTAGATGTTTCAAAGAATATTTTTGAAGCGGGAGCTGTGAAGGAACCGGATATAGAAATTCTTAGTAAGCCACATTATTTAATCCAGAATTTGATGTTGAATCCATATCACTTATCATCAAAGATCTATTTATAGCCAAATATAGCTTTGATGATAAGTGATATAGTTATAAATAGAGCTTTAGTGATAAGTGATAGGGATTCAGCGCCATATCACTTATCATCACTTATCACCCCATCATTTATCATCACTTATCAACCTATCACTTATTATTTATCATCCCTATAAATTCTTCAGAAAAAATATTTTTTTTTATCCGGAAGCGGAATAAGAACCAGAAGTGGAAATCGTTAGTGATCCTAACACCCCAGCCCCCTTCTCTCATCTCTTTTGAATTACGTTGATGAATCTATGGCAAACTGCAAGCGCTCCACATTTTAAGTTGATTTAACCCTTTCACGACTAGCGCCAGTTATATCCGGCATCCACTAAACGTGTCGTATTAGCTAACGCCGATTATATCCGGCATCTACTAAATGCTTCACCCTGGGTAGTGCCGACTATACCCGGCATCCACTAAATGTGTCGCATTGGCTAGCGCCGGCTATATCCGGCATCCACTAAATGCTTCACCCTGGCCTGCGCCAGCTATATCTGGCATCCACTAAATGCTTTACCCTGACTAGCACCGACTATATCCGGCATCCACCAAATGCGTCACATTGGCTAGCAATATTTGCAGTAACGATACGCGAATTGAACGCCACACATTTAACTAGCGCACAAGAAAAAGTTCTTGATAGGAGTAAAGTGTATTTTTATTTTCTACCGTTTTGTTGAGTACCATAGTTAAAAGTAAAGTAATTAACGTATATGGTGTGTGTTGTTGTTATTGAGACCCAGACCGTCCGACCTACCAGAAAGGTGTAAGGTAACTGTATGGACGGCCGGGAAGTGCCACCCAATTTAGACCGGAACCCAGTGGGGGAGTATATGATGTGTGTGCACTAATGGCACGAAGACTCATTCATTGGTGGTGTACTAATTACGCCGTCACGAAATGGTTAATAACGGACCACAAAGATGCAGACATAGTTTTTAGGGTTATTCAAGGTCCGGTGAGTATAATTAACTAAACGTTGCAGCATAGTATGCCTTTTTATTTTTACAGTATAATTTTGCAAATATTAGATAAGTTACATCTTGCTTCTGTCAGAAGAGAGGGCTGAAATTATGAAAATATAAAGGTTCAGAAGTGAAAGTGTTACAAAACCAAATTTTCTCAATGGCGGTAGATCTTACGTCATAACTTTAATATGCTTTTGAAAAAGAAATGAGAAATATTGAAAAACTTTGTATTACAGTTATTTTTCGTATTTTCACTCTCAATATAATATCCATAGTAATAAATGAAAATATTTTTCCGGTGTTTTTTGCCTGTTCGTCTGTTGGTGATGTAAAAGAAAATTCAAGCGACCAACAGCCACGAAACTTAGTACAGTAACAAGTTCAGTCGTGTCCCGAAGCACCTTAAAGCGATATTTAAAAAAGTCGAATTAGTTTTTTGATTAGTTATTTTATGGTAAAGCGCATATTTGAGCTACAGCAGATTTATATGTCACAGTATATTTGTATCAGGAACCCATTTTCTACAGCCAGTTAAAATTTTCTCAACAGAAAAATTCGAGAATGTTTGTTTTACTTATTGAAATCAATTGCAGCCTAATAAGACGCAATGTTCCAGATTAGACTATTGGAAACTCTAGAATCGATTTGTGGCAGGATCGTTTTTTATTTAAAGTTATACTTTAAAAATATTATTGGTACATACAAAAATCACCCCCCCCCCCCCCCAAAATTTATTTTTATTAATTTCATGCTGTATGTTATATTTGAATAATGTTAATAATTCTGAGCTAAACAAAAACAACAAAAAAAAACTATCCAAATGGCTACTATCCAAAATTTACCTGTGACCCCCACCCCCTCTTGTATAAGTAAAAAAAAAATTAAAAGAAAAGTTAGTCTAAATAAAGCAAAAATTTGATGATATAAATTATAAACAGAAAAGTGATTTTAATTTCCTTACTTTACTATAGACACTTTAACACATACTTTAAAGCGATTTAGAACTGAAACCATCTTAATAATTTACACACACTCTCTCTCTTTTTCATATTTATTGTAAATACTCTCTATTTCAATACCCTAAGAGAAATCTGAAAGTAAAAAATAAAAGTGCTTAAATGTTACCGTGGTCAAACACAACTCTATTGATACGCTTTTGGCGGCATTTTGTAATTGAATCTTGTTTGTATTTATTAAATAATGCTAATTTTCGTTAACTAAACTTAATTGTCAATTAAACTTAAATGTCAGGATTTTCTATTTGTTAAATATAAAAACGGTTAGGCCAGTTATAGTTAGTCCCATCACAAAACTTTTCCTAATTGTGAATAAGATAAAAATGTGCTGAACTAAGCAAAGCATTTTATAAATTATACTCATCTGACTATTTATTATTTATACTATATGGCAATCCGTTATTAAATTATGCTGTAAAAATTTTCATTTTCTGGTAATATTTTTCTACCGAGGTCTCCATTGTTGTTTCTGATTTATGACAAGAATCCATTAGAAGGAGAATATTCTATTTTTACTTTTCCTATATACATAGTATAATGTATAATCAAATATTATAACGGAAACGAAAATTCGAATTTGAGCTTTCGAAGAAAGAGCACGTTTCAAGCATCCCTGAACACGAGTTGAACGTTCTTGAGGTGATGTCTGTCTGTCTGTCTCTGTGTGTGTGTGTGTCCGTGAGCCTGAGGAGACGATATTTCCCAAACGAATGGACTGATTCGAACAAAATTGGTACAAAAATTACAAGCAGTGAATTCTAGACGTTTACTGTTTTAAACTCAATCGAATGTTTGGAAGACACCATAAATTTCGATTGAAATATTGAAAACATCATTAAAAAATCAAAACCTTCAATAAAGTTACGTAAGTAATCATTTCTTATGTAATTTTTCATTAGAAAATGATTGATATGAATTTTAGAAAGCTAGCATGAACCGTTTTAGAGATATCTCAATTTTTTCAAATAAATTTATCAAAAATCACAAAATTAAAAAATATATTAACTATTGTGAAATATGTTCACTTTTTATATGTAATATTATGCAATAAATTTGTCAACACCATTCTTGTGGATTTAGCTCTTTCCATTCATGAGAGAAGTTTCTTTTGGTAATAGTTTGTATGTGAACGCCAATAGTCATTTACCTTCTTTAAGAACAACCTATTTTTCCATTCATAACGCATGGCGAAATTTTGGCGGAACATCATCAATTCCGCGACATTTTTAATATTTCCAAATTAATGAAAATGTCGCCAAATTGATAAAAATGACACTAAATCAATGAAAATGACTAATTCATGAAAATTTAATATTTTGGAAAGCGAAAATACATAAGAATCGACTATAAGAATAACCCATTTCTCCGTCAGTCTGTCCGTAACGCTTAACAAAAAATTTGTCGTGATGTAACCAACTTGGTGACTTTTTTAAATATTATCAAATTGACGAAAATGTCGCCAAATTGATAAACATGAGGCATAATGGAAGGCAATATTTTTAAAATTTTGAATTCCATCATATGACGGGCATACCTTCTAGTATATGAGAAATACTCTTGTCTCCATTCATCTGTAACACTAGCGATACATTTGGCGAACTTGGCGAATAATCCAGAGAAATATCGCTAACTTGGTGATGATGCCATATTGACAAAAATATCATCAAAATTGCAAAAATGATGCCAACTTAATGAAAATGACGCCGAATTAATGAATTAATAAAATATTTAAATATATGGACTATATTACCTATTGGCGATACTTTTAATACTGATAGCTGTTAATTTAGAGTTGTGTGAAATAGAAGTTAATTGCGTACTTCGAAATAGTTTTACATGTTGTCATCCTAAAAAGCTCCAAATGTACAATTCAACGTCAAAAACACTGTGTCGTGGATCTTATACATCATATTTGCTTTCTTTATATACATAACATATAAGGAAAGTATTGTGACGGGGTCGAAAATTCGAATTCGAGTTTTCGACGGGAGAGCGTGTTTCAAGCATCCCTGATCACGAATCAAACATTTTTGAGATGATGTCTGTGTGTGTGTGTGTGTCAGAGAGACTGTGGAGACGATATCTCACGAACAAATAGAGCGATTTGAATGAAATTTGGTACAAAAATCACAATACATGAATACTGCAAGCCTATTGTTTTTAAACGTAATCAAATGTTCAGAACTCCCCTAAATTTTCGAGTGAAATTTTGAAAAAATCATCCAAAAATCAAAACCTTTAATAAAGTTACACAAATAGACATTTCTTATGTAATTATTCCTTAGAAAACGATTGACATAAACTTTAGAACGCTAGCATAAACCGTTCTTGAGATATTGCACATTTTTTAAATAAATTTATTAAAAAATCCCATAAATTAAAAAAAATATATTAACTGTTGAGAAACATGTTCACTTTTCATATGTAATATCATGCGATAAATTTGGTGACATCATTCTCGTGGACTTAGCTCGTTCCATTCATGAGAAAAGATACTTTGAGTAATACTATTGTATTTGAACACCAATAGTCATTTATCTCCTGTAAGAATTACGTATTTCTCCGTCCATAACGCTTGGCGAGATTTTGACGCTGAATTTGGCGGAATGTCGCTAACTTAGGACTTTTTAAATGTTGCCAAATTAGCGAAAATCTCGCCAAATGGATAAAAATGACACTAAATCACTGAAAATGACGACTAATTGACGAAAATTCAATATTTTGGAAAGAATATAATTACCTACTAAAAGAAAAACCTATTGTTTTATTGTAAAAGTAGTAAATTCATTGCATTATATGAGGAAAGTCCTGTGTTGCCCATATCAGATTTTTTCACTGAGGAAGAAGTAAATCCATTGGATTATATAAGGAAAGTCATGTGTTGCTCACATCAGATTTTTGTTTATACATTTCCCTGCCTTATTTCTTTTAGGAAGTTCTTTCTGGCTTCGTTCCTATCAGCCGTTGCATAGATGTGATGTCAAAAGATCGATGTCAAAAATGCTGACTGGTCTGTATTATGACACATTTTATTTTTCCGCTTTCTTTGATAGTCTTGCTCTCTGGCTTATATGCTCTTAAGAATATATTTGAAGTGTGAGACCCAACTCTATTCTTTTTTCATACATGAATATTATACACAGCACCTAGGGCAGATTCTAGGATTTTTTTCACTTTGAGTATTCCAATAACTATGACTACGCACATTAGGTTTATCCATAGTAAATTGAGCAAGCCCTACTGGTGATAATCACAGCGTGGTTTTAGATTACATCACATACAGGGTGTTCGAAAAACATTGACCACGGCTTTTATTCCTTAAATATTGATCTTATACATATATAATAAATTACAAAGTTGCGTAGAAAAAGATACATAATTTTATGAAATCGATTAACATTTTCAAGGGAATTAAATTTTATGAAATACAAAATTTAAATTTCTATACGGCTCCCGTACAAAAACATTTCCAATGAATAAAATGTAACCCATACACTAATAAGGTGATGCACAAAATTTTATCATAAAAAGTCCCAGAGATAAGTTTAAGCAAAGTTGGTGAGGGATTAATCACAAATTAAAATGTAAATGTTTATAGCAAGAGCGCAAATGACGCAACGCAGAAATACATCTGAGGCAAATAATATCTGCCTCTTATCTTTAATGGATCTTAGGCATGGGTGGAAAACATTTTGAACAATCTTTGTAATCTTTGTGTAAAATTATTTCTACACAGTGTAGATACTTTTGTACCAATAAATAGCAAAATTATTATTCATTTATGTAATTATTGTTTACTTTCGTAATTTGTATATGATCCCTGAAACGCGATCTGTCGACATGATTTTTCCTCTCTGAGAACCCATGTTGAGGCATCGAAAAGTGGTTTAAGTCAGCATTTTTGTCCTTTCATAGCTCTGGGACTTTTTATGATAAAATGCTGAAATTTTGTACATCACCTTATTAATGTATGGGGCACATTTTACTCATTGGAAATGTTTTTGTACGGGGGCCGTATAAAAAGTTAAATTCTGCATTTCTTAACATTTAATTCCCTTGATAATTTTAATCGCTTTCATAAAATTCTGTACTTTTTTTACGCAACTTTGTAATTTATTATATATGTCTAAGATCAATATTTAAGGAATAAAAACCGAAGTCAATGTTTTTGGGGCACACTGTATATATATATATATATATATATATATATATATATATATATATATATATATATATATATATATATACATATATATTGTTTTCTATTTCCCGAAGCAAAAGTTTCGATTTACAGCTGAAATGCGGCCTGCGTTTTGAGAGGGTGTTGGACAAATCGGTCTATTGTCTTTTGGTAACAAATATGCTACGTCGGATGAATGTGAGAAATATAAATTCGCATTTATCTTGTTAAAAGCTAACGAATGACAAAAGTTTTGTTCTCGCTGAGTCGATGGGGTAAACTGGGACAAAAAGTGCAACAAAAATTGCGTGAAAATTATATTTTTGTACATCAATCGATTTGTTATATTAAATAACTCTCAGAGAAAAATTTCAATTTTTTTCGATGGAAACTTTTCTAGCAGTCGGCAACAGAATTTTGAACTTTTCAGTGTTAATTTATTCTAAGATATTTTTAGCAGTATCTCACTACAATGTGTACTTATTGATATCGCTTTTCCTTTTAAATATGTAGTAGAATAACCCAAATGAAAATTTTTAATTAAAAGTTTTATATTTTGATATTTTTCATTCTTAAAAAAATTTAAAATACGTATATTACGTATTTTTAATTTTTTAAGAATTAAGATTTAATTTTTCGATATTTTTTTAAAAATTAGTAAGTTAATTATAACATACTAATTTTTTTACGTAATCTTAATAAACATATTTTAAAACCTCTAAATATAAAATTTTATTGAATTCTACCCGTAAGTTTTTCAAGTATAGGTGTTTTAAGTTTAAAAATTCCAACTTTTGAGGCATCTGGCATGTAGCCTGTCATCTGCTACGACTGCCAGACTCAAATTCGTTAATGGGACGTTCAAACCTATCACTCGTGTACCCGGTGGATCCATTAGATGTCAATTAAAAAATTAGATGCCAACTAAAAAAATCTGATGTGGGCAGCACATGACTTTCCTTGTATAATGCAATGAATTTACTACTTTTACAGTAAAATTAAATAGATTATTCTTATAGCAGATATTTATATTCTTCCCAAGATATTGAATTTTCGTCAATGAGTCGTTATTTTCATTGATTTACGTCATTTTTATCCATTTGGCGAGATTTTCGTTAATTTAGCAACATTTTAAAAAGTCGCCAAGTTGGCGACATTCCATCAAATTAGTCGCTAAAATCTCGACAAGCGTTATAGGCGGAGAAATAAGTTATTCTAACAGCAGATAAATGACTATTGGCGTTCAAATACAAAAGTATTATTCAAAGTATCTTTTTTCATGAATGGATTCAGCTAGATTCACGATAATGATGTCAACCAATTTATCGCATGATACTACATATGAAAAGTGAACATATTTCTCAATGGGAAATATGTATTTTTTATTTTATATGATTTTTTTATATATTTTCTTTAAATGTGCAATATCTCGAGAATAGATCATGCTAGCGTCCTAAAATTTATGTCAATCGTTTTCTAATACAAAATTAAATAAGAAATATCTATTTGCGTAACTTTATTAGAGGTTTTGATTTTTTGATGATTTTTTCAAAATTTCACTCAACTTTTAGGGGACTTCTGAACATTCGATTGCGTTTAAAAACAATAGGCTTCCAGTATTCACGGATTGTGATTTTTGTACCTAATTGCATTCGAATCGGCCCATTCGTTCGTCAGTTATCGTCTCCACAGACTCACTGACACACACACACACAGGCATCACATCAAATTCGTGATCAGGTTTGCTTGAAACGTGCTCTCTCGTCGAAAACTCGAATTCGAATTTTCGACCCCCGTCACAATACTTTCCTTATACATTATTATATATAAGGAAAGTAAAAATACGCCCAGGGCGAAGGTAACCTGAGGGGCTGCCAGACTTATGGTTCCCCGGACTCCCCGAAATCCTACCACATGCAATGCTCACATATTTTGTAATTAATGGGTCCGAAAAAATGTTGCTGGCTCTCCGACTATGGTCATAGACGCCAGTCTTTCACAATTGCGGTGCTATGCATTTGAAACATTTGAAAAATTTGAGGGTGCTATGCATAGAACATTTGAAAAATTGGGGTTTGCTATGCATAGAAATTAAGGAAAAAATGAGTTATTTCATCCGCAACATATACAGTTTAGAAATAACAGATAATTAACTTGTGGAATTTTAATTCATTATATTTTGTCCACCGATTTCTGCATGATATAACCATAGTCTTAATTCGTAAAAAAACATTAAATGAAAAGAAATTTGAAAACTATGAACAAGCTTGCACAGACGACAATGGAATATTGACAATATTCCGCCAAACCCGATACGAAACTAATTGTCCTCTGTATCCTTTCGCGATATAGGCACGATTTCAGGACAGATTTATTATATAGCCTTGCGCATGTGCAGACATTTGCAACTGGGTTTAGCCAGAAATTCTAAAAATATCTGATCTCAGATTTATAAATTCGTAAAAAAAAATAAATAAAATAACGACTAAATAAAATAACGAAATAGAGGAAGAAACTGGAAATTGTGGGAATAAGGGGCAGTTGTTAAATAAAAAGGAATGTTTGCGTAATATGTATTGGGGGTGCTGAAGACCCCTAGCAAGCCCCGTGGCGCCACCTATGCCTATCCATATAATAAAAGGCAATGTCTGTATGTCTGTCTGTTTTATACACTATAGGCTCAGCAACCGCGCGTCACAGAGCTACGGAATTTGGCAACCGGAGATCCGGAGAGGGGGGGGGGGAGGAAAGAGACACGTGAAAATCGATTTTTAAAATTTGAATTTTTTGTTTGTTGTTGTTATTTAATGTTTCATGCGATTTCGACCGTTTTTCCCCATTTTTCCTCCACCATCCAGACATCATAGAAAAAGCAAATCACACGACCGGAAAGAGCAGACAATTACAAGTAAAAATATATTAATTTCAAATCTCAGGGACAAATTCTAATTTTAGAGATTTTAAAACAAAAGTCACTTTCGGCTCAAAAAAACGAACAAAGCTCAAACATCAGGCTTTCTTACAAGCCCAATCTGATCAAGAAATAATAAAAAGTAGCTGCAGGATCCGGATTTTAAGAATTTCCGAATTTCAATTCCTCGGCAAAACCGCTATTGAAGTTTTTCACCCACAACGCACTGCGCAGACGCACGGTGTTTCCATGGAGAAAAAAAATAAATAAAAAGAAAGTTATGGAGATTGTGTATCAGGTTAGAAAATTATGTTATATTTGAAGATTGTGCATCGGGTTAGAACATTACGTTATATTTTAACATATGGTCATTATAAAATTTAAATGATTGAATTATGGTGGATTGAATTGTGGTGATATATTTTATACACCGGATGGTGGTAACAGTATACAGAGTAAAATTATTATACTTATATGAAATAATTATATTTATTAGAAAATTACGTTATATTTTAAATGATGGAATTAAGAGCGTAGCATATGGTCATTAAAAAATTTAAATGATTGAATGTTTTAACGTCATTAAACTAAAACAAACTTTGTTATCTCCACGGGGTTATGGCGCCACCGAGTTTGCCGCGATCAGAATTTTCTAGCGTAGCGAACAGGCTGGTCGCCGAAGGCGGCTTGTGAGAAATAAATGGTGCAAGAAAAAAAGGGTCTTTTCTAATCGGAATGGACATATCTTAAAAGAAGAAGCGAAAGCTATCTATAAAGAAGAAGCGAAGAAATAAAATAAAAAAGTTAAGATCTAACTTCTAATCGATTTTGGTCGTAATTTATAAGCAACAAAGCAGGACTAAAAGTGGGGAGCAAACCGCGATTTTTACGCTTTATGTTCATTTAATGGCAGACCACAACGAAGAAGGTCAAGTTTCTGGAATAATTCGGAGTCAGATGTGTATAATTTAGAAAACGTCAGTGAAGAGTGCAACGCATTTATACCCTTTTACAGTATGATTTTGCAAATTTTAACGGAATAACATCTTGTTTCTGTCAGAAAAGAGCGGTATAATTCTGAAAATATAAAGGGCCAGACGTGAAAATGTTGTAAAACCTCAATTTTCTCAATTGCGGTATATCATATATGACCTGAATATGTTTATGATAAAGAAATAAATATTGAATACACTGTGTATTATACAGGGTGATTAAAAAAAAAGATGGGTCAAACTTTACGAGGTGGTAGTAGACACCAAAACCAAGCATTTGACGTCATAGTTTACCGGGTCGGAAATGAAACGTAAAGGCGTTCCAGAGCACTTACTCGTTGGGGAGCTCCCATAGCATGGCCCCCACGATCGCCCGATCTGCCATGTCTTGACTGACTTTTGTGGGGATATCTCAAAAGTCTCGTCTATGACACTCCCTTTGAATCTGAAGAGAAACTCATCGCCAGAATTTCTGTCGCTGCTGCTGAAGTGCGCGACATGATCAGTCTGTTCAAGAGAGTTCGCCAATCCCTCCACACCCCTGTGTACATTCAAGTTCGCGGTCTCTCGTTCTAAGTCATTCTTGTGTTTTCGCTTCACCTCATCTGTGCCATTATTAAGCGCCCTCTGGCGCCTTTACCTTTCATTTCCGACATTCCAATCCCTCCATCGCCGCTGTGAGACGAGCATTGAGGTTGGCTGTCGCTCTTTTGATCCATTACTATAATTATTATTTATTAAATGTCATTTTATAACTTCTAAGTCAGTCTTGTGTTTTCGCCTCACCTCATCAATTTCACCATTAAGCATCCACTGGATCCTTTACGTTTCATTTCCAATCCGGTAAACTATGATGAAAAATGATTGGTTTGGTGCATACTATCACCTCGTAAAATTTGGCCCATCTTTTTTTAATCACACTAAATTTTAGTTTCGTATTTTCACTCCCAATACAATATCTGTAAAAAATGTTGTTTGTAATATTTGCTTGTCGCTTGATGGAGTATAGGAAAATCCAAGCAATCTACAGCTACAATTTGGTATAGTGATAGTTCAGGTCAGGTCTTGGGAGATCGTGGAGTGATATTTAAATAATTCGAATCAAGGTTTTTACTTTCCTTATATACATAATGTATAAGGAAAGTATTATGGCGGGGTTGAAAATTCGAATGAGTTTTTGACGGGAGAGCACGTTTCAAGCATCCTTGATCACGAATCGAACATTTTTGAGGTGATATCTGTGTGTGTGTGGGGGGGGGGGGGGGTCAGTGAGTCTGTGGAGACGATATCTCACGAACGAATAGAGCGATTTGAATGAAATTTGGTACAAAAATCACAATCCATGAATACTGGAAGAATATTGTTTTTAAACGCAATCGAATCTTCAGAATCCCCCTAAATTTTCGAGTGAAATTTTGAAAAATTCATCAAAAAATCAAAACCTTTAATAAAGTTACACAAATAGATATTTCGTATGTAATTTTTTCTTAGAAAACGATTGACATAAACTTTAAAACGCTAGCATGGACCGTTCTCGAGATATTGCACATTTTTAAATAAATTTATCAAAAAATCCCATTAATTAATAAAATACTAACTGTTGAGAAACATGTTCACTTTTCATATGTAATATCATGCGATAAATTTGATGACATTATTATCGTAGATCTAGCTCGTTCCATTCATGAGAAAAGATACTTTGAGTAATACTTTTGTATTTGAACGCCAATAGACATTTATCTGCTATAAGAATAACTTACTTCTCCGTCCATAACGTTTGGCGAGATTATGGCGACGAATTTGGCGGAATGTCGCTAACTTGGCGAATTTTTGAAATGTTGCCAAATAAACGAAAATCTCGCCAAATGGATAAAAATGACGCTAAATCAATGAAAATGACGACTAATTGTCGAAAATTCAATATCTTGGAAAGAATATAAGTATCTACTATAAGAAAAACCTATTTTTTTTTCTGTAAAAATAGTAAATTCATTGCATTATATATGGAAAGTCATGTGTTGTCCACATCAGATTTTTTTTTTATTTTATATTGTAGCACAATATAGCCACACCATGCAAGGAAGGGAATGCATATTAATTATAAGTTATTTAGAAAAGATAGTGATAATTCGAGAATATTTTTTCTACTTATTAACCCTTAACGCTCTAAATTTATTATTATAATATATACCAACAGACCGAGGGGTTGTGGTTATTAACTGCACAAACCTCCAACCCCCAAAAGAACAGATTTCGCCGCCATTTAAGGCTTTTGCGCAAAAAACAATAGGAAGCAGCATTCTGCTTTATCGGCGACGCCCATATATATGTAGCGTAGTCTAAAACCACGCTGGATTTATCAACATGTTGAGTATCACCACCGCGAATTATTCTGCTGACATTTTGCATCCCTTCTTTGTTTTTAATACTGATTAATGTTACAATTCGCTTGTGTTTCCAGGCAGATAGCGAAATACTATTTTTATGGCAAAAAATGGTTTGTTTAGTTGCGGTAAATGTTGGTTTTTTTTTAATTCGTAAAGGCAAACCTTTTCTATTTGTCATTTGCGTTTTATCACAGGGGCCGTCAACTTACGTACGTACCAATTCTATATTATAAAAATTATTCATTTATCTATATATACGAGATAACAGAAATGTCTCCATTGCGGAACCTTCCGATTTCTATAGTAATAATGCATGTCTTCGCAGAGGAGGCTTTCGAGCGTTAAGGGTTAAAATTAGTTGCAATCATTCCTGACGCAAGATTCGGGAATACCACAGATTAACATATACAGATATTTCAATCGACCTCAGCGCCCTCAACCGCCAACCAAAATATCAAGGTTGGCAGACTTGGCGATGGTCTGTGACGGGTTTCGCCAAGACGTTCTGCTAATATAACCCTATTTGGCACTGAACGAAACATTCGGAACTTAGAACTTTGTTGCTTTGTTCTAACATCGCATGCACATCGCATGTTACTTTCGCTGCTATTTTATGGATTACTAAAAGAAAAGGAATTACGTTTAAAAGGTATGTAATTTATTTTTATTTAAATAAAAAATTATGTGTTATCTATCCCATATTTCATCCTATGCACGTGTTCATCATAAGAAATTGGTGCAGTATTATCACTGCTGCTTAGATTATAAATTCTAAGAAGCAATGGTATTATTAGTTAAAAAAACCTTTTCCGCATTTATATAAAATGTATAAAAATTGATATTTGGATAGCTTTTTCTAGAGAAAGTTGAATATAATATTGGATGTGTATATATTTTACATGCTTTTTACTAATTGACGTAATGTGGAAAATAATCCCCCCCTTCAAATTGACGATTGAGTTCGACACCTTTGATAATGCATTTATGTAAATTTGTTATTTAGTATAAGAATATAGTTTAGTATAGTGTATTTAAAAAAATATATATATATAATAACAGCATCCCAGAATAAATTAAGAACTAAGCAATTTAACTATCTACACGCTAGTATACTTTTTAGGCTGAAAATATTATATAATATTTTAGTCTTTTGGGTATGTTAGCTTGTAATGTTTAGTGTATAATGATTTACAATGATGCAATGCGTCAATTTTTTTATTTAGTTTATGATTGCATGAATTAAATATATATTTGTGTTTATTTATTTAAAGTTAAACATATTACAGATAAAAGTATTTTTAAATGCTAATCATGTTTATAGTTTAAAAAATTATAGAAGTACAGATTTTTTTTTTTTTTTGCCGTATTAACATAAAATCGCCAATTGAGCGATAGTCGCCAAATCTAGCAGTCGAGGATAGTTGGCTCATCGAACGCTAGTGTCTATACGAAATTCTATGTTAACGATGTTGCCATAGGTTCCTATGGGAGTGAACCTTCTGAATATAGTGTTCTGTGGGGAATACTAACTGGCGATGCGGAATTGTTCATTATTTAAAATATGCTTTTAAAATATTATTGGTACTTACTGACTATACGGAAAATATGTCCATTTTAATATTTCGTAATTTCATACGCTGTGTAGCGATTGAATTTATTAATTTTGGGCTTAACTAAGGCAGTCCAAATGGTTACAGTCTAAAAATTAGCCTATAACCTTTTCTTTTATAAGCAAAATTAAACAACATAAAAAATAGTCTTAACATGGCAAAGTTAGAGGCGATACGAAATCAACATAAAAAAGCTATTTTAATTTTCTTATTTTCCATGGCCACTTTAGCACTTACAAAATAGTGATTTGAATTCAAGTGATGATTCGTGAATGTTTTTTCTACTTATTACAATTAGCTGCAATTATTCCTAAACGCAACGTCTTAATAATTTATTCCCCCTTTCTTCTATATTTATTGCGAATAAATACACTATATTTGAATGTCCCAAAAGAAATCTGAAAATAGTGGTCAAATGTGATTCTCGCCAAATGCACTATTGCTATCCATTAGACGGATTTTCACAATGAAATCCATGAGCTAATTGCTATATAATAAATAATGCAAATTTTTAAATAATTTATAATTATTGTCGGAATTTTTTAGTAATGTTTATTTTTTATAATGAAACATAATAGTCAG
The DNA here is from genome assembly GCA_951213105.1 of Amaurobius ferox. Taxonomy (NCBI): domain Eukaryota; kingdom Metazoa; phylum Arthropoda; class Arachnida; order Araneae; family Amaurobiidae; genus Amaurobius; species Amaurobius ferox. Next base: position 77,571,457 of record OX578155.1, on the reverse strand, counting down.
CATTTTAAAAACAGTGATTATTTTCTATAAATAAGCATAATTGTCTATTTATTTAATATACACTCTATTGTCAAAAAGCACCCATAAAAAATTGAGCTACATTCGCAAAACTAGACATGCAAATGTCGTTTTAAGAGTTATGCAAATGATTAAACTCTCAGCGCCAATGATGCTATGGGGCTCATGCATTAGAATAACGCATCGTACAGCATTTAAAACGACCTATAATCTCACTCACGGGCAATTCAGGAGGGTTAGCTCAGGAGGGTCGGAGGAGTTGCACAGGGGGAATTCATCAAGGGACATGACTGACTTAATTATTTTTACCTAGCTCTGCACATATGACGACATATTTTTCAAACATTTCACCTAAATGAAATGAATTTAATAATCAATCAAACTGCAGCAAAAAAGTTGCTTAAAAGTAAAAGCTTCGTTACAAGCACTGCATAAAACAAATCAGTAACGGTCTCACTAGATTTCCGGGGTATTAAACAGTCTGCTTTTCAGGATATAAAGACCGACGCCGGCTTACTTTTGTTGACGTGGTTTCTCTGTTTTTATAAATATTGAAGAAAGAAACCTGTTTTATACCTTCTAAACTGGTTGGTGCCGTTATTACATGTCTATGTAACCAGGGGCGTCCTAAAGGGCAAGCAGCCCAAGCGACCGCTTGGAGCCTGATGTTTACGGAGGGCCTGATGTTTACAGAAGGCCTCATGTTAACAGAAGGCCTCATGTTTATAGAGGGTCTCGTGTTTACAGAGGACCTCATGTTTACAGAGGGTCTCCTGTTTACAGAGGGCCTCATGTTTACAGAGGATATCGTGTTTACAGAGGACTCCATGTTTACAGAGGGCCTCCTGTTTACCGAGGGCCTCATGTTTACAGATTGTCTCATGTTTACAGAGGGCCTCATGTTAACAGAGAGCCTCAAAATTTTGCACATTATTTTTAGACTTATCCTGCATATTTTTAAAAACTCATTAGTGCATTATACCTAATCCAACTTTTTCTTGGTATTTTACATAATTCTATATTTCATTATTAGGCATTTGTATATCAGTTTAAAGTGTCCTTTACACCGTTTTGCTACAACCTGTTTATCAAATTGTAGTTGAGCATATTGAGATCATGATATTATAATTCCCATGGTGCATTTTGCTGTATAATCCGGGCAGGGTTACTCGCTGGGACCAGATAGTTTCAACCGCGGAAGTATTTCAAATCTTACAAAGACCATCAAAATATCGTTGACCTGGGGTCCCAAAATTATATTGCAGAATCTAAAGTGAAAAGACTAACGTATATGTTAGTTTTTTTATTAAATCCGTATACTCTTTTAAACTTGTATAAACATCACAATTAAATTCTCCGATAATCGATTTTTCGGATTACCAATTTTCGGATGTATGACGTTTTACTGTATATATTGTTCAGATAAGGCCTTTTCCATAAAAGTTTGCTTAGGGGGCCTCAGAAAATCCCTGAACGCTACTGTATGTTACATGTCTATGAAGCTCTGTTAATATCCTCTAATCAGTAATTTCACTGTACTTTCATTTCACAAATTATTAACCAGAAAGCAAAATCTATTCATTGAAAGAAAAGCGATACAGCTCGTCAACGCCTCCTGATAAATGACTCTAAACACGTGCTTCTAACAAAGATCGCATTCCCACAGCTCGGCCATGATGGAGCACATTGAGACATGCCTCTCAACACTAGCAGCACATCGCAGGAACAATTTATTAAAATAACTTCTTTTGTCGTAGTGGCAACTTGGAATAGGACGCTTTATTTGCTGAGGGCTTTAATACATTCGTCATATTGCATTGAGAAATACGAAAACTATTGGAGTTCTGAACAATGGTTTGTTTATGTCACTTTCATAGCTCTGAAATTCTGGTGCAACATTGCCAGTCTGGTGGCTGAAGGGAAATGTTACAAAGAGTTAACGAAAATTAAATATCTATTAAAATTATATCTAATTTGTTTGATAATCCCTGTCACTTTATTATTATTGAAAATTATTAATTTAATATTTCTGATTCAAAATAAAGCTACTTTAAACCATTCGTGGAAAAGGTATATTTTGTCAGGAGGGAGGGGCTTTTGATATGACACAAAATATCTGCGTTTTGTTATAGGGTCGTACAGTTAGCATGTTTTGTTAAGGGTGAGCGTTAGTAAATCTTCTGCCCTATCTGCGCTTTGTTAACTTTCGCAGAACACCTTTATCGCCGAAATTTTGCTCAAACAGTTGCGAAATATTTTCTGAAAGATAAAATGCAATGCTTAATTTATATTAAAACTAAATTTAATACTCAATAAAATACAGAATATATTTTTTATTTTAGCTCAAAACATAGTCGAACCTGACATCATCTTACAGCAACTGCCATATCAGCGCCCTCGATGGAGTAGAGCGCCATCGTGTATTGCTATACATGTAAATCTACAAGAAAGGTTAACAAATTGCTATAAATTCGATGTGGGGTTAAGTGCAATCTGCACAGGAACCCCGGAAGGAATCGTCTTGGCTTGGCTTGGCTTTAGCTCAAAATATTTTTGGTGCTGCCATCTGTTGTCGTAATTTAATTCATACCAACTATTTTTTATTTTTTAATGAACATTTTTAAATATCTATTCCTTCTAATACAGTATTAAATACAACAACAAATCATATATAATAATGCCCCAATCACGGAAAGGTAATTTTTTATTCTATAAATTTGATAAGGGGATCTGAATGTATATGACTGAGGACTGCAGCTCTGTTTTCAAGTTCTTTTGTCTTCAAATCAAAGTTCAATTACCTTTCCGTGATTGTGACATTATTATGTATGATCTGTTGTTGTATTTAATAGCGTATTAGAAGGAATAGGCATCTAAAAATGTTCATTAAAAAATAAAAGTAGTCGGTATGAATTAAATTACGACAACAGATGGCAGCACCAAAAATATTTTAGATTAAAATAAGAAATATATTCTATATTTGAGTATTAAATTTAGTTTTAATATGATCTAAGCATTGTATTTTATCTTTCAGAAAATATTTCGGAACTGAGCAAAATTTCGGCGAAAAAGGTGTTCTGCGAAAGTTAATAAAGCGTGTATAGGGCAGACGATTTACTGACGCTCACCCTTAAGATTTCGTATAGATATTTTGTTGTGATAGCGATGATTGTGCATTGTAATTAATAATGTTGATCTCGACATGTGCGTGGTACACATATGCACAGGAATTTTAAACAGCGTGAACTTTGCATACATGCATGTGTGAGGAAAACTTTTACATAACTTATTTCGCCCCGTTAGGGGCTTGAACTATAGTAACAGATTCGGGTTTCAAAAATTGGATAACATACCAAGTCTAGAATAAGCATATGAGTCATATTTTCCATAAGTTTCTATAATAACAGCAAACAATGAATATAAATTCATTGTTTGTTAAAAAAAATTAGAAAATTCGCTTGACAGCTTATTTTTTATAAGTTCCAGAAAAAAATAAAAAATAAGATTTTTATAACATTCTAAATTCCCAACGTAGTTACTTGTGTAGAACATATAAAATTTTCACTTTGAAAAATTGTGATCTCATTAGGTCATAAAGCTATTTAAATAGTGCTATCCATTGCGCTTTAACACTAAGCGTGCTGACATTCAATATATACCTATTAGTACCGTAACAGGTTTTTAGATAAAAACTTTATTTTTTCTGATTGAATGCAGGTAATCTTGATTTTAGTCAGGAAATATTAAACAAAGTAACTCTAAAGTAATAAACTACATTCGCTTCATAAAACTCAAGTTGCTTCTTCTATTGTGCATATTCTTATATGTTTCATAATACGGTCGTCAATTACCAACGAAAATGCTGTCTTCACTTTACCCTCTATAATATTACGTTCCGCATATCCCGTTGGACCTGATACTTTATTGAAAATGTTATGAAGTGCTGCTCTTCCAGATGTAGCACCTATTTGCAGTGCCGTCAATCGAAATATATTGCTCAATTTTTCATTCTCATCTTCAGAACTTGAGAGCAATCTCATTCTTTTTCGTCCTCTACGTATTATATTCACAATATTCTCCTCTTCATCGTCGGTATCTGTAGGCTCGCACTCAGTGTCTAATAGATCATTATGATTTTCAAAAAATATATCTTCACTTTCAGAAAGTTCACCTTCATCCATTTCCGAAAACTCATCGCCTATGTTATTTATTTATTCTAAGAACTTGGTGTGTCTTGAATGTTTCGACATTTTTTCAGGGTGAAGATTAGGAATAGAGTAATGCTGTAAAAATGAAATATAAACTAACTAATAATACTTTTTAGTTTCTGTCACCTTTTCTGGGAACTTGAAATTTTACGCACTTTATTGAAATTTTAATACACAATTATTTTAAGCTGAACTTACTACGCAGCAGTCTTTGTAGTGTGCAGGAAACTGGTGAAAATACGTAGAATGTGCACGTACATCATATTTTCTGACCCGATAACCTTATAAGGCAATAAATTTTTCTCCCGGTCAAATGACCGGTTGTTGTAGATAACGGTAGATTATATATCTGTTGTTGTTGTTGCTTATCCTCCAGTGACGAAGTCAGACGAGATCCATTGTCTCTCAGAAAGTCGAACACAAGAAGTGGATCGCGACAGATATCCTTCTTGGAGAGACCCATCCCTCACAGCAAAGGTCGTCACATGTGTGACAGTGACTTTGTAGTCACGTGACACCTGGGTCACAATGTGACATCATATCTGTGACTTCTATGCCACGTCACGTATTAGTAACTTTGCAACTTCATTGTGACTATATTCTGTGACGTTTCCACAATTTAATTAACACGTAACAATGGGACGACATTACAATGGCAATTACAATGTGACGTCACAAACAAGTTAATATGCGACGTCACAAACGACCGTGAAAATGGCCAAAATGACTTCGCTGTGACCTCAATATGACATTACCGAGACGGACTGCGACGACCTGTGACGTCCCAAAGTAACAGTGTGACGTAAATCCTACGTCACTGTGAAAAAAAATGCTGTTAGGGTTGAAATCTATTATATACTCTGCAGAAACGTGATGGTCGTAGCACTTGGTGCAGGCGGCGAAGACCTTCCTGCCCTCATTAAAAGAGAGGCACTTGATGTGACCGCTAGCCAGTCTAGAAAGTACAGTCAGGGAGCCTCTGTCACACGGGAGGTCTACCGGCCGTCCAAATGGTTGCTCATGTCCCTTGGATGAGTCGGACGGTCTGGGTCTTCTACACGGGAGGTCTAGAGTCAATCCCAGCTTTTTACCCATATACCAGTGATGGGTGACGGGCTCTCTCCATTCCACCAAATTTGTTTACTTTACCCAAGAATATAATTCCAGAAAAATCAAGGCGGAAGAAGAAGGGGTGGAGATAGTGCAGCCCTCCTTAGCAAGTTCATCCGCCACCTCATTACCATGAATGTCCACATGAGAGGGAATCCATGAGATTATGTATCTTTATCATATAAACGCAAGAAGAAGAAAAATAAATATAGAAAAATTGATTGTATACATTTAATAGAAAAAGTCATAAAGTCAAGTGAGAAAAAGCGATAACATTACATGCGAATTTTCTAATCAAAAATTTTCAACCTGTCATGGTACGTTCAGTGTTAAAATTATAATATTTGTATAGTAATCTTTAACGACTTTTTAGGTAATATATTTGTGAAAAGTTCGGTACTTAAAACAGCGTATGAGGTGCAGGTGGAAAAGTCTTTGCTTGCAGATTTGTTATCAGATAAGAAAATTCTGATTGAACAATTTAAAGTATGATAAGCTTTAAAATTATTTCGAAAAGCAACACGATACATTTTGAGTTGCTGGAATAAATACGCCAGAAGTTGACAGTGTATAAATTGTTCACCATGTGCAAGAGAAACATTCAAGATCACATCCTTAGTGGTGATTTTTTCAAACAGAGGATGATATGATCCGACGGATACCAGTCTGTGTTTGAGAAAATACCCTTAAAAACGCAATTTTGAACTAGAAAGATTATCCTGTGTTGCCAGGGATGTAATATGCAAACCTCTAATTAAAATTACACCGGAACTCACTTCGAATTCACGAAAACTAAAGAACACTTTACCAATACATCCATTTAGAAAAAAAAAAACGTGTGACGTCATGACTTCCGAGACATCACCGCATATTCATCCCAAAAATTAGAAATCGTGTAAATCTGCAGTTCTCCAATACGAGAAAGTTAAACTGAAATAGCTTAAAATATTTTCGATGGTTTTATTTTTTCCAAAACAGAAACTTAATAAATAAATATGAAGGTATTGTTTTACTGATTCCGTTTAAAGCTCGTTGGAGATAGTGTCCTTTATTCTATCCGATAGTGTAAAGCTGTGATAACGATGAAAAAAATCGATTTGTGTAAAAATCGATCAAAATGCCGCTTTAACATAAAAAAATCTGATGTGGGCAACACATTACTTTACTTATATAATGTAATGAATTGACTACTTTTACAGTAAAAAAATAGGTTTTTCTTATAGTGGATACTAATATTCTTTCCAAGATATTGAATTTTCGACAATTAGTCGTTATTTTCATTGATTTAGTGTCATTTTTAACCATTTGGCTAGATTTTCGCTAATTTGGCAACATTTCAAAAAGTTGCCAAGTTGGCAGCATTCCGCCAAATACGTCACCAAAATCTCGCCAAGCGTTATGCACTAAGAAATACGTTATTCTTACAGCACATAAATGACTATTGACGTTCAAATACAAAAGTATTACTTAAAGTATCTTTTTTCATGAATGGAACGAGCTAGATCCACGAGAATGATGTCACCCAATTTACAGCATGGTATTATATATGAAATATGAACATATTTCTCAATAGGAAATATTTTTTTTTATTTTATATGACTTTTTGATAATTTTTTTGAAAAATGTACAATAACTCGAGAACGGTTCATGTTAGCGTTCTAAAATTTATGTCAATCGTTTTCTAACGAAAAATCACATAAGAAACGTCTATTTACGTAACTTTATTAGTGGGTTTTTTTTTTTTTCAAAATTTCATTCGAAAATTTAGGGGGGTTCTGAACATTCGATTGCGTATAAAAGCAATAGGCTTCCAGTGTTTACGGATTGTGATTTTTGTACCAAATTTGGTTCGAATCTGTCCATTCGTTCGTCAGTTATCGTCTCCACAGACTCACTGACACACACACACACACAGACATGACTTCAAAAATGTTTGATTCGTGATCAGGGATGCTTGAAACGTGCTCTCCCGTCGAAAACTCGAATTTGAATTTTCGACCCCGTCACAATACTTTCCTTATACATTATGTATATAAGGAAAGTAATAACTAGAAAGCTTATTCGCATTTAAAAAAAAAAAAATCGCTTCGAGGTGTCTTTGAACCTGATCTGAACTAACACTTTACCGAATTTCTAGTTATGGTTCGAGTTTTTCACTATGCTGGCAAGCAAACAAACAGCCATCTTATTTTATTATAATAGATGTTCTCTTTCGCATGATCCATGGTTCATAGGTCATCAACTGATGCCTTTACCCTACAAAAGAAATTAATTGATGTGTGGCTGGCTCAACTTGACTCTCTAATACAAAAATCCAATTTAAGTAACTTGTAATATGTTAAAACAATGTTACAAGTTACTAAAAATGATAGAAGTTACAAACATGTTAAATAAGCAATTTTTATGTGTAATTTATCATAAGGAAATCGGCTATTGCTTTCTGTTAAATCACTGCTATACTTAGCTATGTTTTACTTTTCATTTTATATTTTGAACTAGAAAACTCACTTGCTTTGATTGCAGTAGCTGCCCTGTCTTTTTTTTTTCTTGAGAACAAAGTGGCTGCTTTATGCCTCCAAAACTGGACGATGACACTAATTGAGTAATTGCTCTCGTTTTTATTTTTTGGTATAATTTTATTTTGTCAAACTTTAATTTACAATTAAATATAAAATTTTAATAAATTTATAAAACCAATTCTATATGAAGAAATCTCCTTTCCCTGTCTATCTATATGTCTGTCCTATTTGGCGACAACTCCGTGTTATTGGCGACCCATTTGGTGCAACATTGCCAATCTAGTAGCTTTCGGAAAATTTCGCAGAGTTAACGATAATTAAACAACTATTAAAACTATATCTAATTTAATTGATAATCCCTGTCACTTTGTGAAAATTCTTAATTTAATATTCTTGATTCATAATAAAGCTAATTTCACCATTCGTGGGACAGGCATAGTTGTTAAAAAGGGAGAGAGTTAGGTGGGATGTAAAATACCTGCGTTTTGTTATGGGGTCGTACAGTTATTATGTTTTGTTAAGATGTCCTATAGATATTTTGTTTTGATAGAGGTCGTATTATAACTAATAATGTTGATTGCGAAAGATGCGGAATACGCATATGTACAGCAATTTTAATAATGTGAGCTCTGCAAACGGGTGTATGTTAGGGAGACCTTAATATAACTTATTTCGCCCCGTTATAATAGGGTCTTAACACCTAAGTAAAATATTCTTGTTTCAAGAATTGAATGACATACCAAGTCTGTCTGGCACGTGCAGGCCCGGTTTAAGGCGTGGGCGGCGTGGGCAATTGCCCACGGCGGCCGAATTAGGGGCGGCCATTTGGAAGTGAAATTATGTGTAGTAAGAATGACTTTTGTGGTCGTATTAAAAAAAAAATTGAAATTGAACCAATTTTATGCCACTTTAATGTAAATGAATTAATGTACTCTTTTAGATAGTATTAAAACATTAAAAGGATAAAAAAAAAATCGTTTTTCTCCCAAAATTATATCTTTTTTGAAGCAATGTATAGTTCTGCTTGAAAGTACTAAGCTCAAACACTTAGGAGATTATTAGATTTTATACAACTTGCAGCTGGGTGCAGCCTGCATTCCCTGAGGCTGACGACCTTGTTCCCCCAAACACTGGAAAAAATCCAAGGGGCGATTCTCAGAATTTGTTCTTGCTTCCAAATTCAAATTGTAAACACATGGATGCGGTCTCTATGATCGCACTTCTAAAAGGACGGGAGGGAGAAGATTAGTCCAGATGGTCATTATTTTGGTCATCTACCATTTTACCTCATTTGGGCATTGAGCCTAGCAGGAGGCCATTGCAGTTGCAGATAACACAGTGACTAGAAGTAAAAAGCTACTTCTTGGTATTCAGAGTGTTGTGTTATGATGCTGCTGTGCAAGATTCACAAATTCATCTTCGTGAAATAAGGCTTCTTTTAAGTATTCGGGTAACTTTTTTTTTCAATTATTTAAAATATTTTCGTAAAATTTCTTAATTGACTATGCCTTTTGTTGATTTTTAATGTGTTTTAACAAATAAAATAAATTTGATGCTGAATTTAGTCTATGGCATTAGCCCCAGAATAATACTGATCTAAGAATAATTTTTTCACGTTTTTATCCAAAATATATAGGCCCCATGGCTGTTCTATGAAAAATCTTCAGACGCAATCGCAAATAATTAAGCAATGGTGTAAAATGATCTTCATTTTGTAATTTTTTTAATTTCATTGCAAAATGAAAGAAAAAGAAATGGTATAAAAGGTTTCTGCGAAGCAAAATATTCCTTTATGAATATTTGCATAAAAGTGGAAAAGTTGTTTCTAAATTGTTAGAGCTGTTTTATAAATTAATAAATTTATTCTATAGACCCAGTCTGCGAATTTGACAGATTCTTTTGCTCATGCATACAAATTTCTGTCTAGCTATACGTTCAATAATCTGTAAATATTATTTTAATTTTGCATAATTACACTTTTAGTTATAATTATAGTGCAATACACTTTTAGGTAAAATGTTAAGTAAACAATCTTAAAATTTGTAATATACATTATGATATTGAGATTTTTTTTATTTCTGCTCAAACAATTCATTACCCCTATCCCCATGTTCTAGTCAACTTAAAACATTCGAGTTATTATTATTCTTATATAAAGTTTTATTGTATGATATGCGGTATTGCTTTGTCCATTTTTTTTTCAAAACCCAGAATAAAATGAAATACTGACCCTCCTCTTTTCCAACGAATGGAAATTATTTATTACCCCACTCGAAATTCGCATTTTTTAATCTCTCCCCCCCCCCTTCCCCCCTGTTTTTGAATTAATTTAGAAGCATTTGGGTATTTCCCTATGTTTCTGTTGGGCCCATGTATCTCTAAATTCTTTCCATATGTTTTCGTTTATTATCATTTACAAAATTACTAAAAAAATATTGAGTTTTTTACCGCCTTGTCCCCAATAATTGCAAATATGATTCCCCCCTCTTAGTTTTGTGATGCATTTTATCTTTTGGCAGAAAAATAGAATATTTTTTTATTTTTACTCCCCTCCCCCTTTCCTTCCTAATTGTTATCCCCCTTTTCTATTCTAAGTATTTTTCGTGACTTTGGATTAGGTTTTGCATCTTCTAATATTTTTTTATTTATTTTCATTCACTTGTCACAAACTCAGGGACATTTAAAACATTACATTTCTATCGTCTTCACCTCCAGTGAATCTATAATAAAAAGAAGAACCTGTCTGTTTGTCTGTCCACAGTACCGCGCGATATCTACCGCACTGAATTTTTTCATACAGTCGCATCACCGGCCACACATTAAGCTGCCATAAGCTTCAACACAGTCGCATCTATACCTGAACTAATGCATCTCGAAGGCTTTTTTAAAAATTTAAATTAGATTTTTAAAGAAATTTTTAAATTCTAAAATCAGTTAATCTCTAGCTACCGATATGATCTAGCAGCTATATTCGCGATTTAACAGTTACAGAACCTCCAGTCATCGATATGATCTAGCAACTATATTCGCGATTTAACAGTTACAGAACCTCCAGTCATCGATATGATCTAACAACTACCCATACGATTTAACAGCTACCGTAACGATCTAATGCCACGTTCATCTCCTACATGTTATTAATCTTTCCTTCATTTATTTTTTGCATTACGGAGAGCCTGTATTTTCTTTTTACTTTGCGGATAGCGTACTGGTAATTTGTCGTCGGTTTAAGATTTAAAGAAAATTGAGTAGTGTTATCTGTAAATGTATTATTTAAGTAGCGGGGGTTTATTTACGTCCGAGTCAACGCTGAGTAATTTGTTCCATTGATAAAAACAATTGTTAAATTCGTCAAGGCGTAAAACTTTCTTGTAATTTGGCTAGTATTCCATTATTCTGCATCTGTGTCCCTACAGGATTTGAATCAGATTTTAGAGGGGCTACAATGAACAATAACAAACAGCTTCGAAATAGGATTTCAGGTTTTTATCTGCGAAATCAGAAACGCAATAAATTAAAATGTTTTTGTGTTTTTAATCTAGTATTTAAATATTAACTATTTAAATAAATTGCTGATAATAACCTGTAAAATTCTGAATTGTCCTGTTATATTATATATTTGCTTTTTAGGGATTGAAATGCTTATCCTTTATCTCTCCCCTTTCCTAATTTGTTCATGAGATCATTTGTTTGATTTGTTTATAATGTATTACTGTAAAATGTGCAAATAATTCATAAGATTTATGTAATTCCAAATTCAAATTTTATTAGAAAAAATAATGGTGAGGGCAACTTTCATGGCCGGCCCTACATGCAGTGCAGTAAGTTACTTATGACTCCTGATAAATTCAAGAAAATATAATCGGCGGTGACTCCAGTTCAATGGAGCTGAAATTGTTCTAAGTGAATTATATATTGGTAAGATAAAATTCCAGTAAAGTTCAATAAGTTTATTCGATTTCTTCAGATTTATTTGTTTCGTTTACAGGCTTGCAAAGCAATATAAATTACTAGCTAACTATTTATAGATAGCTAGCGCTTTTAGTTTTCGCCCTGATTTCATCTGAAAATTCCGACAATAGACTCCACTTTAATATATTCGATTATTTTACTAACTTGATTTGCGGTATAAAAATTAAACTTACTGACGAGATTTTATATTCTAGCTAATCTATAAACTTGCGGCACATAAATACGTATTTGAGTACGTATATTTCCACCTATTCTGTTCAAACCTCGCCAATCATTAAACGTCTTTAGAATCCCCATGTTCATCTAACTTCCTAATTATTTTTAAAACAAAACAAAATATCTTGTGGTTGTGTACCAATATTTCACAAAAGAGTAAGTAACCAAAATGAGTTGCAACAATCGTGGCTTTTCAAATATTACAGCTTTTCCACCCATTGGAAAACTTGAATTTTGAAGTATAGTGGTTATAATTTCGATATGTTAAAATATCGAAATTATAACCACTATACTTCAAACTTCAAACATCAGAAAAGTGACCTAAAATCCAATTATATACAATTGTAGGAGTTTTAAAGAGCAATAAATTCATGCTTATTGTTTATAGCTATCACTTCTACTTTTTAAGGTATAAGCATTACAAACTTGAAAAACATCAAATTTTCAAACTTCTTTCAAACTTTCAAAAGACGATTACTTGGAAACTATAAAAGGTTTTTTAAATATACATATAAATGTAGAAACTAAATTTTCGCATACATATTTTTGTCGCTTACTAATTATATCGATCTTTTATACGTTCGGTGATATTTCGAGTGAAAGTCTCAAACATGGAAAAACATTTTATTTTTTTTAATTTCAAAGTTTAAGTTTTTCCTCCCCCCCCCCCCTTCCACCTCTCAAAAAAAAAAAAGTAAGTTCGATCCAATTATATACACTTGTAGAGATTTCAAAGAGCTCCAAATTCATGCTTATTGTTCAAGTCTAGATCTTTTAATTTTTGAGATGTAACAAATTTGAAAATTAGAAATTTTCCAGTCTTCTTCAATTTGGCAAGGCGATTGCTTACTCGAGAACTATAAAAGCTTTTCGTAATAACAAATATAGATTTTTATGCTAAATTTCCTAGTACGTATTTTTGTCGTTTACTATTTATATCTATATTTTATAGTTTAAAATGAAAACAAGAATAAAAAAAGAAACCACTCGCTCGGACAGATACTTTTTTGTTTTCTAGAAAAATGTTCTAAATATTGAAATCATTATTATTAGCGCCAAAGAGTTTACACTTTTCGTATCGCTTCGTTTTCCCTACACAGAAACCCCAAACATAGATGTTACTCACTTAAAAAACAAACAAACAAACAAACAAAAAACGCTTATATCCACGTCCTAGAATTTATTTCACAATCATATTAGCAGTGTATTAATTAACGTAAACAGAAATTTATAGCATTATTGAACAAAACAAAATTGACTTGTCTTTCCTCGTGAATGAAATGCGCTATATATACGAGAATGTCGATAATAGATATATCGTATAAATACTCTTTTATTAATTTTATGCATCATTTTTTATCCATATATTCGAAAAACGTGTAATAGCACGAGAACGGTTCATGTTGTCTAAAGTAAGTTCCATTTGATTTCTACTGAAAACTTACATATAACATGATTGTTTCTTTAATGTTTTTGGATGTCGTTTTTTTCATGATTTAAAAGAAGTTTGAAAATTTGCGACCTTCCGAATGTTCTTTGCCCTTTAAAATCATAAATTTTATTCGCTTCATTCCATTCATTCTAACATTATACTCACATACGCACAGACATCCCTTTAAAAATAATTGATTCGGGTTAAAGGATGCCCAAAACGTATATTAATCTGTCGAAAATTCCAGTTTTCGACCCCATCAATATTTTTCCTATATATTATTTGTGTGCAGGGAAATTACAAATAAAGTCGAAAATTCAGTTATGTATTATAAATTATTGCTGTATTATATATGTATGTAGAAATAAATGTAAAGCATTACATTTTCTAAACCGCTAATTAGAGCTATAAACTTAGATGAGAATAACATTTGATAGGTCATTGAAATTAAATAATTTTCGTAAGGTGATGGTGATCCTGTTTCTAAGGGGGGTTAGGTCCCCTCCTGCTCTTGCCTATCTAAGATGCTTTGCTCTGAATAGCTTTCTCGTATAATTATGAAAAAAGTCCAGATCTTATTCTCACACTTATGCAGAAGTCATCAGTACTGAGAGAGACGTGGGATTCGTCTCTAAACATGCCTCTAATCGGACACCGTCTAGATCAACCGAGTTAAATACCAATCCAGGCGGCTCTGCCTATGTTGAGGGGTAAGTGGTAGACGCGTTAAAGGACGTCGACACTTAATACCACCTTCACCCAGTCGTCTTCGAATGATATATATTGAGACAGGATGCATGGGGATGCCAAATGCTTTCGATTGACTAATAGCGACGCCATTGGAGTAGACGTGGCTCCTCTCCTGACTTCACGATCCTCTCGAGCAGTTGCCTGTCTGGGGCGTTCTGAGACTCTGCTGCGGTTACATAGGTCTTCTCTGATCCATTGTTTTCATCACCGAGCAACTACCAAATCGCTCCGACCAAGATGGCGACTGATACGTCTGTTGGACCAACCAGTTCCCTTGGGTCAATGATGCAACTTCTCTCAAAATCAGACAATTGATCGTAGTGCTGTCGAGTGCGTCTCAAAGGCATCTTTGTACACAATTTTCAGTATTAAAGCAGAAAATCCAGTTCCAATTGTCCGTAAGAAGCTCGGTTGTTTTAAATGCTGCACGATACGTCGTTCTCATGCGCGTTGCATGAGCCCTATAACGTCATTGACTTTGGCAGTTTGATCATTTGCATAACTCTTAAAACGAAATTTGTATGCTCAGTTTCGTGGCTGTAGCTCAATTTATATATAACTCTATTCTATCATTGGATTTTCATATTATATATATATATATATATATTTGTGTGTGTGTGTGTATGTGTGTGAAGGGCGGCCCCAAGCAATTTTGCCCACACAGGAAAATATCCTTGAACCGGCCCTGGGCACGTGCAGCATATTTCCCTTATTGTAATAACAGCAAGCAGGGATTATAAATGTATTGCTTGCTTGAGGAAAAAAGAAAATATATAAAAAATTCCCTTAAAATCATATTTTTTTAAGTTGCAGAAAAAATATGAAAAAAGTTTGTACATAATAAATTTTGTAAATTTATTTTTGCTATTGACGTCTATTTGAATTTTAAGAAATTATGATACCAATGGATCATAAGGATACTTAAGAATCGTGAAAACCAGTGTGGTTTAAAATTGTAATCTGACAGATCACAGAAATTATTGGAAGCTTTTTGTCCAATAGCTTGGCCCCCACGATCACCCGATCTGTCGTTGTGTCTTGACTTCTTTTCATGGTGATATATATCTCAAGAGTCTCGTCTATGACACTCCCCTTGAATCTGAAGGGAACTCGTCACCAGAATTTCGTCCGTTGCTGCCGATGTGCGCGACATGCCAGGTCTGTTCGAGAGAGTTCGCCAATCCCTCCACACCCCTGTGTGCATTCTAGTTCGCGGTCTCTCGTTCTAAGTCATTCTTGTGTTTTCGCTTTACCTCATCTGTGCCACTATTAAGCGCCCTCTGACGCCTTTACGTTTCATTTCCGACACAGTAAATTATGACGAAAAATACTTGGTTTGGTGTGAAAGCCCCAGGCCGTCCGGCTCGTCCAGAGGACTTAGAGCAACAAATGTTCTTGGTTTGGTGTGTACTACCTCCTCATAAAATTTGGACCATATTTTTTAATCACCCCAGTTATATATATATATATATATATATAATATATTAAAATGTATTTTTTTAGATATAAGTATTACAAACTTCAGAAAAGGAAAATTTTCAATCTTCTTCAACTTGACCAAACGATTACTAGAAAATAAGAAGAATTTTAAGAATAAATATAGATTAAAACGCTAGATTTCCTAATACATAATTTTGACGCTTACTATTTATAACCTTTTATAGTTTTAAAAATATATCGTGTGAAAGAAAAAAGAACATAGAAAAACTCTCACTCGAAGAGATACTTTTTTAAGTCTTTTCGAAAAAAAATTCCAAAAAGCATTGTTGACCATGTGCAAGAGAAACATTCAAAGTAATTTCTCTAGTGCTGAACAGAGGCTGGTATCTGACGAATACCACTCTCTGAGAAAATCACCGCTAAGAACGTTATTTCACACTAGAATGATTACCCTGCTTTGTCTGGGATTTGAAATGCAAACCTCTGAATAAAATTACACCTGAACTCGCAGCAAATTGTCAAAAATCAATAAAAAAAAGTGACGTCATGACTTCCAAGAACGTATAAGCCCTCCGCATGAATTCGACCCCACAAAAAATCGACCACGGACAGACAGACGAACACCATTCTAAAAATAATCAACACCTGTTCTTGCGGTTCTAAAACCTTTATTGGCATCAAAATCTCCAGCTCAAAAATTTTCGAAAAAACAATACTTTCTTTATATTATATTCTATTGTTTAAGAAAGTAAAAAAATAAAGTTTTTCAACTTTGTTTCTTAATTTAAATCCATGCCTGCATCAGACAATATCTGCAGGTATATGACTTCTTCTGGTGATGAGGTTGGGAAAACACTCACTCGCCATTTAAGACTTCACAAAACATCACAACATTTAATAATACATAAAAATTACACATATTTTACAAAGCATCGCTAGGATTAGCTACATATTACAAACACATTGGCTACGTGCTTTCTATCGCCATCTCGAATGTTTTTTTTCCTTTTGTTTTTTCTAAACAAAACCAATGTTCTGAAGTCAGGTTGTGTGCTGCCATCTACTGTCCTTTTGGGAAAACAGAATGTCTCTCGTACACAGGTAAATTAATTGTATACTACTACTTACTTTTGCATTCCCTACATAAACAGTAGAATGTACAGGGGAATAATTGTATTCTGACCGAAAATTCTAATTTGTGTTTTTGGCGCCTCTTCGCGTGATCCGATCTCTGAAATAAAATCGAACCTCATTTAAGGAGTAAAAATTTCGGAGAATAGACGTAGAATAAATTGTAGAATAAACGCTTTATTTAACCCATGCTTCATTTGATAGTTTTTTAAAGCGATGCCTGTGTGTATATTAGTCTGTTGGCTCTATATCTCATGAACAAATGGATCGCTCGGAATGAATTTAAGGCAATTATGGTATACTGTAATAATATTGATTTAAACGCATAATCGAAGATTTTGAATTCTCGCCTCCCAGAATTTTGTATGATTTGTGAAAAAATCGTAAAAAACTAGGAGCTCAATGGTGGTTGTCAAACAACTTATTAGGCATAACTTATCATACGTAAACGAGAACTCAAGTTAGTAAACTAACACAAACCGTTCTTCATATAGTACACATTTCTCAAATAAATTTATCAGAGAAATGTTACAGAAAATTAAGAGGTATCGAAATAAGTTTTAGGAAAATTACGTGAATTGATTAATGAATAATTCTATGAATGACTCGCAGCACACAAACACAATAAACACGCCAAACGTCTTAAATATAATGTTTTGGCAATCAGCCCGGCACCCAATCAAAAAGTTGCCAGCTTAACGTCGACGAGCTTAGCATTTCGTCATTCGTGACGTCACTGACCAAGGAAGACTTTTAGAGTCGTTGCCAAACCACAGCAATTTCTCGCATTATTACAATTAAAAATTGTTTGTAAATTTTGAAGTAGCAATATCCAGATGTAAATAGCTTGCGCAGAAATTTTAGGCTATGTTGAACACGCTTTCCCTAGTCGAAGATTAAAAAAATTATACAGGCTGACGCAACCGCCATTTTGACTCTAACCGATCCTGTCAGTTATCGTCTGCCTGTGCTATTTCAGTGGCGCATACATTTTACGTGGATGAGATTTTATACGCAATTTATCTGTAAAATAGGTGCTATTGCTTTCAGAAAATTGTACCAATCACTCAAGAAAGTAATTTATAATGTTTAGATTATCTTGAAATCCTGAGAAAAGAACGACAAAATAATCCTCTTTTCGTCATGTACAGTCATCGTTTCAACTGGGAGTCAAAATGGCCGCAAGCCTGTATATTTAGGAGCCTTAGCGTTGTCCAAAGAGATGTCAGTGGGAATAATGGAAGTTGCAGTTCACAAGTTCGGTCTCTACCCTGATAGCTTTTTTTTCACAGTGACGTAAGATTTACATCACACTGTGACTTTGGGACGTCACAGGACGTCGCAGTACGTCTCGGCAATGTCATATTGAGGTCACAGCGAAGTCATTTTGGTCATTTTCATGGTCGTTTATGACGTCGCATATTAACTAGTTTGTGACGTCACATTGCAATTGCCATTGTAATGTCGTCACATTGTAACTTGTTAATTAAATTGCGGAAGCGTCACAGAATATAGAGTTTCGTCCAGAACAGAGCACCAGGCGCGAAGCGCCTTTAATCTCCAATCTCTAGGTGTGGTTCTTATCTTCATACTGTGACATTATTTCATTGGTCCATAGTTGGAGGTTCGAGGTTTTTGATTTACTGTTTTTATTATTTGTCCTAGCTCCTAGTGTGGCAGTTTGTTGCACATTAAGAGTTTAAGCAGTTTGAGGGGTTGATGCAGATCTGAGGGTAACCTAGCATTTTAGCAGTTTAGGATTTTAAACATTTTGTAGAAAACCAAAGATCGCGAGTTTTCTTTAATATCAACTGATTAAGGTGGGACGTTCCTAGTACCGAATATCAAAGTTAAGTACCGAGCGGGGTCTCTTACGAGATTTAGCCTTGCTATGATCATAGTCATGCAGATTAAATAATAGTTCATTTGGGACAGATGGCAGATTTTTGTAGAATTTAAGCGCTAGGTTTTTGATTTGGGCTCTAACAGTTTTTATTTTGAAGTCTTTCCTAATTACCGAGTTTCTTAAGTATCTAGGAGCTTTCCTTATAATCCTTAGGGTTTTGTTTTGTCTTGTCTCTAATAAGTCTATGGTAGTTTTACAGGCATATCCCCATACGGGTGCTGCATATTGCATTCCCGGGCGGATGACCGATTTATAAATTAGGGGTTTATTTTGATAACTTAGATTTCCGTTTCCTATCATTGGGTATAAGGCTCCAATGGTTATATACGCTTTTTTGATTATGTTCGTTACGTGCAGTTTCCAAGTTAGGTGGGTGTCTATCGTTACACCTAGGTATTTAGTAGATTTTTCTGCTTTTAGGGCATGGTTGTTAATGTACAGAGGAGGCGGAGGTTTGCGTTTTCTTGAGAAATGAATCCAATGACATTTATTGGGATTTAATTTTATTCGCCATTTTTCCAGCCATGTTTGGAGTATGTCTAAGTGTTGTTGTAGCTGTCTGTGCATTACTGAGACGTAAGGGTGTTTTGCAAGTATCGCGCTGTCGTCTGCATAGAGTGCCAGCTCTGTGTTTGGAGTCCTGGGGATGTCGTTCAGGTATATGTTAAAGAGTGTCGGGCCCAGTATAGAACCTTGCGGTACACTACTTTTAATGAGCTTGGTTGTAGATAAGTTACTTCCTACTCTGACTTGAAAGTGTTTGTTATTTAAGTATGAGATTAAAAGTTTGACAAGAGCGTCAGGGACTTTTAGTGATCAATTTGTACGCTAATCGACAGTGCCACACTTTATCAAATGCTTTTTGTATGTCCAGAAAATTCGCAGCTGTGGGTGTCTTACTATTAAGTCCAGAAAATATGTACTCTACCACTCTCAGCAATTGATGAGTGGTGGAGTGTTTTGCCCGAAATCCAAACTGCTCCGGAATGATGATGTCATTCTCTCTAAGGTGCGTGTTCAGTCTCTTAAGAATTATTTTCTCAGTAATTTTACTAAGTGGCGGTAGCAAGCTAATTGTCTGTAGTTGGCTGGAATTGTGGCATCCTCACCTGGCTTATGGATTGTTATAATTATCGCTTCCTTCCATTCTTTGGGGAAATAGTTTAGTTTTAATATTTTATTTATTAAGATAGTCAAGTAGCATATTATGTTTAGGGGTAGGTTTTTAACCACAATATTTCTGATTTTGTCGTTCCCTGGGCTTTTACGGTTTTTGATAATCTCTACTTTCTCCTGCTGGGTGGCTTGGTTAATATCAGCCGTTACCGGGGAATTTCTGAATTTATTTAAAGTTTGTTTAACCATTGTAGGGTGTCCTGACACATTAGATCGTGGTTTGGTTGGAATTGTTTTTCATAATGGCTTGCGAGCGCCTCGGCTATTTCCTCGTCTGCGTACGCGATTTTAGCGCCACCTATCAGTGGCGGGAGCTTAATTTGAGGTTTCCTGAGTCTTTTTGCGAATTGCCAGAGCGATACGTCTTCTGGGCTAAGGGATTCGATTAGTTCTTTATACTGTTGCTGCTTTTCTGCGACAATTTTTTCCCTGACTTTGCACGTAACTCTGTTAAGCTCTGTTTTAAGGGCGGGGTCTGTGTTAGCCTGCCATGTCTTACGTATTCTATTTATTTGCCTGACTAATTTCTTGACATGGTGGGAAAGTGTGGGCATTTTTGGGGACTCACGATGTGTTGTGGCAGAGGCAATTGCTCCCTTGATTTCTGTTGTGAGTGTGTGCGTGGCAGAGTCAATATCCGCCGTGCTCATTATGTTAGGTACTGCCAAGTGCGGCTCGAAGAGTGCTCTTTTGAATACATCCCAGTTGACCCTCTCTTGTCCCAAAGAGGCTGGAAGAGGTGTGTTCAGGTCGAATGTCACCAGTACCGGTAGATGATCCGAGTCGAATTTATCCAGGGTATCAATTGTGTGAGTGTATTCTATGCCTCTCGTTAGGACAAAGTCTATGAATGAGCCATTGGCACCTGAGAAGTAGGTTGGTCTCGACGGTGCAATGACGTTGGTGTTTGTTGTGTTCAGCAATCTATGTATCTGTGTACCGCGTATGTTGGCTTTCCTGCTGCCCCACGCTCGGTGGTGTGCGTTGAAGTCGCCCGCGAGTATTGTGTTTGGATATCGCGAGAAAAGCAGTTCCAGCTGCGCAGCTACATTTATACCACTCATGTTTTTGACATATATTGAAGTTAGGATAAATGGGTTTACATTATTTTAATTTTTATACTAGTATTTTCTATACCTTGAAGATTTATGTTGTTTATTTCCTCGTGGGGAATATTACTTTTAATATATATTGCTGTTCCTCCATGGGGATTTCTAGCAGTTATATTTGATCTAAGGGTGTGATAGCTATTATAGTTTGCTATATTTAGTTTTCTGTTTTCTCTAACTTTAGTTTCCTGGATTAGCAGGGCATCTACATCATTTTCATTTACGTAGCTCCTAAGTTCATTTATTCTTGGAGATATGCCGTTCGCATTCCAAAATATTATTTTAAAACTTTCTTTATGGGACCTATTCATGGCGGGTTTGTTTCTCACTGTTATTATTAAATTCCGCGATTAATTTAAAAGCCTCAAAGACCATTTGCATTGGATCGCTCTTTTTTTTAATTAACTCAGCGAGCTGCATCAACAGATGTTTTCTATCGTCCAGGTTGAACATACTGATAAATCCTCTGACGAGTTTGAGGATTTCATCCATCTTTTTATCATTGGATTTATCAGCAAGTTCAGTCTCAGCTTCCATTTCCTCAGTCTCAGCTACAATTTCCTCAGCCTCAACCGCGGTCTGATCTGTTTTGTGAATATCCTTTTGGATCTCGGTAGTCATTTGTTTTTTTTCAGCCGATTTGTCTAACTGCTGTGTTTGCGCGAGCTCTTCTCGGGCGCGTTTAGTTTTCTGCCATTCCTGAACCTTTTTTTCTAATCTTTGTTTTGATTCTCTTGCCTCTTTGGCGGCTTTATCAATTGCTATCCTCTGTTTTATGTCTTCATGAGCTATTCTCACTTCCTCCACAGTCATTTCTCTGGAGGTGAGACGGCTTAGGGGCCTGCTCTTGCACCGATCTGGTAGGTGCTGAAGTTTGAGTTCTTTTAACCTGTGGCACAGAGTGTGAGGAGCCCGGATGGGGTGTCTGAGGGTTTAGACCAAGGGCCTTTTGCCTCCAAGGGGGTATCTGATTTTTAGGGGGAGGGGGTGCATACCCCGGTGCCATTCTTCTGTTCCAGGGGTTCTTCGGGCATTGCCTGAAGTTCGCCGGGTGATCTCCATTGCAGTTAGCACACGTTGCCTTCTCCGTCCTTGGTCTTTGGCAGTCCCGTGTGAAGTGTTCTTCAGCACACTTAAGGCACTTTGGTGGCATGCTGCAATTCTCAGAGGAATGATTGAATTGCTGGCACCGGTAGCAGATTTTGAAGCCCCGTGCTCTGAAGGCCTCTACCTTCACAGCCAAGTATCCTAATCTTGTCAGTCGATATACCCTCTGCCAGTCTTCCGTAGGCCTAATGCTGACTAAGTAGATCGGCAGGGGCAATCTCGTTTTTGTGTTTCTCAGTTGAGAAACCCGGACTACATCTAATCCTTCGGATGTTAGAGTGATTTTTACTTCCTCGATGTTAAAGTTTGTTGGTAGCCCCTTCAAAACTACCTTTTTGGGCCTTTCCGTCTTTAAGTTTAAACTGTGGAAGGGGATTTTCTCACTAGATAAATGGCGATGTACAACCCTATAGGCGTCAGCGTCATTTGGAATCAATTTTTGCATGTCTCCTGTGAGCTTGCCAGATACTTTATTACCTGAGATTTCATTTAATTTTTTAAGGAGAGCCTGGTAATTGTCATTAAACTTGATGAAAAAACATTCCGCTTTTGGGTCTTTTTTCTCAACCTCTACACTATTTTGCCTGTCACTATTTTGAACCGTTTTTGGTTCTGGTGCACTTTTGAACACTACAGGTTGCGCGACAATTTCAGCATAGCTATTAGTTTTAGCATTATCATTTACATCATTATCAATTTTTTCACTACAATCCATGTTATCCTGGTCATTAGATTTTAAGTTTAATTCTCCATTCTGGTTTTTAGTAGGAGCATCCATAGTAGATTGCCCCTATATCTTCATCTTTTTATTTGGATTTTCAACAGGTTTAAGTTTATCTTCATCTTTAATTTCTTTAATTAAGCCTAGTTCTATCATTTTACATTTAATTACATCACTAGAATTACTTCCTTCACAGTTATAAATCTCATTTAAATTACTAGCATAAAACCTATCCAAATTCTGGACCAACAAAAAAGAATTTACAGAAAGAAACGAACCCAGAATCCTGGAGACTTGGTCCTCGTCCCGTCCGAGTAGTCCATTCGTCAGTAGCTCCCTGATGTGTAGCGTCAGAGTGTAGATTGCCAGTGCACAGAAGTTCACAGCGTTTTTCACTTCTTCCTTCCAAGCGGGCATCAATCCATCCTTGGGCAGAGTATCACAATATTCAATCATGGCATCCCTGAGAGGCCGCAGTCCATCTTCGTCTAGCTCACCAGCAAGTCCGCGAGTAGCTTCCGTGTCGAATGCATCCAAATCCATGTCGTCAGCGTAGAAACGATCAAAGCAATAGCACTACCACGTGGGAAACACACGTGGCACTCCAAAGTTAAAAAAGCACGAATCCAAAATGGCGGGAAATCCGTACACAACAATGCTGTAATTGCTTAGCCCGACGTGCTCTATCGTAACTAGATATAACACGCCAAACTTAAGCAAGGAAAGTCACCACAATCAAAAAGCAGCAGCTTCACAAAATCACAACCTCTTAGCTCGGAGTCTGGGCTCCGAATGATTATCACAGAATATAGTCACAATGAAGTTACAAAGTTACTAATACGTAACGTCGCATAGATGTCACAAAATGATGTCACATTGCGACCCAGGTGTCACGTGACTACAACGTCACTGTCACACATGTGACGATCTTTGCTGTGAAAGTAATGAGAACCTGAAACAATATGAGCGGGTTTGCTATTCCCGTGACATTATATGCGCAGAGTCAGGTAAATAAATTTAAGTCAGTCATGCCGCAGGTCGAAAGAAGCACACAAAGAGAGAGCGTAAAAGAGAGACTAATATATTTTTTAAAAGGTCTAAAATGTGATTCAGAGGTCATTAAACGCTAACATTGAAAACGTTTTATTAAATACAAATTTTTCTTTATAAAATAGTGCAAGCAACTAATTCTAAGTTATTAAATTTAGAATATTATGAAAATTAATGACAAAAGAAAACCACCAAATGACGAAACTTTTGCGGCAAACTATTTAACTCAACTTTAATTTTGACTTCCATAATTTGAAAGTTCTTATCTTCTGCATTAAAGGAAATGTTGTTTGGTTTCCACATTGCCTGAGGCTAATTTAATTATCGAGAAAATAAAAAAAAGTTGAAAGCACTAAATGTAACATTTTTGTATGCAAGAAAATATTTATACTTTACAGCTTCTGACGGGGTTAAAAAAACTGATAAAGTTAAATTGTCAGATAATTTTGCTTTTTACCACACGAAACTGTAAGTTGCAGTTTACTAGAAAAATGCCACACTCAAAAAATTTATTGAACTTGCAAAAGCCGTAAAATTCCATCCAGATGGTAGAGTAAAAGTTTTAGAAAAGCGATAAATATGAAATATTTGTTTCAGTACGCGTAGCCTATTCTTGACAATATATTTTCAAATTGGTAAAATAAGACCCACGGAGTAATTTCAGTACTTTATATCGTAATTAAGATATACATATAGGGAAAGCCAATATCTTTGTCAGTCACGCTTGGCGACAAATTTGGCTACAATAGCGACATATTTTGGTACACTTTTTCAGCACAATTTCACCAATTTGATGACTTTAGGGAAACTATCTATAATTCACTATCTCTAAATATTAAATTTAATCTCATTCTTAATCTTTGGCAATTATTAATTTAATATTCTTGATTCATTCATAATCTTTATTCATTTAATATTCTTGATCTCATTTATAATCTCTCATTCACAATCTTTTGTGGCAATTAATAATTTAAATTCTTGTTTCAAATATACGTGGTTTTAATGTGTGTGAGACAAGTACGTAGATTTATGGGTCTAGGAGGGGGTCTGCATTTTGTTAGTGGGTCGTAAAGCATTTGAATTTCGTCAGGGGGTCGTAAAATATTTGAATTTTGTCAGGGCGTCGTGAAATATTTTCTTTTGTTATAGCGGGTCGAAATAAATTTGAATATTGTTAGGAGGTTGTAAAATATTTGCATTTTGTTAGGGGGTCGTAAAATTTACACTTTGTTAGGAGGTCTTAAAATATTTTCTTTTTATTAAGGTGTAACTAATAATATTGATCGCGAGGATGTGCATGGTACGCTGACGTACAAGAATTGTAGGAGCGTGTAAGCGGGGGCTTACAGGGATTTTTGAAGAGCATACGTACAAGGGCCTTATGGAGCGTATGTAAAAAAACTTTTACATGTATTACACCCCGTTATATAACGGTTTTCAAATCTAGTAACATAGATCTTTTCTTCTTCTGGTTTCAAAATTTGAATAACATACTATGTCTGGCACATGTACAGCGTATTTTCTATGCCTGAACAACGAATAACAGTAAACGATTTTATCGTTTGCTAAATAATATAGATTTTTTTCTTAATTCCCTTAATAACTTCTTTGCTTCCCTTGATAACTCCTTTGCTTTCCTTGATAACTCCTTTGCTTCCCTTGATAACTCCTTTGCTTCCCTTGATAATTCCTTTGGTTCCCTTGACAACTTCTTTATTTCCCCTAATAACTTCTTTATTTCCCTTAATAACTACTTTATTTCCCTTAATAACTACTTTATTTCCCTTAATAACTTCTTTATTTCCCTTAATAACTTCTTTATTTTTAAATTCCAGAAAAATTTATAAAATCATATGTATATATATATTTTAAATTTCTTTGCGTTAAATAGTAATTTTCATGTATAAAATTAATAGTTTTGTATTAGGAAAATTAAAATACTTTCACTAGCTCAAGTAGTGATGGGCGCCACGGAACAATTTTAACTATCGAATAAATAGTAATAATAGTTTGAATACTATAGTTTTCTATAACGTAATTTTAGGGGAGTGTCTCTGTATCTACTGCAGGGATAAAAGGGGGTGGAGCTAACGGCGGAGTATATAATCTTCTATACGACAAATTTTAATTATTTATATTTATTCTCAGCCGTTCTTTTAACGTTTACCTTGAATTTCTGTTGGACCATTTCTCTAAAAATGCAAATAAATCTGTGACTTGTAAGGTATGTAAAAATAATTTTAGGTATTGTTATTAAAGATTACCAACCGCTTTCTTTGGTTGAAAATGAAGGCTTTTTAAATTATACTAAACAGCTACAACCTTTATATAAGCCTCCTAGTAGAAAAATTCTCACAAACAAGTTGCCCTCAGAAACAAGCAGCGCTTGCTGCGGTAAAAATAGTAATTGATGGAGGTGGTCAGTAAGATGGTAAAGTTCCATGGCAATTTAACATTAGAGGAAAGAGAATCCAAAATCCAATTCGACGACAGAATTCTGTCCTAATACCTCAACTGGGAGATTGTCGGCTGGCCAGTACTAAAATCCGTGGTTTGAGTCCCGGTTGGAGCAGCAAGGTCTTTTCAATGTGAAATAGACAATTTGTTATACGCAATTTGTCATAAACAAACACTGGTTTTCTAATAAATTAATCAGAAAAGTTACGTAAAATTGAAGAAATATTAAAATAACGTTAAAAAATTGACTTTCAATGAACAATTATTATGCGACAAGTACATTGATGTTCTTTTAACACGTTCCATTTACCTGGATTTAATATTTTTATGTTTCGACGGCAGCCCTGCCCTCCGCAGCACTACATTTATCTCTTCTGGGTATTTTTCTTATATTGTTCTATTGTAGTCTGGTTGCGTTTCCGCTGCTTGATATCTGTGAGGAATATTCTGGATGGGAAATACATTTAATATTCTAGGTAGGAAATTCATTTAATATTCTGGATAGGAAATACATTTAATAGTCTTAATAAGAAATGCATTTAATATTCTGGATAGGAAACACTTTAAATAATTACTATTTGATTGATGTGACTGTATTATTTCAATCGAAATATGAAATACAAGAATGAGAATTGCAAAACACTTGAAGATTGAAGTTAAGTAAAAGTAAGACAAAGAATTAAGGTGTTCAATGATTCATTCGTCAAGAGTTAAATAGCCTTATAAAATACGATCTGTTAAGACGGGGGAATAAAATAATCGATTGGAAATGAAGCTTAACAAATAAAAAATATTGTCTTTTACTCTTCAGTTTCACTATTTCCCATTAAAATGACTACTATGATACTAAATTGCAAAGTGCTGGCCATAATTATGAAATTACTTATTTAATAATAAATTGATCATAAAATTCTGAAGTTGAAATTAGTTGACCAATTCAGCAACAGGAGGATGCCATTAACAAAGTCATAATTTTTCTTCCTTTAAGAGTATTTTCTTTCTGTAGAACCATAAGTGGCTTCAGGTATCGGAACGAACCTAAATACATAAGGTTGGGGCAGTGGCGGCTCGTGAGGTGACTGACTCAGGTGAAACAGGGTAAGCGCTGCTTCACTTAAAGTTATGGCCTGAATAGGTTCTTATTATCATTATTTGGCGAATTTTTCAGACTCGTTTGGCTGTTACCCAACACGACAACACTTATACCAGTTGCGTGATCTGTTTTGATGGTGTTCGTTAGAGATGTGGATTTTCCGGAAAATTTGAAACGGAAAATTTTCCCAGAAAACTTTCCGTAGCTGAAAATGTTCTGGAAAATTTTAGTATTATTCTCTATATTACATGATATCTGGAATAAAAAGTTCAGTGACTTTTAAAAGTATGCATTCTCATATTAAAACTGCACTAAAAAATATATTATGTAACAAGGCTAAGAAGAAGGTTTAAATCAAGAAATATATAAAAAAATTCTATGCATAAAAATTTCTTATATCTATATACTACAGTTAGCAGCTACAATTTATTATTTTCCTTAAATATGCTTGCTTTTGAAAATTTTAAAACGGAAAATTTTCCCAGAAAAATTTCCATAGCTGAAAATTTTCTGGAAAATTTTTGTATCATTCTCTATGTTACATTACAGCTGGAATAAAAAGTTCTGTGGCTTTTAAAAGTATGTATTCTCATATTAAAACTACACTTAAAATATATTATGTAACAAGGCTAAAAAGAAGGTTTAAATCTTGAAATATATAAAAAAAATTCTGTGCATAAAAATTTCTTATATCTGTATACTGCAGTTAGCAGCCATAATTTATTATTTTCCTTAAATATGCTTGCTTTTGAATACTTCAATATAAAATATGAATACTTGAAGATAAAAAAAACATTATAATACATGAAATAGGATTTTTTAATAATAAAAAAAATTCTATTTCATGTATAACGATGTTTTTTTTATCTTCATAATTTCAATTTTAAAGCATTGCATTAAAGGAATATCATGCGAAATAATTTAAAACTGTTAGACCTTATCAAAATCATAAATAATTTACTGTCTATTGTATGTATAAAAATAAATTATAAATACAATATTCTAAAAAAAAATTAGAAAACTGATTATAATTAAAAAATACATTAAATATTATATTGCATTTCCTTCAATATCTACTGATAATTCAAAGGGAAACATTTCTTAAAGAAAATAACAAAAATAAAAAATAAATTGCTAGTTTATTATATGCATAAAAATAAATTATTAAATATATAAACATATTATACGACAAAAAATATTAAAATAAAATGCTCGTAATTAAGCACTTTAAGAGACAATTTGTAAGGTGCGTTAAGCATATATTTAGTGCTATTAAAGCATTTTGCCTCAGTAGAACTTGCGAAAATATTTTTTTCATTTTTTTTTATATTTTATAAATTTTGGAGGACTTAATACTGAAAGAATAGGCTTCTTAAAAACTTTATTTGCTTTTTTCTATTAATGCGTAAAATGTCGCTTGTACCCTTTTGGTTATCATTCATTCTTTCTCTTTAAAATAAATCGCACATATACACATTCGCCTCCCCTTCATCTTTCTTTTCCAAAATCAGAAAACTCAATGATCAAAAGTTCTTGTAAAGTTACTTGCTTTTCAGAAAAGCAGTGTAGACAGAGTATTACCTTCTATTTTCAAATTAATTTAAAAGAAAACAAAGAGTGGGAAATTTTCCGGAAACACATAGTAGAAAATTTTGCGAAAATTTTCCCATTTCCGGAAAATTGTCGAGGAAGAAGGGGAATCCCGCCACTGAATCTGCTTCCCCCATTTCTGACGTCACGAACCACGGCTGTTGGGAGAGCCACTTTAAAACTGCAACACATGCTACGGCATCCAGAACTATCAAAAACCGCTACGGGTACTGATTAGCTATGGATCTAATGACGCAGCAGTAAGTCAACATTTTAAACTTGTTATTACATTTCATGGAGTAATGCCATTTCATGCACGGTTTCATTCAAAGCAATTTAAAGAAAACATACCTAAAAGAAACAGATTACATCCAAAAGTTTGCAGATTGAAATCATCGAACAAGAACATCGAACACTTACCTAGAAGAGAGAAAATATAATGTTAGTCATTAGAATCATCCATAATTAGATTATAATTTATATTTGTATATACAAATGCATTCTTTCATACTCCATCGAAAATAAAAACAAATAGCTTGAGCTCGCAAATCTTCCCAATAGAAGACGCGTCATTAGTCATATTTCTACTAATACAGTAAGCCGTTATAAAACTTTCTTATCCTTCAAAATCTGAAATTAGAAACTTTTTTTTAAAACTTTTTTCTCTCTTTATAAAATAATACGGGAAACTAAAATAATTACTAAACTGAGAATAAATACAATGTAGACCGATGTCAAAAGAAAAACATTAAGTATCGCAAACATTTTAACTTAACTACAATTTTTGGCTCCCAGAAATTAAAAGTCTTGTCGTCTGGTTTAGAGGAAGCGTTGTTTGGATTTCAATTTTGCTCAGGCAAATTAAATTATCGGGGAAAATAAAATAAAATGCACTGAATTTAAAATTTTTGCTTGTATAAGAATATTTATGTTTTGCATTTTCGTGCGGAGTGAAGAATGAAAACTGAAAAACTTATATTATGAAATAACTTTTATTTTTTTTTACCGGAAAAAAAGTTAAGATAAATATTGCTAGAAAAATGCCAAATTCAAAAAGTACACTGAACTTGCGAAAGTCGTAAAACTCCAGATGGTCGAATGAAAGTTTTAGAGACGACGATAAAGAGTTTACTGTTAGTATGAAATATTTGTTTCAGCCTGTGTGACTGATTTTTTGCAATAAAATACGAACTTTGTAAAACCACAGAGAATTTCCAATATATGATTAGCAATTAATATATACTTATGAAAATAATATATATATCTGCTTCTTTGTTTGGCGGAAGTGGCTACTTATCTTGGAATGTGTGTATAAATGACCATGTACCAAAATCTAATCAGCCCCAGGGTCACCCACAAGGGACGTATCTACCAAATTTTATGAAATTCGGTCGGTTAGTTCCTTTAGTTCGAGTGGATACATATACTGCACACATAGACACACACACACACAACGTCACGCTAAAAATAGTGTTTTCGTACTTTAGAGGTCCCAATTCGTCAGAAACTCAAGTTGGGATTTTCGACACGATTCCAAAACTTACCCTATACATTACCATATATTGCAAGGAAAGTAAAAATCTGATGTGAACAGCACATGACTTTCCCTGCAGACTTATATTCACGTTCTCTTTATTTTAATTAAATTTATTTCACTTTTAATTCAATTTTCTTTCTCATTTGATAACTGGACTTATTTTCAAAGGTGGCGTAGAGAAAATAAAAAAAAACCTACAATATCTCGAGAACGGCTAGTCCTAGTGTAATGGGGTTCATCTTATTCTTATCTTCGTTAAAAATTTCGTATTACACAAGCATTTAATGGATATATTTGAGCATACATGGTTTTCTATTTTGAATTTTGGCGATTTTTGGGGGCCATTTTGTAAAAAAAGCAGGTTAATTTTTTCCGAATCGTACCAAAATCTAATCAGCACCAGGATGTCCCACAAGTGACATTTCTACTGCATTTTGTAAAATTCGGTACATTAGTTTTTAAGCTAGAGTGGATACAAGCTTTTGCGGGCCATTTCGCAAAAAAAGGCGGGTTCTTTTATCCCGATTCGTCCCCCAAACTAATCAGCACCAGACTCGCCCACAAATGACTTACTTACCTACCAATTTTATGAAATTCGGTCCATTAGTTTTTTAGTTAGAGTGGATACAAAATCTGCACAGACAGACACACAGACACACACACAGACGTCACGCTAAAAATAGTTTTTTCGTATTCTAGAGGTCTCGAAACGTGTAGATCCGTTGAAAACTCGAGTTGCGATTTTCGACATGATTCCAATACTTTCCCTATACATTACCATGTATTGCAGGGAAAGTAAAAAATCTGATGTGGGCAGCACATGACCTTCCCTGCAGACTTATATACACATTCTCTTTATTTTAATTAAATTTTATTCACTATTAATTTAATTTTCGTTCTCATTTGGTAGCTGGACTCATTTTCAAAGGTGGCGTAGAGAAAAAACGAAAAAACAAAAATATCTCGAGAACAGCTAGTCTAATGGGGTTGGTCTTATTCTTTTCTTCGTTAAAACTTACGTATAAAACAAGCATTTAAGGGATATATTTCAGCATACGTAGTTTTTATTTTAGATTTTGTCGATTTTTGCTGGCCATTTTGCAAAAAATGACAGGTTATTTTTTTCCGAATCATATCAAAATCTAATCAGCACCACAGTGTCCCACAAGCGACTTATCTACCAAATTTTGGGAAATTCGGTCCATTAGATTTTCAGATAGAGTGGATACAAGCTTTTGCGGGCCATTTCGCAAAAAAAGGCGGGTTCTTTTATCCTGAATCGTACCCAAAACTAATCAGCATCAGATTCGCCCCCAAGTGACTTACCTACCAAATTTTATGAAATTCGGTCAAAATTAGAGTGGATACAAAATCTGGACAGACAGACACACAGACACACACACAGACGTCACACTAAAAATGGTTTTTTCGTATTCTAGAAGTCTTGAAACGTGTAGATCCATCGAAAACTCGAGTTGCGATTTTCGACATGATTCCAATACTTTCCCTATACATTACCATGTATTGCAGGGAAAGTAAAAATCTGATGTGGGCAGCACATGACTTTCCCTGCAGACTTATATCCACGTTATCTTTATTTTAATTAAATTTATTTCACTTTTAATTCAATTTCCGTTCTCATTCGGTAACCGGGCTTATTTTCAAAGGTGGCGTAGGGAAAGTACGAAAAACTAAAATATCTCGAGAACGGCTGGCCCTAATGTAATGGGGTTGGTCTTATTCTTTTCATCGTTAAAAGTTACGTATTAAATCAGCATTTAATGGATATATTTGAGTATACCCAGTTTTTTATTTTAGATATTGGCAATTTTTGCGGGCCATTTTGCAAAAAAAGGCAGGTTATTTTTTTCTGAATCGTACCAAAATCTAATCAGCACCAGGGTGACCAATACGTGACTCATCTACCGAATTTTGTGAAATTCGGTCTATTAGTTTTTCAGCTACAGTGGATACAAGCTTTTGCGGGCCATTTCACAAAAAAGGCGTGTTCTTTTATTCCGAATCGTACCCAAAACTAATCAGCACCAGCCCCGCCCACAAGTGGCTTACCTACAAAATTTTGTGAAATTCGGTCCATTAGTTTTTTAGTTAGAGTGGATACAAAATCTGCACAGACAGACAGACACACAGACACACAGACAGACAGACACACAGACACACAGACAGACAGACACACAGACACACACACAGACGTCACGTTAAAAATGGTATTTTCGTATTCTAGAGGTCTCGAAACGTGTAGATCCGTCGAAAACTCGAGTTGTGGTTTCGGCATGATTCCAATACTTTCCCTATGCATTACCATGTATTGCAGGGAAAGTAAAAAGTGAGCGAAATCAAGAAGAGAGCCTTTGTCAGATTACTACAGAAACCTGCAAAAGTCAGATTATCTTAAATTTACACTCTAACCGGCGTTGTCCTTAATTAACAACAAGGATCCATTGTTTTCAATATCAGATATGTCGTCTTTTGAAAAAATTAATCGAATCACTATTTCCGAGTAATGCTGGGTTCAATTCTATTAATACTATAAAAGCTTGAAAATCGAGCAATCAGAGCAATATCAGTTGGTACATTCATTATTTATTTATAGTGTTCACTGCATTTCACACATACACACTTAGGCCGACATATTTCCAAAACTTCTGGGGCATTCAAGAGGTAATTAAACATAGTTATTCGTCAAAATCCAGAAAAATTTTGAGAAACAATGATTTCTTTATACAATAGTATGAGAAATTAAAAATTAAGACTGTCTGTATTTTTACATTCCCTGCAATACATGGTAATGTATAGGGAAAGTATTGGAATCATGCCGAAAATCACAACTCGAGTTTTCGACGGATCTACACGTTTCGAGACCTGTAGAATACGAAAAAACCATTTTTAGCGTGACGTCTGTGTGTGTGTCTGTGTGTCTGTCTGTGTGTCTGTCTGTGTGTCTGTCAAGTAATCGACCGAATTTCATAAAATTTGTTAGGTAAATCACTTGTGGGCGACTCTGGAGCTGATTAGTTTTGTGTACGATTCGGGATAAAAGAACCCGCCTTTTTTTGCGAAATGGCCCGCAAAAGCTTGTATCCACTGTAACTGAAAAACTAATGAACCGAATTTCACAAAATTTGGTAGATGAGTCACTTGTGGGATACCCTGGTGCTGATTAGATTTTGGTACGATTCGAAAAAAAATAACCTGCCTTTTTTTTGCAAAATGGCCCGCAAAAATCGTCAAAATCTAAACTAATGAACTAGATGTACTCATATATATCCATTAAATGCTCGTTTAATACGTAATTTTTAACGACGAAAAGAAAAAGATCAACCCCATTACACTAGGACTAGCCGTTCTCGAGATATTTTAGTTTTTCGTATTTTCTCTACGCCACCTTTAATAATAAGTCCGGTTACCGAATGAGAACGAAAATTGAATTAAAAGTGAAATAATTTAAAAATAAATAAAGAGAACGTGAATATAAACGTCTGCAGGGAAAGTCATGTGCTGCCCACATCAGATTTTTACTTTCCCTGCAACACATGGTAATGTATATGGAAAGTATTGGATTTATGTCGAAAATCCCAACTCGAGTTTTCGACGGATCTACACGTTTCGAGACCTTTAGAATACGAAAAGACTATTTTTAGCGTGACTTCTGTGTGTGTGTCTGTGTGTCTGTCTGTGTGTCTGTGCAATGTATGTATCCACTCTAACTGAAAAACTAATGGACCGAATTTCATAAAATTTGGTGGGTAAGACCCTTGGGTGCGATCCTGGTGCTGATTAGTTTTTGGTACAATTCGGAAAAAAAGAACCCGCCTTTTTTTGCGAAATGGCCCGCAAAAATCTCATGTATTCATTCTAGCTGAAATACAAATTGACCAAATTTCACAAAATTTGTAGATAAACCGCATGTGGGATACTCTGGTTCTGATTAGATTTTGGTACGATTCGGAAAAGAACAAACAACCTGCATTTTTTTACGAAATGTCCCTCAAAAATCGCCAATATCTAAAAAAAGGCTACGTATGTTCAAATGTATCAATTATATGCTTGTTTTATACGTAATTTTTCACGAGGATAAGAAAAAGAACAACTCTATTACTCTGGGACTAACCGTTCTCGAGATTTTTGCGATTTTTCGCAGTTTTTTATGCCGCCTTTGGGAAAATGTCCAATTACCAAATAAAAGCAGAAATTGAATTGAAAATGCAAATTTAGTGCCATTTTGCTCAATTAAACTCAATTTAATGAGTTTTAAAGAAATAAAAAAGAAATTAATTTGAGTCTGCATGGAAGTCATGTGCTGCCCACATCAGAAATTTTTTTTTCTTTTTTTTTTAAAGAAGTATATGACAGTCTCAATTAAATATTAAGACTGTCATGTACTGTTTTTGACTTGTTCTAACAAGTTGTCTTATTGGGGAAAGGACGTGATAATTAAAAATAAAAAAATGACAAGAAAAAAGTACATACAAGTCTTTATTAAAAATTAAGGCTGTCATGTACTGCTTTTTGACCTATACTAACAACTTTGCTTGTTGGGCAGAGAACGTAGTAACTTGAATTTCACTATTGTATCATATCTGTTTATCATATCTTTTTTTACGACTTTCAGGAAAATATTTTACTAAGAGTTTGTTTATTTGAGAAATATTTTTATACAATGGAAATGCATTCTCTATTAACTGGAAAACTTCTCATTCTGATGATAAATTGTTTAGTTATGTTTGTTATAAACACCAAGTTAATGCAATATGGATAAGTGTTCGGCTTTGGGGGTAATTTTAAGTATTACAAGTAATACATACCCCTATTTCCGCCTCTGCCAAAACTATCCCCGTGTTCACACGGAGAACGGACACTTTAAATATGTGGGTCGGTAAGTCCTTCCGAGAGGTTGGTGGTAGGGAAAAGAAGGTACGGTCCCTATGGATGCGCCCCCACTCCGTTCCGGTCTAAATTAGGTGGCACTTCCCAGCCATCCTAACAGATACCTTACACTTTTGGGTAGGTCGCACGGTCTGAGTCAAAGAAGAAAAAGCTCAACCGAAGTAGTTAGTACTCTGGACTCTCATTGTATGTCAGGTATTTAATAAAAATCTACCAAAATTGTGCCCGTGTCCATGCGGAGTACGGCCACGTTAAATATATGGGTCCGTAAGTCCTTCCGAGAGCTTGGTGGAAAGGGAAGGAGTGTATGATCTCTGTGTATGCCGCCCCCACTGGGTTCTAGTCTAAATTGGGTGACACTTATCGGCCGTACAAACAGGTGCCTTACACCTTCGTGTAGATCGGACGGTTTGGCTCAAAGAAGAAGAAATAATACATACAAGATCTCATGTCTTACATTGAAACGCATTTTATCCGATTTTATTTTGCCTTTGGCAAAGACTTTTCCAGAAAAACTACAAACATTATTTCATTTCTTTGCATTAACGATTGTTTCTGTTTTACAACTTAGCAGACGATGCAAACAAAATACTATAAAAAATGCGTATTAGTTAAATTTTGCTTTTTTATCGAAAAATATATTCAAACCGGGTTTCACGTAAAATTGTCTAAGCTTAAGAAGTTCACTGAAGTGTCGAAAGTCGTAAAAATCCAGAGCGTCGAGAGAAACTTTCAGGAAAGGCGATAAAGAATTTAAGGTCAGTATGAAATATTTATCACTGGGTTCTGTCATAGATCCTTTAATAATTACTGTATAGTAATAGTGGTAAATAGAGACACGCCTGAGACATATAATGATGTGTCTCATTTTAATTTATCATGTCTTATAGCAACAGTGTTCATTGAACTTAATGACTAAGCAAATCTCTAACGATAATGACTATATATTAATGATTATGTAAATTTTCAATGACAATGACTACATTAATGACTGTCAAAAGCGCAGGACGACCGACTCGTCCAAAGACATGAGCAGACATTAATGACTGTTGTTGTTGAAACCCAGACCGTCCGACCTACCAGAAAGGAGACATTAATGACTGTTGTTGTTGTTGAAACCCAGACCGCCCGACCTACCAGAAAGGTGTAAGGTAACTGTTTGGACGGTCGGGAAGTGCCACCCAATTCAGACCGGAACCCAGTGGGGGAAGCATCCACAGGGACCGTACCCTCC
Source organism: Amaurobius ferox (assembly GCA_951213105.1). Classification (NCBI taxonomy): domain Eukaryota; kingdom Metazoa; phylum Arthropoda; class Arachnida; order Araneae; family Amaurobiidae; genus Amaurobius; species Amaurobius ferox. The sequence goes on along the minus strand of OX578155.1, from coordinate 77,534,773 downwards.
TTCCCCTACCACCAACCTCTCGGAAGGACTTTCGGACCCACATGTTTAACGTGATCGTACTCCGCATGAACACGGCGGCAGTATTGGCAGTGGCTGGAATCGAACCCGGGCCTACCGAGTGCAACTCCAGCGCGCTAACCAATGGGCTACCGCGCCCAATTAATGACTGTGTAACATTAATGACATGATTAATGACATTAATAACATTACATTAATGACTGTGTAAATTCTCAATGATAATGACTACATTAATGACTGTAAATTTTCAATGAAAATGACTACATTAATGACTATGTAAATTTTCAAAGATAATGACTACATTAATGACTATGTAAATTTTCAATTATAATGGCTACATTAATGACTATGTAAATTTTCAATGATAATGGCTATGAAAATTTTCAATGATAATGACTACATTAATGACTATGTAAATTTCAATGACAATGACTACATTAATGACTATGTAAATTTTAAATGATAATGACTACATTAATGACTATGTAAATTTTCAACGATAATAACTACATTAATGACTATGTAAATTTTCAATGATAATGACTACATTAATGACTATGTAAATTTTCAATTATAATGGCTACTTTAATGACTAAGTAAATTTTGAATAATAATGACTATGTAAATTTTCAATAATAATGACTTTATTAATGACTATGTACATTTTCAAAAATAATATTATATTACTTTGTTTTAATTAAATTAGACTTTTAATTGAATATAAAGTAGAAAATAGTAGAAAGTATCTGGTGATGAAATATTATGTGTCTCCTCTCGCTTTTTTCATGCATCCATATTCCATATTAGTGTTTAGTTATTAGTGGGGGTTATCGTTGGTTAGATAAATTTTAAAACCAACAGCAACACTCTATGACAGGGCTGTTTTTTACCTTAGGCAAAGTAGACAAACAGGGACTCTAATAATAGAGAGACCATTTTGAAACCATCATTATTTCGTGCATTTTTTACTTTCCCTACAGTAATACATGGTAACGAGTCGATTTGCGTCCTCGACCCGGCTGAACTCCAAGATGTCCAGTTTTCTCGAATCGAGCGATCCTGAGAGCTTGTGGAAATAATGGTCCTTTGCGCAAATTCTTAAATCGACGAAACTCTCGAAGTGCAGCTGCAGCAGGTCCTTTGAATTCATAAAACAGCTTCACAAGCAAAGCGCGTTCTGGCGGTGTGACAGCCATCGCTGATAAGAATGAAAATTTCCCAGTTTTAACCTCTTTTATGCCCAGAACATAGTAGCTGCAAACTAAGAGTTTATGCACATTTTTGTGATTACAGTGCGAAATTGCAGTTACAATGTCAGTTTAAGTTTCTTCACTATTTATCTTATTTTTTTTTCATATCAGCAAAAGAAATTAAAAATTAAAAATTCCATATCGCATGTGTTTGTTTTTTTTGTAATTATTTTGTGTCTTTCAGCATATTTTCTGTTGTACAGCTCCACCTATCGGTGTTTCTGGAACTAATTTTTTTTTCACGTAATCCCTTTCCCCATGTCTTGAATAGTAGTTTCAACAATTTTGGAGCCTTTACACTGAGTAGTTCGATGTATAGAGAGCTCAGAGTAGGGGTGTTTTAATTCTGACCACCCGGTATATATAAATAAAGTTTATTGAAGTTTATTTAGATTGTTTCGCTTCCACATTCAATTATGAAATAATATCAGGTGACATGAGATATCTTTCGCGTAAAATTGCCGGTCAACAATGTGTTAAGCCAAAATTTTCAAAATTTTTTTTATTCTACGCATAGCCTATCTGGTTATAGATTAAACTTTCGACTCCAGCTATTTTGACAGGTCTTAATTTTGCCCAAAATTGCTAGCAAACGCAATCTGATATACCACAAATTTTAATTGAAATATTTTAAGTAATGTTAATAGCTACCAACAATTTTTTTAAATTATACTGTAAATAATGAATTATTTCGTTCAATGGAAGTTGTTGAAATCCCATCCGTGTAAATTCCAGGAATCTGCGCCAAATCAGGTTGCAGCAAAATGTAACAGCTATAGAAAATCAGAATGCATATTGACGAGACTGAGTTAATTAATTTCGAGGAATCTACGATGAATCAAGCTGCATTAAAATGCGACAAGTGTAGTACCAGGTTCACTTGACGTCACTCATAGCAAATCCACTCCCTGTTATGCAAATTAACCACCAAAATCGTATGAAAGTTGCATAGTAAAAACTCATTTTGAAAGAATAACTTGAAAATCGGTGCACTTAGAAAGTCATACTTTAACATGCCGTTATCTAATTAATTAATTTGATTTCAAACCTTATCAGGCTAGCCCGTCCTAGTCCCGCTATAGTAATGTACTCTTTTTTTTTCTTTGGAAATAACTCGAAAACCAGAGCAGCTAGAAAGTCCAAATGAAGTATAACTGTCTGGATTTTGAACCTTTTCGAGCAAGCCCGTACTGGCCAACAAGAGGAATGTATTCGTTTTGAGGAAATAACTCGAGAACCGGAACATCGAGAAAGTATAAAATTAGCATCATTGTTGATATATTTTAATTCTTTGGATTTTGAACCTTTGTGGACTAGTCGCTCCTGGTCCACCATATAAGAATGTACTCGTTTTGAGGGTATAACCGCTAGCCGCTAGATAGTCTTAATTTAGCATGTCATTGTCTCTTGTGGTATATTTTATTCTTTAGATTTCGAACCTCATCCGGCAACTCTTCCTAGGCCCAGTAAAGAAATGTACTCCTGAGGGAATAACTCGAAACCGGAGCAGCTAGAAAATCCAAATTCAATGTGCCAGTCTTCAGTGTCACCAGAAAAAAGTTTGGGGGTAACCAAGTATGTTGTTTCCCATTTTCCCAAATATATTTCCTTCGAACTTCAAATGGGTTCTGATGGGATCCTGTGTGTGGGGGGGGGGGGGGGAGTTAATGAACCCCAATATTCCCCTTGGCTGCTCAACTGGTCTCTTTTGTGGTACATTCTAAATCTTTGGACTTTGAACCTTATCGGGATAGCCCATTTTTGATCCGCCACAGGAATTTACTCACTTTTGGTGAAATAACTCAATAACTGGAGTAGCTAGAAAGTCCAAATTAATATGTAGTTGTATTTCATGGTCTATTTTAATTTCTTGATTTTGATCGTAACTGGAACAGCTCGCCCTGGAACCACAAATAGGAATATATATATACTCCTTGTTTAGTAATAATTTAATAACCGGAGCAGAGCAAAAAAATCCTAATTTGATACGCTATACCAAACTGACGATTTGACGATATACCAAAATTGATTTTTCTATTTACTTATCTTCTCGAGATATTTCCCTCAAAACGCTTACGTTTCTATAGCAGGAAAAGGACGGGCTATACTGGCAAAGATAAGAACCCAAAGAATGATGAATGTTTTATGGTGATCCCAGGACGAGTTTGCCCCATAAAATTCAAAGAATTAAAATTTTCTACGAAAGACAACAATAAGCCAAATTTGCACTTTCTAACTGCTCCGGTTTTCGAATTTTTCGCAAAATACGTGTACCTTCCCATTAGGAGCCAACGTCGGGCTGGACCCGTGAGTTATCAAAATTCAAAGAATTAGAATATATTACTGAAGACAAATTTGTATTAAGTTTGAGCTTTTTAATTGCTTCCTTGTATATTGTTCGAATTTTTTCTTATACGGGATGGTCCAAAAGGTCTTAGACAAACTTTAAGTGAAGCTGAGGCATGCAAAACCAAGCCCGTTTTATATAGGAACATGTGGTCGAAAACGCCACCATGGGGTATTACAAATAAAATTAAAAGTAATACAACACTGGTTTATTAGACATAACAATTACGAGTATAAATTACAATTGTTTAACATAGTATTTATTACAGTAGGTGTTCAAATTGCTTGCCATCTGCAGCTGTGCATGTTTCAGCCAGGACGTACAGGACTATCTCAACAAGACCTTTTCTGCAAGATGGATAGGCTGGGAGGGTTTCGTCATTTGGTCACCACAGGTACAGGTTTAAGCCCGGACTACAGGTACAGGTTACAGGTACAAGTTTAAGGCAGTACAGGTTTAAGCCCGGACTACGACAGCGCCTCTTTAAGTTGCGTGCTGCCTCTGCATAACTACTGGGGGATAGAATGTCGAAATCCACTAAAATTATCAAAATTGTGTGCCAATAAAACTTGGCTCTTCTGGCTATATTAAACAGTCACTGCAATCGACATTCCTCGTCTCCCGTTGTACATGGTTTGCTCCGGTACTCCATTTGGAGTTGGGGCGCTTTTAACAACTCGGGTCTCTTCAATTAAGGGAAGTATCCCTGAAGACCCCCTAACCGCGTGGTCCTGGGCGTCTGCTTTCTGTGCTGATTCCTGGGGATGTGGTGTGTGTGATTCTAGGGTCCCTCTTCTATTCTTTGGCATTGTGTCCATTCTTGGTGCTCGGACTGGCTTAAAGCACATGTCTTCCTCCTTCAATTCAGTTGGGTCGTCTGCATACGACTTCCAGTGGTGCGGAACTAAACCCGTAAACGGAGAGGTAGGTCAGGTCCGCACTGCTGTTTGGCAGTTGGCCACCACAGTCCCTCAGCTTGTTCTGTGAGGTTACCCCAAAAGCTTTGTTTACGAGACAGCTGTAACATCTGACGCAGACCTTGTCACTAAGGTAGTTAAAGCAGCAGCACGTATCCGAGAACGTCTCGGCAATTTCGAACGCGTTCGCCAATCCATGAGTCGACGTTGCCAGACATGCATATCTGCGGATGACAAGAACTTTGAACACCTACTTTACCACTATGACAAACAATTGTGATTGATACTTGTAATTGTTATGTCTAATAAACCAGTGTTGTATTATCTGTATTCATTTCTTTTTGCTTCTTCCTGCATCTGTAGCACCTTACGGTGACGTTTGCGAGCACATGTTCCAATGCAAAACAGGCTCGATTTTGCATGACTGTGCTTCCCTTAAAGTTTATCTTAGAACTTCTGGACCACCCTGTATCGTTGATTGCCTCCAAGTATTGTCTTTCCATTTCCAGAAACTGAATTAGCTGTTTGGAATTTTTTTACTTTTCCTGCAATACATGGTAATGTATAGGGAAAGTATTGGAATCATGCCGACAATCGCAACTCGAGTTTTCGACGGATCTACGCGTTTCGAGACCTCTAGAATACGAATAAAGTATTTTTAGCGTGACGTCTGTCTGTGTGTCTGTCTGTCTGTGCAGATATTTTATCCACTCAAACTAAAAAACTAATGCACCGAATTTCATTAAATTTGGTGCGTAAGTCACTTGCGGGCTAATCTAGTGTTGATGAGTTTTAGGTACGATTCGGGACGAAATAACCCGCCTTTTCTTGCGAAACGGCCCGCAAAAGCTTGTATCCACCCTAGCTGAAAAACTAATGGACCAAATTTCTCACAATTCGGTAGATAAGTCGCTTATGGGTTACTCTGGTGCTGATCAGATTTTGGTATGATTCGGAAAAAAATAACCTGCCATTTTTGCAAATTGGCCAGCAAAAATCGTCAAAATCTAAAACAAAAAACTACGTATGCTCAAATATATCCATTAAATTCTTGTTTTATACGTAATTTTTAACGATGAAAAGAATAAGACCAACCCCATTACACTAGGACTAGCCGTTCTCGAGATATTTTAGTTTTTTCGTATTTTCTCTACGCCACCTTTGAAAAAAAAATCTGATGTGGGCAGCACATGACTTTTTTTATATAATGCAATGAATTTACTACTTTTACAGTAAAAAAAATCTGATGTGGGCAACACATGACTTTCCTTATATAATGTAATGAATTTCTAATTTTACAGTAAAAAAATAGGTTTTTCTTATAGTAAATACTCATATTCTTTCTAAGATAATGAATTTTCGACAATTAGTCGTCATTTTCATTGATTTAGCGTCATTTTCATCCATTTGGCGAGATTTTCGTTAATTTGGCAACATTATAAAAAGTCGCCAAGTTGGCGACATTCCGCCAAATTCGTCGCCAAAATCTCGCCAAGCGTTATGGACGAAGAAATAAGTTATTCTTACTGACGATAAATGACTATTGGCGATCAAATACAAAAGTATTACTCAAAGTATCTTTTTTCATGAATGGAACGAGCTAGATCCACGCGAATGATGTCACTAAATTTATCGCATGGTATTACATATGAAAAGTGAACATGTTTCTCAATAGGAAATATTTTTTTATCATTTTATATGGCTTTTTAATAATTTTTTGAAAAATGTGCAATATCTCGAGAACGGTTCATGTTAGCGTTCTAAAATTTATGTCATTCGTTTTCCAATGAAAAATTACATAAGAAATGTCTACTTGCGTAACTTTATTAGTGGTTTTGATTTTTTGACGATTTTTTCAAAATTTTATTCGAAAATTTAGGGGGGTTCTGAACATTCGATTACGTATAAAAACAATAGGCTTCCAGTGTTTACGGATAGTGATTTTTGTACAAAATTTGGTTTGAATCGGTCCATTCGTTCGTCAGTTATCGTCTCCACAGACTCACTGACACACACACACACACACACAGACATCACTTCAAAAATGTTTGTTTCGTGATCAGGGATGCTTGAAACGTGCTCTCCCGTCGAAAACTCGATTTCGAATTTTCGACCCCGTCACAATACCTTCCTTATACATTATGTATAAAATCTGATGTGGGCAACACATGACTTTCCTTATATAATGTAATTAATTTACTACTTTTACAGTACAAAAAGTAGGTTTTTCTTATAGTAGATACTAATATTCTTTCCAAGATATTAAATTTTCGACAATTAGTCGTCATTTTTATCCATTTGGCGAAATTTTCATTAATTTGGCAACATTTCAAAAAGTCGCCAAGTTGGCGACATTCCGCCAAATTCGTCGCCAAAATCTCGCCAAGCGTTATGCACTGAGAAATAAGTTATTCTTACAGCAGATAAATGACTATTGGCGTTCAAACACAAAAGAATTACTAAAAGTATATTTTTTCATGAATGGAATGAGCTAGTCCCACGAGAATGATGTAACCCAATTTATCGCATGGTATTACATATGAAAAGTGAACATGTTTCTCAATAGGAAATATTTTTTTTTTTATTTTATATGATTTTCTGATAATTTTTTTGAAAAATGTGCAATATCTCGAGAACGGTCCATGTTAGCGTTCTAAAATTTATGTCAATCGCTTTCTAATGAAAAATTACATAAAAAATATCTATCTCGTAACTTTATTAGTGGTTTTGATTTTTTGACGATTTTTTCAAAATTTCATTCGAAAATTTAGGGGGGTTCTTAACATTCGATTGCATATAAAAGCAATAGGCTTCCAGTGTTTACGGATTGTGATTTTTGTACCAAATTTGGTTCGAATCGGTCCATTCGTTCGTCAGTTATCGTCTCCACAGGCTCACTGACACACACACACACACACATACTTTCACACACACACACATACTTTCACACACACACACACACACACACACACACACACATACAGACATCACTTCAAAAATGTTTGATTCGTGATCAGGGATGCTTGAAACGTGCTTACCCGTCGAAAACTCGAATTCGAATTTTCGACCCCGTCACAATACTTTCCTTATACATTATGTATATAAGGAAAGTAATAAGTCCAGTTACCAAATGAGAACGAAAATTTAATTAAAAGTGAATTAAATTTAATTAAAAAAAAAGAACGGGGATATAAGTCTGCAGGGAAAGTCATGTGCTGCCCACGTCAGATTTTTTTATATTATAATACTTAAATTTTCGGTGTTATAACACCGGTTTTTAACTTTCACGTACTATAGAACAGTATTTTTCAAACATTCTCGGTCGCAGAACCCTTTTCATAGTTGATTACCTCAAAAATTGTATATCCATTTCCAGAAATTGAATCAGCTGTCGGGATTTTTTTTTTTTTACATATATTATAATACTTAGACTTCTGGATTTGTGGCACGTTTTCTTTACATTCTCATACTATATAGAGAACAGTGTTTTTCAAACATTTTTGGTCGCAGAACTCTTTCAAAAATTTAATTTGATAGCGTAACTCCTGAAAAAGAGAAAGCCTAGAGCAACGTTTTTTTTTAAATTTATTTATTTAATTTGTAAGTATCACGAAGATTTTAGACATTTCTGCTTCAAAATGAATATTTTTTTTTGAAAACTCTAATTATGCATTTTTTAAAAATCTAATTATGCATTTGAAATTTTATGTCATTTTTTTCAATTTCAAAATTCTTTTAATGTTTCCCTCAAAATCTAGGTTTTATATCAAATCGCATGCATCGTTTTATATCAAATGACATACTTATGTTAAAAATGACAAATGATTCTTTCACTACTTAATCCCAGCTTAGAATTCGTGGTACTCTCGACTCTGCAGTAAAATTAATTATACAAATTAAACAAATAGTAAATAAAATAATTAATTTAAACTTTCGTGTATAAGCTAATGCGAACAATGAGGCTATGTTATTGAACATAAACTATTGGATGGTGCTCTACCGAGTAGGTAGAAAAACATACGTTAGACTGAATTTGCGTCATTTGATATTTGCAAAAAATGTATCCCGTCATGGAACCCCTGGACCACTGTGGCGGAACCCCGGGGTTCCGCAGACTTACTATGTTTTGGAAAAACTTAGTTTTGGTAACACTTTTTAGTGTCCTTCTTGGCCTCTCCCCCAGTGGGCCCAATCCAAAAAGGTGATTAAGGAACTTTGTTTGCTTCGTATAGCTCTGGTCCTCCTGACCTGGGGAGTAAATCAATCTGTGGATAGGCCCGGGTGTTTGGGCCTTTCAGGTGGCAGAGAGGGACAGTTTACAGCACCATATATATTATATAATTAACTATTTTATATAGCTTTATATAACCACACTATTTTATATTATGCAGTTGATTCCTCCCCAGGAGAGGAGCAGTGTCTTTGCGAACTGTTACCAGAACGGGTTCGAGTCTCGGTGGGAACCTTCTATCTCTGCCGGGTGAATGGTTCCGCCTCTGCTGGCCGTGATCTCGCTGGATCGCGTATAACCCACTTGCTTCCCTCCCTTGTAATGGCGTAAACCAATATATAAATCGCCGCGGAGGATGTGTGAATGTGTCCTGTCTGACCCGTGGCGTCACTAATGGCGAAATTTTATCGCATTGATGTCAAGATGACAAATTTTTGATCCGCTAACGAGCTGATAGACCAATCTTAAGTTAAAGAATTTTCCTAACTACAGAATTCTCGTGACCATATTCCATGCAGAGACGGACACTCTGCTTCAGTCCCCCCAAGGTTCCAATTTTCATTTGTTCCTTAATCCATTTTAGTTAATTCAGTTATTAAAAGTTATCGCGCGATTATTGCAGTTATCTGGTGTCAATTTGACACCATCATTAACTTTCAGACGTGGTATATCACCGGATCTCCTTAACTTGCCTTACAACTGGTTCGAGTGTGATAGTAATTCAGTTATTTTGGAAATGAAAGGTAACTCCTTGGATTTTCTCCTTTCAATTCTATTTTTCTAGATATCAACGCGTGTGAAACTGTCTGTCGATTAAAACCTCCCCTTCTTTGACTGAAGTGGCCGTTCTCTCTTTACATCCTAAAAAAGGAAGTTCTTACCTCCGAAACCAGTTGATACATTTTATAAATCAAGTGTTGCACTTAACAAAATTTTATCTTTTAGGGACTTCAAGTTAGTAAACCCAGTTTACAAAGTTTTTTTGTTTTAATCGTGACGAATAGAGTGCATTCTTACTATAACTGCAGCACTGGCTGTCACTTGCAGATGAGCCCTGAAAAGCGAGAAACTCGCTCACTGATTTTAGTTTCCACAATGGCAACAAGATTTCGTGTTCTATCTCGTCCACTGTTTCTTTCATAACATTTTAGCCGGGGGGGAGGCGAAGGAAACTTTAAGGGATTTTCCTATTTGCCCTATATAAATATATCTAAATTCTGTCACATAAATGGAAACTAGGTTAGTATAAAATGTCTCCGGGGGGGGGCGGTAGTCCCCCCGGAGGTATACCCGAAAGAAACTCTAATCTCGTCAAATTACTTTAAAATCTTAAACACCTAATCCCAGAGATGTTACTTTAAACTATTATTGCCTAGTCAATCACTTTCGATATCAGTCGGTATTTTTACAAGGGCATAAATCTGCAGTTAATGGCAGCAGTGATGTGCCACTCCTACTTCCACATTTTTAACGATCCAAATGTTGGAAATGGCATTCCCCAGTATATCGTTTTACGGTTCGAATTATTCTAGGTACTTCATCAAAATTCAAAGTGTTCAGTACAATTTTACTGCTACTAAATGGTAAGGGTCTATTTCGATTAACTGTAAAATGTATTCGGTGATTGATAAACACATATACACAGGAAGCAGGGCATTTTTTACTTTGCCTACACTGCGTGGTAATGTATACGGAAAGTATTGGAATCATGTCTAAAGTCGTAACTTGAGTTTTCAACGGATTCAGGAACCTCTAGACGTTTTGAGTCTTCAAGAATACAAAAAAATATTTTTAGAGTGACGGGTGTGTGTGTGTGCGTGTATGCGTGCCTGTGTGTGCGTGTATGCGTGCCTGTGTGTGCATGTATGTGTGCGTGTGCGTGTGTGTCTGTGCAATGCATGTGTCCACTTTAACTCACAAACTAATGTTACTAAATTTCAAAAAATTTTATTAGTATGTCACTTGTGGGTTAACGTGGTGCTGATTAGATTTTGGTACGATTCGAAATTAAAAAATCTGATGTGAGCAGCACATGACTTTCCCTGCAGACTTATATACACATTCTCTTTATTTTAATTAAATTTAATTCACTATTAATTCAATTTTCGTTCTCATTTGGTAACTGGACTCATTTTCAAATGTAGCGCAGAGAAAAAACGAAAAAACTGAAATATCTCGAGAACGGCTAGTCCTAGTGTAATAGGGTTGATCTTATTCTTTTCTTCGTTAAAAATTACGTATAAAACAAGCGTTTAATGGATATATTTCAGCATACTTAGTTTTTTATTTTAGATTTTGTCGATTTTTGCAGGCCATTTTGCAAAAAAAGGCAGGTTATTTTTTTCCGAATCATACCAAAATCTAATCAGCACCAGAGTGATCCACACTTATTGATCCGACTTATCTTCCAAATTTTGTGAAATTCGGTCCATTAGATTTTCAGCTAGAGTGGATACAAGCTTTTGCTGGCCATTTCTAAAAAAAAGGCGAGTTCTTTTATCCCGAATCGTACCCAAAACTAATCAGCACCAGATTGGTCCACAAGTGACTTACCTACCAAATTTTATGAAATTCGGTCAATTAGATTTTTAGTTAGAGTCGATACAAAAGCTGCACAGACAGACAGACACACAGACACACAGACACACAGACAGACACACAGACACACACACAGAGGTCACGCTAAAAATAGTTTTTTCGTATTCTAGAGGTTTCGAAACGTGTAGATCCGTCGAAAACTCGAGTTGCGATTTTTGGCATGATTCCAATACTTTCCCCTATACATTACCATGTATTGCAAGGAAAGTAAAAATTAATGGTTACCGCGAATGGATTGCACTCGGACGACCTGAATTCGATTCTCGGTTCTGTCCAAGTTGTCTCCTTGTTCATGGGGAGTACGGGAAAGTTAAATTTGTGGGTTCATACGTCCTTTCGAAAGGTTGTTGGTAGGGGAAGGAGGGTACGGTCCCTGTGGAGGCCGCCCCCATTGGAGTTCGATCTAAATTGGGTGGCACTGTCTGGCCATCCAAACAGGTACCTTACATCTTCAGGTAGGTATGACGATCTGAGTCGAAGAAGAAATCCTAATCCGCCCATGCATAAGGGCGTAACTCCTTTGAAACAACTGCAGTCAACTAATTTTCACATCTGCTTGTACCTAAAAGTACAAAAATTATGTGTAGAAACCCACTCGACGTATTTTATCTATACGAAATGTCAAAACTTCTAATTCGCAAATTCTTCATGAAAATATTAATTGAAAACTCAGACTTCAGTCTCGTAAAATGCATGGCAAAACCGCACTTCAACTTCCACTTCCATACAACTCGTCATGATTCGTTCTTTTACGATTATTCACTTCGTCAATAAACTTCCAGAAATAGCAAAATGCCCTTTAAAAGGCGAACATAAAGCTTTTAATATCGATAACACTCGCCGACTTAATTGATATCGTAAATGAGTTTGAGGGATTTTCTGCTGGGAAATGTCCCCCCATATCTGAAAACGCTTAAGTTTTGTAGTTTTAATGTCATTGTCGGCATAGTTCTATGGATTCTTTTGAAGGAATTATGCATAAAGAAATGGTGATCATGAAAACGATTTCATTTATGGCCTCGAAAATAGACTTCAGGGTTTTTTGCCCTACAATGCATAATAAAGGGAAAATTCAGTGAGGGAGTGAAAAGTACCACCGTCGGATTTTTATATATTTACATACACGTTTTGAGCCTCCTTAAATAAATATAATAAATTCGACCCCTGTATCTCTAAATAAATATAAGAAATATCCAACCCCCGAATCTCTATATAGTATAAGGAAAATCCGACCCCCGGAATTTTATATATGTACATGTATTGAGCATCCCTAAATAAATATAAGAAAATCCGACCCCAGTAATCTTAGTTAAGGGGACTCGGTACCCTTTGAACAATTTTTTTTGTTTAAGCACTTTACAATACTCTTTTTGCATATTATTAAATGATTTTATTAAGGAAAATTATTTTATCAAGAAAAAAGACAATTCTACTGATACAATTTGAAAAATTTAATTTTTTTTTAAAAATTTAAATAATTTTTAAAACCTATCTTCTCCTACAATTTTTAACTTTTTGCAACCCTTTTTTTTTATAAGGTTCTTTGAAGTGTCTTCTATAACTTTAAGGATCGGATTTTTAAAAAGTTAATTAGTTCGGGAGAAAAAAAATAAAATGTTGATACATATGTAAAAATTCAACAAAAAATTGAGTTTTTTGTACATATCTATTTTTAAAAAAAAAACTTTTGATTTTATTGCAAATCCGATCCTTAGTTTCATAAAATGTACTATAATGAACATTCAGAAAAAAAATCAAGTCAATTGAGAAATATATATTTAAGTTTTAGCATTTTGAACATATTGATATACTGAAAAAACACGAACTGAGAAAAAGCACTTTAAAGGTTTTAACTTTGAAAAATTATTCCAAATCCATTTTAAATTACTTTAAATGTTATTTTAAATTATTTATTATACACTTACCTTTAAAACTGTAGCTGTTTCATTGAATTTAACTATATTTATTTTATATAAGTGACCATTAGCCGAAACTTTAGTTGTCACACATTGAAAAGAAAATCGAGAAAAAATATAAATAAAAATTGATTTTACCAAATTCATTATTATTTTTAGACCATGAAATACAATTGACTCATTTCATTAGGATATCGCTTAACTATAAATATGATGATGTTTATATTATAAAAGAAATACAAGATTTGAAAATATATTCATATCATAAAAACACACAATATTTCGTAACCTTATGCATATCATTTCTGCATAACTACCATTATTTCTTAACTTTCTTTTAAAAATACCCTGCACTGTATGTTACACCTTCCTTTTTTTAACTAATATGTTTCTTTTTAAAATTGCTCTTTTAACCAGTTTACGTGCAAGTTGATATTTTGCACTTCGTCGTTTTTGACGAAACATTTTTTTTCGAAAATCGAGCGCAACACTGAGATTCATGGAGCACTTTCCTAAAGGTACACCTAAGGCATTCTGTGCTTCTTTTATGCAGCGCAGTGTACCTTTATTATATTCACACACAGCTTCCATTACACAGAGTTTTACACGTTTTTTATGTACAAATGTTTCTTTAGGACATTTTGCCCACGTCGCACTGTGTAAGCTTTCGTTTGCATTTTGAGTTCCACAGTTTATGCACGATATTAACTAACGAAAGCAGATCGGAAAAAGTAAACAACTTTTCTTTATCAATTAAAATTATGATTAAGCACTTTCATCTTCTTCCTGGTAGAAATATTTTGTAAAACAGGGAGTATTGAGTTGCAGATGCGATGTAAACAGAGCGTAAACAGAGAAGTAGGCGTGGTATTTAAAGGGCAACAGTTGCAGTCAAAAGCTTTTTTAATATATTTATAGTTCTCGGATCTTCACGAAACTTTGTCAGGATATACTAGGGATGACAAGGTATATTTTAGGCAAAAAATATGAAAATCGGTATTTTCGTCGTTTTTCGCCAAATGAAGGGTACTGAGTCCCCTTAAGTATAAGAAAAATCCAACCCCCGTAATCTTAGTTAAGTATAAGAAAGATCCGACCCCAGGATTTTTATATATGTATTGGTAATCCCTAAATAAATATAAGAAAATTTGACCCCCTTATTCTTAATTAAGTATAAGAAAAATCCGACCCCGGAATTTTTATATATATACATGTATTGAGCATCCCTAAATAAATATAAGAAAATCTGAACCCCGAATTCTTAGTTAAGTATAAGAAAAATCCGACTGCCGGATTTTTATATATTTACACGTTTTGAGCATTCCTAAATAAATATAAAAAATCAGACCCCAGTATCCCTAAATAAATGTAAGAAAAATCCAACTTCCGGGTCCCTAAATAAATGTAAATAAAATCCGACCTCCGAATTTTCTTTATACTTAATTACACGGTTTGAGCATCCCTGAATAATTATAGGAAATATCTGACTGCAGGATTTTTTATATATTTACAAGTTTTGACCTTCCCTGAATCGAAGTATCAAAAAAATTCTACCCCAGGATATTTTATATATTTACTCGTGCTGAGCATCCCTAAATAAGTGTAAGAAAAATCCGACTCCCAGAATTTTATATATTTACACGTTTCGGGCATCCCTAAATAAGGTTCAACGCTTATTTTACTCTTCTCGCGTTGAGTTAGAAAAAAGCATGAGTGATTGTGACTTATACCACTTTTCTTGATGTATATGCTTTCAGCAGGAGATTAAGTAAAATTTGTAATTTAACCGATATAGCCTAAACAATTAACTGTATTGAAAAATCTGCATCAATAGTCAAAATGATCATAATTACAGCATGTTACCATGCATTTCAAAGGGCTTGAAAACATCTTTCATTTGATATCATATTTGACATTATATCCTTCGGGAGGGCGGGGGGGGGGGCTAATGAAGGGACCAACACAAAAATTGTATCGAGGCTATTTTTAACTATATGATTGAAACCGTTAAATTTTCAAATGTGGCGTAGAGAAAATACGAAAAAACTAAAATATCTCGAGAACGGGTAGTTCTAGTGTAATGGGGTTGGTCTTATTCTTTTCTTCGTTAAAAATTACGTATTAAACAAGCATTTAATGGATATATTAGAGCATACGTAGTTTTTTATTTTAGATTTTAGCGATTTTTGCAGTCCATTTTGCAAAAATAGGCAAGTTTTTTTTCCAAATCGTACTAAAATATAATTAGCACCAGGGTGTCCCTCAAGTGACTTATCTACAGAATTTTGTGAAATTCGGTCCGTTAGTTTTTCAGCTAGATTGGATACAAGTTTTTGCGGGCCATTTCGCAAAAAAAGGCGGGTTCTTTTATCCCGAATCGTACCCAAAACTAATCAGCACCAGATTCGTCCACAAGTGACTTACATACGAAATTTTATAAAATTCGGTCAGTAAATTTTTTAGTTAAAGTGGATACAAAATCTGCACAGACAGACACAGACAGACACACAGACGTCACGCTAAAAATAGTTTTTTCGTATCCTAGAGGTCTCGAAACGTGTAGATCCGTCAAAACCTCGAGTTGCGATTTTCGGCATGATTCCAATACTTTCCCTATACATTACCATGTATTGCAGGGAAAGTAAAAAATATCACAGCTCTTTTATCTGCAACATTTTGTTAATAATTACTCGACATTTTCTTGACTATACTCAACATTTTGCTAATAGTTTACACCATATACTATATCTGGATTTGCAAGCTGCCACAACTGCCGCCGTCTTCATGCGAGTACAGTCACGTTAAACATGTGAGTCCGTAAGTCCTTCCGAGAGGTTGGTGGTAGGGGAAGGAGGGTACGGTCCCTGTGGATGCCTCTCTCACTGGGCTCCGGTCTAAATTAGGTGGCACTTCCCGGCCGTCCAAACGGTTACCTTACACCTTTCTGATAGGCCGGACGATCTGGGTCTCAACAACAACAACCATACACTATATACTACCATCATTCCTTCAGGAATTATCGTTGTTTTCCATATGAAACAATGCTATGAAAATTCTGAACTGGTAGTGATCGGAATTATAGACGTAAGAATTACAAAAAATCCTATCTATGTATTTGCCATTTTTCACATAATGCATCTACACATCAAATGCGATAGAGAAATGCTGAATTTATCTTTGAAATATCGTGTCCATATATCACACACCTACACACACAACAGATATCTTTCCAAACTGTTCGAAATGGATTCAGGGAGCCTTAAAACGTGTTTATTTTTCAAAATCTCTAATTTGAAAATTTTCGGGAAACAACACACTTTATACAAAATGTTAAATATTGAAAATCCTCATAACGAGATTTACGTGTGATCCCTAATACTCTTAATGGTAATTATTATTGAATTTTATGTGTATTAAGAATAATCTTCCTAATATGAAATCGATGGATAAGCATAAAGCAGATTCTTTGGAGTGAAAACAATTATTACTAATAAAATGACCTGTGTTTATTTTCAAGCGCCTGTTATCTCTCGGGAAAAAATGTTGAAATCAATAAACCCCCCCCCCCCCTCCACCCTCACTCCGCTTCTTCATTCTTTTTGTTGTGTTACATAATGTTTTTTTTTTTTTCTTTCAATGAACTGAGTTTATGAACTACATAAACATAAAATATTGGAAATGTTTCAAAAGCAGCATGATGATCTGCATTTTCTCATTAAATAATTATAATTAACTATATTTACAGAATGTCTTCAATATGTAAAGAAAACTTTGTGCATAGTATAAGGAAAACTTGAACAACGCTTTATTTTTATATATTTTACCTTTTTTTATCAATTCCTTATATATATATATATATATATATATACATATATATATATACTTATATATATATATATATATATATATATATATATATGTATATATATATATATATATATATATATATATATATATATATATGTATATATATATATATATATATATAGGGTGTATCTAAGGCACTATGTAGACTTGATATTTGACAGAAAGACAAACAGTTTTATTTGATGATAGTAGGTCGGTGAGATATGGTTGTGTGGCATTACTTGTGGTCTTCAAGAATTCTGTTGAGTAATCAGGTTAGGTTTATTCCCATCTTAAGCCCCTATTTTGCTTCATGGTCTATATACTTCGGGATGTTTCATAGATTTCATCGGACGGAGGAGTGCTTCAGGAAGACAGAGGCACCGGGAGTGTTTCTAGAGTAAAAGCGCTTTAACCGGGAACGGGGGGTCACTATCCCCCCCGGCCTTTTTTCTGTCGTTCCTGTAAACACTCTCCTTTCTTTTCCCCCTTTGATTTGTACCTCCCCCCCTTTTTTTTATTTGATGATGTATTTACTATTATATATATATATATATATATATATATATATATATATATATATATATATATATATATATATATATATATATATGTATATATATATATAAATATATATATATATATATATATATATATATATATATATATATATATATATATATATATATATATATATATATATATATATGTATATATATATATATATATATATATATATATATATATTTGAAATGTAATAATAAGAATTATGTAAAAATAAAAAAAAATAAAAAAATAAAAATAAAAATACAATTCAAGTAATATTAACATCACCATAGAAGCAAATTCACGGCCATAATGCCGATAAGAGAAAAGAACAGAACCTTCCCAAATTCGATGATTAATCAGAATAAAATTCCTCTTCAGGTCTGAGTATTTAATTCTAATTAACCCAAACATATGCCTGTTTCAGATTAAGCAATAGTACATTACTATAAATGCTTAAACTCAGACTACAGACATCAAAAATGAAAAAATGAAAAAGGAATACATTAAGTAAATTGTATTACCATGCGGCATGAATCATTCCTCTTCTACCACGTGTATACACGATCAACCTCAACAACTTAATCTAGAAGCACCGGAATGAACAAGTCGAAATTCTACCAGGGAGGCAGTACGAACGTTCACGGAAATATATATATATATATATATATATATCGAAAGAGGCTCGAATATTTCGAAAACGACTAGTTCTACCTATAAAAAAACCTGTAACCATAAAAAAATCAAGGCCTTTACAGGTCTTGATTTTTTTATGACATTTCAACAGAGGTTATAGGCTATAGTGACCAGCAGAGTGAAGAACGAAAACAATACAGAATACACATCTGAAAATCGTTTTCCGTCCATTTGTCATTGTTAATTAACATTTCCGCGACGTTTTTAATCATCATCTGAGGTTTTAAATCATTTTTCATCAGATTTTTATGTTTTCAATCTGAATGGTAAATTGTGTGGAAAGAAGGTCGGAATATTATAATCAGAATAATTATCATTACGTAATCATTATGATAATCTATAATTTTCGGAAATATTTGTTTCCACCTTTTACACGGAACTTCACAAAACTAATTTTTCTTTCCTACAAGCAATCCTGGTTTTTTTTATTCTTTTTTTTTTCTTCAAGGAATTCATTGTTCTTTCTTCAATCATGAACGAAGCAAAATATTCTGCTGTAAATCTACATTTACTTATAACTGGAATTGGATTTTAGCAGCCGATTAACCGACTCTACAGTTAAATACTCCTTCAAACGGGTAAAAAAAGCCGTTCACTAGTACACAAAAGTCACTGTTACAAGTAACGCCATTACGTTTACTTAGTTACTTCCTAAATTATAGGATATTATTAGATATTAGATGGTAAGAATGCACAAATCAATCTTACCACAGACCGGAATTTTCGAATTATCCTGAGTTAGAAACCTTGTCGTGATCATAATGGTAGTTTTTTATACCATTTGCTTTCTGCTAAAGTTAACTATTAAAAACACTTTTACTTAGTTACTTCCCAATCAATAGGATAGTATTGAACCGTAAGAATCTACAACACAAACTTACTACACTCTCTATATATATATGTATATATATATATATATATTTATATATATATATATGTGTATATATATATATATATATATATTTATATATATATATATTTATATATGTATATGTATATATATATATATATATATATATATTAAAAGAATAAAAACGAAAGTGCAAGAGTGCAAATCAGTAAACACAGTATCAAACCGCGGGCAATATAATAACGTGTATTTAATAACAGAAAGTAAAAAGTAACGAGGAAATCAAAGAATAGTATATCTGCCAAAGTTTTTGTAGGGTGTTTAATTGCATCTATGGTATCAAATGTAGGGAATGTGGAATGATGCATATCGGACAGACAGGAAATCGTATAAATTCACGGATCAACTTGCACAGAAGTTAAATCAAACGTTTTAATAGCTCTACTCATGAAAACAGCCTGGAAATCCTGCATTTTCAAGAACACATCTTTGGCAGCGTTATAGTTTCTATCATAGATATAGTCATAAAACTGAACGATCGGAAATGGTGGGAAAACCAACACATAGAACAATTTCAGACTTATTTTCCATGTGGTCTCAATACAATTAAATTTAATTGTCAATACAGCCTTGGTTATTATGTGAACGCTGGGATTAAATTTAGAGAAAAAAATTCGTTCGTTCGTTACTAATTCCCCCGTGGTGAAGGGGCACCACGTCCACAAGACCCCCCCCCCCCCTCAGGGTACCCCATGGCGAAAGGGAGTAGATTTGCAGCTTCACTTTTATAGAGGCTCCCGGAAGGGCGGAAGTCTGACTTGGCCTCTACATGACAACATCCATGCCCACTGGCGGAATTCGAACCCGCAACCCGGCAATCCAGCAATCAGACGGAAACGCATGCCCCTGAAGAGAAAAAAGTAAATGAGGAAAGCGAGGTAGAAGGGTAAAGAAATCTACATATACTACATATGAAAAATGTTTTATCGAATTTATAACGAATGTTTTGGGACAGCCTAGATATTGTGAAAAATTGATTGATTGATGCAAGATATGTTACATATCTCAGACACCAATTTGATGCGTTTGGACAAAATCCGCTCATAAATGTGTTTTCATACATTAATAAGCAACATTTTAGTGTATAAATGCAAAATATTCCTTATTAAAGATGGGTGATATGATACTTCTAATCACGTAAGTACAAGCGGTTTTATACATGGAGAGAAGTACGTACATCTCACAGTTTTCTTTTCTTCCATAGTATTAATTTTCTGACTAGAATGTGGGGAATTCCGATGCTGTGGCAACTTTAATAAGACTACATAATGCGAGATAGTGCAACCTGCTTTCGCATTCTAGCTATAAGACAATATTTAAATATTTCCATAAGCTCTGCATTCTATAGTGGCTATGTTTCATCTAAATAATTTTTATTAAAAATATATTGCTTTAGTCATCATATTCACAAACGGAGCTTCAATTTTACCAACAACTTTGGTTTGAGCACTTTTCAATACATCTTTAGAGCTTGATTCTACCTAGAATTGGAGATCACAGGACTTCACACACTTTATTAAACAGGTTTTATAATTATTAGCATACGTATGGAAAACATTTAAAAATTAATGAACCTTTTATATTTGTACATATTTTGTTCTATTTAACAATTTTTAGTAGAATTTTATATTTAATTCTGTGGATGACATATTTCTATGAACCTACAGGGACAACTTTTAGGGACAATCACAGTGTCAACTCTAAACCGTATTTCTTGTTTAAACTTTTTCGCAGGCTGTTTGAAACTATGTTAATAAGTAATTGATTGCAATTTTCTGCAAATGAGCGCAATATCTTGCTAATAAAATTGTGGTTCAACGACCCTTAAAGGTAGTAATGTAATCACAAAAATGTATTTGTGGGCAGCAAGTTTGACAGACTTCAATTATAAATCATATATGGTGCGGCAGCAAAGACATCTATCAAAGATGCCACACGAGCCATACCCGAATTATAAGAACAGAGGGGGAGCTAGCTTTTGCTCAGTGATTATAATGTCGGTCTACGATGCATCAGGTCCCTGGTTCGGGACCACGGCGACGTGTGCGGCAGCAAAGACATCTATCAAAGATGCCACACGAGCCATACCCGAATTATAAGAACAGAGGGGGAGCTAGCTTTTGCTCAGTGATTATAATGTCGGTCTATGAAGCATCAGGTCCCTGGTTCGGGACCACCGGCGACGCACAATCGCCACAATGGTGACCCGGACGTGATTTGAACACGCAACCTTCTGATCAGCGAGGGGAGTGTGCGGTAGCAAAGACATCTATCAAAAGATGCCACACCGCCAATACCCGAATTATAAGAACAGAGGAGGAGCTAGCTTTTGCTCAGTGATTATAATGTCGGTCTACGAAGCACCAGGTCCCTGGTTCGGGACCACGGCGACGCACAATCACCACAATGGCAAAAACATTTATAATTATATAAAATACGTTATTCTTATCTACCGTAAATAGTTAAAAAGCAGATAATATATAATTTATGATTTCTTCATTAGCTTTACTCGTCTAATTTGATACTGCTATCAAGTTAACTGCTCCAAATATAGATGCAGCAAATTGAAATATAAAACTCTAACGAGGATGGACTAATTGTATGTTCGTAGTCGTGGTCATCTCAAAAGACTTCGGACCGTTTCTAAAAGTCTGTTCTCGTTGGAGGTTTCGATGACGTTGTGTAAAATATGTATATTTCAAAATAAAAGAAGATTTACGAAACTTTGCCACGCCCACAATGGGTATAAAATAAGTGTCACTTCAGAGGATGTTCGTCCCGAGCATGACTGACTTAATTGTTTTTACCTTGCTCTGCGCATATGGTGTCATGGAAGAAGAAAACGCGCACATTTTCTTCTCAAGCTCTCAAGAGGGACCGAACTTGTCAACTGGGGCTGTCATCATCGACATCATTAAATCTCCTTTGATGTCACTGAATCCTGTGTGCTCAGCAGAATTCAAAATCTTTGTACGAGTTGTTTACGTCTGGATATTGCCACTTCAAAAGTAACAAACAATTTTTAACTGTAGTATTGGGGAAAACTTGATGTATTTTGTAATCTCGTCTCAGAGTGCTCTCTTTGACGTCACGAATGACGAATTCCAATCCCGTTTACTTCAAGATGTCAACATTTTGAAACGTTGCTGGACTAAAAATCCAAGCTTATTTTCAGAATGTGCTCTTCCTGAACATGACTAGCTTATTATTATTTTCTTTTCTTACCTGTCTCTGCGCATTGATGCCATGGACATAGCAAACGCGCGCATTTTGTTATCGGGTTTGTTATCGAGAGACTGAACTTGTTAACTGCAACTGTCATTCTATTCTCCCCCACTGACGTCACTAATTCTCTTTGGACGTAACTGGAAAAGGCGTGCACAGCACAATTTAAAATCTCAGCGCAAGGTGTTTACGTCTAGATATTGGCACTTCAAAATTAGCAAGCAACTTTTTTTAATTGTACGAGTAATAATGCGAAAACTTGCTGTGTCGTCATTAATGGCGAAATGCTATTCTTGTCGAGGTTGAGCTGACAACTTTTGGATTCTTTGCCGGGCTGGCTGCACAACCTTATATTAAAGAACTATAGTTTCCGTTGTAAAAATTGATTTTACTTGCCAAATTGTTACAAAGTACTGCAGGTATACAGCAGCGTTCGGGTTAAAGTTTATGCCTCGTAAAGTTTCAAATATACCAGCAACTCTTCCCGATTGGACTGAATTTTCATAAGACTGGTTATATTCACCGCCTGTTGGGATTTTTAAAGATCATATATACCCAGTGGTTTTTCTGATTTCGGTAAGTTTACATTTAAGTTTTACTTATCCCATTATTGTGTGCTGTACGTTTCTTTAATCACTGACAAACTACCAACTTCTACAAAATTCCTTTAAACTTTATTTTTTATTTTATATAACTTGCATTTAGATTTTTTTTAAATGATGAATTTGATCATATTTCTACAATGTGATGATTAGTCTAAATTAAAGATCCATAAACGTTTACTATCGGGAAAACTATGTTAAATCCTTTCAGAGAGCATAAGCTCGATGTCAAATTCTTCAGAGTATTAAAACAATATTAATTTCGTTCAGGATGTAAATAAAGCACTTTTAAGTGCAATACATATTTTTTCAACATTAATAACCAAATACTGTTTCTAAATTTATTTCTTGTTGCACGTAGTTTAAATCACAACTCTTTAAAAAGGATGAAATTGGTCACATTTTTATAAATATATCATGATGTTTGATCATTTGTATAAATCAGGTAATATTCATCCTAGAGGGTAACATTATCATGTCAAATTCTTCGAATGAGAGTCCTCCAGTTCTTTTGTAATCAGTGTCAAAATCTTACGATGAATATCAAAACAGTATTAATTTCGTTCATGTAAAGAAAAAACTTTTAAATGCAATACTTAACTTTTCTACATTAATGAACAAATACTGCTTCAAAAATAATTTCTTATTGGCATAGTTTAAATCATAACTCTTTAAAAGAGATGAAATTGATCACAAATTCTACAAATATGTCAGGATGTTTGATGATTGGTCTAAATCAGGAATCGGTTTAAATCAGGGGCCTTTTAGTGTTAGGGCGTAACATGTTACATTTTCCTAGTGTGATAATTCTTTCAGTTATCTGTGGTCGGTATGAAATTCTTACGATGAGTTAGTTATGAATTAATCAATGAATATATTTCATTATAGGTATCTCCATAACATTTAGGGCAAAATGCATATAAACAGGATAAAAAATACATAAATTAGAATGACGACTCAAAACAATAAAGCGATAATATAAGTTTAAGTAGCATAAACACAAATATATACTTATCAGGTGGTTTCGAAACTGGTTCGACCAGTACGTCTCAATAAATAAAACTGCTTATGAGAATATAATACTTACTTAAAGAATGCATACATGGGAAATTTAGGTGGTTAACCAAATTTTTCTATGCTAGCTTTCTTTAAAGTAATATTAAAAAGTTATATATTTGTGTTTACGCCGTATTTACGAAGTTCTTATATTATTGTGTCATTATTACAGCCGATTTTTGTGCTTATTTTGATTATTTCATTTGATGAAACAGGAAACAACAAAAATTATGCCTAGGAAACACACTTGGGGCTTAAAAACACCCCAAACAGTTTAATAGTGAATATCATAGAATCTTATTTAACGGAATGGCATACTCAATTGCATCAAACAAAATACTAACTGTGTTACAAAAAAGATTGGATAAGAAATAACATTTTGCTGCCCTGCTTAACAGGATATAATAAAAGATATAACAAAATCGTCAACACTCCACAGATCCGGTAGATATTTCTGACGAAATTTTTTCATATTTAGAGCAATTATCAAAAATATGTCTTATAAAGTTTCGTTTTCTCCTGAAGTAGGTAACTGGCATGGTTCCTTCATATTAATCTTATAAAAATTTTGCTGAAATAAATGCGTGAGATCAAAACGATGTTATATATTCAATAAGCAAAATACACTTTGTGCAAAGGATAAGAAAAATTTGAGCAATTTATATAAGCACAAATAAAGCAATAATGCAGCATCATTGTGCAGTACAGTAATTCCATGCATTATTGTGTTATTTGTGCTTATATAGGTTACTCAAGTTTTCCTGATGTTATAAATTAATACATTTAACATTCCAGATAAGGCAAGGGAGCAAAAAGTCCTCTGCAAAAGGGAAGGGTTTTAAACGAAAAACTATATTAATTTCGTTCCATGAAATTTGAGTAAAGAAACTTTCTGCAAAGTATATATAAAACTGTTATACGTTAATTAAAATTTATATGTGAACTTTAAATATTTATCGTTTAACACGAAACGCTTAATTAGATTTAATAAATATTAATCAACGAAGGTAAACTTATTTCAATTTCACATTCAAATGTATGGATACCATGCACGAGCAAACGATTTTATCAAGATTATACTTTAAAGATATGAATTAGCTAAAATTTTGTGAATTTATAAAGCTTATTGTGCATGATTTAAAATAAATTGGAATGGTTTACAAGAAAAGAATTCAGTTGTTGATAATTATTACAATCTTTTTATTTAATCTGGCGCTTGTTTGGCAGTGTGAGATCTTTGAGATTCTGACGAATCAAGTTCCATTAACCATAGTAACATGAAATTTGGTATGGCTTTGTTTTTGTGGTACATTTAAGTTCCTTGGATTTAGAAACTCGTCGAGCTAGCTCGTCCTGGATCCAGCCATGGGTGCCCATAGAAGTTCTCCCTGAAGGGGGCAAACCTCTTACATCAGGAGGACAAACTTAAAAATAAGATATACAAAGTTGAATAGCTTAATGCCCATCTTTGGGACCTTGAACATCCAGGGGAAGGCAAGTGATAATCAACTATGGGCACCTATGGACCCAGCATAGGAAGACGCTCGTTTTGGGGGAATAACTCGAGAACTGGAGTGGATAGTAAGTCCAAATTTAGTACATAGTTGTTTTAATGCATTTAAGTTGCACACATTTTAACGCCTACATTTTTCATACATTTAAGTTACATAATAAAAGAGGAATAATGGAGATTATTGGGGAGTGTTTAAGAGCCTTTGTAGGAGCCTAGTATACATATACACATGAGCGTCCATAGAACGTCTTCCAAGAGGGGGCAAACTCAAGGATAAGTCGTACAACATCGGCTAGCCTGATATCCACCTTCCTGAACTTCAAAATCCAGGGGAAGGCAAATGCTCCCCCATTGTCCTCCTTAGGCGCCCTTGCATACTCATAAATATAATCAGATATCATTATTCTAAATGTGTTCGAAATGGATTCAGAATGTCTTGAAACGCGTTTATCTTTCGAAAGCTCGTGTTCGATAGTGTTGGCAATTCGAAAATCCTCTGACGTCATCTCTGTATTTAAAGCTCCAAGCCTTAAATATCCCAATATTTACTTTCACTTACGTAGTATTGAGAAAATATTTTTCCCCCGAAAATTTTCGATTTCGAGATTTTGATGCCAATATATATTTTAAGACCTTCTGAACATATTTTGACTATTTTTGGAACGATGTCTGATGTCTGTCGTCGATTTCTTGTGTACACGCAATAACAGCCACAAATATTAATGGATTCTCACGAAGCTTTATATCCGGCTTCGTTATCAAAAGATATAGAATTTGATAGAATTTTTTTTTTTAATGTGAGTGAAAAAATTTCGAAATTTATTCGAAATTTTATATTTTTTTTAATTTAGCAGCATAGGACAAAATTTGACATAATCATACATGAAAGGTTTTATTTGTATCTCAGTGATCGAGAGACTTAATAGTTTCAATCATTGTTGTGAAAAAATAGGCGCGATACAGTTTTTTTTTGTTCGTGAATTCTGTCCTCTTGGGGGGCAGCTTATTACCCCGGAGGTGTGGGGGGTACATTACCAAGTATGGCATCAATCGAGAGAGTTCTTCAAAGAGTGAATGGTAACATGCCTAGTTGTATTCATTTAGACCCACGATAACCGATTTTTTAAATTTTTTCTTGTAAATTTTGAAAAAAAAATTAATTCTGGCATGAGAAAATCGAGTTGAGCCAATCTCCAGTTAATTTTGTAAGGAATGGTCCATGAACGTAACGCTACGTCCATCTATTGTAGAGTGACCGCATCCAATCGAAATAAAGTGATTGCATCACGCCTAGTTAACAATTCGATAACAATGAAAACAATACATTTTTTATGCAAATAGTACGGGAAAGTAAAAATTTATTCTTTCCGGTAAATATCAATAAAGGGATTCTACGATTTCATCCAGTACCTAAGAACCCAATTAAACCCGATTCGCATTATTTGATAAATAATTATAATACCACTTTATTATCGCCAAGTTCTTCAAACAAGAGAGAGAGCCTTATTTAAATTACAAATGAACACAGATCAGCCGCCCGCTTTGTGTATTTGTCCTGAAGCTAAAGCAGCGCGATCAATCAAATCGGGAGATAACTTTGGCGTTATCACAGAGAGCCGAATATGCGAAGAAAAAAAAAGACATTGGCTTAGTTGGCGCGATTTCTTATCAACCGGCAGAGTAAAATTGATTTCGCTTGTATTCCATCGGATAACAGTAAGTTGAAAATTAAGTGAAGTTGCAACCCAAAATCCTCAAAAATATCGATTTTGATGGATTTAAATAGTCTCCGTTTTATATTCTTTCTAATGATGCCACATTTTTGTTTTGACTGCTATTAGAAGTTTAAACTAACGGGAGTGTTGACATCCCAAACCATGTTGTTGTTGTTGAGACCCAGACCATCCGACCTACCAGGAAGGTGTAAGGTAACCTTTTGGACGGCCTGGAAGTGCCACCCAATTTAGACCGGAACCCAGTGTGGGAGGCATCCACAGGGACCGTACCCTCCTTCCCCTACCACTAACCTCTCGGAAGGACTTACGGACCTACATGTTTAACGTGATCGTACTCCGCATGAACACGACGGCAGTTGTGGCAGCGTGCAAATCCAGCGTGCAAACCACCGGGCTACCGCGCCCAAAATGTGCCAACAGCACGAAGTGTTCCCAGGTGGTCACCCACCCAAGAACTCGACTTTCTGATACCAAAATCAATTTTTACCAGCTTTATTAATTCCACCAAATTTTGCAAGAAAAATTTTGAAAAATCGTTATCATGGATTTAAATGGTTAAAATTATAGCGTGTTATCCTTCAATTTAAAAGACTTGAAATTGACAGCATAGTTGCCAATGTACCCCCAGGGGATAACTTGCCCCCTTCAAGGAGGTCTAATGATGTCACGAAAAGAAGTTATATTGCGGCTATCTTTTACAATAATGATTGAAACTATTAAATCTCGCGATCATTAAGCGTTAAATGAATCTTTTTTATGCATGATTATATCAAATTCTGTCCTATGTTACCGTGCTAAAAAAATATAAAATTTTGAACACATTTCAAAGCTTTCACTGGAATTTAAAATTTTTTTTATCTAGTTCTAGATTCTTTGATAACAAAGCAGGATATAAAGTTTCCTGAAAATCCATTAATATTTGTGACTACTATGGTGTACACAAGAAATCGACCACAGACATAGAGACGGACATCACTCTGAAAAATAGTCGAAACGTGTTCAGGCGGTCTTAAAAGATATATTAGCATCAAAATCTCGAATTCGAAAATTTTCGTAAAAGCAGTACTTTCTCTATGTTATATTGCACTAGCAGCGATTACCCAGCGTTGCTCGGGATTTACAATGCAAAACTCTGATAAAAAATTACACCGAAACATATAGGGCCGTGAATCTTAAACATTGTTTTTTCCCTGTGAAAGAAGTAAATTCATTGCATTATGTAATAAAAAAAAATCATTGCATCCGGCTCTCCAGACAGCGTCTCGGAATGCGATTATTAGGTGTCCACCATTGATGTATAGTCAATATGTACAGTTTGAAATATGTACAGTTTGAAAGGAAAACTAAATTGACTCTTAAACGCTAGGCAACAATGCAAATGTTAACAAATTAAATGACATTATTCTAATTTGTTAGGTTTTACAGCAATGCTTGCTTGTAAACTACATTTTTTGATTTTCCCCCCAGAGCTAAAACATACAAATTTTATGAAGTTCCTACGCTTGAGCATACCATATACAATTGGCCGAGAAAAGTAAGAACTTTCTAAATTCACTCCTGCAAACTTAAGGGTTTGGCTAGAAAAAAGTTTGGTTTTCCATTCATATCTCGCCAACCTCTGGTTTTAGAAATTCGAAACTTGCGACTGAATTTATGGAGAGATATTTCAAAGCTACCTACAAAATTTCATTAAATTCGGTGCAGCTGTTCGTACCTGATGATGAGACAAACTAAAGTTTCGTTTTTCACTAATATCTCGAATACGCCTGGATGTAGAAACTCGAAACATAGATTAAATTTTAAGTGAAGCTATTTCAAGTCTTCCCACCAAATTTCATCCAATTCGGTCCAGCCGTTCTCCCGTGATGTTGAATCATACATATATACATATAAACTACTCTAACCTGGTAAGTAAAGTTTTTAGTAAATGTTCTACAAGCATCATAGATTATACTAAAGTGGCCATTTTGTATATATATGCACAAAATGTGATGTTAGCAGCACATGACTTTCCTTACAGACTCAAATTAATTTTCTTTTTCTTTCTTTCATAATTCATTAATTTGAGTTTAATTACCTAAAGTAACACAGATAATGATTTGAAATTACATTGAATTTGCATTTCCAATTCTATTTTCGTTTTCATTTGGCGATTCTATGTATTTCTGGTGACGTGGTAAGAATGCGAAAAAACTAAAATATCTCGAGAACGGTTAATCCTAGAGTTATGGCTCTGATCATTCTCTTTGTCGTTGACTATTACATGTAAAACTATCATTAAATTGATACTTTTGAGCATATGCAGCTTTGATGTTGCAATTTCTGAAGCGATTCCAATAGAGCTCTTCAGTTTCGGCGAATCTATTAACGGTTATATTTTTACTTTCCTTATATACGATAATGTATAAGGGAAGTATTGTGACGGGATCGAAAATTCGAATTCGAGTTTTCGACGGGAGAGCACGTTTCAAGCATCCCTGATCACGAATCGAACATATTTTAGGTGATGTGGGTGTGGAGACGATAACTGACGAACGAATAGACCGATTCGAACGAAATTTGGTACAAAAATTAGAATTCGTAAACACTGGAAGCCTATTGTTTTTATACGCAACCGAATGTTCAGAACCCTCCTAAATTTTCGAGTGAAATATTGAAAAAATCATCAAAAAATCAAAACCTCTAATAAAGTTACGCAAATAGACATTTCTTATGTAATTTTTCATTAGAAAACGATTGACATAAATTTTAGAACGCTAACATAAACCGTTCTCGATATATTGCATATTTTTCAAAAAAATTATCAAAAAGTCATATAAATAAAAAAAAATATTTCCTATTGAGAAACATGTTCACTTTTCTTATGTAATACCATGCGATAAATTTTGTGACATCATTCTCGTGGATCTAGATCATTCCATTCATCAAAAAAGATACTTTGAGTAATACTTATATATTTGAACGCCAATAGTCATTTATCTGCTGTAAGAATAACTTACTTCTTCGTCCATAACGCTTGGCGAGATTTTGGCGATGAATTTGATGGAATGTGCCAACTTCGCGACTTTTTTTTATTGTTGCTAAATTAACGATAAACTCGCCAAATGGATAAAAATGACGCAAAATGAATGAAAGTGACGACTCATTGACGAAAATTCAATATCTTGGAAAGAATATAAATATCTACTATAAAAATAATCTATTTTTTCTACTGTAAAAATAGTAAATTCATTGCATTATATAAGGAAAGTCATGTGCTGCCCACATCAGATTTTTTAATTAATTACATCCAAAAATTGACGAGTTTTGTAACAGAATTATATTTCACACCCGCATCACCGCCTATTTTCGCTCTAAGTTTGAAATTGAGTACTAAAAATGTAAAACCATATCTCACAGCAGACAGCCTCATGCATAATTTATGCCTATCGGGCGTCTACTAAATGTCTACGTTTAACTATTTACAAACTGTTCCCGAAACTTTGAGAAAAGTTCTGACGTGTTCGAAATAATTCCCTTTAGAGATTGCAATTCTTCAATTTGTCATGTTATCCTGAAGGGACAACAACAACAATAAAAAAACTCAACACTTCATATAACAAATCCGCCCACGATTAGTTAAGTCAGTGTCAGTCTAGCCATCCATCAAACGCAAAGCAGGAAAATTTTGACAAATCCGCTCCCTATCCGCGAAATAGAAATAATTTAAGAACTTCTCTACACGTGGCTTCCTTAACCTTTTCGCGACGGCGGAACTAGCCATCAGTACGCCACCAATGGTCGTCGTGCCATTAGTGCACACCGTATACGTTAATTACTTTACTCTTAACTATGATATTCCACAAAAATGTAGAAAACAAATACACTTTACTCGTGTCAAGAAATCGTGTCAACTAGTTAAATGCGTGGTGTCAAATTCGCGTATCTTTACTGCAAATGTCGCTATCCAATGCCACGCAATTAATAGATACCGGATATAGCCGACGCTAACCAGGGTGAAGCATTTAGTGGATGCCGGATATAGCCGGCGCAATTCAGGGTGAAACCTTTAGTTGATACTGGATATAGCCGGCGCTAGTCGAGTTGAAGCATTTAGTGAATACCGGATATAGCCGACGCTAGCCAGGATAAAGCATTTAGTAAATACCGGATATAGCCAACGCTAGCCAGGGTGAAGCGTTTAGGGGAAGCCGGATATAATCGACAGAAGCCAGGGTGAAGACTTTAGTGGATATCGGATATAGCCGGCGCTAGTTAGGGTTGTTGTTGAGACCCAGACCGTCTGATCTACCAGAAAGGTGTAAGGTAACTGTTTGAACGGCCGGGAAGTGCCACCCAATTTAGACCGGAACCCAGTGGGGGAGGCATCCACAGGGACCGTACCCTCCTTCCCCTACCACCAACCTCTCGGAAGGACTTACGGACCCACATGTTTAACGTGATCGTACTCCGCGTGAACACGGCGGCAGTTTTGGCAGTGGCTGGAATCGAACCCGGGCCAACCGAGTGCAACTCCAGCGCGCTAACCCAGTGGGCTACCGCGCCCTAAGGCGCTAGTTAGGGTGAAGCATTTAATGAATACCGGATAAAGTCGGCGCTAGCCAGGGTGAAGTATTTAGTGGATGTTGGATATAGCAGGCACTAACCAGGGTGAAGCATTTAGTGGATACCGAATATAGCCGGCGCTAGCCAGGGTGAATCATTTAATGATTACCGGATAAAGCCGGCGTTCGTCAGGGTGAAGCATTTAGAGGATACCGGATATAGTCGGCGCTAGCCAGAGTGAAGCATTTAGTGGTAACCGAATATAGCCGGCACAATCCAGTGTGAAGTATTTAGTGGATGCCGAATATAGCTGACGCTAGCTGGGGGAAGCATTTAGTGGATACCGGATGTAGTCGGCGCTAGCCAGAGGGAAGCATTTACTGGATACCGGATATAGCCGGCACAATCCAGGGTGAAGCCTTTAGTGGATACCAGATATAGCCCGCACTAGCCTGGGTAAAGTATTTAGTAGATGACGAATATAACCGGCTCTAGCCAATGCGACACATTTAGTTGATGCTGGTTACAACAGGCGTTAGTCGTGAAAGGGTTGAACAACACCATCTATATAATAAGTGTCTGATACATCTGTGTCTTTCTAGACCCAGATACCATATCACTGTGACCTTGAAACCTAAATATTCAGACATTTAGAGTATTGATCATGGACACAGAATCTTATGAAATAATATTTGATTTCCCTTGAGCAGCGGATCTTATTCCTGACTTTTCAGAAACTCCTCAAGGAACTAGTATCGAATCTACTAGAGCCGGATTTTTTAACTCGGAGGAGGAGGTTAATTTGTGCATATTATTATATATTTTTGTTAATTTATGTAATTTTAAGAGGAACATTATTGATATCTAATAACCTAAACGTTGTTCTAATGGTAATTTAACCAAATGTTCAACTAACGAATATTATATATTCATATTCTATAATTCTAACGAATATAAGAAATATGAATATGTATATTACATAATATTTCTGAAGTGGGGCGTCTTGAATAATAAAAGAATTGTATTTGTACGTTAACGGAATTTTAGGAAACAATACCAGTGATAACACAGAGATGACATATACGAGTATAAGAATAATTACATTCAATTCATATAAATTACTTTGACAATTTTGATTCAGCAATACGTCATTTCTGTATATGTTATCAATTCTATTGTTCCTAAAAATTATATTTACGTGCAAATACAATTATTTTATGGGCGACCCACGGTTTTATGTTTAGTCGATATGACCAAGAATGTTCTGATAGCTAAAGATTATTTTTTAGTTTCTTGTGCATTTTACTAAAACCGTGTAACCTAAAAAGATTTTTTATAATATTTTATTTTATACTTTCTAGTCTTTCATGATTATGTAATAAATTATTCATCAAATATCCAATTAAACCCTTTTGAGATATTTTATTGAATTTGTCAAGACCGATGGTTGTCTCTCTTAATGTTTGTTTCAACTTCTTTGATAGCAGTTTTAACATACTTTCCTGCATCCTAAAGGTCTAAAATTTGGTACACAGCTTAGTCCAGTATAACATTTTATTCTATTAAAACTTGTCGGATCCTCGAAAAATGAAACCGGAAATGGTCCTGCGAAAACTCTCCTTCATTTTACATAATATCATTATTGTAAGATAGTTAAACGGTTCAATATACGGCACCACACATATGTACAGGCTGATTCAAAAAAGATGGGACACACTTTACGAGGTGGTAGTACACACCAAACCAAGCCCCCCACTGGGTTCCGGTCTAAATTGGGTGGCACTTCCCGACCGTCCAAACAGTTACCTTACACCTTTCTGGTAGGTCCGACGGTCTGGTTTTCAACAACAACAACACCAAACCAAGCATTTTTCGTCGTAGTTTACCGGGTCGGAAATGAAAATGTGAAGGCGCCTGTGGGCACTTAATGGAAAAACCGTCGAGTTGAGGCGAACATACAAAAATGGCTTAGAAGTTATAAAATGGTATTTAATAAACAATAATTACAATAATGGCTGTAAACAGAGACCGCTAACTGAATGAACGTCTCACAGCGGCGATGGAAGAATTGGCGATCTCTCTTGAGCGGACCAGGCATGTCGCTCACTTCAGCAGTAGCGGCCTAAATTCTGGCGACGAATTCCTCTTCAGATTCAAGGCAAGTGTCAAAGACGAGACTCTTGAGATATCCCCACAAAAAGAAGTCAAGACACGATAGATCAGGCAATCATGGGTGCCAAACTATGGTACCACCTCGCCCAATCCATCGCCCTGTAGCGCCTTAACGTTTCATTTCCTACCGGGTAAACTATGACAAAAAATGCTTGGTTTAATGTGTACTATCACCTCGTAAAGTTTGACCCATCTTTGTTAATCACCCTGTATATATATATAAGGAATAAATATTAGAACTATCTTGCAACGATGGGGGTTTTACGGGTCATTTTAAGTCTGATTGGGGGGGGGGGGTCAGTATCCGGGGAAGGGATCAACTCAAATATGATAAAATATTGTATTGGCATCGCAAATACGTATGTGTGTGAAATTTCACGAAAATCGGCCCCTTTAGCAGTTGGTCAAAAATTGATTTCAAGATTTGACAACCAAACAAAGGAACAAACCTAAAAAATCTGATATGGGCAGCACATGACTTTCCCTGCAGACTTATATACACGTTCTCTTTATTTTAATTGAATTTAATTCACTTTTAATTCAATGTTCGTTCTCATTTGGTAACTGGACTCATTTTCAAAGGTGGCGTAGAGAAAAAACGAAAAAACTAAAATATCTCTAGAATGGCTAATCCTAATGTAATGGGGTTGGTCTTATTCTTTTCTTCGTTAAAAATTACGTATAAAACAAGCATTTAATGGATATATTTGAGCATACGTAGTTTTTCAAGTTAGATTTTGACGATTTTTTTTTGCGGGCCATTTTGGAAAAAAGACAGGTTATTCTTTTCTGAATCATACCAAAATCTAATCAGCACCAAAATATCCTACAAGTAACTTATCTACCAAATTTTGTGAAATTTGGTCAATTAGTATTTTAGCTAGAGTGGATACAAGAAATTTTTACTGACCTTTCCGTAAAAAAAGGCGGGTTCTGTTTTACGAATCTTACCAAAAACTAATCAGCACCAGGGTCTTACCCAAGTGACTTACCAAATTTTATGAAATTCGGTCCATTAGATTTTGAGTTAGAGTGGATACATACATTGCACAGACACACACATAGACGTCATATTAAAAGTAGTTTTTTCGTATTCTAGACGTCTCAAAACGTGTAGATCCGTCAAAAACTCGAGGTGCGATTTTCGGCATGATTCCTATACTTTCCCCTTACATTATCATGTATTGCAGGGAAAGTAAAAACGTCCAAAAATAAAGAAAAGAGGCCAGAAACATCGGTATTGTAAGAGAAATTCAGTACAAAATGCTTATTTCGGAACGCGTTAATACAAAATCGCAATCCATTTCTCATAGTAAAATAATACCATGCGTAATCAATTACTCCTCTTTGTCAACTCGATGGTTTACTATTAACTCAACCATTTATATGACGTTTCCGGAAATTAAATAAAGCTCTTAAAATGCTTGAAAAAGGTTCCATTATACAGATTGCCATTTGTCAATTTGTGATGCCATCCTGAAGAGACAATATAAAATTCAATACTTGCATAAAATAACTCCGCCTGAGATTTATTCAGTTGGAGTCAGTTTAATCATCCATCACACGTAAACAGAAAAGTTTTGTCAAAACTAAGAATATAAGTATATATATGAATTGATTCAACAAGTATTTATCAATCAATCTGTGTGGACGGTATATGGTTTCTCCTGCATATACTACAATAAATATATGGATGCATTCGAGCTTGTTTATAACGTTCCTTGTTTATATGTTTTCCAGTTTAAAACACTTTTACGACCCTTAGCATTGTATCGCAGTTGGAAAAACCGGTATTTGTACCCGTAACCATCGTCTGATAAGCGAGCATTATAGTAATGATATAAAGATTCATCCTGCTTAAAGCAGTTAACACTTCCTTGCATGTGATATTATCAAAATATAAACGCATAATACTTTTCATAATCTTTATTAATGTATTCCCTTTCTAGAAGTTTACATTTAAACTATTTTAATTTCTTAAGTCGTTTCTGTTAAACTGTTTCTTCAATCAACATTTCCGTGTACAGCGGTTCACTACTTTGTTATCAACTTATGAGCAAATATCTTCGACAAATTTATAATGTACTAAAAGGTATCTTATCTACCTATGCAAGTGGACAAAGTCACTATAGCAATAGCAAGGTTGGGCATATCCAGGGCAAAAGATCATCATGGCGTCTAGAGGTTTTGTGATTGCACCTAGCTTTTGTGACTAGATCATAACCATTTCCAAAAAAGTTATGGTTGCTAAAAATTTCCCATTTACAGAGCCATTGGATCAAACGTTCTCATGTGGTCAATTATTCCTCTTCAAGTCATGAACAGAATAATAATTGCACAGTGAAACAGCAGAGACGTTTGACTTTAAGCTGTAAAAGAAATTTTAAGCTTTGACCAAAGCAGCGAAGCGTGTATATTATAGCAAGACACTAGACAAAATAAAACTCCTTATGTTAATTTGCGTTTGTATTACTTATTACTTTCCCTACATACATGGTACAATGTATATGGAAAGTATTGTGGCGGGATCGAAAATTCTAAGGAGTTCCTAGGAAAGTTCTTTAGCATCCCCAAAACATCAGAATAAAAGGTCCCTAACCTTACATGTTGGATCTATTTATAGCAAAATGCCCACATCCGATCGAATAAAAACTCAAACAAGATGTTTCAATTTGTACTCAAACAATATGTTTCAATCTATACTCAAACAAGATGTTTCAATCTGTACTCAGACAAGATGTTTCAATCTGTAGTCAAATAAGATGTTGCTGTGAGAAGTCGATATTGAGTCTTAAACATCTTGTGTCTTACCAAACCCTGTCACCGAAGAAGGTTGCAGTTTGAACACCTGGCGGACTTTGGGAAAAGAGGAACTATTGGGATAAGATTTTCTTACCACGAATTTTCCACTCGTACCTTACAAAACCCGGTTATTATGCTTCATAAACATGGACTTTCATAGAACATGATGAAAAAGATCTTTGTATCGGAAATTTTTGCTCAGTAATTTTGATAGAATTCGGGAAAATAAAGTTTGGTGGAGAAAATACAATTTAAACGATTCAAATTATGCAAAGATTCCTACATAATTCAATACATTAAAATTGACAGAATGCAATCGGCAGGACAGTTGCTAAGAATGGTCAACAACAGAATCACGAAGAACATATTTATGTCCACGCCGATCGGGATAAGATTTAGAGGACGACCGAAGTTGAGATTTACCGATTGAATGGACAAGGACATTGAGTTGTTAAATATTATAAATTGGGGAAATATTGCTCCAGCTTGACAGTTTGGAGGAATCTTCGGAGAAGACAAAGGTCCACAGCGGGGTATCGAACCCTTGTTGATGATGATTATGACTGGACGAAACGATAGTACAGTGATACGAAAGTATCATTAATGAATACATGAGAGTATAAAA
Source organism: Amaurobius ferox (assembly GCA_951213105.1). Lineage (NCBI taxonomy): Eukaryota > Metazoa > Arthropoda > Arachnida > Araneae > Amaurobiidae > Amaurobius > Amaurobius ferox. Next base: position 77,497,222 of record OX578155.1, on the reverse strand, counting down.
AGTATGTTAGCACAGCAATTAAGCATTGCCACAAGCCAAGGTTTGTCTTCCAGCCCAGTTCGATGTTACCTACTGGAAGACTGGTCGCTTGAAACCCCATTGGTGCGAGTTCTTTTGACCCTCAACCACAGACGTCTGAGACTGCAACGAGGTCTGGACCATAAACATTGGCGTACTAATTGAGAATAAGTCATGGTTTCTGGAGAGTCTCGATTCAGGATGCTGCACAATGATGATGACATGTGTTTGAAGACATTATGGAGAACGTCAACCTTCAGCATGCAATTTGCGGCGTCATATCGACCAAAAGCCAATAGTCATGTTTTGAGAAGCATTGCGTTCCTATCAAAATCACGAATAATACGAATTCAAAGAACCCCAACAGTCAGCGATAGATGAGGAATATATTAAACGCTAAGGTGATACCCTTAATTCTGTACTATCTTAGTACGATATTCAGGTAAAACAATACACACATGGTCTGAAATGTCCAAAATCTCTTCCATGCACAACAAATCAATCTTCAGTCTTCCAAGGCTTGCCCATTCGCTAAGCATGTCTCTAATCGAGCATGTCTGAGATATGGAAGCTGAATTACTCTAAGCAACTTTCCCTTGAAGCGATTCGCCACAAATGAAGTGAGAAGCATTTGGAATAAAAGCAGCCCGGAAGGCTGTTCTCCGTAAGATATTAAAAACTTCTTCCATTCAATGTCATGTCGTATAAAAACTGTCATTGCTGCTGATGGTGGCTTTATACGATATTGAATTATGAAGCGAAAAAATGGTGCATAGCTATGCCAATGTAATCTGCTATGTACTGCAACATGAGTCATTTATATAAATAAAATTGAAGTTCTTTCTGTGGTTATGGGTGTTTGTCACATCACCACGGGAGAACTACTACACAGAATTTCGTTAAATTTTGTGACAGCTTTTGGAATAGCCACATTTAAAATGTATTCTGTACTTCGAGTTTCCATGACCAGGGATGTCGAGAAATTAATTAAAACGATGTTGCCATATATTGATCCAATTTCATATTTTTCGTAAATTTATTTACAAACGAAACTAAGACGTTTTATTCTTCAGATCTGTCTGTGAAGATAATGTTGTAGCAATACAGATAGATAATTGCAAGAACAGAGATTTTTAAACTTCTTTTTAGGAGAATTAAATTATATATTTTAGTAGAATGTTTTGAGTAACAATGTCATTTATAATATAGGAGTTTGCACATAATTGTAATTTTTGAGTTTCTATATATTATATATTCCGTAAGAACAGAGATTTTTAAACTTCTTTTTAGGAGAATTAACTTATATATTTTAGTAGAATGTTTTGAGTAACAATATCATTTATAATATAGGAGTTTGCACATAAATGTAATTTTTGAGTTTCTGTACATTATATATTCCGTACGAAAATCGGACAAACTGCTAGTCTGTGACATAAATTTCATTTAACACCAAACGTACCGACACTCAATATATACCTATTAGTACTGTAACCGGTCAAATGACAGGTTTTCAGATAAAAACTTTATTTTTTCTGAATAAATGCAGGTAATATTGATTTTAATAAGGAAATATTAAACAAAGTAACTTTAAGAAAATAGACTCCATTCGTTTCCAAAAACTCGATTTGCTTCTTTTGTTGTGCATGTTCTTATATGTTTCATAATACGGTGGTCAATTATCAACGAAAATGTAGTCTTCACTTTACCCTTTATAATATGCATTATATTTTGCATATCCTGTTGGACCTGGTTATTCCCTGAAAGTGTTATGAAGTGGGGCTCTCCCAGATGTAGCACCTATTTGCATTTCTTCCCAAACAGTGCCATCAATCGATGGTCATTATTTCAGTCTCATCTTCAGAACTTGAAAGCAATCTCATTCTTTTTCGTCCTCTACGTATAATATTCACAATATTCTCCTCTTCATCGTCGGTATCTGTAGGCTCACCGCCATTGTCTGATAGATCATTATAATTTTTAAATAATATATCTTCACTTTCAGAAAGTTCACCTTCATCCATTTCCGAAAACTCTTCTCCTATGTTATTTATTTCTTCTAAGAACATGGTGTGTCTTGAATGTTTCGACATTTTTTTAGGGTGAAGATTAGAAATGGAGAAACGCTGTAAAAACAAAATATAAACTAACTAGTAATCCTTTTTAGTTTTTATCACCTTTTCTTGAATTTTAATTTAAGATTCATTAAAAATTTCATTGAAATTTTAATACACAATTATTTTAAATTGAACTTACTACGCAACAGTCGTTTCAGAAATGTGCAGGAAACTGATGAAAATATGTGGAATGTGCATGTACATCACATTTTCTGACCTGATAACCTCATAAATCAATAAATTTGTCTCCCGGTGAAATGACCGGTCGTGGTAGATAACGGTAGACTATATAGACTATGTATCTTTATCATATAAGCACACGAAGAAAAAAAAAAAATAATGAAAAATTGAATGTATACATTTAATAGAAAAGTCATGAAGTCCAGTGAGAAAAAACGATAACATTATATAAGAATTTTCTAATCAAAAGTTTACAACCGGTCACCTGACCAGTCATGGTACGTTTAGTGTTAATAATGTCACATGATTCTTTCTCGATGATGGCATTTTCGCAAACAGTAGCGAACATTAGTACAAGTCAGTGAAATTAACTTGAGTTAATTTAAGGATTTTGCTTTCAATTATTTCTCAAATTAATTATAAATTTTTAAAGAATTTTTCTCTCTTAATTAATTGGTGACTAATTTCATTTGTCATTTATTTTATTTTTCTTCCATACAATGCCTCTATCAAATAACCTCTCAAAACCTGCTGCAACAATAACAGTACAAATTATAACTTCGTAAAATACAGCAGACAGGGGCGCCCATAAGGGACGGACACCACTCAAGTGGAAGGTTCCAAAGATCGCCCGGATCACCTATATATTTTGAGACTGACTTCCCAAAGAAAGGGGGAAATCAAATATGGAGAAGGGCCCATGATAAATGTTTGTAGGGGCCAACAATTTCTACGGGCGACCCTGTAGCATATTGCTGCCAATGCGCAATCTTCCGTTTTGTGCCTCCTCTTTCGTCTGCATCGAAGGTCAGGCGAAGAAAATACAATGCATGACGTCAGCGTCACGTGAGGATTCCATGAGCCCAGGGTTGCTGGGATTTCTCAGTTGCAAGAGTTGCGAGATTTGGCGATTTATCGCCTATTTGGCGAAAGTTGGCGACTTCCGGAATGTTCCAGGAGCTTCTTGATGGGGCGATTGTTCTTTGAGAAATAGAAATTTTAAGAAGTTCCTGTAAAGAGACTCATAATAATATATACAAAAATAAACTAGTCAACCGATTTCGAAGGCACCCACTAGAAGCGTAACTTGACTTTCTCAAGTCATTTTCTAGCCTGACCTGAATAAATCAGGTTGCACTTCTTGTCGGCTTTGAAGAAAAAGACTGTTTCTTGCCTTCCAAAACAGTTGAATAGGTTATTTTTCCTTTCTCATACGTAGTCTTGAAAAAGTATTGTTTTCACGAAAAATTTCGTTTTCGAGATTTTGATGCCAATATATGCTTTAAGACCTACTGAACACGTTTTGACTCTTTTTTGAGGTAATGTCTGTCTGCCTGTGGTCGATTACTTGTATACACAATAACGGCCACAAATATTAATTAATGGATTTTCACGAAACTTTATATCGGATTTGCTATCAAAAAATCCAGAAATGGATATATTTTTTATTTTCTTTTTAAATTCGAGCAAAAACTTCGAAATTTATTCAAAATTTTTTGTATTTTTAGCATGATAGTATAGGACAAAATTTGATATAATCATGAATAAAAGGGATTATTTCTGTCTCAGTTATCAGAGACTTTAGTTTCAGTTATTGTTGTGGAAAATAGCCGCGATACAATTTTTTCGTTCGTGACGTCATTAGTCCCCCCCCCCCCCTCGAGGGAGGGAGTTTTCCGCACCCGGGAGGTATACTGTCAGGTATGGTATCAATCTAAAGACTTTATCAAGCTTTTTAAAGTGAAGGATAACACGCTATAATTGTAACCATTTGGACTCGTAATACCGATTTTTCAAAAAATTTCTTGTAACATTTGAAAAAAAAAAGCTGATAAAAATGGATTCTGATATGAGAAAGTCGAATTGAAACGTGTTCCAGTTAATTATATATATGCTGCATGATACAAAATGTTTATGTATAACAACCTCTCTTATTATATTTAAAGATTTTCTCGTTTAATAAGTTTCTAAAGAATTTTTAAACAAGTTTCCAAATCCTTCAAACGCATTCCTTTTATAAAGATTATCCTTCACCATGTTATGTTTCGAAGAGGGACTATAAACTCCCGCGCTTTCATAAAAGAACTCCGCCTACGAGTTGTTTATTCGGTGTTCCATTAACGATCCATCAAATCCGAAGAAGGATCTTGACAAAACGTGGAATAATGGGCGGAGACAATAGGACAGAATAACTATATTCCAGATTCTTTGAAAGCTATGACAGATAGAAGCTCCTTAAATATAAAGAAGAAGATGTTATAATTTTTTAAGTGGTAGTTATTCTTAAATGTGTATATATTTATTCTTAGATATATATTTAATTCTAATCATTTCTTTCCCGTTTTGTGTAGGCGAATTATATACTGGTCACTAAATGTGATAATTTACACACTTTATATAAATTCTGAATAGCAGATGTCGTTTTAAATTTAATCATAAACATCTGATATGAGCAACACATGACTTTTTTAAAGATTATCTTTGTTCCCTACACACTCAAATTCATTTTCTCCCTGTTTCTTTAATAATTCAAGTTCAATTGCACAAAGTAACACTGAATTTGTACTTTTAATTTAATTTTTTTTCTCATTTGGTAACTGGACATATTTTCAAAGGTGGCGTAGAAAAATTACGAAAAAACTAAATTATCTCGAGAACGGCTAGTCCAAGTGTAATGGGGTTGATCTTATTTTTTTCTTCGTTAAAAATTACGTATAAAACAAACATTTAATGGACATATTTGAGCGTACGTAGTTTTTTATTTTAGATTTTGACGATTGTTACGGGCCATTTCGGAAAAAAAGGCAGGTTATTTTTTTCTGAATTGTTCCAAAATCTAATCAGCACCAGCGTAACCCACAAACGACTTATCTACCGAATTTTGTGAAATTCGGTCCAATAGTTTTTCAACTAAAGTGGATACAAGCAATTTTTGCGGGCCATTTCGCAAACAATGGCGTGTTCTTTTATCCCGAATCGTTCTAAAAACTAATCAGCACCAGGGTTACACCCAAGTGACTTACCAAATTTTATGAAATTCGGTCCATTAGTTTTTTAGTTAGAGTGGATACATACATTGCAGAGACAGACACACACACACAGAGACGTCACGCTAAAAATAGTTTTTTCGTATTCTAGAGGTCTCGAAACGTGTAGATCCGTCGAAAACTCATGTTGCGATTTTCGGCATGATTCCAATACTTTCCCTATACATTACCATGCATTGCAGGGAAAGTAAAAAAATCCTATATATCATTTTAGGGAATTTAAATTAAACATATTCAAAGAATATTTTAAAGAACAAAAATCATTTTGAATGCCACTTAACATTGTAGATATTTTATATAAAGGGCAACGCTGATTATAGCTAGTAGTATATAAATATACTCAGTTTCAAAATTCAAATAGCGTCGCCTATGTTAGAATGCACTGAAACACATTTTACTTTCCCTGCAATACATGGTAATGTATAGACAAAGTATTAGAATTGTGTCGAAAATCGTAACTTCTAATTTTCAACGGATATACACATTTTGAGACATCTAGATCACAAAAAAACTATTTTTAGTGTCAAAAACTAATGGATCAAAAACTAATTCATCAAAAACTAATGGATCAAATTACTTATGGGTGACCCTAGTGCTGATTAGATTTTGGTATAATTTAGGATGAAAGAACTTGCGTAATTTGCGAAATGGCCCGCAAAAATCGTCAAAAACTAAAATAAAAATCTGATGTGGGCAACACATGACTTTCCTTATATAATGCAATGAATTTACTACTTTTACAGTAAAAAATAGGTTTTTCTTATAGTAGATAATAATATTATTTCCAAGATATTGAATTTTCGACAATTAGTCGTCATTTTCATTGATTTAGCATCATTTTCATTCATTTGGCGAGATTTTCATTAATTTGGCAACATTTCAAAAAATTCGCCAAGTTGACGATATTCCGCCAAATTCGTCGCCAAAATCTCGCCAAGCGTTATGCACTAAGAAAAAAGTTATTCTTACAGCAGATAAATGACTATTGGCGTTTAAATACAAAAGTATTATTCAAAGTATATTTTTTCATGAATGGAACAAGCTAGATCCACGAGAATGATGTCACTCAATTTATCGCATGGTATTACATATGAAAAGTGAACATGTTTCTCAATAGGAAATACTTTTTCATAATTTTTTTGAAAAATGTACAATATCTCGAGAACGGTTCATGTTAGCGTTCTAAAATTTATGCCAATCGTTTTCTAATGAAAAATTACATAAGAAATGTCTATTTGCGTAACTTTATTAGCGGTTTTGATTTTTTGACGATTTTTTCAAAATTTCATTCGAAAATTTAGGGGGGTTCTGAACATTCGATTACGTATAAAAACAATAGGCTTCCAGTGTTTACGGATTGTGATTTTTGTACCAAATTTGGTTCGAATCGGTCCATTCGTTCGTCAGTTATCGTCTCCACAGACTCACTGACACACACACATACTTTCACACACACACACACACACACACACACACACACACACACAGACATCACTTTAAAAATGTTTGATTCGTGATCAGGGATGCTTGAAACGTGCTCTCCCGTCGAAAACTCGAATTCGAATTTTCGACCTCGTCACAATACTTTCCTTATACATTATGTATATAAGGAAAGTAAAAAGACTGCATATGCTCAAATACATAAATTAAATGCCTGTGATGTTTACACTTAAATTGTGACGATAAAAAGAATAAGACCAACCCCATAGGTTTGGGAATAGTCGTTCTCGAGATATTTTTTTTTTTCGCATTTATTGCTACGCCGGTTTTGAGAATAAGTCCAGTTACCAAACGAAATCGAAAGCTGAAATAAAAGTGTAGATTCGGTGGAATTTCAATTGATTATGCGTGTTATTTAGTGCAATTAAGCTCAGTTTAATGATATATTAACGAAATACAGATAAAATGAATTTAAGTCTGCAGAGAAAGTCATGTGCTGCCCACAACAGATTTACCACACACAGATTTACCACACAGATTTACCCACAACACCATTATATACATAATCTACAAGGAAAGTATTGTGACGGGGTCGAAAATTCGAATTCGAATTTTCGACAGGAGAGCACGTTTCAAATATCCCTGATCACGAATCGAACATTTTTGAAGGGATGTCTGTGTGTGTGTGTGTGTGAATGAGTCTGTGGAGACGATATCTCATAAACAAATAGAGCGATTCGAATGAAATTTGGTACAAAAATCACAATCCGTGAATACTGGAAGCCTATTGTTTTAAAACACAATCGAATGTTCAGAACTCCCTTAAATTTTCGAATGAAATTTTGAAAAAATCATCAAAAAATCAAAACTTTTAATAAAGTTATGCAAATAGATATTTCTTATGTAATTTTTCATTAGAAAACGATTGACATAAACTTTAGAACGCTAGTATGAACCATTCTCGAGATATTACACATTTTTCAAATAAATTTATCAAAAAATCCAATAAATTAAAAAAATATGTTAACTGTTAAGAAACATGTTCACTTTTCATATGTAATATCATGCGATACATTGGGTGACATCATTCTCGTGGATCTAACTCGTTCCATTCACGCGAAAAGATACTTTGAGTAATACTTTTGTATTTGAACGCCAATACTCATTTATCTGCTGTAAGAATAACTTATTTCTCCGTCCATAACGCTTGGCGAGATTTTAGCGACGAATTTGGCGGAATGTCGCCAACTTGGCGACATTTTTACATGTTGCCACATTAACGAGAATCTCGCCAAATGGATAAAAATAACGCTAAATCAATGAAAATGACGACTAATTGAAGAAAATTCAATATCTTTGAAAGATTATAAGAATAGCATTTTTTTAACTGTAAAAGTAGTAAATTCATTGCATTATATGAGGAAAGTCATGTGCTGTCCACATCAGATTTTTTTCTTTATTCGTGCTGGAAAATGGCTGCAAAGGTGTGGTATTATAAATTGCATCATGAACATTACGGGGTTGACAAGCATGCAAAAACTCAACATGATGATGATGCATTAAATATGTGGACGGCGTGATAAGCCCACGTGCTGATTATCTTCTGTTATTACGAACCTACGCTACATCCATAGTCTTCTTCGTAATTGGAAGAGAGATGCGTGTGAAATTCGTGGCAAATTTGACAGCGCGTGATTTAAAAATTTGACCATAGTCAATATTTGGGTAGTATTATGGAGTTAGAGACAACGATATAAAACTCCTATGGATGTAAGGAGTGAAAATGCCATAATGTTTTACGAATTATATCTAGGTACCGTTAGTGGTAGTAAAGTTGCTGCTATTGTTAGTTGCCACAACAGAAAGGCGTAGTATTTAGAATATGTATTTTTACTTTCCTTATATACAATAATGTATGCCGATGTGGTGGCCGAGCGGTCAAAGAGACAGGCGTTTCCTCGTGATGGCTCGGCTGCCAGATTGCGGGTTCGAGTCCCGCCTGCAGTCATGGATGTTGTGATGTCTTATTAGGGCAGAAGTCAGACTTCTACCTTCTTGTGCCCTGGGTCTTTAGACTAAACAGAAGCAGTGCACTCATTCTTCCTTAAATGTAATGTTAGGGACACGACAACAACAATAATGTATAAGGAAAGTATTGTGACGGGGTCGAAAATTCGATTTCGAGTTTTCGACGGGAGAGCACGTTTCAAGCATCCCTGATCACGAATCAAACACTTTTGAGTTATGTGTGTGTGTGAAAGTATGTGTTTGTGTGTGAAAGTATGTGTGTGTGAAAGTATGTGTGTCTGTGTGAAAGTGTGTGTGTGTGTGAAAGTATGTGTGTGTGTGTTTATGTGTGTGTGAAAGTGTTTGTGTGTGTGTCAGTGAGTCTGTGGAGACGATATCTCGCGAACGAATGGAGCGATTCGAATGAAATGTGGTACAAAAATTACAATCCTTGAATACTGGAAGCCTATTGTTTTAAACGCAATCGAATGTTCAAAACCCCCCTAAATTTTCGAAAGAAATTTTGAAAAAAATCATTAAAAAAGCAAAACATTTAAAAAAGTTACGCAAACAGACATTTCTTATGTAATTTTTCGTTAGAAAACGATTGACATAAACTTTAGAACGCTAGCATGAATCGTTCTCGAGATATTGCACATGTTTCAAATAAATTTATCAAAAAATCTCATAAAATAAAAAAAATATATTAACTTTTGAGAAACATGTTCACTTTTCATATGTAATATCATGCGATAAATTTGGTGACATCATTCTCGAGGATCTAGCTCGTTCCTTTCGTAAGAAAATATACTTTGAGTAATACATTTGTATTTGAACGCTAGTAGTTATTTATCTGCTTTAAGAATAACTTATTCCCGGTCCATAACGCTTGGCGAAATTTTGGCGACGAATTTGGCGGAATAGCGCCAACCTCGCGACTAGGGTTCCCTAATGATGAGTATAAATAACCAGTATTTATACATACTTATACAATAGAGTACAGAATATATATAGAAAAAAAATCTGATGTGGGCAGCACATGACTTTCTCTGCAGACTCAAATTCATATTTTATTTATTTCTTTAATAATTCATTAGATTGAGTTTAATTGCCCTAAATAACACTAAAGTTGCATTTTTAATTCAATTTTTGTTTTTATTTGGTAATTGGACATTTTTCCAAAATTGGCGTAAAGAAATACAAGAAATCTCAAATATCTTGAGAACGGTTAGTCCTAAAGCATATTGGAGTGTGTTACATTCTTTCCCTCGTCAAAAAATTCGTATAAAACAAGAATTTAATTGATACATTTGAGCATACGTAGTCTTTTTTTTTTTTTTTTTTTAGATTTTGGCGATTTTTGCGGACCATTTCGTAAAAACAGCCAGGTTGTTCTTTTCCGAATTGTACCAAAATCTAATCTGCACCAGAGTATCCCACAAGTAACTTATCTACCAATTTTTGTGAAATTTGGTCAATTAGTATTTTAGCTAGGGTGGATATATGAAATTTTTGTAGGCCATTTCGTAAAAAAAGGCGGGTACTTCTTTTCCGAATCGTACCAAAATCTAATCAATACTAGAGTATCCCACAAGTAACTTATCTGCCAAATTTTGTGAAATTTGGTCAATTAGTACTTTAGCTAGGGTGGATACATCAAATTTTTGCGGGCCGTTTCGTGAAAAAGGCAGGTTGTTCTTTTTTTAATCATACCAAAATATAATCAGCACTATAGTATCCTACAAGAAACTTATCTACCAAAATTTGTAAATTTGATTTTTAGTTAAAGTGGATACAGACAATTTTTTCTGGCCATTTTGCAAAAAAAAGCAGGTTCTTTTATCCCGATACGTACCCAAAACTAATCAGCATCAAGGTCACACCCAAGTGACTTACCTACCAAATATTATGAAATTCGGTCCATTAGTTTTTGAGTTAGATTGGATACATACATTTCACAGACAGACACACAGACACACACACAGACGTCATACTAAAAATAGTTTTTTCGTATTCTAGAAGTCTCGAAACGTGTATGTGTAGATCCTTCGAAAAGTCGAGTTGTGATTTTCGGCATGATTCCAATACTTTCCGTATACATTACCATGTATTGCAGGGAAAGTAATAAATTGAAAGGTAAAATAATTTTGAATACGTTGGAATATTCTTTATCGTTTCAGTTCTACTTTACATTACGCTAATAATTTATATTTACGAAATTGATAGTTTAAATAAATATTTTTTTAAGTCTTTCGCCGTAGAAATACGCACAATTCAGAACTACTTAACTTATCCCAGCGCCACCTGAGTTATTGTCTCAAACTGTATAGGCGTTTTCTTAATATGAAGTTTTAACTCCCAACTTTTACCTCTATCGATCGTACATATCATGTATACATATAATATAAAAAATCTGATGTGGACAGCACATGACTTTCCCTGCAGACTTATATCCACGTTATCTTTATTTTAATTAAATTTAATGCACTTTTAATTCAATTTTCGTTCTCATTTGGTAATTGGACCTATTTTCAAAGGTGGCGTAAAAAAATAGAAAAAAGCAAAATATCTCGAGAACGGCTTGTCCTGGTGTAATGGGGTTGGTCTTATTCTTGTCTTTGTTAAAAATTACGTGTAAAACACGCATTTAATGGATATATTTGAGCATACGTAGTTTTTTATTTTAGATTTTGACGATTTGTCAGGGCCATTTTGCAAAAAAAACCAGGCCATATTTTTTGATCACACTAAAATCTACTCAGAACCAGGGTGACCCACAAGCGACGTATCTACCGAATTTTATGAAATTTGGTCCATTAGTTTTTCAGCTAGAGTGGACACAGACTTCTGCGGGCCATTTCTCAAAAAAAGGCGGGTTCTTTTATCCTAAATCGTGCCCAAAAATAATCAGTACCAGATTCGCCCACAAGTGACTTACTTACCAAATTTTATGAAATTCGGTCAATTAGTTTTTTTAGTTAGAGTGGTTACAAAATCTGCACAGACAGACAGACACACAGATAGACATACGCACAGAGGACAGACACACACACAGACGTCTCGCTAAAAATAGTTTTTTCGTATTTTAGAGGTCTCGAAACGTGTAGATCCGTCGAAAACTCGAGTTGCGATTTTCGGCATGATACCAATACTTTCCCTATACATTACCATATATTGCAGGGAAAGTAAAAATATATTTATTTGTTGGTTTCATATACAAATCCACAACTTTTGATTGATATTTTTTTCCTAATTTGTTGTGATAATCCTCTACTTCACAGCCAGAAAATCTGCCTGTGTTTCGACTTTCTTGGATCAAGAGTTGTCCAGATATTAATAAGACAACCCAAATTTTATCCTTCCATGCACTGCAAAACATTCTGCAAACTGTCTCAGTTTTTTCAGCTACTTTGTTGATAATTTCGGCGAACTAAGAAAAGCCACAGTTGCAGGCGTTCATGAAAATTCCAGCTTCATTTTTGAAAGGTAATTATCGTCTGCCGAACCATTAGATCCCAAAAGCATTGACTTATTCTTTAAACATTGATTTATTCTTTAAATATTGATCTTAGATATATATAATAAATTACAAAGTTGCGTAAATTTTTGCAGAATTTTATGAAATCGATAAACATTTTCAGGGAGTTAAATTTGAAGAAATACGAAATTTAATTTTTATACGGCCCCCGTACAAAAACATTTCCAATGAGTAATAAGGTGATACACCAAATTTCAGCATTTTATCATAAAAAGTCCCAGAGGTATGTTTAAACAAAGTTTGTGAGGGACTAATCACAAATTAAAATGTAAATATTTACAGCAAGAGTGCAAATGACGCAAAGCAGAAATGCATCACAGGCAAATAATATCTGCCTCTTATCTTTAATGGATCTTTGGCATGGATGGAAAACATTTTGAACAAGCTTTGTAATTTTTGTGCAAAATTATTATTTCTACATAGTGTAGATACTTTTATACCAATAAATAACGAAATTATTATTTATTTATGTAATCATTGTTATCTTTCATAATTTGTGTATGACCCTTGAAACGCGATCTGGAAGCCTATTGTTTTTTAAAGTAATCGAATGTTCAGAAACCCTAAATTTCCGAGTGAAATTTTGAAAAAATCTTTAAAATCAAAACCTTTATTAAAGTTACACAAATAAACAACATTTTTATGTAATGTTTCCTTAGAAAACGATTGACATAAATTTTAGAACGCTAGCATGAACCATTCTCGAGATATTGCACATTTTTCAAATAAATTTATCAAAAAATCCAATAAATTAAAAAAATATGTTAACTGTTAAGAAACATGTTCGCTTTTCATATATAATATCATGCGATAAATTGGGTGACATCATTCTCGTGGATCTAGCCCGTTCCATTCATGAGGAAAGATACTTTGAGTAATACTTTAGTATTGGAACGCCAATAGTCATTTATCTGCTATAAGAATAACTTATTTCTCCATCCATAACGCTTGGCGAGATTTTAGCGACGAATTTAGCGGAATGTCGCCAACTTGACGACTTTTTGAAATGTTACCAAATTAACGAAAATCTTCGCCGTCTGGATCAAAATGAAGCTAAATCTATGAGAATGACGACTAATTGTCGAAAATTCAATATCTTTGAAATAATATAAGGATCTACTTTAAGAAAAAACGATTTTTTTTACTGTGAAAGTAGTAAATTCATTGCATTATATAAGGAAAGTCATGTGTTGCCCACATCAGATTTTATAAATTGTGTTTCGCGGAACCCCGTGAATCCGTTAAAATATTACAGAGATTCAGCGAAGTTATTTATAACTTCGTTGAATCTCTGAATACAATTGATTATAGTCAATTGTAAATTTTCCTAAACATGAAGGATGTATAAAATTTTGAATGCATAACCTCTACCACGATAGACTTCTTCTCATTTTGAGTTTCCGCCATCGAATTGAATTTCAAAAAGGCATGAATTTCCACGACAAAAAAAAACAGTTTGGAAAACACTGCTGTAGAATATTACTTTTGGAAAATTTATTGGAAAAAATTTATATCATGTTACTTAGCAATGGAATACAATCAAATGTGTTTATACGGCAGACGATTTTTATCTAATTCACATAATTTAAATAACAAAAAAATGGCTATCAAAATAAAACTTATAAATGTATGGTTGATGGTACTCAAATAGAGTTAATATAAAGACAATTTTGGATATTGCTTCCTGTGCATGATAGTTTAAGAAAAGGATTTTCTGTGTTGAGTTATAGCTGAAAGATTGTTGGTACAAAAAAAATTTCAACTTACAAATTTTCGAACAAAATTCAAAGATTTCCATCATTTACAGATCAAGTCACACGTTTATGCAAAATTTCAAGTTTCTGCCTTCAACAGGTTGGACTGTGTAATCCATTCCTTGGTCAGATAGCCTCGCACAATTATATGATATATGTAATACATTGTGAGAAAATAAATATTTAGATCGATACCATACATGAAAGTATACCCCCGGGGGATAATTCACCATCCCCAAGGGGGGGGGGCTAATGATGTCACGAAAACAAAAATTGTATCGAGGCAATTTTGCACCACAGTAATTGAAGTATCGTGATCATTGAGCTATAAATAAAACCTTTTATGCGTGATTATGCCAAATTTTGTCCTATTCTGTCACGTTAAGAAAATATAAAATTTCAAATAAACTGTAAATGTTTCGCTCGAACTTAAAAGAAAAATATCTGATGTGGGCAACACATGACTTTCCTTATATAATGCAATGAATTGACTACTTTAACAGGAAAAAAAATAGGTTTTTCTTATAGTAAATACTTATATCAATATTTTCCATGATATTGAATTTTCGACAATTGGTTGTCATTTTCATTGATTTAGCGCCATTTTTATCCATTTGGCGATATTTTCGTTAATTTGGCAACATTTAAAAGTCGCCAAGTTGGCGACATTCTGCCAAATTCATCACCAAAAACTCGCCAAGCTTTATGGATGGATAAATAAGTCATTCTTATAGCAGATATATGACTATTGGCGTTTAAATACATAAGTACTACTCAAAGTATCTTTTCTCATGAATGGAACGAGGTAGATCCACGAGAATGATGTCACCCAATTTATCGCATGATATTTAGGGGGGGGGGTCTGAACATTCGATTACGTTTAAAAACAATAGGCTTCCATTATACACGGATTATGATTTTTGTACCCAATTTCATTCGAATCGCTCCATTCGTTCGTGAGATATCGTCTCCACAGACTCACTGACACACACACACATACACACACACAGACATCACATCAAAAATGTTCGATTCGTGATCAGGGATGCCTGAAACGTGCTCTCCTGTCTAAAACTCGAATTCAAATTTTCGACACAGTTACAATATTTTCCTTATACATTATGTATATAAGAAAAGTAAAAATCAATCTTGTTCTAGATTTTTCGATAATAAATCTGTATATAAAGTTTTGTGAAAATCCGTAAATATTTGCTTCAGCTACGGTATACACAAGAAATCGACCAAAGACAGACATACAGACAGACATCACTCCAAAAAAAAAAGCGAAACATGTTCAGGAGGACTTAAAACGTATATTGGCATCAAAATCTCGAATTCAAATATTTCCTTGAAAACTATACTTTCTCAATACTTATTTACATAACAGGAAAAAATGAAATTTATACAGCATACCACTCATTAAAACAGATGTAGACTGGCCAGAAGTCCCATTTCTTATGGCATGTCTTGCCTAACACTCTATGTACGCTTTTATTTTTATGTTATGCTTCAGAATAATGACAATAAATCTGAGGAGATCTCTGAGATATCGCAAAGCCCTTTGTAACATCAAAGGACAAATTCCGAAAATGGCTCCCTCGGTGGCGATCATACGGAGTACAATCTCGCCAGAGCTCCACTTTCTGGAGGAACTCGTGATCTGTGTTGCATTTCTTTCAAACCTGGGGAAAATAGTTTCCCCAAGAGATGAAGAAGCAGAAACTTTTTAAACTCTTGTGAGGATTTTGATTTTATGGGTTGAAAGTTTGATATTGATAAAGTTAATATACTAATATTTGTTCTTTTGATCTTTGTGATATATATATACAATATATATATATATATATATATATATATATATATATATATATATATATATATTTATATGTCCTGCCAGCAGTGGCGGTGCCTACATAGGCACTGCGCGAGCGACAGTACTCTGTCTTCCTCGCAGCCTAGCGTGCAACTTCCTACTTGCGCATGCACACAACAGTCAAACACCCCGCCGCTGGAACTGTGAAGCGTGGTGTTTGACTGTTGTGCACATGCGCATATAGGAAGCTGCACGCGAGGCTGCGAAGGAGAGAGAGCACTGTCGCTCCCGCAGTGCC
Source organism: Amaurobius ferox (assembly GCA_951213105.1). Classification (NCBI taxonomy): domain Eukaryota; kingdom Metazoa; phylum Arthropoda; class Arachnida; order Araneae; family Amaurobiidae; genus Amaurobius; species Amaurobius ferox. The sequence goes on along the minus strand of OX578155.1, from coordinate 77,481,013 downwards.
TATGCACGCACCGCCACTTCCTGCCAGTCTAATTGCATTTATAAAACGATTTGCTGTGTTTTCAACAGGTCCCACGTAATCACTTGCTAACGTGCACGTCATCCGCTAACAATAGACATCAAGATTGTTGAAATAGAACCAATAGTATCGGTTACGCGATTACATATATATATATATATATATATATATATATATATATATATATATATAAAATTGTAAATCCAATTGTAGAATGTAAGTAGTAACTCATAATACACTATCTTAAAATTTGCCTACAAAATACAATGAAATACAATGAAATAAAGGAAATTCAACCATAAAGAGGAAATTATAAAACGTAGTGCAGGTCATAAAGACAAAGATAATCAACAAATTTCAAAGGTGCGGAATGAAAATAGGAAAACAAAAAAAATCAAGCAAAAAAGCTTGCACGTAGATAAGCTCTAGGCTTAAGAATAGTTCATTTCGAAAATAATGATATATATATATATATATATATATATATATATATGATATATATATTTTATAAATATTTTAATAATAATAAATATTTTTGATATATATATATATATAAATATATATATCATAAAAAGAAAATTGAAAAGACGGACGAGGAAAGCTATCAAGCGAAGTGCCAAAAACTAGCCGAAGGAGGATGGGGGGGGGGGGTGACCCCTTCTAAACCCCTGTTACAGCATACTGCTAGGCCGCGACAGGCACTCCTCTGAAGCCGACCTCGATACACCAAAACATGAAGTTGAACAGCGGCCTAGCAGCATGCTGTAACCGGGGTTCAGAAGGGATCACAGCCCCCCTTCGGCTAGTTTTTGGAACTCCACTTGTTAGCTTTCCCCGTCCGTCTTTTCAATTTTCTTTCTATGATTATCTCATATCTGAGTGAAAAAGCAGCAATGGCGCATTTTATTCAGTTTATGTTCATTGAGTATATTTTAATTTTCTCGCTTTCTATGTTTACTTTCGTACTTACATATATATATATATATATATAAAGTTAGGTTTATCGTGTTACATCTTCTTACTTTTCGTTCTTTGGATTTTCAAACTTCTATTATTATATATATATATATATATATATATATATAAGGAAGAGAATGCTTTTCGAACCGATTTTGGCAACACCTTCGATATATAATTTAAGCTGGCAACGCCTTTAACGACTGCGTGCGCATCTTCATTTTTCTATTTCGACTGGATAGATAGACATGGCGTGTGGCGCGTTTTGCTTTCATTCCAATATTGCTCTCGTGCTTTTCAACTTATTCGATGTCGGTTGCAAACCGTTTCTTGGTTGGTTCCACATTGTCCGCGTATCTTCGAGCGAAGTGCGTTTTTTGTTCTGATGCTTCCTGGAAATATGGCCACAGGCATATACCGGCTCCGGGAGCGTTTCCATTGGAGTAAAAGGCGACTTTTAACCGGGAACTAGGGGTCACAATCCCCCTAGGCCTATTCGTATATCCCTGTTGGCTTCTTTCCACGTATTGTACTTTTTGAAACTTTTATGTATATTTGACACTTATGAGCTGCATCGCGCCTGATTGTCATTTTATTACCTGCTTTATTAGTCACTCTTGTCATCGTGGTTACTGCCTTTTGGCTTACTTATATATATATATATATATATATATATGCTCAAGTGCCGAAATTCATGGGATAGCAGCATGCAAATTTACAAGTGGCGCTCACATCGCGTTAAAAATGTATAAAGAGTCAGATGGCTGTCAGTGTTGTCTGTTGGACGCTTAAAAGTCTTGTGAAATGTTAAATAACGTGATAATGGCAGCCCGACGGGAATTAACCGATTTTGAACGTGGAATGATAGTTGGAGTTCGACGCATTTCAGAACTCGATAGCATTTCAGAAAATATTGAAACTTTGGAGCTATCTCGCTTGACAGTGTCAAGGGTGTATCAGGGAAGGCAATACCTCCCACAAGGTATAGCGCAGTAGGCGGCTACGTCTGCTGAATGATCGAGACCAGTGACGTCTGAGCAGACGCTGTGCTAACAGACGAACTACACTGCATCCACTAACTACCACATTCAATGAGGGGCATACTACAAACGTATCTGTGAGGTCTGTGCAGCGAAATTTGAAGTTGATGGGAATATGACAACAGAAGGCCGATTCGAGTGCCTTTATTCACAACCCGTCATCGGCTTCAGCGTATCACCTGAGGTCGTGGACATTTACAATGAACCCTAGATAGCTGGAAGATATTAGCGTGGGCCCGAGTCTCGTTTCTTGTTGTTACGAGCTGATGGTCGCTTTCGGGTATGGCGCAAACCGTACGAAGCTATGAATCCAACTTCCCAAAAATCTGATGTGGGCAACACATGACTTTCCTTATATAATGTAATGAATTTACTGCTTTTACAGTAAAAAAATAGGTTTTTCTTATAGTAGATACTAATATTCTTTCCAAGATATTGAATTTTCGACAATTGGTCGTCATTTTCATTGATTTAGCGTCATTTTTATCCATTTGGAGAGATTTTCGTTAATTTGGCAACATTTCAAAAAGTCGCCAAGTTGGCGACATTCCGCCAAATTCGTCGCCAAAATCTCGCCAAGCGTTATGGACGAAGAAATAAGTTGTTCTTACAGCAGATAAATGACTATTGGCGTTCAAATACAAAAGTATTATTCAAAGTATCTTTTTTCATGAATGGAACGGGCTAGATCCACGAGAATGATGTCACCCAATTTATCGCATGGTATGACATATGAAAAGGGAACATGTTTCTCAATAGGAAATATTTTTTTTCATTTTATATGACTTTTTAATAATTTTTTTTAAAAATGTGCAATATCTCGAGAACAGTTCATGTTAGCGTTCTAAAATTTATGTCAATCGTTTTTTAATGAAAAATTGCATAAGAACTGTCTATTTGCGTAACTTTATTGGTGATTTTGATTTTTTGACGATTTTTTCAAAATTTTATTCGAAAATTTAGGGAGGTTCTGAACATTCGATTACGTATAAAAACAATAGGCTTCCAGTGTTTATGGATTGTGATTTTTGTACCAAATTTGGTTTGCATCGGTCCATTCGTTCGTCAGTTATCGTCTCCACAGACCCACTGACACACACACACACAGACATCACTTCAAAAATGTTTGATTCGTGATCAGGGATGCTTGAAACGTGCTCTCCCGTCGAAAACTCTATTTCGAATTTTTCGACCCCGTCACAATACTTTCCTTATACATTATGTATATAAGGAAAGTAACAAGGCACTGTGCAAGCTGTGGTGGTTCCATAATGGTGTGCGGAGTATTTTCTTGGTATGGATTGGGTCCTCTGGTCAAATTGAACCGGACATTGACAGGATATAACTACGTTCAACTGCTTGGTGACCATTTGCAGCCATTTAGGAACTTCACGCGCCCCAATAACAATGGAATGTTCCGGGATAATAATGCTCCGTGTCACTGGTCCCATGTTGCTCACGATTAGTATGAGGACCATTCTGGTCAATTCCAGCACATGATTTCATCACCTAGATCGTCAGACATAAACTTCTTGAAGCACATCTGAAATATGATCAAAAGGGCCATTCGGGCCCAAATTCCAGCACCTGCCACAACCACGTAATTATGGGCTGCTATCGAGACAGCATGGCTGAATATTTTTCCTGGATATGTATATGTATGTGTGTGTGTGTGTGTGTATATATATATATATATATATATATATATATATAAAGGGGAAGCGGAAGAATTTTCCGTCTTGAAGATGTTTCATGCAGGTTATTTCAAGGGTATCGATGTTTAAGTTTCAGCTGGGAATGCAGATAGTCCATACGTAATTGCTTACCTATACGTCAGACTTTAAAAATTCTGAAAAGGATATTTAGAATCACTTGAGTGATACTATATATATCATTATAACAAATTTAATTGCTAGTATCCATATTTAAACCGCGATCCCAGTGGCAGGATAGAAAAACTGCCAAGGATTCAAATGACCCCTAATAAATATTTTTTAATAGAACAGGAAAAAGCAAGACCGGTCGGAATATGCTGGTATCCACATTTTAAGCTCCATGCCAGTGGCTGAATAGAAAAATAGTCAAGAATTCAAATGATCTCTAATAAATATCTTTTTTAAAAGAGCAAGAAAAAAGCAAGACCGGTCGGAGTATGCTGGTATCCACAATTTAAGTTCGATGCCAGTAGCACGATAGAAAAACAGCCAAGAATTCAAATGACCTCTAATAAATATTTTTAATAAAACAGGAAAAAAGCATGTCCGGTCGGAGTACGCTGGTATCCACATTTTAAGCTCGATGCCAGTGGCAGAATAGAAAAGCAGTCAATGATTCAAATGACAGCTGATAAATATTTTTAATAGAGTAGGGAAAAAAACGAAACCTGTCAGGGTATGCTGATATCCAAAATTGCAGCGTGATCCCAGTGACAGGATAGAAAAAACAGTCAAGAATTCAAATGACCTCTTATAAATATTTTGAATACAGCAGAAAACGAACGAGACCAGTCAGTGTATGCTGGTATCCACATTTGAAGCGCGATCCCAGTGGCAGTAGAGAAAACACAGTCAAATATTTAAATGTATTTTTTCCCATAATTCCAAAGCAAATAAAGTATAACAAAAAATTGACACACAAGAAGTTACGATTTAAGTGCAAAGTAATAGCTTTCAGGAGTCAAACGCAATTCAAGCACTCCAGAAACATTTATGTCGTTATTGCAGTTATTGGTGGCAATTCACATCGCTTAGCGAAACGCTCTTTTCGGCTAAATAGCTAATGATGGTAAATCGTTGCTGAAAAATGATAAAGTAATATATGAATAGAAGGCAGAAAAGAATAGATAAGGCAGAAAAATATTTTATTTCGGTTGCAAATAACTATAATATTTCTATAAATAGAATTGGTACTCTCATCCAAAGATCAGACATTCGTGATCACTACTTTTCTTGTCACACATTTTAATTTCTTAATATTTACTTTCGCCACAATCCATTTTAATTTCTTATTTCTTTATTTCCCCACAATACATTTTAATTTCTTAATTGTTACTTTCTCCACAATACATTTTAATTTCTTAACTTTTACTTTCCCTACAATGCATTTTAATTTCTAAGTTTTTACTTACCCAACAATACATTGTAATGTCTTAATTTGTACTTTCGTCACAATACATTATAATTTCTTATTTTTTACTTTCCATTAACATTGTAATTTCTTAATTTTTACTTTCCCCACAATACATTTTATTTTCTTAATTTTTACTTTCCCTCCAATGCATTGTAATTTCTTAATTTTTAATTTCCCCACAATACATTTTAATTTCTTAATTGTTACTTTCTCCACAATACATTTTAATTTCTTAAATTTTACTTTCCCTACAATACATTTTAATTTCTAAGTTTTTACTTTCCCAACAATACATTGTAATGTCTTAATTTGTACTTTCGTCACAATACATTATAATTTCTTATTTTTTACTTTCCATTAACATTGTAATTTCTTAATTTTTACTTTCCCCACAATACATTTTATTTTCTTAATTTTTACTTTCCCTCCAATGCATTGTAATTTCTTAATTTTTAATTTCCCCACAATACATTTTAATTTCTTAATTGTTACTTTCTCCACAATACATTTTAATTTCTTAAATTTTACTTTCCCTACAATACATTTTAATTTCTAAGTTTTTACTTTCCCAACAATACATTGTAATGTCTTAATTTGTACTTTCGTCACAATACATTATAATTTCTTATTTTTTTACTTTCCATTAACATTGTAATTTCTTAATTTTTACTTTCCCCACAATACATTTTATTTTCTTAATTTTTACTTTCTCCTCAATACATTTTAATTTCTTAACTTTTACTTTCCCTACAATACATTTTAATTTCTTAATTGTTACTTTCTCCTCAATACATTTTAATTTCTTAACTTTTACTTTCCCTACAATACATTTTAATTTCTTAATTTTTACTTTCCCTCCAATGCATTGTAATTTCTTAATTTTTAATTTCCCCACAATACATTTTAATTTCTTAATTGTTACTTTCTCCTCAATACATTTTAATTTCTTAACTTTTACTTTCCCTACAATACATTTTAATTTCTTAATTTTTACTTTCCCTCCAATGCATTGTAATTTCTTAATTTTTAATTTCCCCACAATACATTTTAATTTCTTAATTGTTACTTTCTCCTCAATACATTTTAATTTCTTAACTTTTACTTTCCCTACAATACATTTTAATTTCTTAATTGTTACTTTCTCCTCAATACATTTTAATTTCTTAACTTTTACTTTCCCTACAATACATTTTAATTTCTTAATTGTTACTTTCCCTCCAATGCATTGTAATTTCTTAATTTTTAATTTCCCCACAATACATTTTAATTTCTTAATTGTTACTTTCTCCTCAATACATTTTAATTTCTTAACTTTTACTTTCCCTACAATACATTTTAATTTCTTAATTTTTACTTTCCCTCCAATGCATTGTAATTTCTTAATTTTTAATTTCCCCTCAATACATTTTAATTTCTTAATTGTTACTTTCTCCTCAATACATTTTAATTTCTTAACTTTTACTTTCCCTACAATACATTTTAATTTCTTAATTGTTACTTTCTCCTCAATACATTTTAATTTCTTAACTTCTACTTTCCCTACAATACATTTTAATTTCTTAATTGTTACTTTCTCCACAATACATTTTAATTTCTTAAATTTTACTTTCCCTACAATACATTTTAATTTCTAAGTTTTTACTTTCCCAACAATACATTGTAATGTCTTAATTTGTACTTTCGTCACAATACATTATAATTTCTTATTTTTTACTTTCCATTAACATTGAAATTTCTTAATTTTTACTTTCCCCACAATACATTTTATTTTCTTAATTTTTACTTTCCCTCCAATGCATTGTAATTTCTTAATTTTTAATTTCCCCACAATACATTTTAATTTCTTAATTGTTACTTTCTCCACAATACATTTTAATTTCTTAACTTTTACTTTCCCTACAATACATTTTAATTTCTTAATTGTTACTTTCTCCTCAATACATTTTAATTTCTTAACTTTTACTTTCCCTACAATACATTTTAATTTCTTAATTGTTACTTTCTCCTCAATACATTTTAATTTCTTAATTTTTACTTTCCCCACAATACATTTTAATTTCTTAATTTTTACTTTCCCTCCAATGCATTGTAATTTCTTAATTTTTAATTTCCCCACAATACATTTTAATTTCTTAATTGTTACTTTCTCCTCAATACATTTTAATTTCTTAACTTTTACTTTCCTTACAATACATTTTAATTTCTTAATTTTTACTTTCCCTCCAATGCATTGTAATTTCTTAATTTTTAATTTCCCCACAATACATTTTAATTTCTTAATTGTTACTTTCTCCTCAATACATTTTAATTTCTTAACTTTTACTTTCCCTACAATACATTTTAATTTCTTAATTGTTACTTTCTCCTCAATACATTTTAATTTCTTAACTTTTACTTTCCCTACAATACATTTTAATTTCTTAATTTTTACTTTCGTCACAATACATTATAATTTCTTATTTTTTACTTTCCCCACCATACATTGTAATTTCCTAATTTTTATTTTCCCCACAATGCATTTTAATTTCTTAATATTTACTTTCCCTCCAATGCATTGTAATTTCTTAATTTTTAATTTCCCCACAATACATTTTAATTTCAAAATGTTTATTTTCCCCACAATGCATTGTAATTTCTTAATTTTTACTTTCCCCGCAACATATTTTAATTTCTTAATTTTTACTTTCCCCAGAATACATAGTAATATATGTAGGGAAAGCATGAGTAGGGTTGAACTTTGTAATTCGAGTTTTCGACGGATGTGCTTGTGGATACGCCAGAAAACAAATGTACTATTTCTACAGAACCAATTTCTCTGACAAGAATCAATTTTCAACAATGTTGAAACCAATCTTATCCCCCACCCACCCAAGAAACCCTAGTTTTCACAGATGTTTTACGTTTAATGGAATTTAGCGTTGAATTAATACATTTATTACATTATATTTGTCCATTGGATGACGTAATCACATTTTGATGATCTAACTGGATTCTGTGCCCGCAGCTAGCGGTCACTATAGCAGCCAGTTTTTATAGCAATTGGGTTTTCAAAAATCACTGCGTAAAGCAAAAATTAAAATATAGCAATGACACATGCCTGCTACGCGGACCCAGAAGTCCCAAAGCAACAAAGTGAGGGACCACTACATTTCCCCAAACGAGATACTACGCTCTCTTGCAGCCAGCACAATTAAAATAAAAAACCCTAAATTAAAACAATTAATATCGCGGTCGCATTGGAGTTCGCAAAATCAGATTAAGTTTGCTTTAGACAAGTGATAAGCTTTTATATCTAGGTGATACGTAGTGATAGTGTGTGACTATATCCACCAGCAGAGCCAATATCGCTCAAGTAGAAAATTCGAAAGTTTTGGACTTCTCTCCAAATCGTTAGCTATATTTTAAAAAATCTGATGTGGACAGCACATCACTTTCCCTGCAAACTCAAATTCATTTTATCTTAATTTATTTAATAATTATTTAAATTAAGTTTAATTGCACCAAAATAACATGCATGATTTTTTGAAATGGCACTGAATTTGTACTTTTAATTCAATTACTGTTTCAATTGATAACTGGACGTATTTTTAATGGCGGCGTGACATAAATGTAAAGAAACTAAAATATCTCCAGAATGGCTTGTCTTAAAGTAATGGGGTTGATCCTATTCTTTTTATCGCCAAAAATTACGTATAAAACAAGTATTTAATTGATATATTTGAGCATGCGTAGATTTTTATTTTAGATTTTAATGATTTTTGTGGGCCATTTTGCAAAGAAAAAGCAGATTCTGTTTCCCCGAATCGTAATAAAATCTAATCAGCACCAGGATAACCTATAATCAATTTATCTACAAAATTTTGCGAAATTTGGAAAATTGGTTTTTCAGTTAGAGTGAATACATATAATTTTTGCGGACCATTTAAGAAAAAAAAGTCAAGCTCTTTTATCCAGAATCGTGCCAAAATTTAATCAGCACCAGGGTCTCGCATAAATGACTTACCTACCAAATTTTATGAAATTTGGACCATTAGTTTTTCAGTTAAAGTTGATACATATATGACACACACAGAGAGAAAGAAAGAGAGAGAGAGAGTGTGAGTGAGTGAGAGAGAGAGACTGAGACTGACTTCATGCTAAGAATAGTTTTTTCGTATTCTTGAGGTCCTAAAACGTACAGAACGGCGAAAACTCGAATTGCGATTTTCGACACGATTCCAATACTTTGCCTATACATTAGCAGATACTGCAAGGAAAGTCAAAAACGCAAGCTTCTAATATAAGTATAGAAATTTCAGAATTTACCCGACATACATACAAACAAACATAGACGATCAGCTTTTAATGGTATAGATATCTCATTTATTCGAATACACTTTATTCGAATTTTCCCATATTTCAAACGCACTTCTAGTGACAGGGAATAGATGATATTATTCACTCATCAATTCGAAACATAAATAATAATCTCTAATTAGAGTGGAGAGAGCTTTTAAGAGCTTTTATGCATTTATTATATTCAATTTTGTCATCAAATTTTGATGAGGGCACCAAATACGATTCCTCCGACTATGCTCATCGAGTTCAAATTATAAAGATTCTACTGTATTATACTATGCATTTGGTAAAAACATTTAAATAGTGAAAGAAAGCAATACTATTGCACAACCGTAATGAGTAAGGCGCGGATTTTGATGACCTAAAAATTCACTAAAAATGCCCTTAAAATAGTGAAAAAATGCCTTAAAAAATGCCCTTAAAGTTTTACATTATTATGAACATAAAAAAAGAACGACATGAAAAATAAATTTAGTTAATTCATGATACAAATTTCGAAAGTTTTGAGTAAATACAAATAATTTAAATCATTGTAATAAAAAATTTATATGTATAAATACCTGACTTAAAACTTTTATTATCCTGAACTGCGATAATTTAATTTCCCATTATATCATCGGAATTACATTGAATTATTAGGTGTTTCCTAATGTTCTTAAATGTAAAAGATCTTCTATTGTCGGAATATAAGTTTTTATGTCGTGAAACTACCTGTTTGCACCATAAAACGGGAAGAAGTGTTGCGGCCCCGGGGGTTTGTTTGTAAACATGCTAAGACGGGAATTAGCAAAAACACCCATTGCAACAGAAAGTATAGAAAACTAAAAATGAAAAAAAAAATCCCTAAATATAGGAAATCTTATAAAAATGCTAAATATTGCCACAAAAATGCTAAAAATGCCCTGAAAATGCTCAAAAATGCCCATAAAAGGAAAAAATTTAAAAAAATGCAAAAAAATGCAGATTTCATCAAAATCCGCGCCTTAGTAATGAGGATATATCCTCACGCTTAAAATACATCGACAACTCAATACATTGTTGATAGCATGCACAGGTCCTAAGAATGATGTGCTCTAACCACTGAGCTATTCCACCCTTTTTTCGCTCCATTGGACTGGAGCCACCGCCGATTTATTTTTTATATCTCGCTTTATTGCCAAGATCGTTTACATAACTTCTTTAACTCTCAGCTTGAGGTCACTGCATTCACTTTCATTCAATCAAGCATGATCACTTTAATATATATAAACCTAGCGTGTACACTCATTGACTTTTTCTTACAAAGTTATTGATGTGATTACGCACATTTTAAAAATCCTGTACGTGTGAGCATAAATATGGCCGGGAAACTTCAGATAGACTAAAAGTGCATCCTCAATCGTTCTATATTCTTAAACAATTCATAAACTCAAACTGGCCGAAATACAATGTATCTTTTCAAACAACCGCGATAAATTAAACCGTTTAACCGTGCATAAATAGAACATACTCCGAGCAGCCCCGGCGTACAAAAGCGACAATAAATAATAAATATTTAACCGCACTTTGAAAGCTTTTAGGAAATAAAAAATGTCCAGTAAATCGTCAAGACCGCTGCAAATCTCTGTGAATGTGTATTTTAAAAAGCCGCGCTGACAGGCAACTAATGGAAGAAACTGATTATTATTTGGGAAGTTTGCATTCTTGCATAAGAAAAGAACTTTTTTACGAGATGTTTCAGCGTGAAAATCTACCGTTTTTATGCTGACTACTAATTTATTTTTTTCCTAATTCAAACTTTTGTATTCAGGGTGGTCCAAAAAGCCTTAGACAAGCTTTAAGGGTAGGTCAGGCATACAAGAACAAGGCCGTTTTGCATGGGAACATGTGACCGCAACCCCCCCCCCCTGGGATGCTATAGAGCATGGCCATGTGACGTCATATGAAGAATTTTGCCCATACATTTCCAAAACAAAAAAATCTGATGTGGGCAGCACATGATTTTCCCTGCAAACTCATTCATTTTTTCTTTATTTCTTTAATCATTTATAAAATTGAGTTTAATTGCACAAAATAACACTAAATTTGCATTTTTACTTTCCCTGCAATACATTGTAATGTATAGGGAAAGTATTGGAATCATGTCGAAAATCGCAACTCGAGTTTTCGACGGATCTACCCGTTTCGAGACCTCTAGAATACGAAAAAACCATTTCTAGCGTGACGTCTGTGTGTGTGTCTGTGTGTCTGTCTGTCTGTCTGTCTGTCTGTGCAGATTTTGTATGCACTCTAACTAAAAAACTAACGGACCGAATTTCACAAAATTTGGTAGCTAAGTCGCTTGTAAGCGAGTCTGGTGCTGATTAGTTTTGGGTACGATTTGGGATAAAAGAACCCACCTGTTTTTGCGAAATGACCCGCAAAAGCTTGTATCCTCTCTAACTAAAAAACTACTGGACCGAATTTCACAAAATTCGGTAGATGAGTCACTTGTGGGTTACTCTGGTGCTGATTAGATTTTGGTACTATTCGAAAAAAAATAACCTGCCTTTTTTTTTGCAAAATGGCCTGCAAAAATCGTCAAAATCTATACTAAAGAACTAGGTATACTCAAATATATCCATTAAATGCTCATTTAATACGTAATTTTTAACGACGAAAATAATAAGACCAACCCCATTACACTAAGACTAGCCGTTCTCGAGATATTTTAGTTTTCCGTATTTTCTCTACGCCACCTTTGAAAATAAGTCCGGTTACCGAATGAGAACGAAAATTCAATTAAAAGTGAAATACATTTAATTAAAATAAAGAGAACGTTAATATAAGTCTGCGGGGAAAGTCATGTGCTGCCCACATCAGATTTTTACTTTCCCTGCAATACATGGTAATGTATGGGGAAAGTATTGGAATCATGTCGAAAATCGCAACTCGAGTTTTCGACGGATCTACACGTTTCAAGACCTCTAGAATACGGAAAAACCATTTTTAACGTGACGTCTGTGTGTGTGTGTGTGTGTGTGTGTGTGTGTGTGTGTGTGTGTGTGTGTGTGTGTGTGTGTGTGTGTCTGTCTGTCTATCTGTCTGTCTGTGTGTCTGTCTGTCTGTGCAGATTTTGTATCCACTCTAACTAAAAAACTAATGGACCGAATTTCATAAAATTTGGTAGGTAAGTCACTCGTGGGCGAATCTGGGGCTATTTAATTTTGGGTACGATTATGGATAAAAGAACACGCCTTTTTTTGCGAAATGGCCCGCAAAAGTTTGTATCTACTCTAGCTAAAAACTAATGGACCGAATTCCACAAAATTCCGTAGATAAGTCACTTGTGGGTCACGCTGGTGCCGATAAGATTTTGGTATGATCCGGAAAAAAATAACCTGCCTTTTTTTTCAAAATGGCCCGCAAAAATTGCCAAAATCTAAAATAAAAAAACTATGTATGCTCAAATATATCCATTAAATACTTGTTTAATACGTAATGTTTAACGAAGAAAAGAATAAGACCAACCCCATTACGCTAGGACTAGCAGTTCTCGAGATATTTGAGTTTTTCGTATTTTCTCTACGCCACCTTTGAAAATAAGTCCGGTTGCCGAATGAGAACAAAAATTGAATTAAAAGTGAAATAAATTTAATTAAAATAAAGAGAATGTTAATATAAGTCTGCAGGGAAAGTCATGTGCTGCTCACATCAGATTTTTAAAATGCTAGAACGCTGGCGGAAACGTCTTGCTACCTCAAAGACTCTAGCGACAAGCACATCGTCAGACGTTACAGAGCGTTTATTTAATTATTTATAAGTGATGACCACTTATTTAATTATATATAAGTAGTGACCGCTTATTTAATCATTTCCAAGTAGTGGCCGCTTATTTAAATATAAAAAGTGGCCGCTTATTTATATATTGCACAATTGTGATTTATATGAAATTATTTATTTTCAATGGATGCTTTATATGTAATTTTAATCAAAAATGAATGGACACCAATTTCTTGGGAGTTTTCACGAGCTGTGCCGTTCTCGAGATATTATAAGTTTTACTCTTGTCAATAACAGCAGAAAATCTCGAAATAGTAAATCGGTATCCTAAAATCTGATATGCTTATTTTAATCGGTATCAACACCAAAAGCGTAGTAGAAATAAGTGAAAAAACAACTTGAGGTGGAACTAATTGCAACAAAAATAATTCTTGTTGTAAATGGTAGGTAACACGCTCCTAATCAACATACTAAAAATATGCATCCGTACTGTTGCGCAAAATGCGTTTTTTTCTTACTTTTGCCGCCATCTTGAAAAAACATGAAAAAAATCACAAAAAACTCTAAAAATTACAAAAAATCATGTGTGGTATCAAATTACAGGGAATTTCATGCTGAAAAAGAATATGATACTGGTTTGAAAAAAGAAAAGGAAATAACAAAATGGTGGCCGAAAAACTAAATGCTTTTGCAGTGTTGAAAAACATCTTTTTATTAATCTAAGCGGCTTAAAAATCCTAGGTAGCTTTAACTTCGCTCACAATTTTTAAAAAAATGTTAAATTAAAGAAAATTAATTAAAAGTTTTATTATTTAAAGTTAAAATTTCACATTAAACAAAATCTAAAATTTGAAAAAGTTATACAATAAAAGGGGTTTTTATAATATAAAATGATATTTATTTCATCAAAATCCAATCTTATATTCATCTAAATCAAAACTGTCTCATGTGTTTGTACAGTCTTTTCCACAACAGTTTTCACAAACTATTGAACATAGAAGTCCGTATCGGCGACATGTGCATTTCATGGTGTTACATGGTTCTTCAACTATAGTTTGGCAGGCACATTTAACCATATTTAAGAGTTTGTCTGGTGCTGAAGTCTGTTAATATCGGCTGAAATTCTCCCATCAACCAACTGCCAACCCCATAGTGCAGGATCAGGGTTTTGCATATTAAGATTTTCCAAATAAAACACTGCAAATGCACTCGAAGTAGATGGTATTTCGCTGCATTTTGTGTTGGAGGCAAACGAGCTATATCAAATTATTTTTTAGCTGAAGCTATTTTCCTAATGTATTGTTCATAACGAAGCACATTTAGGTTTCTTGTGTTGATGTTACCTCCATATAGTGACACAATAACTTTACAGCCAATTTCGACCAAGTCTTTCTTAGTAACATCTTAGGATGATCCAAAATGGGAAGCCCATGCGCATACGATTTTGGATTTTATGATATTCTTGAAAGCAAAAGATTTACTTTTGTCATATAACGCACTGGTGCTATCACACCCTATTAATGCGTGAACAAAAAGTAAAGTTTAGCAAGCCTTCTCTCCAATAGATCTTTGCATGGCTTGAATGTTACGAACTTTATCAGATTGTGTGGCAGACTGCATTAAAATATGTTTAGAAGAATGATATAGTAGCAGGATTAAAATATCAGTATTATCAGCTACTACAGTGACAGGTTTTTCCTTGGCTATGTTTATAGCTTCTTTGACGATTAGTGTGTCTGCATCGCCCTCTGTATGAATGACGGAATGACCTACCTCTTCCTTGAAAATAACTCCCCAGTATATTGATAAAGCGTTGTTTGTTTGTAGAGTTAGAAAGATTTTTTTTTATGATCACAGACTAATTTTCATCAAAGACTACTGCAACAGATGACTGCTTCATGCGCAATCTGTGCTCCATATCTTTTATATTTGGTTTTTCATACCCATCAAAATCTATTGTCACTTTTCCATACCTTCTGTTGACATACGATGAAATACAACGGTCTCATTCCCAGAAAAGTACTTCCTACGTTCTTGATGGTGGTACATTAATTCACCAGTTACCATGGTCCTCTTCTGCAACATTTGGCGATGTCATAAGGCAACACGAATCGTATGTCAGCAGAAGGTATGGAAAAGTGACAATAGTGTTTGGTGGGTATGAAAAACCAAATATAAAAGATATAGAGCACAGATTGCGCATGAAGCTGTCATCTGTTGTAGTAGTCTTTGATGAAAATTCACCTGTGATCATCAAGAAAAACAAACTTCTATCTAAATCCACAAACAAACAGCACTTTATCAATATACTGGGGAGTTATTTTCAAGGAAGAGATCATTCCGTCATTCATACAGAAGGTGATGCAGACACATTAATCGTCAAAGAAGCTTTAAACATAGCCAAGGAAAAACATGTCACTGATTATACTGATATTTTAATCCGACTACTATATCATTCTTTTAAGAACATTTTAATGCAGTCTGCCACACAATCTGATAAAGTTCGTGACATTCAAGCCATGCAAAAGATCTATTGGAGAGGAGGCTTGCAAAACTTTACTTTTTGTTCACGCATTAACAGGGTGTGACACCACCAGTGTGTTATTTGGCAAAAGTAATTCTTCTGTTTTCAAGAATATCATGAAATCCAAAATCTTATGCGAATGGGCTTTGGATCATCCGATGTTGTTACTAAGAAAGATTTAATCGAAATTGGCTGTAAAGTTTATGTGTCACTAAATGGAGGTAACATCGACACAAGCAACCTAAATGAGCTTCGTTATGAACAATACATTAAGAAAATAGATTCAGCTAAAAAATAATTTGATATAGCTCGTTTGCCTCTAACGCAAAATGCAGTGAAATACCATTTACTTCGAGTGCATTTGCAGTGTTTCATTTGGAAAAATCCTAATATGCCAAACTCTGATCCTACACTATGCGGTTGGCAGTTGGTTAATGGAGATTTTCAGCCGATATTAACAGACTTAGCCCAGCACCCGACAAACTCTTAAATATGATTAAATGTGCCTGCCAAACTACAGTTGAAGAACCATGTAACACCATGAAATGTAGTAGTTGTACTAGTAGAGTGTACTAGAATTGTAGTAGTAGTTCTTCCATGTTCAGTAGTTTGTAAAAACTGTTGTGGAAAGGACTGTACAAACACATGAGACAGTTTTGATTTAGATGAATATAAGATTGGATTTTGATGAAATAAATATCATTTTATATTATAAAAAACCCTTTTATTGTATAACTTTTTCAAATTTTAGATTTTGTTTAGTGTAAAATTTTAAATTTAAATAATAAAACTTTTAATTATTTTTTTTAATTTAACATTTTTTTTTAAATTGTGAGCGAAGTTAAAGCTACCTAGGAATTTTAAGTCTCTTAGATTGATAAAAAGACGTTTTTCAACACTGCAAAAGCTTTCAGTTTTTCGGCCACTATTTTGCTATTTCCTTTTCTTTTTTTAAACCAATATCATATTCTTTTTCAGCATGAAATTTCCTGTAATTTGATACCACACATGATTTTTTGTGATTTTTTCATGTATTTTCAAGATGGCGTCAAAAAAACGCATTTTGCGCAACAGTACGGATGTATATTTTTAGTATGTTGATTAGGAGCGTTACCTACCATTGTGTTACCTACCATTTACAAGAAGAATCATTTTTGTTGCAATTAGTTCCACCTCTAACACTATTTTTACCACACTACAAGGGTATTTTCCTCTGTATCAACACCAAGCGTATTTTAATCGGTATCAACAGCAAGGATATTTTAATCGGTTTAAGCAATAAATATCAACACTACTAGTAACAAAACGATATGTTTATAAGAATCAACATATCGGCCATTTTTGGGACGTTTCCGCCGGCGACTAATCACAGAGAAGTTGTAAGTAAGTTCGATCCATTAAAGCTATGCCCGTGCTGGCAATGGATTATTAATTAAAATTGGCAAAATTTTATTAATTAATATTTTTCAATATAGAGAAATATTCACTTTTTCTCCTGCATATTGATATATTCTTTTCTGATAAAATTCCATTTGATAAATTGAAAAAATAAAACATAATTTCAATCTTTCGGTCAAGCCGTGTTTTGCTCACATCAGATTTTTTTTCCCATTAGCCGCCTGTCAACGGCGCTCTTAAAACGCACCGCGGTGGTCTTTGCAATTTATCGGACAGCTTTATTTTCTAAAAAGCTTTCTGAAGTGTGCTTAAATATTTGTAAGTTATCGCAGTTTTCGTCGACTGTCTGTTTAGAAAAGCCTCGTTTCTATTTGTGTACGATAAAATAGTTTTAATTTATCGCAGTTATTCAATAAAAGATATTTTGTTTCAGCAGCGTGGGAGTTGCGTAATAGAAAGTGGGACAGCTAAATATAGATGTCCCTTGAGCTTTCTATAGCGCCTGCTCAGCCATTCTGCGTTTTGAAATGCATTTAAATGCCTTTATTTATGAGAATTTTCACTTTTGCTTACTGTCAGCGGCGTAACTTGGAATTTCAGTGATAAAAAAACAATATGTAAAACAGCCCCCAAAATAAATACATTTTAAAAGATGTTTTTATTTATTTGGGGGTACTTAAGTTTTGTATTCCTCTTCAAAATATAGATTGGGGAAAATAAGATTTTGTCCCCCCCCCCCCCCCCCCCCCACTTCCAAGAAAATGAGAATGTAAGAAAACTCTTTTATTTGGGAGGGACATTTCAAAAAAAGAAAAATTTTAAAATTGTAGTATTTCCTTAAATGTGTCTCTCTCTTTTTATTACTTTCTTTTAATTTTTCTTACTTTATCTTACTTTTTTTTTTCTAACTTTGGGCTAACTGTATCCTTCTTTTTGGATCTCCACTAGTTTTACTTAAACTTTTCTCCGCCATAGGAAATTGAATAAAAATTATTTTCGAATGAGCTAAAATGGTTTAAGAAATTATTTATTACTTCAGCTTATACTGAAAAAAACATTGGAACATTTAGTAATTTACGCGTTGTGCTATTTCCCGCTTTGTGCTATTAATGAATATTTTGTGTTGTTGTTATTGAGACCCAGACCGTCCGACCTACCAGAAAGGTGTAAGGTAACTGTTTGGACGGCCGGGAAGTGCCACCCAATTTAGACCGGAACCCAGTGGGGGAGGCATCCACAGGGACCGTACCCTCCTTCCCCTACCACCAACCTCTCGGAAGGACTTACGGACCCACATGTTTAACGTGATCGTACTCCGCGTGAACACGGCGGCAGTTTTGGCAGCGGCTGGAATCGAACCCGGGCCTACCGAGTGCAACTCCAGCGCGCTAACCAATGGGCTACCGCGCCCTGGATATTTTGTGTAATATTGTTTTGTATTTATCGTAAAAAATCAATTTAATTAATCTTAAATAACTTGATACGTATAATCGTTATAATACCGATAAAATACTTTTAATTTTTCAACAAAATTTTTTAGGGGAAATTCGTTTTGTTATATGAGCCACAAATATCCAGTCTTGCACCATACCTCTATGTTTCTTGGGTCCTTAAGCATCGCTCAACAACTCTTAGTACTACGCAGCTGTGTACTATTTTATCGAGACAGTCTTATTTGTCATAAAATATTCTAATTCAAGATAAACAAGAAAGCATTGGATCAGAGCACATTTCAAACACTTTTGTAAAAATATGTGTGTTCACGATAAGTGAAGGACAAATGCAGATGCCACTATCAAATTTTAACAAAAAAAGCTCAAAATTTCTAAATTTCTTTACCTTTATTCTGAAATTGGATTTTCGTGAAAGTTTCTCCTTTGTTTCTCAATCAAACTCCCTTGTTAACGACCACTGTGTCACCCTCCATTCCGCATAGAAATCTCTGGTATAAGTTTTTCATTGTGGTCTGCTGTTTTAATTTTGCCAGTTATTTGTCTCTTTTTACTAAATTCCCATTCTTTATAAAAAAAAATCTGCGGTGGCCAGCACATGACTTTCCTTATATAATGCAATGGATTTACCACTCTTTCAGTAAAAAAAAACAATAGGTTATTCTTATAGTATATATTTATATTCTTTCCAAGATATGGAATTTTCGTCAATTAGTCGTCAGTTTCATTGATTTAGCGTCATTTTTATCCGTTTGGCGAGATTTTCGTAATTTGGCAACATTTACAAAGTCGCCAAGTTAGCGACATTCCGCCAAATTCGTCGCCAAAATCTCACCAAGCGTTATGGATGGAGAAATAAGTTATTCTTATAGCAGATAAATGCTTATTAACGTCCAAATACAAAAGTATTACTCAAAGTATCTTTCCTCATGAATGGAACAAGCTAGATCCAGGAGAATGATGTCACCAAATTTATCGAATGATATTACATATGAAAAGTGAACATGTTGAAGCTTGTTTGAAGCCTCAAATAACGATTGGGTACTTTGTTTGAAGACTAAAATTGCGATTGGGTCCTTTGTTTGAAGACTCATATAATGATTAAGTCATGCCCAAGGTGAAAAATCTGATGTGGGCAGCGCATGACTTTCCCTGCAGGTTCAAATTCATTTTTTCATTACTTCTCTAATAATTCATTAAATTGAGTTTAATTGCACAAAATAACACTAAATTTGCATTTTTAATTCAATTTCTGTTTTTATTTGGTAATTGGACATTTTCCAAAAGTGGCATAACTAGATGCCAAAAATCCCAAATATCTCGAGAACGGTTAGTCCTAGAGTAATAGAGTTTTTCTTATTCTTTTCCCCATCCAAATTACGTATAAAGCACTCATTTAATTAATACATTTGAACATACTTAGCTTTTTTTTAGATTTTGGCGATTTTTGAGGACCATTTCGTAAAAAAAGGCAGGTTGTTCTTTTCCGAATAATACCAAAATCTAATCAGCACCAGAGTGTCATATAGGTAACTTATCTAGCAAATTTTGTGAAATTTGGTCAATTAGTATTTTAGCTAGAGTGGATACATGAAATTTTTGCGGGCCATTTCGCTAAAAAAAGGCGGGTTCTGCTTTTACAAATCGTACCAAAAACTAATCAGCACCAGGGTCATACTCAATTGACTTACCGACCAAATTTTATAAAATTCGGTGTATAAGTTTTTGAGTTAGAGTGGATACATACATTGCACAGACAGACACACAGACACACAGACACACACACAGATGTCACGCTAAAATTAGTTTTTTCGTATTCTAGAGGTCTCGAAACGTGTTGATCCGTCGAAAACTCGAGTTGCGATTTTCGGCATGATTACAATACTTTCCCTATACATTACATGTATTGCAGGGAAAGTAAAGAACAGTATGAAGTACATGAAGACAGGCAAAAGAACAGACGGATGCCTAAATTTTAAGTTTGACCATGCCAAAGCTATCCATTAAATTATTATGCAACTCGGTACAAACGTGCTTCCGTGATGATGACACAGACAGACAAACAGATGATTTTTCAATTTTATTTATATAAATTTTCATCTTTCTGCCAAAAAATCTGACTTCTGAAAGCAGCATGGGAAAGATCGTGGATCTGGATATCTTCGGACGGCGTGCAAAAGGAGCTTTTGGACAGTCTGGACATTCTCCATACAACTTCTAAATTAATCTTGTTAAAATGTAACAAATTGCTTAACACTTCCTATTATACCACTCACTGCAAAACGTGAACAAACTATCTGTTTGTTCTCTGCAATTATTTTGATGGTCACGTTTTCCCTTTTACTTTTAAGTGCTTGGTACAGTTAGTTCATCAGACGTACGACTCGCATTTGATGCATGCCTCCACTCCTCCTTTCTTTATGACGTCTGTGCAAAGATCCACATTTCAACTCGTTCATCATTCAGCAAACATTGCTTGCATTTACCATGCCAGGCTGTTGAGATCTTTATATAAAGTATGACTTATTAGCCTCGTTCACGAACCTTGAACTTTGAGGGGAAATCTTCTATTATTTTTGCCAATCTTAATCGGGGATTTAATTTTCATCATACGACGTCGTGCACGAAACTACAGTCAAGCAAAAGTTGAGTCGTTTTTCAAACTTGATGTAATTGGCAACCCTAAAAGTTACTACTGTAAGTTTACTGAAGCACTGCTACTAAATTAATCTTGTTAAAATGTAACAAATTGATTAACACTTCCTATTGTACCACTTACTGGAAAACCAAAAAAATTTTATAAATATTACTACAAAATGTTGAAAATCATAACTCATTAGCCTGGTTCACGAGCTTTAAACTTCAAGCGATCGAGTTCTATTATTTTTACAGTCTTAAACGGGAATTTAAATTTTATCAAACAACGTCGTACGACTGTTTGATGAATTTAAATTTCATCAAACAACGTCGTACGAAACTACAGTCAAACGAAAGTTATGTCCTTTTTTTAAACTTCTTGAAATTGGCAATCCTAAATGCTCCTTATTCTGCTACTAAATTAATTTTGTTAAAAGCAACAAATTGGTTACCACTTACTAAAAAACGTGAAAAATGTATTACAGCAAAATATTATAAAAAATCTGATGTGGGCAACACATGACTTTCCTTATATAATGTAATGAATTTACTACTTTTGCAGTAAAAAAAATAGGTTTTTCTTACAGTAGATACTAATATTCGTTCCAAGATATTGAATTTTCGACAATTAGTCGTCATTTTTATCCATTTGGAGAGATTTTCGTTAATTTGGCAATATTTCAAAAAAGTGGCCAAGTTGGCGACATTCCGCCAAATACGTCGCCAAAATCTCGCCAAGCGGTATGAACGCAGAAATAAGTTGTTCTTACAGCAGATAAATGACTATTGGCGTTCAAATACAAAAGTATTACTCAAAGTAGATTTTTTCAAGAATGGAACGAGCTAGATCCACGAGAATGATGTCACCCAATTTATCACATGGTATTACATATGAAAAGTGAACATGTTTCTCAATAGGAACTATTTTTTTTTCATTTTATATGACATTTTGATAATTTTTTTTAAAAATGTGCAATATCTCGAGAACGGTTCATGTTAGCGTTCTAAAATTTATGTCAATCGTTTTCTAATGAAAAATTACATAAGAAATGTCTATTTGCGTAATTTTACTAGCCGTTTTGATTTTTTGACGATTTTTCCAAAATTTTATTCGAAAATATAGGGAGGTCTTGAACATTCGATTACATATAAAAACAATAGGCTTCCAGTGTTTACGGATTGTGATTTTTGTACCAAATTCGGTTCGAATCGGTCCATTCGTTCGTCAGTTATCGTCTCCACAGACTCACTGACACACACACACACACACACACACACACACACACACACACACACACACATACTTTTACACACACACACATACTTTTACACACACACACATACTTTCACACACACACACACACAGACATCACTTCAAAAATGTTTGATTCGTGATCAGGGATGCTTGAAACGTGCTCTCCCGTCGAAAACTCGAATTCGAATTTTCGACCCCGTCACAGTACTTTCCTTATACGTTATGTATATAAGGAAAGCAAAAATGACTTATTAACCTGGTTCACGAACCTTAAACTTCAAGCCGATGTCTTCTATTATTTATACAATCTTAATCGGGAATTTACTTTTCATTAAACCACGTCGTACGAAAATACACTCGTACGAAAGCTATGCCTTTTCTCAAACTTGACATAATTGACAACCTCAGAAGTTCGTCATACTGCTAATAAACTAATCTTGTTAAAATGCAACAAATTGGTTAACACTTCCTATTATACGACTTACTAAAAAACGTGAAAATGTTATAAAGAATGACTTACGAGCCTTAAACTTCAAGCGAAAATCTTAATTTATTTTTAGAATCTTAATTGGAAATTTAATTTTCATCAAATGACGTCGGCGAAAGTACAATCAGACGAAAGTTGTCTTATTTTCAATCTTGATGAAATTGGCAACTCTAAAAGTTCTTCATACCGATACTAAATTAAACCATTTAATATGCAACAAATTCATTAACACTTCCTATTATACCTCTTACTGATAAACTTGAAAAATGTTATAAATATTACTACAAAATATTATAAAGAATGACTTAGTCTTATTCACGAGGCTTAAACTTCAAGCGGATATCCCCAATTATTTTTACTTAATCGATAATTTAAGTTTCATCATATGAAGTTACACGAAACTACAGGCAGAAGAAAGAATTGCAAAATTGCGGCATGTATCAAACTTTTTTTTCTGTCACTCCAGTTATTGACTATTTGGTGTAGATCAGAGCTAGAAAACAAACCTGATATAGGTACACCAAGGTCTTGGATCTTAGAACGCGATTACAAACTACTGGAAGGTTTCACTTCGACAGTAGCATTTGAAAATATTAAAACAGCAGAAAAGAAACTATTGTTAAAAGGGTCAGCAGCAAATCTGCATACTCCATCGAGGACAAAAAGTTTTGCCACAGCTTGCGGTAGAACACTGTGGGATTCGAATTGACTAGTAAGCCTAACAATCAATGTGATTTTAACAATTTCGGAAGCTCAGAAACCCAACTTTATTTCGGGGCTAACATTTGAGATCTCAAGGCTCAATATTATTTTGGGGACTGAGAGCCAACATTATTAGGGTACAAACTTTATCAGGGGGCTCAAGGACTAACATTTGAAGGCTGGTGGACCAACATCGTGGGGGCTAGGGAGCAAACATGGATTGGGAGATCGGGGGAAAACATTATATTGGATCTCGTTGTCCTTAAATGTTCTTTTAAAGCCAACCATCATAAAGAGCTGGATTCAATAGTGGCATTCTTTCGAAACTAATGCAGTTAAAGTGTTAAACGTATATTTTAGAATTTTCTAAAACTTAGGATCCTTGAGTCCTTAAGATCCTTTGATAAAGCCAGTCCTGATACCAAATATGCATAGATTGCGTCATCTCTGCCCCAAAAGTAAGTGATATACACAAAAGCTGACATCTACTTTGGAGATCTACAAAATGCTGAAATTTTAAACTTTTACCTTGATAATAACGGAGTCTAAACCATGGCTTCCTGTAATATTTTCAATCAAACTTCTAAACAGGAGCCAAATTGAAAATCGTTGAGCCCAATCCGGCAGGAATAGCTATTTTCTAGCTACGTCTCAAAAAATAAAACTGGAACATGTACAAACCTGCATCTATCCAGAATTATGTAAACGACGTAACTGACGAACGAATGGACCGATTCGAACGAAATTTGGTACAAAAATTACAATCCGTAAACATTGGAAGCCTGTTACTTTTATACGGAATCGAATGTTCAGAATCCCCCTAAATTTTTGAGTAAATCTTTGAAAAAATCGTCAAAAAATCAAAACCTCTAATAAAGTTACGCAAATAGAGATGTCTTATGTGATGTTTCATTAGAAAACGATTGACATAAAATTTACAACGCTAACATGAACCGTTCTCGAGATATTGCACATTTTTCAAAAAAAATATCAAAAAGTCATATAAAATAAAAAAATATATATTTCGCATTGAAAAACATGTTCACTTTTCATATGTAATACCATGCGATAAATTTAGTGACATTATTCTCTTAAATTTAGCTCGTTCCATTCATGAAAAAAGATACTTTGAGTAATACTTTTGTATTTGAACGCCAATAGTCCTTTATCTGCTGTAAGAATAACTTATTTTGCCGTCCATAATGGTTGGCGATGTTTTGGCGACGAATTTGGTGGAATGTCGCCATTTTGGCGACTTTTTTAAATGTTGCTAAATTAACGATTAACTCGCCAAATGGATAAAAATGACGCTAAATCTATTAAAATAATGACTAATTGAAGAAAATTCAATATCTGGAAAGAATATAAATATCTACTGTAAAAATAATCTATTTTTACTTTCCCAGCAATACATGGTAATGTATAGGGAAAGTATTCGAATCATGCCGAAAATCGCAACTCGAGTTTTCGACGGATCTACACGTTTCGAGACCTCTAGAATACGAAAAAACCATTTTTAGCGTGACGTCTGTGTGTGTGTCTGTCTGTCTGTGTGTCTGTCTGTCTGTGTGTCTGTCTGTCTGTCTGTCTGTGTGTCTGTCTGTCTGTCTGTCTGTCTGTGCAGATTTTGTATCCACTCTAACTAAAAAACTAATGGACCGAATTTCACAAAATTTGGTAGGTAAGTTACTTGTGAGCGAGTCTGGTGCTGATTAGTTTTGGGTACGATTCGGGATAAAAGAACCCGCCTTTTTTTGCGAAATGGCCCGCAAAAGCTTGTATCCACTCTAACTGAAAAACTAATGGACCGAATTTCACAAAATTCGGTAGATGAGTCACTTATGGGTTACCCTGGTGCTGATTAGATTTTGGTACGATTCGGAAAAAAAGGACCTGCCTTTTTTTTATAAAATGGCCCGCAAAAATCGTTCAAATCTAAACTAAAGAATTGGGTATACTCAAATATATCCATTAAATGCTGATTTAATACGTAATTTTTAACGACGAAAAGAATAAGACCAACCCCATTACACTAGGACTAGCCGTTCTCGAGATATTTTAGTTTTTCGTACTTTCCATACGCCACCTTTGAAAATAAGCCCGGTTTACGAATGAGAACGAAAATTGAGTTAAAAGTGAAATAAATTTAATTAAAATAAAGAGAACGCTAATATAAGTCTGCAGGGAAAGTCATGTGCTGCTCACATTAGATTTTTTTTACTGTGAAAGTAGTAAATTCATTGCATTATATAAGGAAAGTCATGTGCTGCCCACATCATATTTTTTCTTCTTGTGTTTATATGATAAAGATACATAGTCTACTGTTATCTACCATGACCGGCCGTTTCACTGGGAGATATTTTTATTTATATCCTGACAAATCATGGGTAAAATTTTTATATCCCTTAGGTAATACTGAAACATATACTAGTATTCTAGCTCCCACAGAGTACAGTGTGAAATATTAACGAGAAAGATTAATAATGCATAAAACATTGATTTTGAAACACTTTTCAACTGAAATACAATTTTATTTAAACATCTCTGAAATGCGATATATTCAGCACTGATATTTTTAAAATTATCACTGTACTGCAATAATTTATTATACGTGGGAACTTAAAACTTCACCAGAAAAGTCAATGCTATGAATCGTCTGCTTCTCTATGTAAAATCAATGAATATTTCATATCATTTATAGGAAGTATTCATGTGACATCACGAGCTAAGAACATTGTTGGTTTACTGCCTAACCTTGAGTAGCATAAGTTTATACAGTTGTGTAAGCGCAGTAGACAAATATAAGAGACAAATATAATAGACAAAATATAATTATGGTTATGTGTGCAATTTTGGGGTTCATGTAAACGCACAGACCCAGGTACTGATATACAGTGCGCGAAAAAAGTATAAGGACAAGCAAAAACTTTCCAAATCTAGAAATATTTCAGACGGAAATGTATGCAAATTTCTTAAGTAAAAATATTGATAAAATTAAGTTCCTTTTCAAGTAAATTAGTTAAATTTTCCAAAAATAAATATGTGCAAATTTACTTTATAAATTTTAAACCCATATGATCTTGAAAAAGAGTATAAGGACAACTAGCTTTTCATCTAAAATTATAGTAAAATTTGCATATTTGAAAGCAGGAAATGACCATTTCGAATATAAAGACTGGGTTTCTAAACAAAATTCCCACTTGCCTCATTTCTTCACGATTTTTGTACGATGTCAAAAGGAACTCATTAGTCTGACTTTGAAAAAGGGAAAATTCTTACTTTTAAAGAATGTGGATTGAGTGAGTGGGCATGAAATTTAAAAAAAAATTAAAAGATCGAAAACTGTAGTTTATAATTTTTAAAAGAACCTGGAATGTATGGAATGAAAAAAAAAGAACTGGAAGACCAGAAATTCTAACGCATCGACAGAAAAGAATGGTTGTAAGAAGAGCTTCCGAGAAAAACAACTGCAAATGAAGTTAGAAGAAATTTGAACTTACCATGTTCCACACGATCAGTTCAAAATGTTTTGATTAAACATCCGAGTATTTGGTACGAAATGTTAATGTCACGTCCGCCTCTTAAAAAGGCACATAAGGTACGAAGATTTTCAAAAAAATACATTTCCCTCTGTCCAAAATGGATTGATATAATCTTTTCGTACAAAAGGAAGTTCAATCGTGATGGGCCAGATGATTTTCGCTATTTTTGGTATAATCTGCGTAAAGCCAAAGAAGTTTTTTCTAACCGTTAATACGGTGGGGGCAGAGTAATGATTTGGGGCGCTTTTGCAGCAAACGGAACCACTCCTATAGTCTTTATCAACTACAAAATGAACTCTGACAAATATGTTGATATGTTAGGCGAACATTTGTTACCTGAGGCCCCATTAATTACTCCAGGAGACTATATTTTCCAACAGGATAACGCTTCCATACACGTTTCTAAGAGTGCAAAACTTTGGTTTGAAGCTAATTCAGTAAATTTACTTGATTGGCCGGCGAGGAATTCCGATCTCAATCCAATAGAAAATTTATCGGACCTTCTAGCCCGAGAAGTTTATAAAAATGGCACACAATATCAGTGTAAACAGGATCTTGTGTTAGCCATCAAACAAGCTTGGAATAACATTTCCATAGACACTTTAAAAGAACCTTCAGCAACGATGACCTCTCGGCTTATTCAAGTAATTGAAAAAAAAAGTTGTTCTCCTGATTATTAATAGAAATCTTAAGTAATTTAGAACATGTCCTAATACTTTTTTCTATATTTTCTTTAGTGATAATCTTTATAAGGTCAACTTTTGTAAGGTTCATATTTGTTGTTTTATGTGTTGTAAATGTTATTGTATAATTTCATATTAGAGGTCAGAAATATCAAAAATTTATTTTAATAAAGTGAAAATAAAGTATATTTTCATTCAATTATATGTTGTCCTTATACTTTTTTCGCGCACTGTATCATTTAACAGATTTCCAAGAATTGTGAGCAGTAAAGGTAGCAAAATTGAAGATCTAACCATAAAACGAAGGAGTGAATGTTTTTCTCGCTTTCATCGCTTGAACTTAACAGATGAGAAAATAAAAAATCTGATGTGGGCAACACATGATTTTCCTTATATAATGCAATGAATTTACTACTTTTACAGTAAAAAAAATAGGTTTTTCTTATAGTAGATACTTATATTCTTTCCAAGATATTGAATTTTCGACAATTAGTCGTCATTTTCACTGATTTAGCGTCATTTTAATCCATTTGGCGAGATTTTCGTTAATTTGACAACATACCAAAAAGTCGCCAAGTTGGCGACATTCCGCCAAATTCGTCGCCAAAATCTCGCCAAGCTTTACTGACGGAGAAATAAGTTATTCTTATAACAGATAAATGACTATTGGCGTTCAAATGCAAAAGTATTACTCGAAGTATCTTTTCTCATGAATGGAATGAGTTAGATCCTCGAGAATGATGTCACCCAATTTATCGCATGGTATTACATATGAAAAGTGAACATGTTTCTCAATAGGAAATATATATTTTTTATTTTATATGACTTTTTGATAATTTTTTTGAAAAATGTAAAATATCTCGAGAACGGATCATGTTAGCGTTCTAAATTTTATGTTAATCGTTTTCTAATGAAAAATTACATAAGAAATGTCTATTTGCGTAACTTTATTAGCGGTTTTGATTTTTTGACGATTTTTTCAAAATTTCACTCGAAAATTTAGGGGGGTTCTGAACATTCGATTACGTTTAAAAACAATAAGCTTCCAGTGTTTACGGATTGTGATTTTTGTACCAAATTTCGTTCGAATCGGTCCATTCGTTCGTCAGTTATCGTCTACATAGACCCACTGACACACACACACACACACACACACAGACATCACTTCAAAAATGTTTGATTTGTGATCAGGGATGCTTGAAACGTGCTCTCCCGTCGAATACTCGAATTCGAATTTTCGACCCCGTCACAATACTTTCCTTATACATTATGTATATAAGGAAAGTAATAACAGTCGCGTCTGCAGTTTACACTTTATCAAAGAGAAGTGAGTGATAATATTAGCATTTTAAATTTATTTATCTTGTAATATAATCCATTTAATTGTAGAGGAAACAGTAAAACGGTAATAATATCGGTATATACTTTTAGCAAAGTGTTATAAGTACTTCACCAAATGTATAAAATATAGCAGTTCTGTATATTTTTTAGAGTATCCATTTACGGAAAATAAATACATATGTTTAAAGTGATTTGTGTTCTTAAATTTTATACTGTTTAAATTTATACCGTATGCTGTGTTAATTGGCTAAATTCTTAGCACATGCTATCAAAAATAGATGTAGCATTGAAAAATTATATCCTCATTTATAAATAATGTTATTTTAAAGAAAATAACTTAAACTTTACATTTGTGCTATAGATCAAAATCAAGTTATTTAAAAGCAGATACACTAGCCATGCCTATATTCTTAACTAATTTCCGGATACAAATATCAATAGTTTTACAACAAAGTTTGCGATTTATATCAAAAAGATCCTCAGCAGCGCAAAATATAAGCATTTGTTTGTAATTTTCTCTCATTAGATGAAAACAACATAAATTGTAAATCTTTGCCATAGTAGCCAATGCAACCATTACGTTTGCTTGTTCGACAAGATGAAACTGCTTACTCGTCGATAGGAGCAACGTGAAATTATGTGAGCACTCCCTATATTCCAGACTCCGGAGCTGAATAATTTTGCGTGAAAAAAATTCAGAAATTCTTATACAACCCATCTTACATTGGCTTAATTTGTTTACATTCTCCATGCTATAGAAATTAGGCTTCGCTATAGGAAAAATCAAATTTTAAAATAAATATATTGTATTTAAGTTGACACAGAATTTAGATACACAGATAGTATTAAAAAGTAAAGCGGTTTTATGACGAATGCAACACTAAATATAAATTTAAACGATCTTTAAACATCACGATTTTTATATAGAGGAAAAATATGGATGCCATATTTTATTTTTAAATGAGTCACGTGATCTCTTCATATAATATGGGTTGTTGAGACCCAGACCGTCCTACCTACCAGAAAGGTGTAAGGTAACCGTTTGGACGGCCGGAAAGTGCCACCCAATTTAGACCGGAACCCAGTGGGGGAGGCATCCACAGGCACCGTACCTTCCTTCCTCTACCACCAACCTCTCAGAAGGACTTACGGACCCACATGTTTAACTTGATCGTACTCCGCATGAATACGGCGGCAGTTGTGGCGGCGTGCAAATCCAGCACGCAAACCACCAGGCTACCGCGCCCGAAAGGTGCCAACAGCACGCGGTGTTCCCAGGTGATCACCCTCTCAAGTACTAACCGCGCCCGATGCTGCTTGACTTCCGTAATCTAACGAGAACCGGTGTTTTCATCACAGTAGGGCCGTTGGCCCATATAATATGGGTCGAAAGCCCAGGCCGTCCGATTCATCCGAAGATATAGAGCAGCAAAAATGGGCGGCCGGGAAATCATATAATATGGGTCGAAAACCCAGGCCGTCCGACTCATCCGAAGACATAGAGCAGCAAAAGGGGGCGGCCGGAAAAGGGTGTAAATATTATTTCAAGGGTGTAATTATATATTTTTTATGTAAAAAAAATGCCTAACATATTTTGCTGAATTTTTTTTTTTTTTTACACATTTTACTTGTTAATTTGAATATTTCCCAAAATATTTGAAGCCATTTGGGAATTTTAACTCCGCTTAAAATATGTTTGAAAAATTATGTCCCATAGGATTCCATCTATTTCATTTTCTCAAGCTAGGTTAAATTCGAAACTAATTGGGTGATGTTATTCATTCTGATATGTCCTACTGACCGTCTGAACAACATACTAAAATTTCATTTTGATAAAGTCATTTTTGCGCCAGTTATCGTGCTAACGACAAGACAGACAAAATGAACAATATCGCGAAAGCTCTTTACAAGTATGTTGAAAGGATTAACAATTGAAAATTTCGAATACCGTCCATATATTCCGTTAATATTTTAAAAGTATATTATATATAAAAAAACAAAGTTTTAATTATGTGTTGACACAATAAATACCGACGATTATTTTCGTAAAGCTGTACCAAATAAGGCCTCAGCAAATTAAAATAAAGAGATCGAATTAGGGGGTGCTCATTACCGGTCATGGTTGACTTCATTATTATTTGTTTTCTCAGCGCATGCAACAACATGGGAATTAAGAACGCAGGCATTTTGTTCTCGCTGTCAAACGGGACCAAACTTACTCCACCGACATCACAAAATTCCCCTGTACATCAATCAGTAGTTTCTGCGTGCAGAGCACAATTTAGAATATTTGCGCAAGTTGTTTAAGCCTGAGTATTGCCACTTCATAATTAACAGACACTTTTTAATATAATAATGTGAAAACCATTTGTGTTTTGGCAACGCCTCTTAAAGTTTATTCTCGTACATCATGAATAACAAAACGAAATTCCCATGTCGTCAAGCTGATAACTTTTACATTGGTTACTGAGTTGAGTGCCCAACCTTAAAACCTTGAGAACAAATAACCGTGAATAATATAACATCTCCAAGTCGCATCAGTGTTGCCAATTTAGCTATCTTGTCACCAGATCTGGAGATTTTGATTTTCATCTAGCGACAGAATTAGCGTTTCTGCGAAAAGTATCATTGCAACAGATCTGGAAATCCTTTTTTTCTTTTTTTACTTACAGTCGCTTTTCTCGGTTGGAAACATTTACTAAAAACTATCATTTCCGAGAAACTGAAGAGTAAGGGATCAACTCATGTTGAATGACTCATCAGATTTTTTCCAGATTCCTCTGCCTCCTTCTTTCATTGTTAGCCCCTTGATAAACAAGAACGTCTCAAATACGTTGTATGTTTCATAAGCCATTGTAGACATTGACGTCTGTGGTGACGCAGATTTAAATTTTGCCATGTTTAAATCTGACAAAAATGTAGGGGGCGTGGTTTAAATCCTGAAACTACACTTACCTTTGTCATACAACGACGTCTCGAATATGTCGTATGTTTTATAAACCACTGTAGACATTGACGTCTCTGTGACATGCGCAGATTTGAAATTTGTCATGTGCAAATCTTGTAGAAATGTAGGTGGCGTTTTTTATATCCTGAAACTACATTTAACCTTGACATACAACAACGTCTCCGATAAGCCGTATATTTAACAAGATATTGTAGACATCTGTGTGACTCGCGCAGATTTAAATGTCGTAGTGCGCAAATCTTACAGAAATATAATGGGCGTAGTTTAAATCTCGAATCTTACAGAGATGTAGAGGGCGTGGTTTATATCCTGAAACTACACATAATGTCTCTTAATTCGTATATCAAGGGGTTAAATCATTATGACACACTCAAAATTATCTCAACAAGGATCTTGAATGACAACGATCTGTGCAAACTTTTGTAGATATAAAGAATTGCCTAGTCTCCAGGAAGAATAGAGTAGTCAATGGAATATGAGCTGTGGGATTAGAATTATGTTCAGCAGTATATCAGGTGTAGTTTACTAATAATATGAAAACTTCGTCTAAATATAACATACAGTAAATTATAATGTTCAATAGGTTTCGGAGGTAGAAACAGTCTTCTATCTTCTGCAGGAGGCACAAGAAGCTTAACATCAATTATTCAATCAAGTTTGGCATGTGTTATGATGCATCAAGCAAGTTCGGCGTCTTGCTACTAGCGCTTCCACACAGCTTTGTCTGGCTACGGGAAGACGCTTTGTGCGACTTTTCACGAAAAGAAGAGAGATTGCCAGATTTGGCATTTAATTGCATTTTCATTGGTTTGATCGTCGATTAAAATTTCTTTCCACGAAATGGAAGATTAACATGCCGTCTGAAGGAGGCATTTTTCGTCTTTTTCTACAAAAAGTAGCTTTAACATATGTTATTCAAGTTTATATGCATTTATTAAAAATTTCCAATAACTTGATTATTCTTTAAAATTTCAATTATACTAATTTATATTTTGTTTCTTTAATATTCTTAATTTGATTCAATGGGTACGATGTATAAATTTGTGATATATATATAGTTGTTGTTGAGACCCAGACCGTCCGACCTGCCAGAAAGCTGTAAGGTAACCGTTTGGACGAATAAGAAGTGCCACCCAATTTAGATCGGAACCCAGTGGGGGAGGCATCCACAGGGATCGTACCCTCCTTCCCCTACCACCAACCTCTCGGAAGGACTTACGGACCCACATGTTTAATGTGATCGTAGTCCGCATGAACACGGCGGCAGTTGTGGCAGCGTGCAAATCCAGAGCACAAACCACTGGGCAACCGCGCCCGAAATGTGCCAACAGCACGCGGTATTCCCAGGTGGTCACCCACCCAAGTACTAACCGCGCCCGATGCTGCTTGACTTCGGTGATCTAACGAGAACTGGTGTTTTCAACACGGTACGGCCGTTGGCTCGTGATATATATTGCGATATACTTTTGTTAACAGCGGATATGAAATAAAAACCGTAAACATTTGGCTCTCGAATTTTAATAGAACTATCCGTTTTCATTATACCTGATTACGAATCAACCATGCTTTCCATTTATGTACATACAAGATATTTTTCGAACAAATATAGTGATTGGAATGAAATTTCATAGATATATTTCAATCCGTAAGGGGCCGACTGATTTTCGAAATCTTCCTTATATTTAACCTAAAATTTTACTTGTCCACAGGCAACACAGTATCAACCGATTGCTCTAACCGATTTTCATTAAATTTGGTATGCTTATGTAATCAGTAGCAAAAACCGTTTGAAACTTGCAGAAGATTTTTAGCAAGATCTTAGTAAATACAATATAATCTCTAATTTGTACTATTTTCCAGCATAATATGAATTTTTTTAGTTTGTTGGATCCATAAGATTATTTTTTTATGGCAAATAGAATGGCAAATAGTTAAACGTTCATTGGAGATTAAAGTTTGACTAGACTTTAACACTATCTTATGATGGGGTGTATAAAGGGAAGTAATATAGTAGTGTTTTATTACTATTTACATAATATATTCCTTCTATTTATTATGTATATGCCTGTATGTCCTTTTGAACTACACGGGAAAAAACCGGTGATTACCAAATTTGGCGATGTATCGCTTTCCTCCCATGTCTGCCAACATTGAAATTCAGGAACTCGGTATCTTAGTTTTTATGCAATCAACCGGGAATTGTTGTGCGATAAAGTGGATATGTTTAACACTAGTCCTAAGGGGTACATTTTTGTTCAATATTATAAGCATATAAACGGGACATATAGAGAACTTCACGTGCTTTTCACGTAATTTTCATTTTATCAATTTTTACTTTCCCTATATACAATGTATAAGGGAAGTATTGTGACGGGGTCGAAAATTCGAATTCGAGTTTTCGACGGGAGAGCACGTTTCAAGCATACCTGATCACAAATGGAACATTTCTAAGGTGATGTCTGTGTGTGTGTGTGAGTGAGTGTGTGTGTGTGTGTGTGTGTGACTCTGTGGAGACGATAACTGACGAACGAATGGACCGATTCGAACGAAATTTGGTACAAAAATTGCAATCCGTAAATACTGGAAGCTTATTGTTTTTCTACGCAATCGAATGTTCAGAAAAATTTTCGATTAAAATTTTGAAAACCTCTCAAAAAATTCAAAACCTCTAATACAGTTATGCAAATAGACATTTCTTGTGTAATTTTTCATTAGAAAACGATTAACGTAAATTTTAGAACTCCAACGTGAACTGTTCTCGAGATATTACACATTTTTCAAAACCTTACCTTTACCTTTACCTTTACCTTTACCAAAACCTTTACTGTTACCTTACACCTTTCTGGTAGGTCGGACGGTCTGGGTCTCAACAACATCAACATTTTTCAAAAAATTATAAAAAAAATCATATAAAATAAAAAAATATATTTCCAATTGAGAAACATGTTCTCTTTTCATATGTAATGTCATGAGATAAATTTGGTGACATCATGCTCGTGGATCTAGCTCATTCCATTCATGAAAAAAAGATATTTTGAGTAACACTTTTGTATTTGAACGCCAATAGTCATTTATCTGCTATAAGAATAAAATATTTCTCCGTCCATAACGCTTGGCAAGATTTTGGCGAGGAATTTGGCGAAATATCGCCAACTTAGTGACTTTTTTAAATGTTACCAAATCAAAGAAAATATCGCCAAATGGATAAAAATGACACTAAATCAATGAAAATAACGACTATTTGACGAAAATTCAATATCTTGGAAAGAATATAAGTATCCACTATAAGAATAACCTATTTTGTTTTTACTGTAAAAGCAGTAAATACATCGCATTATATAAGGAAAGTCATGTGCTGCCCACATCAGATTTTTTAGATAAATCATTTGAAAAACTTACACTGCATCAAAATTAGCGTTTCATGAAGTGATAGAATTTTTGAATCTTTGCAAAATTATTGCTGTGCTTCCCAGAATATTTTTATATACATTGCCAGTCGACAGATATGTCAAATTTGGTAGAACAATTTTGCTTCTTTCCCATCTCACTTCTCTGGGCTTTTAAAAGAAACACATGTCTGGCATTTGATATATCTTGATCCACCTTGTAACTCGTCCATCATCCCGCAAACGTTGCATTGCATTTACCGTGTCAGACCGTTCTCGAGATCTTTATGAGGAATGACTTGTTCGCGTTGTGTTTGAGAATTGAAATTCAACCGGACGCCTACTCCTAATACTCTTTCTTTTTTAAAGAATTAATATCCGGGAAGTATACTCCGCAAATTTCCGAGATATATTATTAGTGTCAACATTTGCTACGGGTCTGAATGTATACTCCGGCTCCAAACAAAAGTGACGCTAATGTAGACCTCGGAATGTTGAGTAAATGTACCTTACTCATCATCATCTATGGAAAGAGGGTCATATGCAGGAGGGTCATATGGAAGGAGGGTCACATGAACAAAATTTGAAGTGAAGGTGGAAGGTGAATCGAAGGTGGTTTAAATTAACAAAATAGATTTTTCTCTAGTGGTTTCAGCTCTGTAACATAAATTGAAACAAAATATATAAAAAAAATCTGATGTGGGCAACACATGACTTTCCTTATATAATGTAATGAATTTACTACTTTTACAGTAAAAAAATAGGTTTTTCTTATAGTAGATACTAATATTCTTTCCATGATATTGAATTTTCGACATTGAGTCGTCATTTTCATTGATTTAGCGTCATTTTTATCCATATGGCGAGATTTTCGTTAATTTGGTAACATTTCAAAAAGTCGCTAAGTTGGCGACATTCCTCCAAATTCGTCGCTAAAATCTCGCCAAGCGTTATGCACTAAAAAATAAGTTATTCTTACAGCAGATAAATGACTATTGGCGTTCAAATACAAAAGTATTACTCAAAGTATCTTTTTCATGAATGGAACGAGCTAGATCCACGAGAATGATGTCACCCAATTCATCGCATGATATTACATATGAAAAGTGAACATGTTTCTCAATAGGAATTTTTTTTTTTATTTTATATCACTTTTTGATAATTTTTTTAAAAAATGTACAATATCTCGAGAACGGTTCATGTTAGCGTTCTAAAATTTATGTCAATCGTTTTTTAATGAAAAATTACATAAGAAATGTCTATTTGCGTAACTTTATTAGTGGTTTTGATTTTTTGACGATTTTTTCAAAATTTCATTTGAAAATTTAGGGGCGTTCTGAACATTCGATTGCGTATAAAAACAATAGGCTTCCAGTGTTTACGGATTGTGATTTTTGTACCAAATTTGTTTCGAATCGGTCCATTCATTCGTCAGTTATCGTCTCCACAGACTCACTGACACACACACACACACACACACACACACACACAGACATCACTTCAAAAATGTTTGATTCGTGATCAGGGATGCTTGAAACGTGCTCTCCCGTCAAAAACTCGAATTCGAATTTTCGACCCCGTCACAATACTTTCCTTATACATTATGTATATAAGGAAAGTAAAAAAAAATATAATAATCAAAACTGCAATGCAGGGAAAAAAATCAAAACTGCAATGTAAGAAAAATAATTAAAATTGAAATGCACAAAATAATCAAAACTGCAATGTATGATAAATTAAATAATCAAAGTTGCAATGTATAATAAATTGAACAATCAAAACTGCAATGTATGATAAATAATCAAAACTGCATTGAAATACAAATCAAAAAGCAAAATTGGAAGCAAAATATTGGAAGCAAAATTGAAGAGAAAAGAATAGGGTAGGTTGGGATACAATAGAACACCTGTGTACAAACAAACAGCTTTCTTCTATATATGATAGGCTGAAATTTAATGTCTGCTTTTGACTCCTATATATGGTTCTGCCATTCACACATTTTCCATAAATATTCCAAGTCAGTTGGTCATGCGCATGATGCCATGAAACATCGTCATATGTCAAAGTAGGCAAGTAAAGTACATATTTGACAAGTTATTTTGCAAAAAATTGTTCCAAAAATGTTTTATTGAAAACTTCGCACCTCTTGCTTCACTGAACAAAGTAAGTACAACTATATCAATACGTTATATAAACTTTAAAAAAAAGTGTGCACATATAATGGCAATATTATTTTTAAAAAATACAAATTGTACATTGGGACACAATAGAACACCATGGTTGGGGCACTGGTACGATGGAACATTGTTTTTTAATGCTACGATTAAATGTAATTGATTTGCAAAATCTGCAACTTTACAAAATGAATACAATACATGTCAGCTACAGCGACTGATATACGAGTGATTTAAGTGAAATTCCGTGCGATAAACTCGTGCAAAATGACAGTGGTGTAGCTTGTAATGATACTAAATATGGAAATTATGTTTTGGAAATCTTACATGGAAATCTTGTTTTCGGAACTTTAATAAACTGTAGCCAAGTGATTGACTTTTTAAAAATGTTCCATTGTACACCAACCTCCACTTTATTTATAATCTATAATATATAGTCCATGCAATATCGTCTGCAGAAACAGCTGTTCAATAAAATAAGATATTTCCATTCTTATCAAAAAAATCTGATGTGGGCAGCACATGACTTTCCATGCAGACTTATATTAACGTTCTCTATATTTTAATTAAATTTATTTCACTTTTAATTAAATTTTCGTTCTCATTCGATAACCGGACTTATTTTCAAAGGTGGCGTAGAGAAAATACGGAAAACTAAAATATCTCGAGAACGGCTAGTCCTAGTGTAATGGGGTTGGTCTTATTGCTTTCGTCGTTAAAAATTACGTATTAAACGAGCATTTAATGGATATATTTGAGTATACCTAGTTCTTTAGTTTGGATTTGACGATTTTTGCGGGCCATTTTGCAAAAAAAGGCACGTTATTTTTTTTCGAATCGTACCAAAATCTAATCAGCATCAGGATAACCCACAAGTGACTCTTCTACCGAATTTTGTGAAATTCGGTCCAGTAGTTTTTCAGTTAGAGTGGATACAAGCTTTTGCGGGCCATTTCGCAAAAAAAGCGGGTTCTTTTATTCCGAATCGTACCCAAAACTAATCAGCACTAAATTCACCCACAAGGGACTTACCTACCAAATTTTATGAAATTCGGTTAATTACTTTTTTAGTTAGAGTGGATACAAAATCTGCACAGACAGACACACAGACACACACAGACGTCACACTAAAAATAGTGTTTTCGTATTCTAGAGGTCTCGAAACGTGTAGATCCGTCGAAAACTCGAGTTACGATTTTTGGCATGATTCCAATACTTTTCCTATACATTACCATGTATTGCAGGGAAAGTAATAATAAAAAATCTGATGTGGGCAACACATGACTTTCCTTATATAATGCAATGAATTTACTACTTTTACAGTAAAAAAATAGGTTTTTCTTATAGTAGATACTAATATTCTTTCCAAGATATTGAATTTTCGACAATTAGTCATCATTTTCATTAATTTAGCATCATTTTTATCCATTTGGAGAGATTTTCGTTAATTTGGCAACATTTCAAAAAGTCGCCAAGTTGGCGACATTCCGCCAAATTCGTCGCCAAAATCTCGCCAAGCATTACGGACGAAGAAATAAGTTGTTCTTACAGCAGATAAATGACTATTGGCGTTCAAATAAAAAAGTATTACTCAAAGTATCTTTTTTCATGAATGGAACGAGATAGATACACGAGAATGATGTCACCCAATTTATCGCATGGTATTACATATGAAAAGTGAACAGGTTTCTCAATAGGAAATATTTTTTTTTTCATTTTATATGACTTTTTAATAATTTTTTTGAAAAATGTGCAATATCTAGAGAACGGCTCATGTTAGCGTTCTAAAATTTATGTCAATCGTTTTTTAATGAAAAATTACATAAGAAATGTCTATTTACGTAACTTTATGAGTGGTTTTGATTTTTTGACGATTTTTTTAAA
The DNA here is from genome assembly GCA_951213105.1 of Amaurobius ferox. NCBI lineage: Eukaryota > Metazoa > Arthropoda > Arachnida > Araneae > Amaurobiidae > Amaurobius > Amaurobius ferox. The sequence goes on along the minus strand of OX578155.1, from coordinate 77,441,358 downwards.
ATTTTATTCGAAAATTTAGGGGGTTTCTGAACATTCGATTACGCATAAAAACAATAGGCTTCCAGTGTTTACGGATTGTGATTTTTGTACCAAATTTGGTTCGAATCGGTCCATTCGTTCGTCAGTTATCGTCTCCACAGACTCACTGACACACACACACACACACACACACATACTTTCACACACACACACACACACACACACACACACACACACACACACACACACATACACACACACAGACATCACTTCAAAAATGTTTGATTCGTGATCAGGGATGCTTGAAACGTGCTCTCCCGTCGAAAACTCGATTTCGAATTTTCGACCCCGTCACAATACTTTCCTTATACATTATGTATATAAAGAAAGTAAAAATGGTATGTGGGCAATAACTGACTTTCCTTATATAATGTAATGAATTTACTACTTTTACAGTAAAATAGGTTTTTCATATAGTAGATACTAATATTCTTTCCAAGATATTGAATTTTCGACAATTAGTAGTCATTCTCATTGATTTAGCGTCATTTTTATCCATTTGGCGAGATTTTCGTTAATTTGGCAGCATTTCAAAAAATCGCCAAGTTGGCGACATTCCGCCAAATTCGTCCCCAAAATCTCGTCAAGCGTTATGGACGAAGAAATAAGTTGTTCTTCAGCAGATAAATGACTATTGGCGCTCAAATACAAAAGTATTACTCAAAGTATCTTTTTTCATGAATGGAACGAGCTAGATCCACGAGAATGATGTCACCCAATTTATCGCATGGTATTACATATGAAAAGTGAACATGTTTCTCAGTAGGAAGGAAATATTTTTTTTATTTTATATGACTTTTTGATAATTTTTTTGAAAAATGTGCAATATCTCGAGAATGGTTCATGTTAGCCTTCTAAAATTTATGTCAATCGTTTTCTAATGAAAAATTACATAAGAAATGTCTATTTGCGTAACTTTATTAGTGGTTTTGATTTTTTGACGATTTTTTCAAAATTTTGATCGAAAATTTAGGAGGGTTCTGAACATTCGATTACGTATAAAAACAATAGGCTTCCAGTGTTTACGGTTTGTGATTTTTGTACCAAATTTCGTTCGAATCGGTCCATTCGTTCGTCAGTTATCGTCTCCACAGACTCACTGACACACACACACACACACATACTTTCACACACACCCACACACACAGACATCATTTTAAATATGTTTGATTCGTGATCAGGGATGCTTGAAACGTGCTCTTCCGTCGTAAACTCGAATTCGAATTTTCGACCCCGTCACAATACTTTGCTTATACATTATGTATATAAGGAAAGTAAAAACTTTTTACGTAACACAATTTTTAACATTTACCAACATAGTTGAAAAGTGTTTATGACTTTATTCATTCTGTCTGTCTGTCCGTTTGCACGATAACTGCCTTAAAAATGACTTTATCAAAATGAAATTTTAGTATGTTGTTCAGTCGGGTTGTGGGACATATGGGAATGTAAATAAATATTATCACCCAATTAGTTTTGGATTGAACCCATTATGAATGTGGGAAATACATGGAACCCTATGTGACCTAATTTTCCAAACATTTTTTAAGCGAAGTAAAAATTCACAAATTGCTTTGAAAATTTTAGGAAATGTTCAAATTATCCCATAAAACACATAATAAAAATTTGGGCAAAATATGTTCGGTAGTTTTTAAATAAAAATTAAAGCAATAATTAAACTCATATTATATGAAGAGATCACGTGCCCCACTACAAAATAAAATATGGCATTTAATTCTTTTTCCCAGTGTCAAAATCGTGATTCTTAAAGTTCTTTTAAATTTATATTTAGTGTTGCAGCCGTCCTAAAACCGCTTTATTTTTGCGTATTTTCTGTGCATCTATATTCTGCGACAGCGCAATTACAATATTTTTTAGTTTAAATGATCATCAAACTTTGATTATTTCTACAACGAAGCCTAATTTTAACTTATGCAGAATGTAAACAAATCAAACTATAAGATGGATTGCATAAGAATTGCTGAATTCTTTAACGCAAAATTATTCTGCTCTAGAGTCTGGAATATAGGTGATAAGAATGAAATATTCATTAATTTTGCATAGAGAAGCAGACGATTTTATAGCATTGGCTTTTTCGATGAAGTTTTAAGCATAGAGTTAGAAAGTACTTTTACGTCCATGGTTTTAAGTTTTTAAGTAAAATAAATTATTGTAGTACTGTGATAATTTAAAAAAATATCGCCGCTGAATGTATCGCATTTTAAAGATGTTTAAATAAAATTGCATTTCAGTTGGAAAGTGTTTCATAATCAATGCTTTATGCATGATTGATCTTTCTTGTTTTTGCGCGCACTAAAAATAAAGAATAATTTTCAACAAGCACAACATTCTTGGTCATATGTAACTAAAAATAAAATCGTTGGACGATCATAAAAGAATTGAATTTGGATATTAACAGAATTTTAAGGAACAATAGAAATGATAACATAGAAATGTCATATATAGGAATGGCTGATTTTTAAATCGAAATTGTCAAATATACATGAATTGAATGCAATCGTTTTTATATATGTCATTTCTGTCTTGGCACTTTTATTTCACCTAAAATTATGTTAATGTCCAAATACAAATATTTTATTACTTTCCTTATATACAATAATGTATAAGTAATAATGTACAGTATTGTGACAGAGTCGTAAATTCGAATTCGAGTTTTCGACGGGAGAGCTCGTTTCACTCATCCCTGATCATGAATCGAACATTTTTGAAGTGATGTCTCTGTGTGTGTATGTGTGTGTGTGTGTGTGTGTGTGTGTGTGTGTCAGTGAGTCTGTGAGTCTGTGAGGCTGTGAAGACGATAACTGACGAACGAATGGACCGATTCGAGCGAAATTTGGTACAAAAATCACAATCTGTAAACACTGGAAGCCTATTGCTTTTATACGCAATCGAATGCTCAGAACCCCCCTAAATTTTCGAGTGAAATTTTGAAAAAATCGTCAAAAAATCAAAACCTCTAATAAAGTTACACAAATAGGCATATCTTTTGTAATTATTCATCAGAAAACGATTGACATAAATTTTAGAACGCTAACATGAACCGTTCTCGAGATATTTCACATTTTTCAAAAAAATTATCAAAAAATCATATAAAATAAAAAAAAAAAAAACTTCCTATTGAGAAACATGTTCACTTTTTATATGTAATACCATGCGATAAATTGGGTGACATCATTCTCGTGGATCTAGCTCGTTCCATTCATGATAAAAGATACTTTGAGTAATACTTTTGTATTAAAACGCCAATAGTCATTTATCTGCTGTAAGAATAACTTATTTCTCCGTCCATAACGCTTGGCGAGATTTTGGCGACGAATTTGGGGGGAATCTCGCTAACTTGGCGACTTTTTTAAATGTTGTTGAATTAACGAAAAACTCGCCAAATGGATAAAAATAACGCTAAATCAATGAAAATGACGACTGATTGACGAAAATTCAATATCTTGGAAAGAATATAAATATCTACTATAAGAATAGTTTATTTTATTTTTTTTACTGTAAAAGTAGTAAATTCATTGCATTATATAAGGAAAGTCATGTGCTGCCCACATCAGATTTTTTTAGTTGCATTTGACCGAGAAAGTTGTGATAGCTATAAATTATTGTTTTACTTTTTAGTCCTTTGAATGTCCCAAAAAGATCAGAAACTAAATCGACAAATTTAAATGGGTGACACATTTAAAGATGACTAAAATTTCTGAATTATAAATTACAGAACACAGCTAATTCTCAATTGAAAAGCCAAAATACGCACAAAATAAGATATCTAAGAGAAGATAATAAGGGGGATCAGGGTAAATGTTTCACAAATAGAAAATATTATCAAATACAATTTTGTTCAAAAAAATGCAGTTAAAGTCATCTTGCTATAAACAAATGTTAATACGTTAAAAATTCTCAAAATTATTTCAAATTTCGCTGTTTTAAAATCATGGTAACAAAATTTTACATATCAGATTTTGTCGTGTGCTGTCATATTAAAAAAATATATATAATTTCGAATAAATGTCGACGTTTCGCTCGAATTTAAAAAAATATCTATCTAGCTCTAGATTTTTTATAATAAATCCGGATATAAAGTTTCGTGAAAATTCAGTAATATTTGTGGCTGCTATGGTGTACACAAGAAATTGACCACAGGCATACAAACAGACAGACATCGCTCCAGAAATAGCCTAAACGTATTCAGGAGGTCTTGAAACATATATTAACATCAAAATCTCGAAATCGAAAATTTTCGAGAAAACAATACTTTCTCAATTCTGCGTTTGAAAAAATAAAAATGCAACTCAATTTTTCAAGAGTGTTACTTTAAATGTCTTTAAGAGGCTGGCTTTAAATACAAGTATCCAATATCATTTTGAATTACAGTTGCCTTTTCAATTAATGTCTTTGTTGATTTGTTTTCTTCCATAAAGTAGGAATGGGGAGAAAGCTCTGAACATGCCATCTTAAAAACCACGTCTTAACTAGTATATTTAAATTAGTATAGTAAACTTTGTATATTAATGTTAGTACAGTAAATTTAGTATATTTAAATTAGTATAGTAAACTTAGTATAATTAAATTACTATAGTAAACATGGTATATTTACATTAGTATAGTAAACTTCTTATTTTTAAATTAGTATTGTAAACTTTGCATATTTAAATTAGTATAATAAAATTAGTATATTTAAATTAGTATTGTAAACTTGGTATATTTACATTAGTATAGTAAACTTTGTATTTTTAAATTAGTATAGTAAACTTTTTATTTATAAAGTAGTATTGTAAACTTTGCATATTTAAATTAGTATAATAAAATTAGTATATTTAAATTAGTATTGTAAACTCGAGATATTTACATTAGTATAGTAAACTATTTTTAAATTAGTATCGTAAACTTTGCATATTTAAATTAGTATAATAAAATTAGTATATTTAAATTAGTATTGTAAACTTTTTATTTAAATTATTATAGTAAACTTTGTATGTTTAAATTAGTATAGTAAGCTTTGTATATTAATGTTAATATAGTAAATTTAGTATATTTAAATTAGTATAGTAAATCCAGTATATTTAAATTAGTATAGTAAACGTTGTATATTTGTATTAGTATTGTAAACTTAGTATATTTAAATTAGTATAGTAAACTTGGTATATTTACATTTGTATAGTAAACTTTTTATTTTTAAATTAGTATTGTAAACTTTGCATATTTAAATTAGTATAATAAAATTAGTATATTTAAATTAGTATTGCGAACTTGGTATATTTACATTAGTATAGTAAACTTTGTATTTTTAAATTAGTATTATAAACTTTGCATATTTAAATTAGTATAATAAAATTAGTATATTTAAATTAGTATTGTAAACTTTATATTTAAATTAGTATAGTAAACTTTGTATGTTTAAATTAGTATAGTAAACTTAGTATATTTAAATTCATTCTGCCTATAGAATTTTAAGAATTGGATAATCACTAAATAAGCTCCAAACTTCTTGCATTAAATTTCTTTCTGATTATACTGTTAACGACAAAACCAAACCTGGCAATTTATATGATAAACAGTAAAGTCATAAGTCAAGGTTAATCTTCAGTAAAATTTAATTGACTTAGAAAATTCCATTAACGTTTAATCCTGCACAATAATTCTCTGAAAATCAACGTCGCCTTAAAATTTCAAAACTTCTCTCCTTTCTTCATCTGAAAAGATTAATAATATCTCCCTCCTACTATCTTCATCCTGACTCGAAAGAGAACTGAATAACACACTTAGTGGAATTACGGGAAAGAATTTGGAAATAAAAACTTGTATTTTGGGAGAAAACGGAGGATGTACCGGGAGTTGCCGTAGTAAAAATAATTTATCGTATTCTGAATTTTTTAATACGAATTCGCCATTTTCGTTTTTATGCAGAAGCTGAAATTATTCTGCATAATAATAACGTTTGTGGGTGTATTTTTTCCACTCGCAACGCAACTCGCAATTTATCTCTTATCATATAAATTCCACGGTTTCTTCAGAATACAAGAAAGTTACATTTTTTAAAAATATTTTAGGAAATGTGAAATTTTACCTTCCGAACTGTACATTGTATCTACAATCTTCCTGGAGAAATCCTTAAGAACTGCAGTAAATTTATAAGGAAAAGTCTATGAATGTACAAGTAGACCTACCTATAGAAAGTGAATATGCATGATCAAATGAAAATGATTGCAGCAGCCTCAGCGGGAAATTTAAAAAGTTAAGGCAGCGATCTCGGAATTTAAGCGAAATATATTAAAACAAACAATTACAAAGTTTAAAGCAATTTATAATGAGTAGGATTAGATAATACAATTGTTACAGAAGACATAGAATATGGCCGTGTAATTTGAAAGATATTGTTGGTATTACCGTGGTACACTCCCGGATGATAAGACTTTTGGGCAGATATTTATCTCTTATTCTCCTTCGTTTGGTGTATTGCTGTTGTTGATTTCTACTAATTAGATAATCATCTTTTACTTATTAATTGATATTTTCCTTCTATCTCCCTTTGTTCTATCTGTTTAAGGTCTCAGCTAGAGAAGCTGCAGTCACTTTTTTTCGATAGAGCATTGCCATTTTACTCTAGAAAAACCTAGCATGTATACACTCGTGAATCTTTCCTTATATAAAATTTCTGTCGCGCTTAATGGACTTGCATCGAAAACCCATAAATGTTTTACTTCCTTTGACAGCTCTCTGGTTTGATTGTTATACATTTTTTCTTTCTCACACGTAGTACTGAGGAAGTGTTCTTTTCACAAGATTTTGATGATTTCGAGATTTCGAATATTTTTGGAGTTCATATATCCATCTGCCTGATGCTTGTAGTCGATTTCTTGTGCGTGCAATAGCAGCCATAAATGTAGGGTGTCCCAAAATTCACGCAAGAAGTAATTTTGATAGAAAACACAGATTTATAATTAAAAATTGTAAATTTTTTATTGATTCATAAAGTATACAGTATAGGGTCATGTATGGAATAGCACATCGGGTAAATGGCCTCCATAGCTTTTCTGGTACATACGCACTCTTTTGTTGAAATTTTCTATGACCGTTTTGCATAAATATAGCTGAATTTCGTTGATACATCGCTCAATTTCCTCCTTCAAGGCGTGGGCGGCCGTGGGCTTGTTGGCAGAAACCTTAGACTTCAAAACACCCCAAAGAAAAAAGTCTAACGGCATTATATAGCATGATCTGGGCGGCCATTTCTGATCACCAAAACGGGAAATTACACTACTAGGAAATGACTCATGCAGTAATTGAATTGTTTCTCGGGCTGTATGGCATGTGGCACCGTCTTGTTGAAACCACATGGCGTCCACATCCATATCTTGCAATTTAAGCACAAAAACTGGATTACCACGTCGCGATAGATTATTTTTAAAATATTTCTCAACAATGAAAAAGCGTTGTTCTTTCGTGTAGAGCTCCATTTTTAGTAACCCTAGACTGTCAGCTGTCACGCTGTCTTTTGTTTTTTTTCGCTGCCAACACTTTATCGCACAAATGGCGCAAAATTCAAAACTTGCGTGAATTTTGGGGCACCCTTTATTAGTGGATTTTCACGAAACTTTATATCCAGCTTTGTTATCAGAAAGTCTAGAACTAAATAAAACTTTTTTAAATTCGAGAGAAAAATTATAAATTTTATATTTCATAACATTGAAGCATAGGACAAAATTTGGCATAATCATGCATAAAAGGGTTTATTCGTGGCTCAATGACCAAGAGATTTAATAGTTTCAATCATTATTGTGAAAATTAGTCGCAAAGCAATTTTATTTTGTTCGGAATGTCATTGCCCTCCATTAACCCAGAGAGTACGTTTTTAAGTATGGTATCAACCGAAAGATCTTCAAGCCTTTTCTTCAATCCCCTTAAAGTGAATCTTCAATCCCTTTAAAGTGAAAGGTAGCACGCTATAGTTGTAATCATTTGGACCCACAATACCGATTTTTCAAATTTTTTCTTACAAAGTTTGAAAAAAATTAATTCTGGTATAAGAAAGTCAAATTGAGCCACCCTCTATTAATTTTATTTCTTTCCTTGACAGCTGTGACTTGATTACTATAAATGTCCTGATTTCAATCCTTAACAGCTCCTTCTTAATTGCTATAAATTTCTTGATTTCTTTCGTTGACACCTCTGACTTGCTTGCTATAATTTTTTTTTATTTCTTTCCTTAACAGCTCTGACTTGATTGCTATATATATCTTGATTTCTTTCCTTGATAGCTCTGACTTGATTGCTATAAATTTATTGGTTTCTTTTCTTCATAGCTCTGGCTTGATTGCTGTAAATTTCTTGATTTCTTTTCTTGTCAGTTTTAACTTGATTGCTATATATATCTTGATTTCTTTCCTTGATAGCTCTGACTTGATTGCTATGAATTTATTGGTTTCTTTTCTTTTCAGCCCTAACTTGATTGCTTTATATATCTTGATTTCTTTCCTTGATAGCTCTGACTTGATTGCTATAAATTTATTGGTTTCTTTTCTTCATAGCTCTGGCTTGATTGCTGTAAATTTCTTGATTTCTTTCCTTGTCAGTTTTAACTTGATTACTATATATATCTTGATTTCTTTCCTTGATAGCTCTGACTTGATTGCTATAAATTTATTGGTTTCTTTTCTTTTCAGCCCTAACTTGATTGCTTTATATATCTTGATTTCTTTCCTTAATAGCTCTGACTTGATTGCTATAAATTTATTGGTTTCTTTTCTTCATAGCTCTGGCTTGATTGCTGTAAATTTCTTGATTTCTTTCCTTGTCAGTTTTAACTTGATTGCTATATATATCTTGATTTCTTTCCTTGATAGCTCTGACTTGATTGCTATAAATTTATTAGTTTCTTTTCTTTTCAGCCCTAACTTGATTGCTTTATATATCTTGATTTCTTTCCTTAATAGCTCTGACTTGATTGCTATAAATTTATTGGTTTCTTTTCTTCATAGCTCTGGCTTGATTGCTGTAAATTTATTGATTTCGTTTCTTTTCAGCCCTAACTTGATTGCTTTATTTCCTGATTTCTTTCCTTGATAGCTCTGACTTGATTGCTATAAATTTATTGGTTTCTTTTTTTGACAGCTCTGACTTGATTGCTGTATATTTTTTTACTTCTTTTCTTGTCAGCTAGCTCTAACTTGATTGCTATATATACCTTAATTTCTTTCCTTGATAGCTCTGACTTGATTGCTATAAATTTCTTGATTTCTTCAGAATACAAGAAATTTACATTTTCTTATTGTTTTAGGAAAAGTGAAATTTTACTTTCCAGACTATACATACCAACCCATAATGTAGGGATAGTTATGTGCTTCCCACATCAGATTTCTTTTAGCAATGGAAAAAACTTTCTTTTCTCTATAAAGTGTTTTTATTCCTTTAAATCCAAGAGTTTCATTTTCTAATGGAACTCTGACTATACTTTTATCTATAATAAAGTTCGTTGAAGGTTATACACGTGGTGGTGATCAGAAGGTAAATAAGCAGTTTCGGACTTCTGGAAGAAAGTTGGGGCTGGATGATTACAGGTTATATATTATTCAGACTGGACCATTAGATCAAATTTTATGACTTATGAAATAATGATATTTTTCTAAAATAAGAGTTTGCTTACATCCGTCTTGAAGCGTGTAAACAAAATATTTTCTGTACCTCAGTAGGAGGTCTCACGATCATTACTGAAATATTTTTGAGCTCTTTTCCTCATTATAATCCCTTATAGTAGCATATATGCACCTGGCATAAGCGAAAATAAAAGAGAGTTGTTGAAGCTTAGATTGTGGTAAATTGATAAACGATTTTTAAACGCTTTTATTACTTTCCTTATATACATAATGTATAAGGAAAGTATTGTGACGGGGTCGAAAATTCGAATTCGAGTTTTCGACGGGAGAGCACGTTTCAAGCATCCCTGATCACGAATCAAACATTTTTGAAGTGATGTCTGTGTGTGTGTGTGTGTGTGTGTGTCAGTGGGTCTGTGGAGACGATAACTGACGAACGAATGGACCGATTTGAACCAAATTTGGTACAAAAATCACAATCCGTAAGCACTGGAAGCCTATTGTTTTTATACGCAATCGAATGTTCAGAACCCCCCTAAATTTCCGAATGAAATTTTGAAAAAATCGTCAAAAAATCAAAACCATTAATAAAGTTACGCAAATAGACATTTCTTATGTAATTTTTCATTAGAAAACGATTGACATAAATTTTAGAACGCTAACACGAACCGTTCTCGGGATATTGTACATTTTTCAAAAAAAAATATCAAAAAGTCATAAAATAAAAAAATATATTTCCTATTGATAAACATGTTCACTTTTGAATACCATGCGATAAATTGGGTGACATCATTCTCGTGGATCTAGCTCGTTCCATTCATGAAAAAAGATACTCTGAGTAATACTTTTGTATTTGAACGCCAATAGTCATTTATCTGCTGTAAGAATAACTTATTTCTTAGTGCATAACGCTTGGCGAGATTTTGGCGACGAATTTGGCGGAATGTCGCCAACTTGGCGACTTTTTGAAATGTTGCAAAATTAACGAAAATCTCGCCAAATGGATGAAAATGACGCTAAATCAATGAAAATGACGACTAATTGTCGAAAATTCAATGTCTTGGAAAGAATATTAGTATCTACTATAAGAAAAACCTATTTTTTTACTGTAAAAGTAGTAAATTCATTACATTATATAAGGAAAGTCATGTGTTGGCCACATCAGATTTTTTTTATTTAATCGTGGCCAAGAAAGGGGGAAGGGTTGAGGGTCATATCCACCAAGGCACCTTCAGAATCCATTGAAGTTCGTAGATATTATATACAGGGTGTCCAGTGCTATCGGTGCCCAATGGCTATTTCCTCAACCGTTAGTCACAGAGATATACTTCCAATTGCAAAAATGTTTTAAATTTTAAAATCTATTATCTTAGAAACAGTTTAAATCAATAAATACATTTCTGAAAGAAATACGAAATATAAATTTTTATACGGTCACCCGGTCCTACCAATTATATTTAGAAAAATCATTCTCATACAATTTCATGTAAAATAAAAAAAAAATCTTTCTTTTACGACCAAAATTCACCGAGTTATGAAGCATTAAACTTTATGACTTAAGTCGCTTTTCCACGCATAAAAAGTCCCGTTTCAGGCAGCCAAGTAATCAGGGACCGTATTGACCACTTCTCAGCACTAAAAGTGCTCCAACTTTAAACAGCTATAAGTCGGTCAATTTTGGTCGTAAAAGGATATTTTTTTTATTTTGTATAAAATTATGTGAGGATGATTTTTCTAAATATAATTAGTAGGACCGGGGGATTGTATAAAAAATTTATATTTCGTATTTCTTTAAGAAATGCATTTATTGATCTAAACTGTTTCCATGATAATAGAATTTTAAAATTTAAAACATTTTTGCAATTGGAAGTGTATCTCTGTGACTAACGATTTAGGAAATAGCCATTAGTCACCGTAGCACTGGACACCCTGTATATATAAATTCTTTTATATTCAAAAGTAAGGATATTACAGGATCCATGAATACCCACCTCCTAAAAGATAACCTTATAGAAGGAGATGACTAAACATGGCAATTATAGCAGCATCAAATAACATGAAAACAGTTACGGACAATTACAATAAATTATTACATCATAACAACTAAAAAGATAATCGTAGACAATGAAAAAGATAAAGGTGACAGTAAAAGCAGGTAAAAAATTAGCCATCACTACGGCAAAAATTCTCAATTTCAACTGAATGATAAGTAAATAACCAGTCCTTTATAGTCCTGAAAAAAGAACGATAGGTAACAATGCTTTTAAAAGAATGAGGCAGAAGATTGTAAAATGTAGGCGCTAAAAAGAGATAAAATTTCTTAAACTTGATAGAATTAGCTCGTGGAGGTCTGATAACACCACGGCTTAGCCCTAAATTACTTTGACTACCACCCGCATTCTTATTACTTTCCTTATATACACAATGTATAAGGAAAGTATTGTGACGGGGTCGAAAATTCGAATTCGAGTTTTCGACGGGAGAGCACGTTTCAAGCATCCCTGATCACAAATCGAACATTTTTGAGGTTATGTCTGTGTGTGTGTGAAAGTGTGTGTGTGTGTGGAGACGATATCTCACGAACGAATGGAGCGAATCAATTGAAATTTGGTACAAAAATCACAATCGATGAATGCTGGAAGCCTATTGTTTTAAAACACAATCGAATGTTCAGACCCCCCCCCCCCCCTAAATTTTCGAGTGAAATTTTGAGAAAATCATCAAGAAATCAAAACCTTTAATAAAGTTATGCAAATAGACATTTCATATGCAATTTTCCCTTAGAAAACGTTTGACATAAATTTTAGAACGCTAGCACGAACCGTTCTCGAGATATTGCACATTTTTCAAATAAATTTATGAAAAACATCCCATAAATTAAAAACAAATATTAACTGTTGAGAAACATGTTTACTTTTCATATGTAATATCATGCGGTAAATTGGGTGACTTCATTCTCGAGGATCTAACTCGTTCCATTCACGAGAAAAGATACTTTGAGTAATACTTTTGTACTTGAACGCCAATAGTCATTTATCTGCTGTAAGGATAACTTATTTCTCCGTCCATAACGCTTGGCGATATTTTGGCGACGAATTTGGTGGAACGTCGCCAACTTGACGACATTTTTAAATGTTGCCAAATTAACGAAAATCTCGCCAAATGGATAAAAACGACGCTAAATCAATGAAATTGACGACTATTTGAAGAAAATTCAATATCTTGGAAAGAGTATAAGCATCTACTATAAGAATAACATTTTTTTAACTGTGAAAGTAGTAAATTCATTGCATTATATAAGGAAAGTCATGTGTTGCTCACATCAGATTTTTTTTCTTAATATAAAACCTATTAAGAGCTTTGTAAACATAAACATGCCTAAATGGTATAATCATAGAATCGAGGAAAAAAGGGAAAAGATGGTGTCTGACGAGGTTTACATAAGATAACCCTGATAAATAATTTTTGAAGCAAAACAACAGGCCTAAAGGTATTCAGATAAGTCTCACAAAAACAGATTATACCATACTGAATCCGAGAGTAATAAAGAAATTAAGAACATCAGGAGAACAAAACTGGTGTAGAAAATAAATTTTTTCTGGTATTTAACTTTAATTGTTTACTAAGACCAGTAAACAATTCCTTGAATCTTACTATATAATATAGTAAAGATAAAGTATTATCTTAGATTCTAAGACAGATTATATATTAGAATAATAATAATATCTTATATAAGATTAATATATTAGAATAATATCTTAGAAACAGTTTAAATCAATAAATACATTTCTGAAAGAAGTACGAAATATAAATTTTTATACGGTCCCCCGGTCCTACCAATTATATTTAGGAAAATCATCCTCATACAATTTCATGTAAAATAAAAAAAAATCTATCTTGTATAATATATATAATAATATAATAATTATTGTATATATATAAGGTATCTTTATATAAGATATAAAGATTCTAAGATATTAAAACAGTAAATAACTTCCAAGATAATATGTCATCGATGGTAATACCAAAGTATTTTAAGCTGCTCAACCTGCATAATAGCTTCACAATTGAAAGAAATATCTGTAAAGCAACAAGCATGTTATTTTAACACAAAGGAGAAATGTGTAATAAGATATTTTGTTATCAACCCCCCACTCCCATGCTATAAAATATTCTGCAACCTTTGCTCATTCTTTTCAGCTACCTTGCTGCTAATTTCGGCACACTATCAGAAAAGCCACAATTACAGGCGTTCGTGAAAATTCCAGCTTTATTTCTGAAATATTCAGCTAATTATCGTCTGCTGAAGCGTTATGTTTGTATTTTTAAGCATATGTTATCAGAGCTATCAGGAACCGGATCCCCACAGCTGATTCCCTTGAAACTTTCAGCAACATGCTTGCAAATGTTTCACAGTGTATTTTTACTTTTTCATACTATTTAATATAGTATATAGAAAATATTGTTTTAACGAAATTTTTCGAATTCGAGATTCTAATGCCACAATATTTTTTAGGACACCCTGAACACGTTTGACTATTTTTAGTGTGATGTCCGTCTGTCTGTGATCGATTTATTGTGTACAATGTAGCGCCAATTAATATTAAGAAATTTTCACGAAACTTTATCCGGTTTTACTGTGAAAAATCTAGAATTAGATTGAATTTTTTTTTTAATTTCGAAATTTATTCGAAATTTTATGTTTTTTTAACACGACTACATAGGACAAATTTCGACATGATCATGCATAAAAGGGTTTATGCATGATCATGTCGAAGACTTAATAGTTTCAATCATTGTTGTGAAAAATAGTCGCGATACAATTTTTTTGTTAATGACGTCATAAGCCCCTATTGGGGAGTAGGTTACACGTACATTTTCAAGTATGGTATGAATCGAAAGGTTTTTCAAGCCCTTTAATGTGATGGGTAGCACACTACAGCTGTAATCATTTGGACCCACAATACCGATTTTTCAAAATTTTTCTTGTAAAATTAAAAAAAAATTAATTCTGATGTGATAAAATCCAGTTGAGATCCAATCCAGTTAATTTTAGTGTGTAGACTCTATAGAAGTCAATACGTGAACTTTACTTTTGCAATAAAGAAATCTCAAGGTTTTCTTTAAAAATTCTTAATCTGTGTCAGCGAGAGGCCATAATCGTAATTTCTATTTTTTCCCCCCACACAAAAATGTAAAACGACTAATTTCAAGCAGAACGAGAAAACTTCTGAATTAATTAAAGACGCTTACAATAAACTTTTAACTCCTATTATCACTAACAAGACATGTAGTTCCATTAAAATGGCTGAAAATCTTGTTAAATGCGAAACTTTTATGCAATTTGAAAAGGAAGCTTAATGCAGTTCGAGATGGCAACATCTGAAGCTTCTCCATTAATCTTCATGTAGAGACCCCATTGAGATGAAAATGAGAAGTTTAAACTCCATGTCGGGAAAACGTTAAAATCGTTTGAGACAATGACGTTAGATGGCGCTCGTGTTCTTGTCGCCCTCATACATTGTATGTATCTCTATAGTAAAACGCTTGTAGTTTATTAAATTAACTACAACGTGGCTCAACTCTACTTTCATACCAGAATTAATTTTTAGTAACTTTTTTTTTCAAATTTTACCAATTTTTTTTTTTTTTAAATCGGTATTGTGGAACAAACAAATGATTACAATTATAGCGTATTACTCTTCACTTTAAAGGGCTTGACAAAATCTTTCTATTAATGCCATACTTGACAATGTACCCCCGAGGAGGGGGGGGGGGAGGGGTAATGACGTCATGAACAAAAAATTTTATCGCGGCTATTTTTAACAGCAATGATTGAAACTATTAATTGTGATCATTAAACCATAAATAAACCCTTTTATGCAGAATTTTGCCCTATGCTGCCATGTTAAAATAAAATTTAAAATTTCGAATAAATTTCGAAATTTTCGTTCCAATTTAAAAAAATTATTTCTAGTTCTAGAGTTTTGGATAACAAAGCCGGATATAAAGTTTCGTGAAAATCCACTAATATTTATGGCTGCTATTGTATACACAAGAAATCGACAGTAGACATAGGCGAACATCACTCCAAATGTAGTCAAAACGTGTTCAGGAGGTCTTAAAACATCTATTGGCATCAAAATCTCGAATTCAGAAATTTTTGTGACAATAATACTTTATCTTTACTATATTATATAGTAAGAGAAAGTAAAAATCTTATGGGACAATACATGACTTTCCCTATACAATGCAATTAATTTACTTCTTCTACAGTGAAAAATTGATGTATAAGATTCACTGCACGAAAACGTTTCAAACGTTTAAATGCACATTTGCTGTCTTACTGGATGACAACATGTCAAACTATTTCGAAAGTACCCAATTAACTTACATTCCGCGCAACTCTAAATTAACAATTATCAATATTGATAGCATCCGCAGTAAAAAACATAGTCCATATATTAAAATATTTTAACAATTTATTCATAAATTTGGCGTCATTTCCGTTAACTTAGAGTCGTTTTCGCAATTTTGACCTTATTTTCTTCAGCCTGTGGCGACATATCGCAAAGTTGGCGATATTTCGCTAAATGAGCCGCTAAGTTTGCCAAATTTGTCACCAAGCGTTACACACAAACGAAGAGAAGATATTTTCTTCTATTCTTATATGTAAATTACTATTGGCGAATTGTTTGTCGCAAAAATTCAAAACAATTACACAAGCATTTTCTCTTGTGAATGGTACGAACTAGATCCGCAAGAATGATGTTAACATATTTGTCGCATAAGCATAATATTGCATGAAAAGTGAGCAAGGATATTTCAGAACATTTTATCATTTTTTAAATTTTATGTAATATTTATGATAAATTTATTAGAAACACGTACAATGTATTGTGAGCGGTTCATGCTAGCCTTCTACAGTTTGTCAATCGTTTCCTAATGAAGAATTACATAAGAAACGACAATTTACGTAACATTATTTAAGGTTCTGATTTTTAATGATTTTTTTCGAAATTTCGTTCGAAAATTTGAGTGACTAACGAACATTCGATTGCGTTTGAAATTAATAGAAGAAAATCAATACATCAAAAATATAAAATCAATACATCAAAAAGATAAAATCAATAGATTAGAAAGATAACATCAATAAATCAGAAAAATTAAGTCAATGAATCAGAAAGATAAAATCATTGATCAAAAGATATATATATATATATATATATATATATTTTTCTGATAAAAATTTTGATACAACTAAACTAATTAAAATACGAATGCTTGTGAAAGAAAATGTGAAACTAAAACTCTAGCTATCTTTTACTTCACCAATGTTTTCAAAATAAACAAGTTCATACACAAAACAACTCATCCCTAGATTATTGTTCGTTAAAAAAACGTATAATATAAATTTCAACTTCTATTATCCCTAACAAGGTATTGTTCAAATAATAAAAATGGCGCAAAATCTTGTTAAATGCGAGACCTTTATGCAATTTGAAAAGGAAGCATACTTAATGTAGTTCAGGGTGGCAGCACCTGAGGCTGACGCTCTCTCCATTAATCTTCAAGTATCTACTTTCTGCTTGGCATACTTGAATAGGTTACCTATTTAATGGTTAATAAAGGCTTTGGGTATTACAAAGATGCGATTCTCTACATTTCCTGGGAAATGTTATCTCTAAAACTCCGACAATATATAAGGCATTATTTAATATAATAAAACTTATTAAAAGAAAGTTGGAATTTAATTTTGAGTGTTTTAGTTTTAATGGAAAATTTAATTAGTAGTGGCTTTACGTATAATAAATTCCAGTTTCCGATATTTTATATGGCATTATTTAATATAATAAAACTTATTAAAGGAAAGTTGGAACTTTAAAATTTTACGTGTTTTAGATTTAATAGAAAAGGTTAAATTACTAGTGATTCCATGTATACAAATACTAAATTTTGAATAATCCACGTTTTAAAACCTGAATACATTTCGAAAAAGTTCAAAAATATGTGTGAGTGTGGGATGGACACTATAATTCAAGAACAGAAGTGATTACCACTGAAATTTTATCGGTGGATGCATTTATGCAAATTTTAGAAGAATTAAGGACCATTCAAAGAAATGCTTTTACGAAAGAGGTTACTACATTTGTCCTTTTTGCGCCATACGACTACGTTCAATGCAAAAGTCGCATTTAGAAGCAGATAGGGTGTTTTTCCATTCAAGACTATTGGAGTGCGGATCATTAGTTTTAAAATCTTAATTGTATTACTAACAATTAAGCCTGTTAAAGACAGGGGAAAGGAACAGACCCCCTTAAAAATCAAAGTTTCAACCTTTTGCTTTCCTTATATACATAATGCATAAGGAAAGCATTGTGACAGGGTCGAAAATTCGAATTTTCGAACGAAATTTGGTACAAAATTCATAATCCGTAAATACTGGAAACCTATTTTTTTTATACGCAATCGAATGTTCAGAACTCACCTAAATTTTCGAGTGAAATTTCGAAAAAATCAAAACCGCTAATAAAATAACGCAAATAAACATTTCTTATGTAATTTTTTATTAGAAAACGATTGACATAAATTTTAGAACGCTAACATGAACCGTTCTCCAGATATTGAACATTTTTCAAAAAATTATCAAAAAGTCATATAAAATAAAAAAAAATATTTCCTATTGAGAAACATGTTCACTTTTCATATGCAATACCATGTGATAAATTTGGCGACATCATTCTCGTGGATCTAGCTCGTTCCATTCATGAAAAAAGATACTTTGAGTAATACTTTTGTGTTCGTACGCCAATAATCATTTATCCGTTATAAGAATAACTTATTTCTCCGTCCATGACGCTTGGCGAGATTTTGGCGACAAATTTGTGAAATATCGCCAACTTGGCGACTTTTTTAAATGTTGCTAAATTAACGAAAATCTCGCCAAATGGATAAAAATGACGCTAAATCAATGACGACTCATTGACGAAAATTCAATATCTTGGAAAGAATACAAATAACTACTATATATATTTTTTTTTACTGTAAAAGTAGTAAATTCATTGCAATATATAAGGAAAGTCATGTGCTGTCCGTATCAGATTTTTTTAAAATAAGTTTTATTTTGTTTAACAATGCATGGCGCTTAGCCTAGAAATTATTGTCCTCATAGACGACAAAATTGGCTCAGTTAACTTATATGCCATGATTGATACTACAAGCGTGTAAAGTTGAACCTTATAGTTCTCGGTAAACATTTGGAGGTTCTGGATATAATTTTAGACACCCCCCCCCCATTTTTTTCTACTTCAGGAATCGGAAATATGGCTCATTTTATTCTATTTTGCGCTATGGCTGATATTATTAGTGAACAAAAATTCACCTTCTAAGTTACCAAAGGGTCTTATGAACATCTACAAAGTGGTTTCGAACAAACCCATTTCCTCCTACTCCTAGAAAAAAATCGAAAATCCGTCTCTAAGTTCTTCCCTGTCGTCAATAATATAAATGCAGCGTTCAAAGTATTTTGGGTATTTTAGTATTAACCGCAGGCCATTGGCGAATATCAACCAAGTTTTGTTTCGAGTGGAAAATGTTTAGAAATTGCCCTTAGGATGCATTTTGGCATCAAACATATCATTATCATTTGAGGCTTGTTTTTTCCTTCACATAAACTCCAAGAGATAGGTCTCGGGGTGGAGGCGAGATGTTTTTCGATATTTTTTACACTGACTTCTAAAAGTTTAGCACGCAATGCAAATTTCCATTTTTCGAAAGCGTATTTGAATTTGAGCGGCTGAAAATCGCTGCGGATGTAGATGGCAGTGTGCAAATATCAAATGTTACAGCCAATGACGATGGATTGTCCAGATATATGCTAATTAGGCAGTCGTTGAAAACGCCATCCTTGTGAAGGGTTTGAGGAGGTGCATCAAAATGCTGGTACGAAGTGTTTATGACTTTTGTAGGATTATTTTTGATGATATTCGTGATTCAATAGCTGAAAGAAGACGAATGACAAATAGTGAGCGCTGGCATGCTGTCGGACGCATTGAAGCAGGACAGTCAATCAAAGATGTCGTTATTTTCTTTGGCGTCGATCATTCGGTAATTTATCGATTATGGAAGCAATTCCAAACAAATCAAACAGTTGTCCGAAGACCTGTTCCCGGTCGTCCAAGGGTTGCCACCCCCTCTGATGATCGGTATATTGCTATAATAGCCAAGCGGAATCGACGAGCGACCTCCACAACTGTCACATCCATTGTTGCAGCGGCACTAGGTAAGACAATATCTGCCAGTACTGTGCGCCGAAGACTCCACGTGAAGGGCCTGTACGCCCGAGTACCACGTTTTTGCCAGAGTTTTTGCCACACTAAGCCAGAGGGGCAAGATTAAAGTGATGTCGTCAACATGTCAATTGGACTGTCTCAGATTGGTGAAACGTACTGTTCACGGACGAGTCCAGATTTACCCTGGAATCAGATGATAAGCATGTAAGGATCTAGCGAGAACGAGGCATGCGGAATCAGGCCAAGAACATCATCAAATATCATGCATTCAGAGGTGGCAACGTCATGGTGTGGGCTGAAATTTCAATGGGATATCACGCCGATCTGCATATCTTTAAAGACTGTTCTGTGACGGCTGCGCGGTATCAGGATTAAGTCCTAGACCCCATTGCGAGACTCTACGTTGCAGCAGTTGGTCCTCATTTCCACCGTATGGACAATAATGCCCGCCCCCATCGAGCTAGCATTGTTGACAAATACCTGGAAAGTGATGGCATTTCTCGTATGGATTGGCCAGCGTATTCCCCCGACCTTAATCTCATTGAAAACCTTTGGGTTGCCCTCGGGCGTGCTGTCTCTGCACGTTTACCTCCTCCAGCCAGTCTCAGAGAGTTGGAAACTGCCCTATTGAGGAATGACCATTGCTCGCATCGGCGATGGTTGATCACCTCATTGAAAGCATGGAAAATCATTGCAAATTTTGTGTGAAGGTCCGGGGTGGTCACATACCATATTAATGTAAGTTTTGTTTGGTTTGTTTACCTTTAAACATCATTTTGTTAATGACCCAAATGTGGCGTCATCATATAGCTTACAAAAAGTAAATATTTTTTCCTTCTTTGTATATAATTCTTGTTTTGTTTAATGCATAAACACATTTGCTACCTTCATGTACAATTTTGGATTAATCAAAGCTTTACTTTTCCATTTTTGTTGATTTATCGTCCGTGCTTAACTTTTGGAAGCCAGTGTATTTCGCCATCTTGCACTTCCCAGATGCGTTCTATATGCTGTGTGTGCTTACCAGTTTCAGGATCAATGAAATTGTAGTTATGGTTCACTTGGCAGTGAATATAACCATATTGTTCCAGTTCTTCCGTCTTATACCCCATCCAACAGTCGGCAAAAAAGGTCGATCCGTCTTTAACGTGTTTTTTTTTATTTATTTCATTTATGTGGTAGCACTGCGATCAGGGAGCATGACAATAAATGGTTCTTTTGTTTATCGACAAATGCCCCCAAAAATACATTGCGGAGGGACTATTCTTCCAGCATTATTTTTACGTCTTGTGAAGAAGCTTTCGTCGATCTCCACAATGCAGTCGACGCCGCCATTTTTTTCATTTTCTGCTTCCGCCACTTTAAGGACGCGTATCTTTCGAAGATAACTACTCCAATCAACAACCGTTTTATCGGCCATTCTTAGTTGCTTTTGGCAGAACTTGACTGATGTTAGTTCTTCACACCAGCAATAAATGAATCGTAAAGCTGTTGTATATGTTAGGCGGCAACTTTTGAACCAGTTTTTTACACGCATTCTAACACTCTTTCGACATGTGCGAATGTCGCACTGCCAATAAATGCGTTCTTCATTGAAATATGACTTCATTGGATGCGAATGATTGCAATATCGATTTTCCGGTAGTATGTTGTATTTATGGACAGACTCCATTTTATTTTGAGGTAAGTTCCACAGATTCATAACAATCAAGCGTTACGTAAAAGTTTACTTCGACGTAAAAACAGAGAATATAGAACACGAGTATCTAATGCAACTATGCACTGAACACCGAACTGTGGTTCTAAAAAAAGTTTTGCTAAACGACTAAAGGTCATTGATCACTTTACTTCACTTTATACCAGCGATTCATCGCTGACATGCGGTTAATACGAAAGTACCTATTTTTGAAAAACTCCCATTTTCTCCACCGCGAGAGAGCCAATCGAAATCCACTTCTGTTAAGTTCTGTCCCGTAGTTCAATTCAACGTTTAAAATGTTGTGCCGTGGGTCTTGTACATCATTTTTTCGCCGTAAAAGAAATAAATTCATTGCATTATGTAGGGAAAGACATGTGCTGCCCACAAAATTTTTTACTATAGAGGGACCTAACGGACCTATTCATGAACCTTTCCTTACAAACTTATTGGGGTGCTTTAAAACTTTCCTAGTACCTCTGTATGAGAAAAACTATTTATTAACTCTGCCAGTCTCTCTTATTGACTCTGCCTATCTCTCCGTCTCACTTGACGACAAATTTAATTTGGCGAACTTGGCAAAATACTTGGCGAAATATCGTTTGACAAAATAGCTAAATATCGACGATTTGACGACATTTTTCTAAAGTCGCCAGTCTGGCAACTTTTTGAAAATGTCGTCAAATCGACGAAAGTTAATATCTTGGAAAATTAAGTTTCATTTATTTGATAATCCCTGTCATTTAGCAGGAATTATTCATTTTACTTTCCTTATTCAAAGTATAGAGAGTTTTAATGTTCAAGAGTCAGATACATTTCGTCATAAGGTCAAAAATGTCGTAAATTTATTGCGTTTTGCTAGAGAGTGGCACAGTAATTATATTTCTTCAGAAAGTAGTATAACAGTTAAAAACACTGCTTAAAAGATATGCTTAGTACATGTGTCCAGAGATATTAGTAGCGCAAGATCTGTAGGCATACGCGTGGAAAAGAATCTTTAACTTGACTTTGTGTACCCCTTCATAACGGAATTAACATTTAGTTTTAAAATAATGTTCCGTTTACTGCTATGAACTTAAAATTTAAAGGATTTTCAGCTTTCGAGAATTAACAAGTCTTTAGCGAATTGCTAATCATGACGTTAACATGACATTTAACCTAATTTGAACGACCAGTTTATCTTGCATTCGTTGAATTGTACCGTTGTTATACTATGCCTGGGAACATCTGCAACTGATGGCAATTTCCATTAACTGTAACTTTTCATTTATAGCAGGGTGTGTTCGACACCGTTTTGTAACTCAGAGTGTTGTACAAAGGAATGTAAGTCACAGAAAAGTAATTTTAATTAATGTTCGGCGTGTAAAATCGTAATGCATTTAAGAAAGTGAACAGTTTCCATGAAGGAGAGTTAAAGTCATTAACTTGTAATTCTATTCTTAGTTAGATCTTTCGTTAATGTAATTGCAGAATGTGTGAAGTTTTATGGATCAGAATAGATGTCGAAATTAGAAGGCACGGAATCGTATCAACATTTTTATTTAATTTCAAGTAATACGGTAAAAATTGTGGTTGTTATATATTTTAACATTAAATTATAAACAAAATTTGACAAAAAATATATTATTAAACTACAAGTTTAATTAAAATGAAAATGTCTTTAAAATGAAATTAATTTTTTAAAGTCCTACTATTTCTTCAAATTTTAATATTTACATTTTAAATTTTTCTTTTGCATTCCTTGGAATGTACGACACAAAATTGTCCATGGATTTTTAGGTGCTTCTGATATTAAATTTAACATAATTTTTTTACTGTCACCTATAGTGAAAAAGCTAGAAAATTTAAACAGTTTTACTTTGACATTTTTTTTAAATTAACTACAAATCTTAATGCTAAATCCATGCACAATTCCATCAAATACACAATAAAAAACTATAAAAAAAACTTAAAACCTATATACTTATTACAAAAGAAAAAGCTACAACATTTTAAAAATGGAGAAAAATCAATCTGAAGTTTTCACTTATGACGTTTTTCTATTCTGTCACTCTGCAGAAAAACATTAATAATGTCTTGCATTCTGGAGGTGCAGCTTTGAAATTTCACCTACGTATTTGGAATGTCGCAGTTATAATTTGAGCTAACAAAACAGAGAATCGATATTTTCATCATTTTTAGGGTTTTGTATCCCCTTTATATTTCATTTCACCTTTGTTATGAAAAAGATTAAAAAATCGGCGGTAGTTCCAGTCCGATGGAGCCGAAATAGTTTTGCATGAATACTATTTTGTAAAATAAAACTCCAGTTTAATAAGTTTATTCGATATTTTCAGACTTATTTGTTTCATTTACGGGCTTTTAAAGAGGTAAAAACGGCTCTCTAATTATTCATCTGGGTACTCCATTCATAACTTCACGTCAAAATTATTTTACTAACTTTCTTGGCAGTACATAACTTAAACCTATTCAATATATCTGATGAGATTTTAGATTGAAGTTAATATATAAACTTGCCCGGCGGTAAAATCCGTATATTTTCATCTATTCTGTTCAAAACTCACCAATCATTAAACATGTTCAGAATCCACCAAGTTCATTGAACCTCCTAATTATTTCAAACAAAATAAAATATCTCGTGTTTATGCACCAATATTCCACCCAGGAGTAAGTAAACAGATTAAGCTCTAACAAACGTGGCATTTGAAGTATATTAAAGAAACAGACAGAAGTAAAACTTACGATGTCCTTTATATCGATAACAACAATTTTGCGATTAAACAATAGCTTCTTTGTAGACTATTGTCATGTCTTCATTTTAGGGGCAGAAATGACGAGAGATCCTTCATTTATGGCCCTCGAGCCAGCAACATACAGTTGTTCATGCGAAAAGCAACAAGTACTTACCTCTACGCCCACAGTGCTGAATGTGTACCTTTGCTCATAAAGCTTCCATAATTTTAGAGATAGATGCACAAGCAATGATCGCGTCCCCTAATTGGATTTTGAGTTACATTTATTGTAGATTGGCTCGAAAAAGGATTAGGTTGCGTTATCGTAATTTATTATAGAGAGGCTAAAAAGACGATTAGGTAACGTTACTTTGGAGGCTCAAATAAAGATTGAATCCCGTTTTTTGGAGGTCCATATAACGATTGGGACATCCTCAAAATGAGGAAACAGTCAGAAGAACATGGGGATAGACAAGTAGAAAGACATGTAAACAGACAACCAGAAGGACATAAAGACAGACAGTCAGAAGGACATGAAGGCAGACAAGTAAAAAGACATGAAAACAGAGAGTCAGAAGGACTTGAAGATAAACAAGTTGTAAGATATTCAAACAGACAGTCAGAAGGACATAAAGACAGACAGTCAGAAAGACATAAAGACAGACAGTCAGAAGGACATAAAGACAGACAGTCAGAAAGACATAAAGACAGACAGTTAGAAGGACATAAAGACAGATAGTCAGAAGGACATAAAGACAGAGTCAGAAGAACATAGACAGACAGTAAGAAGGACATAAATACAGAAAGAAGGGCATAAAGACAGACAGTCAGAAAGACATAAAGACAGACAGAAAAGCATGACGACAGCCAGACAAAGAGAAAAACAAAT
This sequence comes from Amaurobius ferox, assembly GCA_951213105.1. Lineage (NCBI taxonomy): Eukaryota > Metazoa > Arthropoda > Arachnida > Araneae > Amaurobiidae > Amaurobius > Amaurobius ferox. Next base: position 77,416,099 of record OX578155.1, on the reverse strand, counting down.
GGATACCTAAATTTTAAATGGTACCCAACAAATTTTTATGGCGTTCAGTAAAGCCAATCTCCTGTGATGATAAGACAGATAAACAGATGGATTTGAAATTTTAATTATATAGATGTAACTTGAAAGACAGCTTCATTGCTGTTCCTGCTATTCCAAAAGCTTCAACCATCATTTAAATAAATACACGGGTCAAATACATTTAATAATATGGTCTGGGTTTCCATTTCCTACGCACTTAAAACAATCGCTGCAAATTCGAAATCAGATCTAAATTAAGCTGCTGCGATTTTAACAAACATTATTCATCAACACAGTGGGCCGATGTCTGGGTATTGGAGCCTCGTAAGCTGCAGAAATCTATGTCTCATATGTTGGTAGCAGTTGTGAATTTGCTAATGAAGCTTTCGCTTCTAGCTGCAATCAAAATAAATCTGATGTCGTCAGCACATGACTTTCGCTGCAGACTCAAATTCTTTGTTTCTTTTATAATTCATTAAATTGAGTTTAATTGCACAAAATAACAGAGATAATTATTTAAAATTACACTTAATTTCAATTTTCGTTTTTATTTGGAGACTGAGCATATTTTCGAAGACAATGTGATAAAAATAAGAAAATCTAAAATATCTCGAGGACGATTAGTTCTAGAGTTATGGGATTTGTCTTATTCTTTTTGTCCTCAGAAATTACGTATAAAACAAGCATTTAATTGATACATTTAAGAACACGTAGTCCTTAATTTTAGATTCTGGCAATTTTTTAGGGCCATTTGGTATAAACGGCAAATTATTTCTTTCCGAATAGTACCAAAATCTAATTGGCACCAAAGTGTCCCACATTTGATTAAACTACCAAATTTTTATAAAAGTTGGTCAATTAGCTTTCAGCCAGAGTGGATATATACTTTTTTAGACCATTTCGCTAAAATGGCAGGTTATTTTTTCCCCTCTATTCGTACTAAAATCTAATCGGCACCAGGGTAACCCTTAAATGACTTATCTACCAAATTTTTGCGAAATTTGATCAATTAGTTTTTAGATAGAGTGGATATATACACGGTGGCCATAATTAAAGTAGAGGTGTTTAGAGTCCGATAGTGAGAACACTGTTGGGACAAACTCAACTAAATTTGCAGTAAATACTACTTAGACCATAAGGTTTTGATTTTTAAAAGAAAAAAAGTAGTTCGTATTTTTGCCACTGAGGGCCAAAGTGGCGCTGTAAGGTCCATTTTTGTAGTAAAATAGGCATAGGAAGTGCAAAAAGTTAACATGTTACATGCATTTTGAAAAGGACATAACTTTTACATTTTATATTTATATTTGCATCTTACATTTACATACGTATGACATTAATTTTTATATTGGCATCATTTACATGTGTGATTCAATATATTTTCCTTTCATGTGTTCCAAAAAGTGCATTCTCTACTGCAGAATGCAGCACATCTCCATTGATTTGCTTGACGTGCAATGTTATTCGGTCCTTCAAAGTGGCTAGATTATTCACATTCCCTTGGTATACCAAGCGCTCTACATGACCTCACAACCAAAAGTCACAAGGGGTCAGTCAGATCAGGCGAACGAGCTGGACACTTCATAGGAAACGCTCGACAAATTATTTGGTTGTTGGTAAAATGCTGTCATGGGACTTCCTGTATGCGCAATCCAATATGAGGGGGTGCTCCATCCTCCATAAATATCGTAGATTCAAGACATCCACGCTGTTGAAGTGGTGGAATAACAATGTTCAACAGCGTTGTTCGATACCACTAAGCATTGACGGAACAAGTCTATATACAAATTGATGTGTTCTCCTCGAAAAATACTGACCTATGATGAATGAGACAGTAAAACAACACCAAACTGTTACTTTCAGAGAGTGCCGAGGAATCTCCTGAAAGGCATGAGGATTCTCAAAAGCTCAAATGGGGCATTCTGCTTGTTTACTGTTCCATTCAGATGAAAATGCGCCTCATCACTCTACAAGATTTCCCAAGCCCATGATTCGTTGACTTCCATCCGCGATAGGGATGTCAGAAAAAATTCCAAGCGATCTTCTGCATCTCCTTGAAGCAACAGTTGAGTGTGGCTGATTTTGTATGGGTAAAATTTTAGCAATTTCCCCATGATTTTCCGTACCGTGGAATACGGCATATCCAGTTGCCTGGACATTGCCCGAACACTGCTAGATCCGGCTGTTGGATCCTCTATGACAGTTGCAACTGTATGAAGTTCTTCATTCCTTATAGGTTTACGCCCTCGTCCCTAGTTAACACTTGTAAAGTTCCAGAATTTTCAACTCGCCAAACCGTTTTTCGCAAACCTGTGATATTCATTGGATCTTTCTTTTGGCCCTTCAACCTCCGATATTCTCGAACGACAGCAGAAGCATTTTCACTTGTTTGGTAGAAAAATTTTACTAGCAAAGCACGATAACGTAATGTTAGCGAACTTTTAACATCAAAGCACGATCGTAGAAATGTAGCGATTCATTGATTCCGACGCATTCTTTCCGTTTTCCTTATATCCTCAAAACTAGTAGTACGTACTAATGCCTACGTAAAATTTGCATAACGTTTTGCATTACCACCTCTTTTCTCCGTGAAAATCTGCATATTTACAACAACGCACTACTGCGTATGGGAGACATGATTTCTAAAATGTTTGATAAAATGTAAGTGCAAATGTGAATGTAAAATGTGAATGTCAATATCAAAATGCATGCAAAATGTTAACTTTCTGTACTTCCTATGCCTATTTTACACCAAAAATTAACCTTACAACACCACATTGGTGGTGGCAAAAATCCGAACTATTTTTTCTTTCTTTGGAAAATCAAAACCCCATCGTCTAAATAGTATTTACTGCAAATTTGGTTGTGTTTGGCCCAACAGTCTTCTCACTATTGGGCTCTAAACACCTATATTTTAATTATGGTCACACTGTACATTGCACAGATAAACACGCAAACACACGCAGAGATGCCAAGCTAAAAATAGTCTTTTCGGGTTCTAGCATACTCGAAAAACCGTAGATTCGTCGAAAACACGAATTGCGATTTTCGACATGATTCCAATACTTTCCCTATACCTTACCATTTATAGTAGGTAAAGTAAAAATCTGATGTAGGTAGCACATGATTTTTGCTACAAACTCAAATTCATTTTCTATTTCTTTCTTTCATAATTAATTAACTTGGGTTTAGAAAATCAGATTTTGACGATTTTTGACAATATCAAAATCTAACCAGCCCCATGGTAACCCACAATTACGAGCTAGAGTGGATACCTTCATTTCACACACGCGCACACACGTCTCTCTAAAAATAGTAGTTTCGTATTCTATAAGTCTCGATTGCTTGATAAAGTGGCGATTGCTAAGAAATTGTAGTCTTCGAACGTGTAAGATAATGAAAAACTGAGATTCAAATTTTGAAGAATTTCCGGGGTCAAAAATTTTAATACCGAATTTCAGCCACGTTATAGAGTATTTTTTTGTCTACAAGACACTCCAGCTTCTGTTAAATAGCTGTCCTCCATCATGAACACTGTTTGGTCGGAAGAATGAGGTAGAATTGCTAATTCAATTAGGTCTAATGCAGGTATGATGTTAAATCTAATGCTTCCACTTCTGTTAAATGAATGTTCTCCATCATGAACACTGTTTGGTCGGAAGAATGAGGCAGAATTGCTAATTCAACTAGGTCTAATGCAGGTATGATGTTAAATCTAATGCTTCCACTTCTGTTAAATGAATGTTCTCCATCATGAACACTGTTTGGTCGGAAGAATGAGGCAGAATTGCTAATTCAACTAGGTCTAATGCAGGTATGATGTTAAATCTAATGCTTCCACTTCTGTTAATAGAACCTTTATTTTTTTTTCATTTTAAGGGATAGGATCTTATTTATAAACCATATCCCATTCGATTTTCATGTAATTCTGAATGAAAGTGTAAATAACTTATATGAAATTGACACCAGAAATATTTTCAAATATTGAAACAATGATATAAAAAACAGAAACGTTTATAGTATAAACATATTACTTTAGATAGAATAGCAACAAAACATGGACGCTTGCTGTTAAAAATGCTACTTTGAATCAAGGTGCAACCTGCTTTTATTATTGTCAGTGCGGCAACCCTGTGGTCTCCGTGGTGGTCGACTTCGGCCGTCGCGGTGAGGGCCCATTGCAGCTAGATAAATCAGTATTACGTCTTCCTTTTTATCATCTGTTTTATACAACATCCTGGATCGGATCAAGGGACAATTGGTCTCGGCACCACACAGAGCATGGGCACGAGCGTAAATAAACAACCTGCGTAGTAAAATGCGCAGAAATATGAGAGCGAAAGAGAATTATTTTACAATAGCTTGTAATGGTAAACTGACGATAATGGTAAATAAAAATTGAAACTAAAGCCATTAAACGCCGAAATTTATCTCTGTGATAGAAATTAGTTATTCAGAATACTTGAATTACAATTTATATTTAAAGATTTCATTTACTAAAGTACATTTTACGTCTTTTTAAGTGAAGTTACACTACTATTCATTTTTACTGTAGTCACTAACTAGAGTTCTAGAGATGTATACATATACCAGCAAATTCTGCAATGTATATGCGAGCGAGAAGGGAAATGGACATAACGATTTTTGTTTAAAAAAAACTCATGTATATATTTTAATAAAAGCGAATATTTTATTTTCCTTTTAATAAAAGATATTTATCAAAGTAGATAAATTTAGATATATCCTAATAAAAATAGAGGTTAAACTATTGTAAGTTTCTAAATTAGCTTTTTTCAATACAGAAATAATGAAAATGTCTATATAGCTAAGCAAACGAGCATTTTATTTTAGAAACGTAAGGACAATAATGCCCGTGTAACGTCACGACCCTACGCTCTAAGTTTATCCGTTACCATCTCAACTTGTGATCCCACTATCGCGTATTTCCATAAGGCGGTCCGGAGTGGCCCGCTTGGCGATTTGGCGGAAATCGCGCCGTAGACATTGGTAACTTTATGATTTATGATTTAGAGGTTGGTTGCTCAAAAAGAGCCTGCACAGCGACCACTGTTTCCAAAAGTTGAAACAGTCCCTAAGAGAGAGACCAGTAGCTGAGGCAAAGATCAGCAGGCACTTGACAGGAATATTCTTCAACTCCCAGGGCTCGATCACATGTCGACCCAAATGCTCGAAAGTATGGGTAGAAAACGGTTCACACTCACAGTGCATGTGTGTGGCAGTTTCTTCGCTGTACCTACAGCCCCTACTGATTGGGTCCTTAGCGACACCCATAATTCTTTTGTGTTTTTTAATCGTGCAGTGCCCAGTAAAGAGACCAACAGCCGTTCTAATGAAAGTTTTATTGAGCTTAAATAGCTCCCTATGACGCAAAATAGGGCACTCAAGTTATGATCATGCCTTAGGGCGAGTCTAGTGGTCTGGGTTTTCGACACTAGAGCACTTACATTTCAGTCCTTTCGCCTGCTTTTGGCCCTTGATGTCGCGTCAGATCTTGCACTGCAGCTTTCTAAAGATGTCATAAACAGTACTTCTGATCAGTTCATTAGAGACACCCAAAGCTGGCTCTGGACAAAGGATGTGCTCAACACTCTTCTAACAAACTCATCAGCCAATTCATTTCCTGAAAAGCCTGAATGTCCAGGCACCTAGTAAAGTATGACTTGATTGTTGTTGGCAATATTACAATGGGCAGTATAGCACTCCCGGACAAGGGAAGAGGTCACAGTTCACTTCCCTAGAGCCATTAGAGCAGCTATCAGATCAGATATAGATGTGGTTACTCCTGTAATTTCTGCCAGAGAAAATTCTACAACACATTAGAATAGCAAAGACCTCAGCCTAAAAGACATTAGCGCAACTGTCAAGTGGGTAAAACAGTTCACAAGTAACCTCTCTCAGAAGTGAAAGTACGGTAAATCTCACCACTCACGAAAACAAACTCATTTGTTATGAAATTCTTCTGTGTCCTTTGCATTATGTTCGCACTGAAATACTTGGAGAGCGCGGTCTAAAGACGCGAAATAATTTATTTTTTTTTAACACGTGCAAAGTGTTTCATGCTTTTATTACTTTCCCTGCTATACATGGTAATGTATAGGGAAAGTATTGGAATCATGCCGAAAATCGCAACTCGAGTTTTCGACGGATCTACACGTTTCGAGACCTCTAGAATACGAAAAAACTATTTTTAGCGTGACGTCTGTGTGTGTGTCTGTGTATCTGTCTGTCTGTCTGTGCAATGTATGCATCCACTCTAACGCAAAATCTATTTTTAACGTGACGTCTGTGTGTGTGTTTGTGTGTCTGTCTGTTCGTCTGTCTGTGCGTCTGTCTGTGCAGATTTTGTATCCACTCTAACTAATAAACTAACGCACCGAATTTCATAAAATTTGGTAAGTCACTTGTGGGCGAATTTGGTGCTGATTAGTTTTGGGTACTATTCAGGATAAAAGAACCCGCCTTTTTTGCGAAATGGCCCGCAAAAGTTTGTATCCACTCTAGATGAAAAACTAATGGACCGAATTTCACAAAATTCGGTAGATAAGTCACTTGTAGGTCACTCTGGTGCTGATTAGATTTTGGTACAATTCGGAAAAGAAGAACCCGCCTTTTTTTACGAAATGGCCCCAAAAATTTAATGTGTTCCAACCTAGTTAAAATGCTAATTAACCAAATTTCACAATATTTGGTAGATAAGTTACTAAGTGCTGATTCGATTTTGATACGATTCGGTAAGTAACAACCTGATTTTTTTACGAAATGGCCCGCAAAAATCGCCAAAATCTAAAAGAAAGAAAAAGACTACAAATGCTGAAATGTATCAATTAAATTCTTGTTTTATACGCAATTTTTGACGAAGAAAAGAATATAACACATTCCATTATACTTTAGGACTGACCGTTCTCAAGATATTTGAGATTTCTTGCATTTTTGTTGCGCCGCTATCGGGAAAACGTCCAAATAAAAACAAAAATTGAAGTAAAAATGCAAATTTAGTGTTATTTGGTGCAATTAATCTCAGTCTAATGAATTATTAAAGAAATAAAGGAAATATGAATTTAAGTCTGCAGGGAAAGTCATGTGCTGCCCACATCAGATTTTTGTCATTGTTTTAATATTTGTATAAGTTTTATTGGTGGGAATCGCTTAGGGTATTGAACGTCTGTTCAAATTACTGGCATATCGGTATAAAATTACTAAATTATAACGGTTAGTTACATGTCAAATTAGTTGCCTATCAAAGCTACATTTAAAAGTTTGCAAAATGTATTTTATCTTTAACGGTGTATATCTTAAATATATCTTATCATGTGCAGTATCTCCACAGTATTTAAGTTTTGCCAAAAATGAAAATTTTCAGCCAAATCTATTGTAAAGATGATATTTTAAATCTTCAAATTTAATTATTTTATATGAATATGTTCGCCAAATGCCTTTCAAATAATTAAAAATATGACACTGGTCAGACAGGATTCCAGCATTTTGTGTGCTGCATATTTGCAAGCATAGTGATTTCACTCAACACATTGTAATTTGCTTAAATTATATGATATAAAATATTATATAATACTATAAGGCAATTTTCTCACCTGTATCCATAATTGCGCTTTGTAACTATATATTATGAGGCTAATCTTTTCACATTAATATCATTGAATTTATAAACTAATGATTATATATTTGTATTTGGATCTATATAAATTAACTAATAATTAATAGCAGTAATTTGTAAGCTAGTAGTTGACTAACAAACAAGTTGCTTTAAAGTAATATTAATACACAATGTAATTAAATTTAAATGAGTGTTCGCCATTATGAACACTGTTCTGTCTAAAGAATGATGTAGAATTGCTAATTCAACTGGGTCTAATGCAGATATAAAGTTAAATCTAATGCTTCCACTTCTATTAAATAAGTGTTATCCATCATGAACACTGTCCGGTCTGAAGAATGAATTTGAATTGCTAATTCAACTACGTCTAATGCAGATGTAATGTTAAATCTAATGCTCTATGAAATAAACATAGATCTGAAATGTTCAAACTATTATGAAAAAATTAAAAACGACAAGCATTCTATTAAAAAGTTCACGCTGGCAACAAGTATACGAATGGTCCAAATCAAATAATTAATGTCTTATGCATCAGGTTCCAATTCTGTTTTCCTATATTCAATAAATAATTTAATTTTGGTATTTTATTTTGTGCCGGTTTGGTAAACAATTTATATGGTAAGCTTAGTTAAAATGCATTTTTCCATAATTAATGATAATCCATTACTGATAACATATTGTTGCCGTCTCTGAACTGTATGGCATCATCCCTAAGTACTATTTATGACGTAATTCTAGAATGATATCATAAAGGTCCAAAAATAAGATTTAAGATGGGGCCCCAAAAGCTGTTAATCTGCTACTAGCATTAACTATGTCATAACATAACGTTGCACATTTCAAAATCTCACTTCCTTCAAAAACACACCATTAGCACTTTTTTTTGCATACTGCATCTGCAGTAACGTTGATGTATGAAAGGACTGAGACTCAGCATCGTGCAAACATCAGTTTTGCACGATGTTGAATCAACTCTAACCCCCCCCCTCCTAAACCCCACGTCAGACATTAACTTTGCGTAAGCAAACATATGGTGACACAGCAATTGAAAAATCCTAAATTGGATAACAATCAGTTTGTGTTTTCTACATGACAATGCACCAGCACATATTGATTTTCAAAGGCTGTAATGATGTCGTGCTTGAAAGGAGTCTACATAAAATATTAGAATCGCCACTATTTCATGAAATTACAAAAATCGTACAAAATTCATCATAAATAAATATATTGTGTGCGTGTTCTATAGAAAATATAAATGAGTATAAAGGACTGCTTATTATTCACATTTATTATGCATTCAACAATCCTTAAAATCCTGCATGTCCATTTTTGAGCATTTCTTCTGAAGTTATCGCTTATAGACATCATGCAGTCTACTTAGTGCGCTGCTACTCCAGCTAGAATGTTTTAAACGTAATTTGAATTAGCTTCGGGCCAAATCCGTTAAATGTCTTTTAGATATCCATTTCCTACGCACTTAAAACACTCGCTACGAATCCTAAATCAGATCTAAATTGAGCTGTTGCCATTTTGCTCAACATTATTCATCTCGCACCGTGGGCCGATGTGCTATGTCTCGGCCACACGGCCTCGTCCAATCCATTTCAATCCTCAAACTGCCCATGACTATTGAGAGACCATTATGTATACTTACTTCTAACCTCTCTTGCAGTGCCTTGGCATTTCGTTATTTTTCTTTCATTCTATACAGGCAGCGCGTGCTCACTGGAAGACTATAATTATCCACACCCTCAGACCGGCTTTCAAAAAAGCATTTCGCTTAAGAATGGGGAATATGTTATTAGGCCTCGTACACACCTGTGGCAGGGACAAGCATGGCTGTAATCTTATTCATTTGTGAGGGATGGGAAGATAATGCAAACATCTTTAAAGGGGTGGTATTTAAAGTGGCCGGCCGCTTTTTGGATGTTCTTTTGTTTTTGGGGTAGGGTTTTCGCAAATTGGCTTTATTTGTTTGACAACAGGGGTGGGCTGGGTAAGACACGGTTTGGAAGGAATATGCCGGAACAGTTTCTTTTGTAATTCTAACAATATGCAGAAGAACGGTGGTAACAAAGGTTTTTCTTAAAATACTTCCCGAGACTTTAAATTACAATATCTATGAGAATATTTATGCATTCTCCACTCTATTGTAATTTCCTGAACCTGGTTTTATAAACACAAAATATAGTATATATAGATAAAAAAATGTTGGCAACGGGACGTACAATTCTTTCAAAGAGTCCAGATGGCAGTTATTACTTCTAATAAATAAGACAGGGTAATATTAAGTCCCGCACATCAAATTTTAAGATCACATAATGTGCCGAGAAATTGAAAAGGTATTTTATTTATTTATTTTTTTTTTTTTTTTGTCAGGCGTCGTTTTTTTCTGTCCCCAATATACATTATCATGTACTGTGGGGAAAATAAAAAGTACTAAGTATCGTCCATCAGGTTCACACTCCATATGCGATATTAGGTCAAAGGTTAGGTGGTTACCGTCAATAATATCGTCTGCTATTTTCAATCAGCTGTTTTCTGCTGTGTTGTACATAAAAAATATCGTCTGGTGTTTCTTGCTGTGTTGTATATAAAAAATACGTCTGCTGTTTTCTATGTTGTATATGGAAAATATCGTCTGCTGTGTTGTATATCAAAGGCATTGTATGCTGTTTCTAATACCCTAGACGATAATTACAGATCTTTTTTTATTAATTCACTAACACTGCATTTTTCCAGAGAGAAAGATTGCTTATTTTAAAGCAATATTTTTCTGGCTATTCTTATAAAATTACGATTAAAAAATTTCAGAAGAGTTTATTGAAGAGTTTCGGCAATGCAGTCTCAATTTCAGACAATTTATCCTAAGTTAAAATGAAAGACCTGCCTGTTCTCCTTTAGTAACACATCCATTTTCTCGAAAACGATTTAAGATTTACTCACCTGGTAATTGTTGAATTGTCGTGGGGGGGCGGAGGGGTAGAACATCGTGAATATTTCTTCTGACACACTTCAATGACACTCTCATGAGAATGGCTAGAGAAATATTTCTCTAAAATAAAAATTATTTCACTCGGGAAAACACCATGTTCCTTGATAAGAAAGAGGTCTGTAATTGTCACCTGGCGTATTAGCACAGCAGACGATATTTCTGATATACTTTTCAGGGTATATTATTGACACATAACTGAAAAGAAAATCTACTTTTTCTTTTAGGGTTCATATTATTTTTTTCGGGTTGGTAAATCAAAAATTGCGGATAAAACAGGTATTTAATTGATACATTTCAGCACACGTAGTATTTTATTTTAGGTTTTGAGAGATTTTTTAGAGCCATTTTGCAACTAAGGCTTCTTTTTTTCCGAGTTACCAAAATCTAATCAGCATCAGGGTCACCCTCACGTGACTTCTCTGTTAGTATTTTCTCAATTAATGTTTTAGCTAGAATGAATATATACATTTCACAGACAGACAGACACACATATACACACACAGATACACCTCAGACGTCAGGCTAAAAATCGATTTTTTGGTTTCTAGAGTGCTCGATACGTGTAGATTCGCTGAAAATTCGAGTTGCAATTTCCGACACGATTTCAATACTTTACCCTATACATTACCATGTATTGTAGGGAAAATAAAAAGTACAAAGTATCGTCCATCAGATTCACTCTCCATATGCGATATTATGCAACAAATTCATCAACATCATTTTTTGTGAATTTAGTTCGTTCCATTCAGAAAAGGTGAAGTTACATTTTGCAACACTTTTGTATTTTGACACCAAAAATTCTGCAATATATATTTATTTCACGGAATATTAATTAAATGTCAATTGCGTTTCGGTGTTCTTCACGTAAGTATAAATAAATCACTCTGTTTAAACTAATAAGCGGCCAAAAGCGCCAAATTCACGTTGTGTTTATTCTATTCCAAAAGGAATATGCCGTGGATTTTGTACGACATTAGCTCGCTATAAAAGAAGTAAAACTAACGCATTATGTAGTAAAAATCATGTGCTGACCTAGTCATGTGTGAATAAATCACTTCATTTAAAAAAATAAGCGGCCAAAAGTGCCAAATTTACGTTGTGTTTATTCTATTCCAAAAGCAATATGCCATGGATTTTGTACTGCATTAGTTCGCTGTAAAAGAAGTAAAACCAATTCACTATGGAGTGAAAGTCATGTGCTGGCCACAACTGATTTTTTTTTCCTTTGTGTATGTGGGTTTCCTCGTCTTTGACAGGCTTAAACACTAGTAAAAGAAATAATTTTCTTGTTATATTATTTCGTTTTGGATTTCAACAGCAGGGATTAAAAGAATATTCAAGAAGCATTGTTTCTACTTCGAATTACCCGTTTTGAGTTTGGTTTTTTTCCTACTGCGAATTATAGGGTTTTTATTACCTGGGATTACAGGGTTATAGAATAATTCCCCGATTTTCCTCGGCCGACTGCATCAGCTTCGGGCTACAAGAACGGTTAGTGCCCAATGTTTTATCTGATTGATCCCTCACTGGGGGCCTCTCGCTTCTCAAAAGCTGTTCCGAGATAGAAACACGTGTTTGAACGTAACAACAAGTTTCGAAAGCGATAATTGTGGCACTTTTTTAGATCGTAAGCATTAAAAAAGAATTTAAAAAAAATTAATAAAGAGAAATAAATTGCGGTGTGTACAGCACATGACTTTTCTTACAGATGCCAATTATCTTTGTTTTCACTTAATTTGATTTTTATCACACCAAACCAGTATTTAAGCCTGTCAAAGACATGGAATTCAGCACTCTTGCTGAATTAAGTTGCAACTAACTTTCAATAATTTTTTTTTATAAATAATAATAAAAAGAAATTGTGGCACTAATTTTTTAAAGTATATGAGAAGTATCGTTTGCTCTATTTAATACGCCAGATGATAATTGCATACTTCTGTTTTCAACAATAAAAAATCTGATGTGGGCAACACATGACTTTCCTTATATAATGTAATGAATTTACTATTTTTACGGTAAAAAAAAATAGGTTTTTCTTATAGTAGATACTAAAATTCTTTCCAAGATATTGAATTTTCGACAATTAGTCGCTATTTTTATCCATTTGGCGAGATTTTCGTTAATTTGGCAACATTTCAAAAAGTCGGCAAGTTGGCGACATTCCGCCAAATTCGTCGCCAAAATCTCGCCAAGCGTTATGGACGAAGAAATAAGTTATTCTTACAGCAGATAAATGACTATTGGCGTTCAAATACAAAAGTGTTACTTAAAGTATCTTTTTTCATGAATGGAACAATCTAGATCCATGAGAATGATGTCACCCAATTTATCGCATGGTATTACATATGAAAAGTGAACATGTTTCTCAATAGAAAATATTTTTTTTTTATATGACTTTTTGATGATATTTTTGAAAAATGTACAATATCTCGAGAACGGTTCATGTTAGCGTTCTAAAATTTATGCCAATCGTTTTATAATGAAAAATTACATAAGAAATGTCTATTTGCGTAACTTTATTGGTGGTTGTGATTTTTTGACGATTTTTTCAAAATTTTACTCGAAAATTTAGGGGGGTTCTGAACATTCGATTACGTATAAAAACAATAGGCTTCCAGTGTTTATGGATTATGATTTTTGTACCAAATTTGGTTCGAATCGGTCCATTCGTTCGTCAGTTATCGTCTCCACAGACTCACTGACACACACACACACGCACACACACACACACACACACACACGCACACACACACACACGCACACACACACACACACACACGCACACATACACACACACACACACACACACACACACACGCACACATACACACACACACACACACATCACTTCAAAAATGTTTGATTCGTGATCAGGGAATGCTTGAAACGTGCTCTCTCGTCGAAAACTCTATTTCGAATTTTCGACCCCGTCACAATACTTTCCTTATACATTAGGTATATAAGGAAAGTAAAAACATGACATTTTTCCAGAGTGATTTATATATATATATATATATATTTATATATATATATATATATAGTTTTCTTTCACTTATAAATTTCAATTTTTAAATATGAATTATATATATATATACACATACACAGGGTGTCCCAAAAACATTGACCTCGGCTTTTATTCCTTAAATATTTTTTATTATTATATTATTATTATAATAATTATTATAATAATTAATAATAATTAGAAAGTTGCGTAAAAAAGGGTACAGAATTTTATGAAATCGATAAAAATTTTCAGGGGATTAAATTTAAAGAAATGCAAAATTTAAATTTTTGTACGGCCCCCGTACAAAAATATTTCCAATGAGTAAAATGGGCCCCATACACTAATAAGGTTATGTACAAAATTTCAGCATTTTATCATAAAAAGTCCCAGAGATATGTTTAAACAAAGTTGGTGAGGGATTAATCACAAATTAAAATGTAAATGTTTACAGCAAGAGTGCAAATGACGCAACGCAGAAATGCATCATAGGCAAATAATATCTGCCTCTTATCTTTAATGGATCTTTGGCATGGATGGAAAACATTTTGAACAAGCTTTATAATCTTTCTGTAAAGTTCTTATTTTTACACAGTGTAGATATATTTGTACCACTAAATAGCAAAATTTTTATTTATTTATGTAATCATTGTTTTCTTTCGTAATTTGTGTATAACCTCTGAAACGCGATCTGCAGACATGATTTTTCCCCTCTTAAAACCCATGTCGATGCATCGGAAAGTGGTTTAAGTCAGCATTTTTGTCTTTTCATATCTCTGGGACTTTTTATGACAAAATGCTGAAATTTTGTACATCACCTTATTAGTGTATGGGGCACATTTTGCTTATTGGAAATTATTTTGTAAGAGGGCCGTATAAAAATTTAAATTTTGTATCTCTTAAAATTTAATTCCCTTGAAAATTTTAATCGATTTCATGAAATTCTGTACCTTTTTTAACTCAACTTTGTAATTTATTATATATATCTAAGATCAATATTTAAGGAATAAAAGTCGAGTTCAATGTTTTTGGGACACCCTCTGTATATAATTTTTGTGCTATGTATATCTAACCACGAAATATATCTCTGAGAATGCCACTGGAAAGTTTTGAAAGAAATGCCCATTCTCTAAAATCCCAAAACCTTACGAAGTAAGCAAAGATGTTTCGAGGAACTGGACTTGTTGCAGGCAAAGCGAAAACAGGCAGGCTTTCTATTTTAACTCTGCAAAAACTGTCTGAATAAAAACTGCATCGCCGTAACTCTTCAATAACATACTCTTAAGAATGATTAGAGAAAGATTGCTGTAAAATAAAAATTAATTTACTCCGGGAAAACGCAATAATATTCCATTCATAAATATCTGATGCGGACAGCACATGACTTTCCCTACAGACTGAAATTCATTTTCTCTTTATTTATTTAATTCTTTAAATTCGGGTTTAATTACACAAAATAATACGTATATATTTTTTTAAATGACACTGAATTTGCACTTTTAATCCAATTTTCGTTTTCATTTGGCAACTGGGCGTATCTTCAAAGGCGGCCTTGCAAAAATGCAAAAACAATAAGTATCTCGAAAACGGTTAGTCCTAGAGTAATAATATTGGTCTTATTCTATTCATCGTCAAAAATTACGTTTTAAACAAGCATTTAATTGATACATTTAAGCATACATATAGTCCTTTGTTTTAGATTTTGAAAATTTTGGAGCCATTTCGTAAGAAAATGTGAGTTTTTTTTTCCAATCTTACCAAAATCTAATTAGCACCTTGATACTCCACAATCTACCAAATTTTTTACTTTAGTCAATTAGTTTATTAGGTAGAGTGGATACGTGCGATTTTCCAGGACCATTTTTTAAAAAAGGCAGGTTCTTTTATCCCGAATCGTACCAAAATACAATCAACACCAGGGTACCCCCACAAGTAACGTACATATGACATTTTATGAAATTTGATCAATTAGCCTTGGATTTAGAATGGATACATACAAGGCACACACACACAAACATCACTGTAAAAATAGTTTTTCGTGTTCTGGAAGTCTCAAACCGTGTAGATGCGCCTAAAACTAGAGTTGCGATTTTCGACACGATTCCAATACTTTCACTATACATCGCTATATATTATAGGGAAAGTGAAAAAAGGGCTGAAATTATCGTCTGACGCATAAAAAATAGCAGACGATATTTCAAATATAATTTGAGCGTATATTAGTGCCACATATCTGAAAGAAATTTTACTATATAGGGCCACATAGCTGAAAAGAATTTTACTATATAGTGTCACATAGCTAAAAAGAATTTTACTATATAGTGCCACATAGCAGAAATGAATTTTATTATATAGTGCCACATAGCTGAAAAGAATTTTACTATATAGTGTCACATAGCTGAAAAGAATTTTACTATATAGTGCCACATAGCTTAAAAGAATTTTACTATGTATAGTGGAACATAGCTGAAAAGAATTTTACTATAGCCACATAGCTGAAAAGAATTTTATTTTATAGTGGCACATAGCTGAAATGAATTTTACTATATAGTGCCACATAGCTGAAAACAATTTTACTATATAGTGCCACATAGCTGAAAAGAATTTCCCTATATAGTGCCACATACCTGAAGAGAATTTTACTATATAGTGCCCCATAGCTGAAAAGAATTTTACTATATAATGCCACACAGCTGATAAGAATTTTACTATATAGTGCCACATAGCTGAAAAGAATTTTACTATATAGTGTCGCATAGTTGAAAAGTTTTTACTATATAGTGGAACATAGCTGAAAAGAATTTTACTATACTATAGTGGTACATAGCTGAAAAGAATTTTACTATATGGTGCCACACAGCTGAAAAGAATTTTACTATATAGTGCCGTATAGCTGAAATATTATTTACTATATAGTGGCACATAGCTGAAAAGAATTTTACTATATAGTGGTACATAGCTGAAAAGAATTTTACTATATAGTGGTATATAGCTGAAAAGAATTTTTCTATACAGTGCCACATAGCTAAAAAGAATTTTACTATATAATAATACAACAATACATAGGGAAAGTGAAAAAAGGGCTGAAATTATCGTCTGACGCATAAAAAATAGCAGACGATATTTCAAATATAATTTGAGCGTATATTAGTGCCACATATCTGAAAGAAATTTTACTATATAGTGCCACATAGCTAAAAATAATTTTACTATACAGTGCCACATAGCTGAAAGGAATTTTATTATATAGTGCCACATAGTTGAATTGAATTTTACTTTATAGTGCCACATACCTGAAAAGAATTGAACTGTATAGTGCCCATAACTGGAAAGAATTTTACTATATAGTGCCACTTAATCGAAAAGAATGTGCCGCATAGCTGAAGAGAAATTTACTATTTAGTGCCATAGCTGAAAATAATTCTACTACTTCAATTTCTATGTATATTATATTATTCTAAAATGTTATATGCTCATGTTTTCGATCAGCCTTTACGCAATGACCTGCTGCCGCGTTATCCTACCTCTATTGACCAAACATGTCACCCATTCCATAATTATGTGGTTCGGTCTTTCGTCCCCATGGCGACGCATTTGCAATAATGATCCATGGACAACGATAGCTGTGATTATGCACGACAGGCATGCAATTCTCCGTTAAGCGATGGGTTTGTTTGAGTTTATAGGAGCAAACACGATGGACTTGACTCGTGTATAATGCTTAAGTAATGTATCGATGTTGGCAAACATGTTATCAATGGGGATATTCATTATATATGTAGGTAGCACATACAAGCTTGTATTTAATGTTTCATTCTTTAAAGGGTCATAGGACTTTTAAGATATTAAAAGTGAAAAAAAAATCATCATATTCAACATCTTGTATCTTTTGACATATACATTTTAGAAACACAATTTTTCCCTTTAGTGAGAAATTTGTATTTTCTTTCAGTGAACAATTTTTACTTTCTCATTTTTACATTCAGTAATATTTACGAAAATTTTATATGAAAATTTTAGATATCGACAATCTAATGCCAATATATGTTTTAGGACCCCTTGAACACATTTTGACTGTTTTTGGAATGATGTCGGTCTGTCTGTGTGTGGTCCATTTCTTGTATATATGATAGCTGCCACAAACATTAATGGATTTTCACGAAACTTTATATCTTTTTGTTGAAACTTTATGTTATTTTTGTTGACGAAAAATCTAAGAGGGAAGGTAGATATTCAAACTTGGTATCAATCTAATTTTTGCAAGCCCTTTGAAATGAAGTACTATTGCATGCTATAATTATGATCATTTGGAACAACAATACAGATTTTAAAAAAAAAATTGTAAAATTTGCAGTAAAAGAAAAAAAGAATCACAAACTACTTGGAATGGATTCTGGTCTATCCAACCCTTTAAATGTAACTGTAAACCGTTGGAAAAATAGGGAAGATGTTAAATGAGCTTATTAGGAGACTTATTAGAGTACTTATTAGAAATTTTCTGGTACAAGAAACAAGTAAAATTTTATAATGATCCACCCTCTCCAATGTGATGTAAAACCGCTGAATATCTAGGGATGAGGAGGTTTACTTGAAATATGCCGCAAAAAGATACAAAGTTTATTTTTATCAATAATGTTAATTTATTCGATGGCGAATTTTTTATTTTTTCGAAATTTATCAGATGATTAGGGAGTTTACGGAATTGACCTAAAAGGGGGATGGGTGTTATCTTGGGAAGGGATCAACGAAATTCCACGGTAATATAAAGAAATACTTTTGTAGAGAATTGAAAGTCATGAGCAGTTTAGGGAACAAAAAATTGGTATGACCCCTTGCGTACAACATTACCTTGAAAAATTAGCATCCAAAACAAATTTTTTAGTATATAACTATACTTCAGTAACAATTGCTTTCTGTGAACTTAAATAACGTTAAATGCATTTCTTCTTTATGCATTGTTGCACCTAGTTTTCACAGAATTTTCTGAATTCCGGCGATTTAACTTCTTAAAAGAGTATTTTGCTACAACAAAAAAAAAAAAAGAAAAAATTATTCAATAAGGACTAACATACATTATTCCTAAAATTCCATGAAAAAAATATTGAAAATTTCCAGTTACCTTTCGCGTAAGTTTCCATATATGAATAGAGAAATTTTCAAAAATATCAGAAATCTCCCCTCCCTCATTCTTTTCATTCTTTAAAATGGGTCCGATCTGAGAAGGAAAAAACGACGTATTGCGAAATCAATTTAGCCTCCAACAGAAGGATTATTATATTTGCTAATAGATGGCAATAGCGGTTTTTAGAGGTACTGTCTGGATATCAATGGCGAACCATACGCTGACTCAAAAATCTTTGCTGACTTTAAATATTTATAGTTAATGAACGGTTGACTTCATGAAATTATTTTTTACTGCGGAACAGTATGTGATATTTGAATGAGCTAGAGTTAATTTATTGAGTTTGGATTTCCTGTCAATACCTTTATATCGCAATATGAAAAACGGGATGTTTTAAACGCACGAAAAGTATAAAGTTTTTAAAAAGTCTCTAGAATGCATCTAATCATATATAGATTCTGTTCAAAGTTCGGTTAAAAGAGAATTTTTCGGTTTATCAGATGGCGTCAGGATGGAAACTCTGTGATAATATATTTGGTCCCTAAGGAACCGGACAGCGTGAATATCGTCCAAAATTGCTGTAAATCTTGCTAAAACGTAAGATAAACAAAACATCGATTACAATTTAAAAAACATAGCATTGAGGTACACTTATTTACGTCTTGAAGTGCCTGTGTACCAAATTCTATGGCCGTACAACGCCTAGATATCCCGCTACAGTGCAGACCGCACAGGCAGATACACAGATATTAAGTAAGATTAACCGTTTAGGTGTAAAAACATTATTTCAGTGAAGCAAAATATTGTTTTAGGATTTTAAATTTCTCTGGGTTCTCTAAGTGCATCACTCTCTTGCAGGAAGCAGTAGGCACCACTTACAATTTAATTTCATAATAAAACTAAGAATTATGACATAGCCATAGACTGTAGCAATCTAACCATTTTCTCTATGAATCTAGAATGTTTGATTTTTCCTGATAAAAGAAGCTTTTTTTTTTTTTTTGTCTTTAAAGGCGACTGATACTTTATGCAAACTTTCATGTTGTTACTTAGTTATCGAAAAATGTGTTTTTCGATATAACTTACCTTCAACACATTTTTATTAATCTTTTCATCTGTTTTGAAAATAATTTGATGAATATCTTCTTCAGTTTTTTTTCTTCTCAATGTAACTTTCAGAAAAATAATAATAGTAAATACCTATAAATAAAAATTTATTTTAATGTTGTTGTTTCTAAAACGTAAATGTTTTTATTTAAAAAAAACATGATCTTAGATCATGCTATACTCAATAAACAAGTTTGTCATTCATTAGCAGATACTACATTGTCGGAAGCACATGAAAGGAATGAAGTTGTCATAGCTCTCCTATAGAAGCAAAGAATCTGCAAAAATTGTGGCTTTATTGGCTTGTTTTTGCATATATCGATTATCCCTTAGTAACGAGCGTGAATCAGATAGAATGGATACAAGCCTCTGCAATGGGCGTGTCTTCCGCATTATGAGAACGCCCTTATAGGCTGGTTTTGTATTTACGAACTTTGTCTCTTCATACGATCTGAGCTAAATTCTGAATGAATTTATGCCAGCCACGTAGAAGTACTAAAATTGTCAGTTCGCATAGAATTTCACAAAAATTGGGATTCACAGCAAATTTCTTGCTGCCTGTTCCATGCTAATGGCAGCATAATTAGCTTCATGGTTATAACTGGTTCATGGTTATTTGCAATGGGAGTGTCTTCCAAACTCACTAGTAGCTTATCCTGATACATTTTTTTTTATGTTTATTTATTTTGTCAGGTTTGTCTGTGAGACGTGCAACGTGTATGTAAGGGCGTAAGTTGAACAATAAAATGTCACCCCCTCCCCTTTTTTCCTACAATAAAGAAAGAGGGGGAGAGGGTGAAATTATAAGGAAAGTATCAGAATTTTGTCGAAAATCGCAACTTAAGTTTTTAATGACCTAAACGTTTTGGGATCTCTAGAACACGAAACAACAATTTTCAGCGCTATGTCTGTGTATATGTCTGTCTATGCAATGTAAGTATTCATTCTAACTCAAAAAAAAATTGACCAAATTTCATAAAATTTATCCCCTCAGGGGGTTTACTTCTTTAGTGAATACAGGTATTGCGATCCCGAGGTACCTTAGCAATCTTTTTCTGCTCTCCCTTTCTTTCTCGTTTCTTCTTCTTTCTTTTGTCTATCCCCTCTGTGTTCCTTCATTTTCCTTCTGCTTGTTTGCCTTTCCTATCCTTCTCAGCAACTGATGTCATCAATGCCGACCGAGCCCTTGCCCTTAATAAACATCACATCTGCTCCATGGGCCCCAGTACCACTCTTCCACCTCTGGCGTAAGGCACACAGTTAGGTACACCTTTCTGCCGTAAGACACACCGTTTGTGTAAGGTAATGGTTTCATGTGGGTGTGATTCGAGAGGAGTAGCGCTGCGTGCATCTGTAGTTTTGCTTTTGAAAAACGTTTATAATAAACGGCCCCAGAGATGAGTCTCTTCGTTGCGTTGGTTGGACGGTGGTGAGTGTTTCATATCGAGAAATTCCACATGGATCCTTCCTAGTCCATGGGCCATGTGCACGTTATAGCCCGTTCTCCATCATCTATCTCTCTTTGCAAATAACTCCGGTGGTTACACTTGGCACGTTGAAAAGTGTCGGGAGACGAAGCCTGGCTGGGGCTTCGATCGAGCTGGGAGTAATCCGTGGTTTTTCAATTAGTGGTTACTGCATGGAGGATTTGAGTATGCCTTTGATCTCAGGTTCGTGAAGCCTTTCAACTCCAAATTCTAGTGCTCTTTTCCCGCCTAAGGCAGGATCCTCAAATTGGGTGGACAGAGTAAATCCCTTTACTGCTTCTATGTCCGTGGGGGATAGGGCTAATGAAAATCCAATGACCTTAAACACCGTTGATAGACAAAGAAGTGATGATGCACAGGAAAGTCGTAAAACAAGTCAGAATATTGCACAAAAGTTTTCAACCGAAACTTAATTTTTTTTTTTGTTTATTGTTATGAAAAGAATAGATGGATCGTTAATAATGTTCCATCCTTTTTAATTCAAAAAGGAATTCCTGGTACTGTTGGGGAAGTTGAAACTATTAAGAAGCTTATGTCTGGGGTCTTGCTAATAAAACGTATTTCAACAGCACTAATAAAAAATATACTGTCAATGAAAACCTTTGCAGATTTTCCAGTGTCTGTAACCATTCATGATACATTGAACTTCTCTCGCTGGGTTATATCAGAACCATATCTTATGTGTGCACCTGAAAATGAAATCCTTGACAATATGAAAGATAAAAAAGTTAGCTCTGTATGACGAATCTCTGTAAGATGGGATGATACAATGTATCTGACTAAACATCTCATACTTACTTTTGACACTCCAGTCTTACCCAAGCATTTAAAAATAGCCTACCTCAAATGCCAAGTACGGTCATATATGCCAAACTCATTGGAATGCTTCCACAGCCAGAGATTTGGACATCCAAAAATTTCCTGTTGTGAACCTAAAGTAGGGTGTGCACGCTATTCAGAACATGGAAATGACAGTGAGGGATGTTCTGCTATCCCAAAATGTGTAACTTGCGAGGCTGGACATCCATCTTATGCCAGCTCATGCCCAAAATAGGATTTTGAAAAAGAAGTCTAAACTTTAAAAACAACCTGTAATATTACTTAACCGAAAGAACGCAATCTGATAGAAGCAAGAACATCAAAAATAGGTATATCATACTCCTCTGTTATAAGAAACAAACAAATAAAATCTTTTAGAATACAAACTGAAGTTAAATAAGTAGGCAAACAAACCGAATCTAACTTGGATTTTATGCAGTTAATCTCTAAACAAACTAACCAAATCAAACTTATTCCTTCTGTAAACACTGCTGTATCAAGTAATAAACCAAAACAAAAAACTTCAATACCATTAGCCACTTACAGATCTGCTTTCACACAACGAAAAACTCCAGCAGAAAGTACCAGTGGGAAAAAGCTATGAATTCCTTAGAGGAGAAAACAAAGACAAACAAAAATTAAAAAATACAAAAGAATACCCATTGGGAAAACAATCAATTAAAAATACAGACATCCATGAGAAACATAGACAAAATGATGATGAAGTACATATGTGTGCTTTTGAGGACGAAGGAATGCTAACAGATGTGTCTACTAAGAAATAAAAAACCATTTCTCATAAGGCCAAGAAAAAGTCTTATAATGAATTTTTTGCTTTCTTGGAATTGCCTTCGGTTGTAGAACATATCGGTAGAGATCAAAACTTTGATTAGCGCTTTCCATCCTATTTACGTCTGTCTTCAAGAGACTATGGTAAAATCTAGCAATACTTTCATTATTAAAATTTTTAATCGTATCCATAAAGATTTCCATCTGAACAGAAGAACATCTGGGAAATTGCTTTGTTAGTCTCTCGAGACTACCGTACTTTGAAATTACATCTCATCACAAATCTACAAAATGTTGCTGTTCGTATCCATTTAAATATGTTAATTACATTATGCTGCATTTACTTACCACCAAATGACCATATAAATCCCAGAGAACTTGATAATTTGATTGGACAACTTCCTGCTCCATTTCTGATTCAGGGTAACTTTAATCGTCACAATCTTCTTTGGGAAAGTCTTGACACAAATTACAGAGGACGACAAATTAAACAATGTATCGGCGATATGCATTTTTAACAATAATAAATTCGAATATTTTCAACGACCTAGTAGGACTTTTCACAATACATTTCCATTTCTTCACCCTCTCTCCTTCCCTACTGAAACTTTACAATCGATAAAGATCTTTACAATTGTGACATCTACTCTATCATTTTCCCTATCTGTCAATCCAAATCTCCTCTAAAAACATCCCAATATATTTCTTATATTTCTTCCCAATATATTTCTTCATCCCAATATATTACTTTCAAAGAAAGTCCTTTCAAATATCATGTGGGGTGCAGATCTTACTTCCATACTTCGCATCTACAGAGCTGTTATTTGTTCAAAGCTTGACTATGGTTGTTCCGTGTATGGATCAGCACGAACATCTGCGCTAAAGAAGCTTGATCCAATTCACCATAAGGCTTTACGTATATGTTCAGGTGCCTATGGAACATCTCTTGTACAAAGCTTGTATGCTGCCTGTAATGAGCCATCTTTAGAATTAAGGCATGAACAGCTGGCACAGAATTATTACTACCGGATCTTGTTCTTACAGAACAATCCTTTTCAACGATCATCCCTTGATGAGCAATATAATCGACTATATGCCCGCAGACCCTCATGCATTCCCTGCTTTTGGCAAGCGAATACGCAATATTATAGCAACAACAAGCTAGTAGACTTTTATGTTAGGAAAACTAAGTTCTTTGAAACACTTCCATGGCATGTTACAAAATTCACCTTTCTCAACTCTTTTTCCAATTTTACTGAGACTAGCACCACTCAGGCTATTTATGTGAAATTGATTGCAGAACATAGAAATCAGTGTGAGGAGTTTACTCCTGTTTTTACAGATTCCAAATCAGGAAATTATGTGGGTATGGCTTGTATATCTAACAATACTATAAAATCTTTTAAACTGCATAGAGCTTGCTCAATATTTACTGCCGAGATTATAGCAATATACCAGTCTCTGATCTTCATCTCTCATCAAAAATAAAAAAAACACATAATTTACATTGACGCTTTGAGTATGCTACAGCTCTTATCTCCCAGAATGGCTTTGAATCACTTAATTGCCTCTGATATTCCTAAATATGAGCATCGTCTGAAGGTATATGGACACCAAACTAAATTTCGTTGGGTCCCTGGACATATTGGTATCAAAGGAAATGAGTTGGCAGACATTGCTGCTAAAACAGATACTCCTCAAACCTTAAATCTGATCATTCCTTTAACTGACATCAAACAATTCGTTTTAAAAAATATTTGTGACAAATGGTATTCCTGGAACCAGCAATATCATAATAAGTTGCACGAGATAAAGCCCTTAATACAAAAATGGACTAGTCTTCAATGCATGAAACTTGATGTAATTTTAACTCATTTGCGCATTGGTCACACTCGTTTTACCCATAGACACTTACTTCTAAGACCCTTTTGTAATGGCTGTCATAGGCGGCGCCAGGCTTTCACAATTGGGGATTCTTATTGTTTATAAATAACAAATAATTTACTTGTGGAACTTTAATTCATTGTATTTTGTCCACCGATTTCTGCATGACATAGCCATGGTCTTAATTCGTGAAAAATACTAAATAAAAAGAGATTTTAAAATTATGAACACGCTAGCATAGACGCCAATAGAATATTGACAATGTTCTGCCAAACTCCATACGAAAATAACCGTTTCGGCGTGATAGGCGCAAGTTCACGACAGATTTCTTTATTGAAGCCTTGCGCATGTGCAGTCATTTGGAACTGGGTCAAGGCAGACACCCTAAAATAGCTGATCTCAGATTTATATACCAGTAAAAAAATAAATAAAATAACGACTTTAAATAAAAGAGAGAGAAAAACTGAAAATTGCAGGAATAAGGGGCACTTGAAAGTAAAAAGAAGTGTTTTCGTAATTTGTAATGGGGGTGCTGAAGCACCCCTAGCACTATCGTGGCACCGCCTATGATAGCTGTCAAACCGCAGTCAGTGTAACACATATTTTAATTACTTGTTCTAAATATAAACAATTTCGTTTTAAATATTTCAAGACTTGCACTATAACTTTGGCAGAACTGATTGGAAAAAATTCTCATTTGGGGATTTTTCCATTCCTATTGGACGTCGGTCTTTACTATTATATTTAACTTCACCTTCTATAACCTTTCAGTCATTTTTCATCTTGTTTACTTCGTTATACATCTTCCATTTTCATGATTTATTCCCACATTATCACTCTTTTAGATTATTATTTATTTTATCCTTTACATTATTTTATCCTTTACAATGATCCATTTTAATACCATATGTCTGTAGCAAGCTATCCTCTTTGAATCTTGTGCCAAAAAACCCGAATCAACCAACCAATTAACCAAGGGTTACTCTGGTGATAATTAGATTTTGGTACTTTTCGAGATTAAAGAACCTGCCATCTTTTTCTTTTTTTGCAAAATGGCCTACAAACACCGTATGTGTATGTAGGCCATCTCTTATTGATCAAATTTCACGAAATTTGGTAAATTAGTCTCTGGTGCTGATTAGATTTTTATACAATTCGAAAGATTTTTTTTTTTTTTTTTTTTTTTTTTTTTTTTTTTTTTTTGCGAAGTGTCCCACAGAAATCGTCAAAATCTAAAATAGAAGACTAAGTATGCTCAAATATATCAGTTAAATGATTGTTTATACTTCTTTTTGATGATGAAAAAAAAGTATGATGGAAGCATAACCAACTCCTTTACTCTAGGATTAGGCGTTCTCAAGATATATATATATACATATATATATATATATATATATAATAAAATTATAATATGAAAATCCAATGATAGAATAGAGAGAAGTTGCAACTCAAAATTCCCTAACTTAAAATATGCCTGTAAGTTAAAAAGAAGTATTAAAAAGAGAATAATCGATCATTAGGAAAATAAAATGCACATTTCTAGTCATAAAGATGATCAACAAATATCAACAAATATCAATGGTGTGGATTTGAAAATAGGAAAACAAAAAATATCCAATCATTACAGCAATACACATGAATAAGCACTAGGCCTAAGAATTGTTCATTTCGTAAAAAATTATATATATATATATATGTATATATATATATATATATGTGTGTGTGTGTGTGTGTGCGTGTGCGTGTGTGTGCGTGTGCTACGCCACCTTTGAAATTACATCCAGTTACCAAATGAAAACAAAAATTGAATTAAAGATGCAATTTTAGTGTAATTTCTAATAATTATGCATGTTATTTTGTGCGATTAAACTCAATTTATTAGATTATTAAAGAAATGAAGAAAAGATGTGCTTGTATGGTCAGTCATGTGCTGCTTACATCAGAATATTTTATATTAAACATTTTTTTTTAGAGGGTAACTGTAATACTTCTCCAATTATTATCCTGGTCGGTAACTTTCCTTTACACCCTGTAAGCGTATGCGGAAACATAATAGCCAAAATCAATTGAACAGAAAACGCAACTTCATTTTATCCACCGATTTTTTGATCGAATCTTTTTTTCAGCCCAAGATTGCAATCGAATGGTGCCAATGAACTTCAGTACCTGCCAAATGGCTCTTTGATGGAAACCATTCGTCTCAATTTATTTGTTTTCTTGCTTCACCGATCCCCCTGTTATTCAATTACAGGTCCGCAAGATATTTGAGAAGAAATGAGCTAAAGCGCGACTATCTAGAACCATTTTCACTTTAATGATCGTGAAAGAATATATCAGCCTCTTCAGAGTTTTTTCTGAGGAAAATTTTGTACTGCACAAGCGAGAACTGTGAGCAGCATATATTCAATCCAAGTATCGTAGTATAAAGCATGAGCACGTGATGTCACATTGAAAGCATCTCCCTACAAATCAAATTTCTTAAGCAAAATAAACTTGTATGCTTAGCAACATGGGAATTTTAGTTATTTCTACATTAAAAACAGATATTTTAGAAATTTGTAATCGTTTAGCTACTACAAAGCTACTAGGAAATTGTTTAATTTATTTTCTTTCATGGATACTTTAAATTTACTAGTAAATATATTATTCACTTTCAATAAAATATGTGCAATATATAAAAAAAAACAAAATATATAAAATTCAATTACATATATAAAATATAGGTTTTTTATGCAAAATAATTTTTTAACTAAATCAAAGCAAATTCATTGAGCAAAATAATCGTATTCTTAGCAGTATGTGAATTTTAGTATTTTAACATTAAAAGCACAATATGTTTTAGAAATTTATAATCCTTTAATCTCTAAGTTTAGTAGAAAATAACTAAATATATTTTTTCATAGATACGTTTAATTTACCGATAAATATATTTTTCACGTTTAATAAAATATATATAATTTATAAAAAAAATAAAATATATAAACTTCAATAAAATATCTTCCAATAAAATACATAAAATATAAGATTTTTAAAAAAATTAGTTTTCTTTAATAATGTTCTCGCCACAGGCAGGTTACAAAATTTGCTACTTCTAAACGCTAACTCGTGACTATAGTAAAAATGTATAGTAGTGTGCACTTTAATAAATGAAATATTTAAAGATATAGTGCTACTCAAGTATTCTAAACAACTTATGTATTTGACCGATTGATTTGGTATTTTTCTGTAGCACAAAGATAAATTTCGATGTTTAATGGGTATGGTTTCACTTTTTATTGGGCATCATCGTCAATATACCATTACCAGCTATGTAAAAATAATGCCCTTTTACCTTTAATTTTCTGCGCATTCTACTACGCAGGTTGTTTATTTACTTTCATGCTCATGCTCTATTGCAAAGCACTAGACTAGACCCATTATCATTCTTTGAATCATCACCATTCTTAACATAACTTCATTATGTGGGGTTCTAATATTTCTTTTACAAATTTCTGTAGCGTAAGACTCCAAATGTGGCATTTAAAACACATTTGAGTTTGACAATTTTGGGACTTGATGTCACAAATCTGAATTAACTTAAACAAATTTAGTTTAAGTGTTGGTTGTAGAATATTAGGTTATTCAAAGTCCTAATCGTTTATTACTTAAGATATTAAGAAAAAAAGAACCTCCTGGGGTTTTAAGTTATTACAAGTTTAATACTGCGCGTGGTTTGCTTAGTCTTTCGATTATCATATAAATAAATTAACTGGAGTGACTCCACTGGACTTTCTCATACCAGAATCCATTTTTAGTAGCTTTTTTTTCAAATTTTACAAAAAGTTTTTGAAATATCTGTATTGTGGGTCCAAATGCTTACAATTACAGCGTGTTACCCTTCACTTTAAAGGGCTTAAAGAAATATTTCTATTGATACCACACTTGACTTTGTACCTCCGGGGGGGGAGATAACACCCCACCCCCAAGAAGGGCTAATGACAAACGAAAAAAAATTGTTTCGCGGTTATTTTTCAGAAACATTAAATGAAAATACAAAGTCTCGTTATCATTTGAGCTATGAATAAACTCTTTTATGCATAATTGTGTCGAATTCTGTCTAAAGCTGCCATGTTGAAAAATATAAAATTTCGAATGCATTTCGAAGTTTTCGCTCGAATTAAAAAAATATTCTATCCAGTTCTAGATTTTTGATAACAGAGCCGTATGTAACGTTTTGTAAAAATCCACTTATATTTGTGACAGCTATAATGTACACAAGCAGCTGTCATGTACGACCACAGAAATACATACAGACATCGCTCCAAAACTAGTCAAAACGTGTCCAGGATGTCTTAAAGCATATATTGGCATCAAAATTCGAAAATATTCATGAAAACAATACTTTATCTATATTACATAGTATGAGTAAGTAAAAATTAGTTCAATGGGAACAGCTGGAAATTTAACAAAGTTTAGCGCTTATTTTTTTTTTTTAAGATCTCATACTTTTAATTTCAAAATCATTTCTTACAACCCAAGTTTATAAAAGATTGTCTAATCATCCTAAAAATCCTATTTTCCTTCTTTTCTAAAGAATCTATTTAAGATTTACAGGCCCCATATGGGCGACGCATATTACAATATGGGACGAACAATCGATTTATAAAGTAATACTAGCTTACATTTACAATTCCTATGAGAGGAGGTAAAATGTATCAGTATCCATATGGGCTAAGAGCAATATATAAGAGAGAATTTAACGTAAAAAAATATTTAAGTGTTTCTCACCCAAAACATTTCCAAAATTCAAAATATGGCTGTTTTAGTAATTTCAGAAAATATCCTAAATTTTAATTCTTGAAACTTTAATTCGTCCTAATTAAATTCTTGGATGAGCATGAAATCTAGACCCCAATTCAGGCATGTCCATCTCAGGACCCTTGAAAAAGATGATTAGATGATATATTTAAAATTAACTGAATTGCTAATATTTATTTAAAAAATCAACAAACATTGATGGCTGACCAAAAAAATACATAACTATCACAAATTGTGGTGCATAAATATTACTGAAATTGATTTCAGCGACAAAGATATTTTGATCGAACATTTTACTATGCTTTTTATGTAAGTTGAACAGCATTGTGTAAAGCGAAATAATTAAGTGAAATTTAATTGTTAAAATTAAAAAAATTTTAAATGCAGAACATAATGATTAAGTGTGTAAACTTTTAATATGAAACGTTACATATAAAACTAATTAAAGTTATTTCCCTGTAACTAATATGTACTATTCTCATATTAGGTCATATATTATAACTGTTGAATCACAACGGCAATAAATTAAATGAATGTCATATTTTAGTATCTGAAATGTGGTCAATAATTACATTCATTACATAGGATTTTACATTACATAGGACTTTCTAAAATACTTTGTATTGCACAAAACCTTGTAACAGACTTTTCACTTTTTCACTAATCGTCATAACTAAACTCCAGTATATTAACATAAATATTTCATCAACTTCCTCAAACTCTAAATATTCCGCCGCCATTTTTGTTCAAATTTTTCACATCTTTCCACCGCATGTTTCTAGCGCCTCTCCCCATTAAAATCTCACACTATCTCGCTTGTCCTACATTTTTACACATCTTGCCAAATCCCATCACTTCGAAATTTACAAACACCATTTTAAGGATCGTCTGCTCCGTATTTCTCCGCACAATCAACTCGGTTTTTCTTGGCAGCCGTTGGCAACATGTTAGCCGGTGAGTGAACGAACATGAAATCCGAATTTATGGCGCTTACGTCACAACGTTGAAGGATTTTCCCATAATGCCGGAATTTATGCCCCGTTGCCACTTCCGCATAGAAATAGAGGACTTAATTGTGCGACTGTGGGTGTGTCAATTGACTTATTTTTCGTGCTCAGCGAAAAAGAAGTTATTTGTAGTGTGTGACTGGGAAAAAAGGTCTTAACCCTTTTTTTTTAACCGAAGTCACGCAATGCGAATAAATCTTGGTCTTTCCAACGTTTTATTGGGTATTAAGGACCCTTATAGAACGTTTCAGGATGTTTTGAAATTTTTATAACAATTTAGGATGCTACCGCAGGCAAAAAACAGCTTGCGAAATCTGAAGGTCACTATACTTCCCACAAAGCTAACTTAACAAAACCGGTAAGGGTAAAAGTGAGACTCTGCTAAACAAATACTCTATCAAACATATCATTAAGATTTACTGAACAAAAAACGTTCTGATAAGTCAACTGTTTTTTATCAGAAAAACCAAAGATTCCTGAGACAATAAAACTCAAGAATCTTTGGAACAGAATTCCTAGCGTTTCATTCTACTCGTTGTAGATTCTACTCACTGTGGCCGAACTATCTGTTTTTCAGATGTACAGAATCCGGGTTTAAATGCTGGGTATGATTGAAAAAGACTATGCATTGTCCACTTCGAAAATAAGAGCTTGCAGTATCGTCCCAGTAGCTCAACGGTAGAGCATCGGGTGGCCCGTTCGGAGATCCGGGGTTCGATTCCCGGTTGGGGCAGCAAGGTTCTTTACAATAGCTCCCGAACAAATCAACCCTGTAGGTTAGTGCAAAGATGTTGGAGGTCTGAAAATGACCCTAGAACGACTCAGTGAACTCCAGAAGATTGACCGCCGATTTCAAATTAAGAGGATAACGACCACACACGTAAAAATAGTAGTCGCAGTAGTCTAACCTGAAGTAAAAGTAGCAGGAGGTGATCAGTCAGATTGTCAGTTGCACGCCAATCTGACATTAGAGGGTGGAGAATGCAGAGTCCACTTCACAGACAAGAGCTTGCAATGTCGCCCCAGTAGCTCAACGGGAGAGCATTGGCTGGCAGTTCGGAGATCCATGGTTCGATTCCCAGTTGGAGCAGCGAGGCCCTTTACATCTGTGCAGAGAGACGTATCCGTATTAGAGCGAAATTTGCATTACACTACAACATCCAGTAAAACCAGGCTTCGTGTGTATAAAAAGAACAAATGAGAGTCAAAATAATTCAACCCAGTCCTAGAATTAAAAGCATCGACCTAACGCAGTTTTCCTGTTAAATTATTTATGTAATAAGAAAACCTGCTTACTAGCTGGCAGATGAATTCCTGATTCCTACAGGCCAGCTGTGTGCTTATTTTTTACAGATTATAGAGAATTTGTTAACGAAAATGACTCATAGAAGTTTGTTTTTACCTCGAAAACAGCGAACAAACAGTACCAGGCAAAAAATCTAATGCCCTCATGCCAACATTAGTTTAAGGATTCATGTGTATATTACCGTATTTTAATTTCAGAATAAGTGTTTTCTAACCATACAAATTACAAGAAATTCAAACCACTTTTACTTTAAAACTACATAAATCTGAATATGGAATTACACACTAACAGTTTATAAATTTTTCGTGGGGAATATATAATATATTAAAATATTTAATTTAATTCTCCTAAAAAGAAGTATAAAAATTCCTGTCCTCGCTTTACAAAATTACATTCACAGGCAAATACCAAGAATAAAACATCTTGGTCTATTTTGTTAACAAATTTACAAAAAATACGAAATTA
The DNA here is from genome assembly GCA_951213105.1 of Amaurobius ferox. NCBI lineage: Eukaryota > Metazoa > Arthropoda > Arachnida > Araneae > Amaurobiidae > Amaurobius > Amaurobius ferox. The sequence continues at coordinate 77,383,672 of OX578155.1, read as the reverse complement.
AGACAATATATGCCAAAATGAAAACACAATGGAATTGGATCAGCATATGCAAAAATGAAAGCGCTAAAATGGTATTAGTAAACTCAATATATGAGTATGAAAAGTTTTAAAAAATAAAACTTAACTTGAATAAAACTAAACTTTAAAAATTGAAAATATTAATAATCCCCGTTGTAACCTCTCAATCCAAAAATCGCAATTTGTGTAATCCAGTCGAAAATACAATTCCGATAAAATTTATTTTTATATACTTTTCTTGATTATTTAAATTGGAAAGATTTAATAAAGTCGTCTGCTGCATAAACTCATTGGATATAATCTCGTTGCTCAGCAACATTATTATTATTATTATTACAGTAGCCCCTCGTTAAAATCGTTATATCGCACCTCAATATATCGCACTTCTGCTATGTCTCCCAATTTTTTTTTTCTGATTTTTACTTTCCTTATATACAATAATGTATAAGGAAAGTATTGTGATGGGGTCGAAAATTCGAATTCGAGTTTTCGACGGAGAGAACGTTTCAAGCATCCCTGATCACGAATCGAACATTTTTGAGGTGGTGTGTATGTGTGTGTGTGTGTGAAAGTATGAGTGTGTGTGTGAAAGTATGTGTGTGGAGACGATAACTGACGAACAAATGGACTGATTCGAACGAAATTCTGTACAAAAATCACAATCCTTGAATACTGGAAGCCTATTGTTTTTAAATGTAATCGAATGTTCAGAACCTCCCTAAATTGTTGAGTGAAACTTTGAAAAAATCGTCAAAAAATCAAAACCTTTAATAAATACATTTCTAATGTAATTTTTGCGTAGAAAACGATTGACATACTTTAAAACGCTAGCATGAACCGTTCTCGAGATATTGCACATTTTTAAAATAAATTTATCAAAAATTCCCATAAATTAAAAAGAATATATTAACTGTTGAGAAACATGTTCACTTTTCATATGTAATATCATGCGATAAATTGGGTGATATCATTCTCGTGGATCTAGCTCGTTCCATTCATCAGAAAAGATACTGTGAGTAATACTTTTGTATTTGAACGTCAATAGTTATTTATCTGCTATAAGAATAACTTATTTCTCCATCCATAACGCTTGGCGAGATTTTGGCGCCGAATTTGGCGGAATGTCGCCAACTTGGCGACTTTTTTAAATGTTGCCAAATTAATGGAAATCTCGCCAAATTGATAAAAATGACACTAAATCAGTGAAAATGACGACTAATTGACAAAAATTCAATTTCTTGGAAAGAATATAAATAGGAAGAATATAAATATAAGGAAAACCTATTTTCTTATTGTAAAAATAGTAAATTCATTGCATTGAAAAATCGAAGTAATTGACATTAGATTGTATGTATGTGCCTTCTTCGCAAGAGAATGAAGTGTGTACAATAATCAATTAAATGTGTATGTATGTGCATTTGGACATAAAATTAAAAGGTAAATGGAACTTCTCTGGCTTTATTATGTGATTATTTTTTATTATCGTACTTTCGCTCCTAAATTTTTATTGCATGTGTTCATAAAAGCATAATTTGTATAATATCGCCTGATACATCGCCCGATATATCGCGCATTCGTATATATCGCGCATTTTGCCATGTCTCCATGTCGACAAGCGCGATATAGCGAGGAGCTACTGTATTATTATTTTGTCAAATACATTTGCGAAAAAATATCGTCTGCATAATTCTATCTCTATAGTCCTTTCGCGATGGCGGCATTCCGGAACTGCCGCGGCCCAAAGTACGGAGCACTTCGCTTCCGAACTGTTCCTAGGAGACGGCAATTTTTTTATGCTAAGCCTAACTCTCGAAATAAATTCACTAAAAATCACCTATTCAACACAGAAATCTACTATTTTCTGGAATAAAAGAAATATCTATTTTCTATTTGATGTATATTTTTCATACAAATCTGAATACAAAATACTCGTTAGTTGCTCCCATTCTTTTATCCGAAATAAACGAATAATTTCACTGCCTCTAAAACCCAAGCAAAAAAAATACTCTCTTATATTCCTATGATTCACCAACAAAATCATAAAGCTGAAATAAAAAAACCCGAAACTCAATTATAAAATTGTTGATGCTGCGAGAATTGCTCTGTCTGTTTATATTACTAAATCATGTTTCACCACTCCAAATGGCGAAATAATTGATTGGATCCTCCTGTCATGTATCTGCAAAATACGTTGAAGTTAGTTCCACGGACATTTAACGCCATCTAGTAGACAAATTAAAACGATCCATGTGAAAGCACGCATGCGTGCCACTCACCGTTTACGGTAAGGTTTCGTCCGTCACGAGTGCGTGCCGTCCGTCCTTGAATGCAAGTTCGCAGCCGGCACGCGGGTGTGCCAATCGTTTCGAAAGGGATAGGAGGTCTCTTTTTTATTAATATCGCGATCCCAGGTCTTAGAAACTAGAAATATGAACTAAATTTTAAGTGGGGCTATTCCAAGGCTACCCACAAAATTTCATGAAATTCTGTGCAGCGTTCTCCTGTGATGATGAGACAAAACTACATACCCAACCCAGAGTTTAAATTTTATTATACAGATGAAGTTGAACATCAATATGGGTATTAGTTCTTGAGTTAGCTTATCCGAAACATCAAAGATATACGCACGTAAATACAAGCATGAATATAATTCCAAATGTATTCGAAATGAGTTCAGAAAGTCTTAAAATGTGTATTTTAGTCAAAATCGAAATTGGAAAATGTTCGGAGAAACAGTTTTGGCAAGTTGGTGTTAAATAATACCAAAATTACACCAAGCCAACAAATAAAAATATATTTTAAAACTTATAATGAATTAAATAACAGAGTAAAAAAAATAGGAACTAATAAGACTTGGATCCGTGCTGTTCCTTAAGGCTTCCTTGTTCCGTAATTTATATTTTCCTTTTAGTCCTATCCCTATCATTCATTCAACACCCCACCAATCGAAACAAACTGTTTTTCGAATAAGTGCTTGATGTTGTGAATATAACCAACAAAGAAAACAAACGAGTCGTGAAATAAAATAGGGAACGAAAACAAAATTTAGCAGTCAAGATGCGAAAATTAAATTGTTCTTCAAAGCATTGATCATTTGTACTGAAGTCTTCTTCGGACAAATGTTCTACGTTCAAAAAGCAAATTTCTTATTTTGAAACAACTTTTTGCTCTGCAGACCCCCATCCAAATTAAAATACTACATGTAAAATTATTCGAACAGAATGCTTTTTATCAATCATGGTTTCGTTTTAACCTGTTGACACGGCCTAATTCTAAGTCTGACTTCAGTATAGTAAAAGTGGTATCATTTCAGTTTTCAGATTTTGCAGCAAGTTTTCAGATACTAATAAGTGAAGGTCCCATTCGAAATAAATATTTTGGGATTGACGGTTGTGATTTGCAACTAACTGTTCCTTGAGTTTATTTAAACTGTCTTCATTTTCTTCCGAGATTAAAAGATTGCATACAGATACTTGGGTACTCTAATTATAAACCATGAAACTATCAAAATCGTGATTTTTATCTCCAATTTTTTTGTTGTTTCAAGCAAGAATATGTTCAGAACAAAAGCGCTTGTGAAAGACAGCCAGCATTTATCATCGTAGGTCGCAGTTTAAAAAAAAATAACAAAGGTGCATTCCTTTTAGAATTAAAACATAACCCATGAGAGCAAGTATACTAAACAATGGAATCAACGAAAAAAACAAAATGGCGCAACTTAGAATTTAACAAATCGACTTCTACTCTTAGAGAAAGGTTCTTTGATAATTCATCGCTCTCGGCGTTAAATGATGTTTCTTTTAATCTGAATTTTTTAACATCCATCTTTTTTTTTTTCATTCGTGTGTAATAAGTCGTAAAAAATAATTACACTTTAGTGACGAATGACTTTATTGTTCTGAGCTCGTTTAAAGAATCGTAGCAATTGTCTAAGAACGCCAACTTTTGTTTGAAAAATTGATTTCTTATTTGCGACGACAGTTTGGCGACTTATGTGGAAGGGGAATGGATTCATTCTTCTTTTCGCGATTTTGCCATTTTTAGAAAAGAGCTTATTTTTAGTGTTCTTTTTCCTTTGTGTTCGCTGCACGAACAACAAATCGTAAATGCGCGGGAAAAGGGGGAAACTAGAAACGGTTTCGGAATTCATTACCGACGTTTTAAAAGAAATGGCTATATTGAAGATGACAAAATATGAAGTGTTGTAACCGAATCGTACCAGGAGAGATGAAGTGTAGCGAAGACTGCAAATGAAGATTTAGATCGGACGTCTAATCGATTTCGGAGTTGGGCGTTTTGAAAGAAAAATATTCATAGTGTGGCGCCGAAAGTTTTACGGGTCACCACTTCCCCGTGCCATGACACCCATGCTATTATGTTCTCAACGTGACAGCTTGAAACAGCTTACACTAAGATAAGCATATAAGTAAGAATTCGAATTTCAACTTGGTCTACATTATATACATACATAAAATTAACGATTTTTTGTTTTTCGATATGCTATATTAGTAGCATTTCTGCACGATAACGGTACCGCTTTCTTCCGAAAATACTAATTAGACTAAAAATTATACAGCAGTAAATAGTTATTAATGTTTAAACAGATATGTCACTCTTTAAATTGATTTTCTTGGATTAGGAATTATGTAGTTTGCGTGCAATATATCTTCCGAACTATGTACTAAATTTTGCCTAAACTATTTCTATGAAAATGTGTATCATCTATAAATAGTATAAAATTTATTAAACATTTATAGCATGCTATAGTAGATATACCTATGTCATAATTTAAAGTAAGTGCAAATTTCAATAATATTCGACATTATATTGTTCTTAAAATATATTAGAATATTTAATTAGAATATTAATTAGATAATTAAGAAGATAATTAGATAATTAAAATCATTAATTAGAATATTTTATTAGAATATTCCCATTTTATTTAATTTTATTTTATTAATTTGTTAAAGTACGCTAACATGAAGGCGTAAAAATGATAGAAGTTACACCCATACATTTTTCTCAAAATTTTATAAAATAATTTTGAAAAATTGGTATCATAAGTTCAAATGATTACAATTATAGCGTGTTACCCTTCAATTTAAAGAGCTTGAAAATATATTTCGATTGATACAATACTTGACAATAGCGTGAAACCTGACCCTCAGTTGAGGGTGGGGGACTAAAGACTTCACAAACAAAACAATGTATCGTGGCTATTTTCCCCAACAATGATTGAAGCCATAAAGTCCCATAATCTAGCCATAAATAACCTCTTTTATGCATGATTATGTGAAATTGTGTCCCACGCTGCAATGCTAAAAATCTGATGTGGGCAGCACATGACTTTCCTTATGCAATGAATTTACTATTTTTACAGTAAAAAATAGGTTTTTCTTTTAAGAGATACTTATATTCTTTCCAAGATATTGAATTTTCGACAATTAGTCGTCATTTCCATTGATTTACCGCCATTTTTATCCCTTTGGCGAGATTTTCGTTAACAAGGCAACATTCCAAAAAGTCGCCCATATGGCGACATTCCGCCAAAGTCTCGCCAAGCGTTATGGACGGAGAAATAAGTTATTCTTATAGCAGATAAATGACTATCGGCATTCAAATACAAAAGTATTACTCAAAGTATCTTTTCTCATGAATGGAATGAGCTAGATCCAGGACAATAATGTCCCCAAATTTATCGCATGATATTATATATGAAAAGTGAATATGTTTCTCAGCAGTTAACATTTTTTTATACTTTATGGGATTTTTTGATAAATATATTTGAAAAATGTGCAATATCTCGAGAACGGTTCACGCTAGCGTTCTAAAGTTTAAGTCAATCGTTTTCTAAGGAAACATTACATAAGAGATGTCTATTTGCGTAACTTTATTGAAAGTTTTGATTTTTTGATGATTTTTTCAAAATTTCACTCGAAAATTTAGGGAGTTCTGGACATTCGATTACGTTTAAAAACAATAGGCTTCCAGTATTCACGGATTGTGATTTTTGTACAAAATTTCATTCGAATCGCTCCCTTCGTTGGTAAGATATCGTCTCCACAGACTCACTGACACACACACACACGCACGCACGCACGCACGCGCACACACACACACGCACACACAAACATCAGCTGAAAACTGATTCGTGATCAGGGATGCCTGAAACATGCTCTCCCGTCGAAAACTCGAATTCGAATTTTCGACCCCGTCACAATACTTTCCTTATGCATTATGTATATAAGGAAAGTAAAAAATATATACAATTCGAAAATATTTCACAGTTTTCGCTCGAATTTATAAAAATTCTATTAGTTCTAGATTCTTCGATAATAAAGCCGGATATAACGTTTCGTGAAAACCCGTTAATATTTGTGGCCGAAGCACGTACCAAATAAATCGACCACAGGCAGAGAGGCGGACATCCCTCCAAAAATAGTCAGAACCGTATTCAGGAGGTCTTAAAACATATATTGGCATTAAAATCTCGAATTCGAAAATTTTCTGAAAACAATTCTTTCTCATTACTACCTATGAGAAAGTAAAAATGCAACTCAAATTTTCAAGAGTGTTAGTTCTTTAAGATACTATAAGGATACTTTTAGGAACAATATTACATAGTATGAAAAAAAAATCTGATACAGGCCGCACATGACTTTCCTCATATAATGCAATGAATTTAGTACATTAGTTTTACAGTAAAAAAAATGGATTATTTTTATAGTAGTTATTTATATTCTTTCCAAGATATTGAATTTTTGTTAATGAGTCATCAATTTCCATGTCGCCATCATCAATGAGTTGTCATTGATTTAGCGTCATTTTTATCGATTTGGCGAGTTTTTCGTTCATTTAGCAACATTTAAAAAAGTCGCCAAGTTGGCAACATTCCACCAAATTCGTCACCAAAATCTCGCCAAGCGTTATGGACGGAGAAATAAGTTATTCTTACAGCAGATAAATGACTATTGGCGTTCAAATACAAAAGTATTACTCAAAGTATCTTTTTTCATGAATGGAATGAGCTAGATCCACGAGAATGATGTCACCAAATTTATCGCATGGTATTACATATGTAAAGTGAATATGTTTCTCAATAGAAATTTTTTTTTTTTTATTTTATATGACTTTTTGATAATTTTTTTTAAATGTGCAATATCTCGAGAACGGTTCATGTTAGCGTTCTAAAATTTATGTCAATCGTTTTCTAATGAATGATTACACAATAAATGTCTATTTGTGTAACTTTATTAGCCATTTTGATTTTTTGACGATTTTTTCAAAATTTCACTCGAAAATTAGGGTAGTTCTGAACATGCGATTGCGCATAAAAACAATAGGCTTCCAGTGTTTACGGATTGTGAATTTTGTACTAAATTTCGTTCGAATCGGTCCAGTCTATCGTCAATTACCGTCTCCACAGACTCACTGACACACATACTTTTACACACATACTTTTACACACACACACAGGCATCACTTAAAAAATGTTTGATTCGTGATCAGGGATGCTTGAAACGTGCTCTCCCGTCGAAAACTCGAATTCGAATTTTCGACCTCGTCACAATACTTTCCTTATACATTATGTATATAAGGAAAGTAATAAATATTTAAAAAATAAATTAATAATTAAATTGCATGAAATTTTGTGGAAAAGAAGACTATACTACTGGATGGTGAAAATATTCCCTTAAACTGCTTAAAGGAAAAATCCCATTGCTTCCACGAACTTATTACACAGAAATGTTGGCCCAGGTCAAAAAGAAAACAGAAAACATTTCACGGCAGAAGCACGAAAAGAACTGATATGAGCAAAAGGGTAAAGAGAGACAAATGGGAGAAGGCACGTCAGTATGTCCTTATCTTCGTATTCCCACCCACCCCCACGCCGTGGACCCCGAACATTAAGGAATGTAAGGAAAAAGATATATGTTTGGTAAAAGGAATGTCAGATTCTAACCTAAAAGAGGATTAGTTTATATAACTTGTTGTTTTCCCCGTAAGATTCCACAGAAAGTATCATTTAATTTGAATTTAATGTTTAAGTGATCATAAAGGAAGAAGATAATATAAGGGCAAATAAAATTAATTGTCAATTATTTTCGGAGATAGTTGTAAAATTTTAACATCCTTGAGCTTCTGACATCCATGGTCATGAGACATGAATGACATGGTTCTGACATGGATGGTATGGTTCTGACATGGATGGTATGGTTCTGACATGGATGACATGGTTCTAACATCCATGGTCATGAGACATGGATGAAATGGTGCTGCCATGGTTTTGAAATGGATGACATGGTTCTGACATCCATGAGTTTCTGACTGGTCCAGTTTATGGACAAAATAGGGACCTTATCATACAGTAACGAGACGTCGAGCTTTGAAAGTTTTTACGGCTGGTACGTAGTTAAACATTGAGGACTTGAGATGGTCATCTAACACCAGAGGTTTACAACGGCCTGGTAGGTCAATTTTTGTTCTGGTTTGACTCACATGCCGTGCACGAGCTACAAGACACATTGTTCCATTGTAGCAGACTGGACTGGGCCGATTTCGTTAGAAGCGTTCATTTGGAGTTTTATAGAAACACGAGTTTTAATAATTATGCTATTTCTACAGTGCTAAATCGAATGATTTGATTACGAAGATATTATTAACTTTTTGACCACCGGTGATAAAGTGTGATAAAATAATTTGGAGAAACATTAATCCAAGAACCATAATTCACAAACAAAGTTATTGCAATTTGTTTTCAACATTTTACTTTATTTTAAAATAAGTGTTTGTGTGGATCTTCAAAATTTAATTTAAAAAAATCTGATGTGGGCAACACATGACTTTCCTTATATAATGCAATGATTTTACTACTTTTACAGTAAAAAAATAGGTTTTTCTTATAGTAGATACTTATATCCTTTCCAAGATATTGAATTTTTGACAATTAGTCGTCATTTTTATCCATTTGGCGATATTTTCGTTAATTTGGCAACATTTCAAAAAGTCGCCAAAATCTCGCCAAGCATTATGGACGGAGAAATAAGTTATTCTTATAGCAGGTAATGGACTATTGGCGTTCAAATACAAAAGTATTACTCAAAGTATCTTTTTTCATGAATGGAACGAGCTAGATCCACGAAAATGATGTCACCTAATTTATCGCATAGTATTACATATATGAAAAGTGAACATGTTTCTCAACAGTTAATATTTGTTTTTAATTTATGGGTTTTTTTGATAAATTTATTTGAAAAATGTGCAATATCTCGAGAACCGTTCATGTTAGCGTTCTAAAATTTATGTCAATCGTTTTCTAATGAAAAATTACACAAGAAATGTCTATTTACGTAACTTTATTAGCGATTTTGATTTTTTGACGATTTTTTCAAAATTTGACTCGAAAATTTAGGGAGGTTCTAAACATTCGATTGCGTATAAAAGCAAAAGGCTTCCAGTGTTTACAGATTGTGATTTTTGTACCAAATTTAGTTCAAATCAGTTCATTCGTTGGTCAGTTATCATCTCCATTGACACACACACACACACACACACATCACCTCAAAAATGTTTGATTCGTGATCAGGGATGCTTGAAACGTGCTCTCCCGTCGAAATCTCGAATTCGAATTTTCGACCCCGTCACAATACTTTCCTTATACATTATTGTATATAAGGAAAGTAAAAAAATGATTTGATTCCCCCCCCCTTCTTAAATTTCAGGGGGGAAAAAACATGTAGTTTGCTATGATGGGGTCTGGACAGGCTAAACCGGTAAAGTTTAAAATCCAAAGTAAATATATAAGACGAAAGTCAACTAATAACAAACTTGAGCTCTTTACTTGCTTAGGTTCTCGAGTTATTTCCCAAAACATATGACGTCTATTACGGGCCCGGTACAGGTTGGACTACTAAGTTTTAAAATTCCAAAAATCAAAATATACAGTGATTGAACATATTCATTCATCATCATTCAGCTGTTTTTCGGTTTCAGAATAAATGTATGCCCATCTGCTCGATCGTTTGTGATTTTGCAGCAGTACTTTGCAAAGGAATTAAGAAAGGAAAGCGTGGTTAAAATCAAGAAAGAATTTATTTTTGTTAGAAAGTTGAGATATATACAGAACATTTGTCCAAATTATAGAATTGTGCTAATCTTAATTCTTCGAATGCGACCATATATATATATATATATATCAGATAACGTAAAAAAATGCAAATTTAGGTGTATTTAAAAAAAGAAATCGCTAAGAAATCTATATGAAGGAATATCGCCCAAAATCGTTGTAAATCGGGCTAAAACATAAAATAACTAAAAATCTGATTCTAAATTTAAAAAAATCTGATGTGAGCAACACATGACTTTCCTTATGTAATGTAATGAATTTACTACTTTTACAGTAAAAAAATAGGTTTTTCTTATAGTAGATACTAATATTCTTTCCAAGATATGGAATTTTCGACAATCAGTCGTCATTTTCATTGATTTAGCGTCATTTTTATCCATTTGGCGAGATTTTCGTTAATTTGGCAACATTTCAAAAAGTCGCCAAGTTGGCGACATTCCGCCAAATTCGTCTCCACAATCTCGCCACACGTTATGGACGGAGAAATAAGTTATTCTTACAGCAGATAAATGACTATTGGCGCTCAAATGCAAAAGTATTACTCAAAGTATCTTTTTTCATGAATGGAACGAGTTAGATCCACGAGAATGATGTCACCCAATTTATCGCATGGTATTACATATAAAAAGTGAACATGTTTCTCAATAGGAAGGAAATATTTTTTTTATTTTATATGACTTTTTGATAATTTTTTGAAAAATGAGCAATATCTCGAGAATGGTTCATGATAGCCTTCTAAAATTTATGTCAATCGTTTTCTAATGAAAAATTACATAAGAAATGTCTATTTGCGTAACTTTATTAGTGGTTTTGATTTTTTGACGATTTTTTCAAAATTTTATTCGAAAATTTAGGAGGGTTCTGAACATTCGATTACGCATAAAAACAATAGGCTTCCAGTGTTTACGCATTGTGATTTTTGTACAAAATTTGGTTTGAATCGGTCCATTCGTTCGTCAGTTATCGCCTCCGCAGACTCACTGACACACACACACACACACACAGACATCACTTCAAAAATGTTTGATTCGTGATCAGGGATGCTTGAAACGTGCTCTCCCGTCGAAAACTCGATTTCAAATTTTCGACCCCGTCACAATACTTTCCTTATACATTATGTATATAAGGAAAGTAATAATAATAAGGTCAAGATGCACCTATTTGTGTCCTGAATTACCTATGTACCACATTTCACAGCCACAAGGTGGTTAGATTTCCCGCTACAGACTGCACACACACATTCTCCTGTATTATATGTTGTTGTTGAGACCCAGACCGTCCGACCTACCAGAAAGGTGTAAGGTAACTGTATGGACGGCCGGGAAGTGCCACCCAATTTAGACCGGAACCCAGTGGGGGAGGCATCCACAGGGACCGTACCCTCCTTCCCCTACCACCAACCTCTCGGAAGGACTTACGGACCCACATGTTTAACGTGATCGTACTCCGCATGAACACGGCGGCATTTGTGGCAGCGTGCAAATCTAGCGCGCAAACCACGGGGATACCGCACCCGAGATGGCCAACAGCACGCGGCGTTCCGAGGTGGTCACCCACCAAGTACTAACCGCGCCCGATGCTGCTTCACTTCGGTGATCTAACGAGAACCGGTGTTTTCAGCACGGTACGGCCGTTGGCCCCTGTATTATATGTAAAATAACTTTCCCTAGAAAATCACGGCCTTTCAGCTTTATATATATAAATATATATATATATATATATATATATATTATAGATATATATATAGATATATATATATAGATTACGTCCTGTCCAGTCCAGTCCTGTCAACCAGTGTCACTATTCTGATTTTTTGTAAGCCGAAGAGCCTCTACAGCAGCACGTAGTGTGAGCATTTTGTTAGGAGTCCCCAGTCCTAAGACTTCAACCTCTGGTATGATACCTTTGTATGATACACATGACAAAGTGAAATATTTTATTTTAAATAAAATTCTGTAAATTTATTTACGGTATACAAATATACCATTTTAAGATTTTATTTAAGAATCTTGACTGCCCCGTTTACTTGTGGAGGGAACTCGTTTATTAGATGCCAGCTGACGAACGTGAACCAGAGCAGCTAGAATATCCACATTTAGAATATCGTTGTCTTTTACAGTATATTTTATTTCATTGAATTTCGAACCTTATCGGGCTAGTCTATCATGGTCCTGCTATAGGAGTGTACTGGTGTTTGGGAAATAAATCGAGAACCAGATCAGCTAGAAAATCCACATTTAGAATATCGTTGTCTTTTAAAGTACGTATGATTTTGTTTCTTACTTCGAAACTTATGTGGTTAGCCCGTTTTGGACCTGCTATAGGAGTATACTGGTGTTTGGAGAATAAATAAATCGAGAACCATACCAACTAGAAAGCCCAAATTTAGAATATCGTTGTCTTTTACAGTATATTTTATTTCTTTTTTTTATTCCGAACATTCTCAGACTATCTTATCATGGACCCGCTATAAGAGTGTACTGGTATTTGGGAAATAAATCGAGAACCAGAGCAATTAAAAAGTCCAAATTTAGAATGTCTTTGCCTTTTACGGTATAATTTTATTTCTTACTTCTTAACTTATGGGACTAGCTCATCTTGCACCCGATATAGGAGTGTACTGGTGTTTGGGGAATAAATCAAAAATTAGAGCAGCTAAAAGTCCAATTTTAGAATGCCTTTGTCTTTTACGGTTTATTGTTTTCTTTGGATTTCGAGTCTTACGGGCTAGCCCGTCTTGGGTCCGCTATAGGAGTTGTTGGGGAACAAATCGAGAACCAGAGCAGCTAGAAGGTCCATATTTAGTATGCCATTGTCTTTTGTAGTATATTTTAATTCTTTGGATTTTTATTATTATCAGGTTAACCCGTCTTTGACCCGCCCTCGAGATATACTCACGTTTTAGGAATATATAGAAAAACAGAGCAGCCAGAAAGTCCAAATGTAGTGTATCGTTCTTTTGTGGCATATCTTAAATTATTTTATTTTGAACATTATACGGACCCAACTTATGCTATACCAGCAATGGTAATAACTCGTGATAATAACTTCAGAACCAGAGCAGCTACAAAGTAAAAAATCTGATGTGGGCAGATCAGCACATGACTTTCCCTGCAGACTTATATTCACATTCGCTTTAATTAAATTAAGTTTAATTCACTTTTAATTCAATTTTCGTTCTTATTTGATAACTGGACTTATTTTCAAAAGTGACTTAGAGAAAATGCGAAAAAACTAAAATATCTCAAGAACGGCTAGTCCTAGTGTAATAGGGTTAGTCTCATTATTTTCTTCGTTAAAAATTACGTATAAAACAAGCATTTAATGGATATATTTGAGGATACGTAGTTTTCTATTTTAGATTTCGACTATTTTTGCGGGCCATTTTGCAAAAAATGGCAGGTTATTTTTTCCGAATCGTACCAAAATCTAATCAGCACCAGAGTGTCCCACAAGTGACTTATCTACCGAATTTTGTGAAATTCGGTCCATCAGTTTTTCAGTTAGAGTGGATACAAGTTTTTGCGGGCCATTTCGCAAAAAAGGCGGGTTCTTTTATCCCGAATCGTACCCAAAACTAATCAGCATCAAATTTGCCCACAAGTGACTTACCTACCGAATTTTATGACCTTCCGTCCATTAGTTTTTTTGTTAGAGTTACACACACAGACAGTTAGACACACACACAGACGTCATGCTAAAAATAGTTTTTTCGTATTCTAGAGGTCTCGAAACGCGTAGATCCGTCGAAAACTCGAGTTACGATTTTCGGCATGATTCCAATACTTTCCCTATACATTACCATGCATTGCAGGGAAAGTAAAATTTGGTATATCGTTCACTTTCATTCTTTTAAGTTTCATACATTTTAATATATTCGTTATTCATATACATTATGTTGCAAAAAAAAAAAGTATGCACCCATATAAAAAAAAATTGCGCTACAGTTGCCAAACTCATCATACAAATGCCGTTTCAAGAGATATGCAAATAAATGATCATCACTTTCAGCTAATGGTGTTACGGACCTCATGCGACGCGCATGAGAATGATGCATATACGATCAGTTTCCTCTCTCATGGACAATTGGAACACCTATAAGAAAGATACCTACACATATTCTAAAAAATCTGATGTGGTCAGCACTTGACTTTCCTTATATAATGTAATGAATTTACTACTTTTACAGTAAAAACAAAATAGATTATTTTTATAGTAGTTATTTATATTCTTTTCCAGATATTGAATTTACGTCAATGAGTCCTCATTTTCCATGTCGTCATCATCAATGAGTCGTCATTGATTTAGCGTCATTTTTATCCATTTGGCGAGTTTTTCGTTAATTCAGCAACATTTAAAAAAGTCGCCAGGTTGGCAACATTAAACAAAATTCGTCGCCAAAATCTCGCCAAGCGTTATGGACGAAGAAATAAGTTATTCTTACAGCCGATAAATGGCTATTGGCGTTCAAATACAAAAGTATTACTCAAAGTATCTTTTCTCGTGAATGGAACGAGCTAGATCCACGAGAATGATGTCACCAAATTTATCGCATGGTATTACATATGCAAAGTGAACATGTTTCTCAATTGGAAATATTTTTTTATATTTTATATGACTTTTTGATAATTTTTTTTTTAAATTGTACAATATCTCGAGAACGGTTCATGTTAACGTTCTAAAATTTATGTCAATCGTTTTCTAATGAACAATTACATAAGAAATATCTATTTGCGTAACTGTATTAGCGGTTTTGATTTTTTGACGATTTTTTCAAAATTTCACTCGAAAATTTAGGGGGTTCTGAACATTCGATTGCGTATAAAAACAATAGGCTTCCAGTGTTTACGGATTGTGATTTTTGTACCAAATTTTTTTCGAATTGGTCCATTCGTTCGTTAGTTATCGTCTCCACAGACTCACTGACACATACTCGAATTCGAATTTTCGACCACGTCACAATACTTTCCTTATACATTATGTATATAAGGAAAGTAATATTTTGCGCATAGTAGATACTTATTTTCTTTCCAAGATCTTGAATTTTCTTCAATTAGTCGTCATTTTCATGGATTTAGCGTCATTTTTATCCATTTGGCGAGATTTTCTTTAATTTGGCAACGTTTAAAAAAGTCGCCAAGTTGACGACATTCCGCCAAATTTGTCGCCAAAATCTCGCCAAGCGTTATAGAAAAAGAAATAAATTATTCTTACAGTAGATAAATGAATATTGGCGTTCAAATACAAAAGTATTACTCAAAGTATATTTTCTCTTGAATGAAACGAGTTAGATCCACGAGAATGATGTCACCAAATTTATCGCATGCTATTACATATGAAAAGTTAACTTGTTTCTTAACAGTTAACAATTTTTTTTTATTTTACATGATTTTTTGATTAATTTATTTGAAAAATGTGTAATATCTCGAGAACGGTTAATGCTAGCCTTCAACAGTTTGTGTCAATCGTTTTCTAAGGAAGAATTACATAATAAATATCTACTTGCGTAACTTTATTAAAGGTTATGATCTTTTGATCATATTTTCAAAATTTCACTCGAAAATTTAGGGGGTTCTGAACATTCGAATGTGTTTAAAAACAATAGGCTTCCAGTATTCACGGATTGTGATTTTTGTACCAAATTTCATTCGAATCGCTTTATTCGTTCGTGAGATATCGTCTCCACAGACTCACTGACACACACACACAACACACACACACACACGCACACACACACACACGCACACACGTACACGCACACACACACACACACACACACAGGCATCACCTCAAAAATGACCGATTCGTGATCAGGGATGCTTGAAACGTGCTCTTCTGTCGAAAGCTCGAATTCGAATTTTCGACCTCGTCACAATATTTTCCTTACACATTATGTAAGTAAGTAAGTTCCTTATACATGTAGAAAAGTAAAAATCCTACATGTATTCTTTCTATTTTCCCGAAAAGAAAAGCAATTTCGTAAAATGAATATTTTTAACACTTTCCAATGTAGTTGAACAGTGCTTATGACTTTGTTTATCTATCATTCTGTTTGTCTGTCTATCTGTCCACTCGTACGATAACTGCCGTAAAAATGACTTCACCAAAATAAAATTTTAGCATGTTGTTGAGACGAGTTGTGGATACATATGGGAATGTAAATGAATAATAACGCCCAATTAGTTTTGGATTAAACCCGGGTCGAAAAAATGAAATGCATTGAACCCTATGGGATCTAATTTTTCAAGCATTTTTAAGCGAAGTTAGAATTCACAAATTGCTTCAAAGATTTTAGGATATATTTAAATTATCCAACAAAATATATATATATAAAAAATTTCAGCAAAATATGTTCTGTAGTCATTTAAATAAAAATTAAAATAATAATTACACCCATATTATATGAAGAGGTCACGTGCCCGCTTCGAAATAATATATGGCAGCCATCTTTTCTTCCCAGTGTAAAAATCGTGATTTTTAAAGTTCTTTTAAATTTATATTTAGTGTTGCATCCGTCCTAAAACCGCTTTATTTGTGAGCATTTTCTGTGCATCTATACTCTGTGCCAACGCAATTACAACATTATTTGGTTTAAATGATCATCAAACTTTGAATATTTCTACAATGAAGCTTAATTTCAATGGATGCAGAATGTAAAAAATCCGATGTGGGCAGCACATGACTTTCCTTATATAATGCAATGAATTTTCTACTTTTACAGTAAAAATAATTTTTATAGTAGATATTTATATTCTTTCCAAGACATTGAATTTTCGTCAATTAGTCGTCATTTTCATTGATTTAGCGTCATTTTTGTCCATTTGGCGAGATTTTCGTTAATTTGGCACCATTTCAAAAAGTCGCCAAGTTGACGACATTCCGTCAAAATCTCGCCAAGCGTTATGGACGGAGAAATACGTTATTCTTACAGCAGATAAATGACTATTGGCGTTCAAATACAAAAGTATTACTCAAATTATATTTTTTCATGAATGGAACGAGCTACATCCACGAGAATGATGTCACTAAATTTATCGCATGGTATTACGTATGAAAAGTCATAATGTTTCTCAGTAGGAAATACTTTTTTTTTATTTTATATGACTTCTTGATAATTTTTTTGAAAAATATGCAATATCTCGAGAACGGTTCACGTTAGCGTTCTAAAATTTATGTCAATCGTTTTCTAGTGAAAAGGTGCATAAGAAATGTCTATTTGCGTAACTTTATTAGAGGTTTTGATATTTTTACGATTTTTTCAAAATTTCACTCGAATATTTAGGGGGTTCTGAACATTCAATTGCTTATAAAAACAATAGGCTTCCGGCGTTTGCGGATTGAAATTTTTGTACCAAATTTCTTTCGAATCGGTCCATTCGTTTGTCATTTATCGTCTCCACAGGCTCACACACACACACACACACACACACTTTCACACACAGACACAGCCATCACTTCAAAAATGTTCGATTCGTGATCACAGATGCTTGAAACGTGCTCTCCCGTCGAAAACTCGAATTCGAATTTTCGACCCCGTCACATTACTTTCCTTATACATTATTGTATGTAAGGAAAGTAACAAGTGATTGTAAGGTGAATTGTATAAGAATTGCTGAATTTTTTTCACGCAAAATTATTTAGCTCTGTAGTCTGTAATAAAAGTGATATGAATGAAATATTCATTGCTTTTACACAGAGAGCCAGACCCGGCCACACAGAAAGCTACCATTAGCCTATGGGTTGGTCATGTGGTCTGGGTTTTTCTACAGAGAGCCAGACAACAGATATCTTACACCTTTCTGGTTGGTCGGACGGTCTAGGTCTCAACAACAACAGAGATCTAGACAATTTATATTCCGATGACGACATTTCAAAAAAGTTCATTTTTTTAAAGTTTTCAAATATAATAAATTATTGTAGTACTGTGATAATTTAAAAAATATCACCACTGAATGTATCTCATTTTAGACGTGCTTAAATAAAATTGCATTTCAGTTGGAAAGTGCTTCATAATTAATGCTTTATGCATGACTGATCTTTCTTGCTATTATTCAGTATGCAAACCGATCAAAAAACAATAAGTTTTATTATTGTAGGCAAATACAACTGTCTCTTTATTGTCTGGTTTTGCTTTAGGTTATATACCCATTGTTTTTCACAGCACAATAATACCGATCAAATTCATTTCAGAAAACTGTTACCTTGACGTGATTTACCTACCCCTTCGTGATATTAATCACGATGTGAATAATCCTGACACATTCTAGAAAAACTTGAAGCATACAATGTGCCTAGGAAAGTTCTTAAGCACACGAATAACTTTGTAAGGAAAGGTGAACGAGTGTACAGACTAGATCTATCTATAGTAGAGAGACCATTCCGATTGTATAAATGTGATTGCAGCGCCCCTATTGCAGAATTTAAAAGTTATGATTGCATACTCGGTAAGAAAGCGAGATGAAAAAGATCAATTATAAAATTGAAGGGCATTGTCGATTGTACAATCGACAATTGGCAATGAGTGGCAAATTGTTACAAAAATATAAGAGTAAAACTGTCACATAAGGGCAATTGACAATAAACTGTTGCGTAACTGTTACAGTGATATAACTGGCGATTTATTTAACACAATAGGTTTATTAGCGAATTACTGTCTTAGGCAGTAATGATAAAATTCTATTGATTAGGGCCTCGCTGAAAGGGATGAATAAAACTACGTAAATGAAAAAAAAATAAAACTTAAGTTTCCGATGCTACATGAGAATAACCCCATTAACTAACTTCAAAAACCATGCACAATTATTATAAAAATATTTGTTAATAGAAGGCGAAATTATAAAATAAAAGACAAAAATGAAGAAAACAAACTCTTTCAGAAGCTAAATGAGCTCAATTCACCAATCTATATAAATAAAATTGAAAATCTGTCTGTCTGTTTGTTTGTCCCGTCATTACGGGAGAACGGCTAAACCGAATTTGATGAAATTTTGTGGGTAGCCTGGAAATAGCACCCCATAAATTTAGCCCAAGTTTCGAGTATCTAAGACCAGGGATTGTCAAGATATTAATGAAAAACGAAACTTTTTCCTAGGAGTTCTACTCTCTAACTCCGTGGTGTATCCGAACGAAAAACTTGAAAATCGTTTGAAAGTGAATTAAAACTTTATCTCTGAGTTTGATGGGAGATTTTTTGCACTAATTAGTCGCTTTCTGAAAACATGAATTGTTTGAAACATGATTTAAATGGGAAATCTATCCCCATGGTTTAATTTTCACAAACCTTTACTGAACAATGAAAAGTATAAAGAAATCAAAATGGTTATTTAATTTCGCAGTTTATAAAGATTCTATCTCATATCATGCTGCTCAGAAACGCAATTAAATTAAATCTGTCTGTTAATTTTAATTATTATTTTTTCGATTTGAATAATAAATAAATGTATATAAAAATATATTTTAGAAAATTAAGATTTGATTTTTCCTATAGCATTTTTGACTGGATAATATCAATTACGGTCTTCAGGTTTAAACTTTATTATTATTGATATTTTCGGAGATTATTGGTTCAGGGATTATTGATATTTTCAAATTATTATGCAATTGTTTTATTATAACAGAAATTGTTTAAACTCACATATTGTACGTTGTACGAGTAATCTTCTACAAATACACGGGTATATCTTCTAATCTACGAGAATATAAGTAGTACAGGTATATTGGCATACGTTTTGATATATATTGGCATATATTGGAATCAATTATGACCTACTGGTATAAAGAGTACGAAGATTATTGATATTTTCAATTTATTACGTCATCTCTTTTATTTTAGCAAATAGTTTTGAGACTCGTATTGTAATACGGGTAATCTTCTACTAACACACTGGCATATTTTCTAATCTGCAACAATATAAGTAGTACGGGGTTGCATATATTGATGCAATTCTTTTTTTTTTTTTTTTTGTAAATTTGCTTACAAAAGGGGCCAGGATGTTTTATTCTTCAGATCTGCCCGTGAAGATAAATTTGCATACTGAGAACAGATATTCTTAAACTTCTCTTTAGGAGCAATAAATTTACTATTTTAACAGAATTTGCACATGATTGCGAATTATAAGTTTCTTTATATTATATACTCCGTACGAAGAACGGGTATGCTGTTTTAATAACTTCATAAAATATTCGTTCAAAGAAAGAACTAAGTACGAAAATTTAAAAATTGGCAAAAATTAAGGAATACGACGGTTTCTGAAAAATACATGGGCTACATTATTAACAAAATTCAAATCACATTCGTTCAAACTACTTTAATACAAATGAATAAAAGACCAGGAATTAAGAATATAATAAAGATTAAGTGAAGAAACAACCTGTGTCAGAAGATATGTCAGCTAACTTCACCAATTAAATTTATAATAAAGAAAAAATATTGTATAAAAAATGCTAGTGAATAAAAAACAGAATTAAGAATATAACAAAAATAGAATAAAACAACCCATTTCGGAAAACGACATCAGCTAATTAAATCATCAAACTAGATTTAAAAAATCTGATGTGGACAGCACATGACTTTCCCTGCAGACTTATATCCACGTTCTCTTTATTTTAATTAAATTTATTTCACTTTTAATTCAATTTTCTTTCTCATTCGGTAACCGGACTTATTTTCAAAGGTGGCGTAGAGAAAATACGAAAAACTAAAATATCTCGAGAACGGCTGGTCCTAGTGCAATAGGATTGGTCTTATTCTTTACTCGTTAAAAATTACGTATTAAACAAGCATTTAATGGATATATTTGAGCATACGTAGTTCTTTAGTATAGATTTTGACGATTTTTACGGGCCATTTTGCAAAAAAAGGCAGGTTATTTTTTTCCGAATCATATCAAAATCTAATCAGCACCAGGGTGACCCACAAGTGACTCATCTACTGAATTTTGTGAAATTCGGTACATTAGTTCTTCAGTTAGAGTGGATACAAACTTTTGCGGGACATTTCGCAAAAAAAGGCGGGTTCTTTTATCCCGAATCATACCCAAAACTAATCAGCACCAGACTCGCCCACAAGTGACTTACCTACCAAATTTTTTGAAATTCGGTCAATTAGTTTTTTAGTTACAGTGTATACAAAATCTGCACAGACAGACAGACAGACACACAGACAGACACACAGACAGACAGACACACAGACACACACACAGACGTCACGCTAAAAATTGTTTTTTCGTATTCTAGAGGTCTCGAAACGTGTAGATCCGTCGAAAACTCGAGTTGTGATTTTCGGCATGATTCCAATACTTTCCCTATACATTACCATATATTGCAGGGAAAGTAATAACATTCGATCCAGCTACCTAAATTCCAATAAATAAAGACCTTGAAATAAGTAAGAATATGACAAAATATAAAGAGAGGATTGAATTGATATTGTTGCCAATAATTATTTACAAATCAATTAATGTTGTTACAAACAATTAAAACATTTTATAAAGAGAGGGAAAGAATTATTTTTCAATCAAGATAATATAATTCTCCAAAGCATTTTCTATTGCTTTTTTTTTACTATTTCAAGCGATCGTGAATATAAATTTATGGATTCAGTCATAAATCTATTAAATTAGCAGTTAACCGGGTAACGATTTTAATAACCAGTTAACCGAAGGTACGGTCACTTAACCGATTAACTTCCAGATCGCTACTTCATTTATGATTCGAATTTATCCCCTACATTCATATTAAAATCTTTTGATATTAACTCTGAATTGATTAAGATTGCGCCATCTATCGAGTAAAATATAAACTAATGCTAATAAAATATGGAAAATTGAAATGTGAAGATTTTTGAAAGTTTTTACTGGTTAAAAATCAAGAGAGACAAGTTCCACTTCATTTTCTCATACACTGATATTCTACACCATTAAGGTCCACTTATAAAGTGTCCACTTATAGGGTCCACTTAAAAAAGTCCACTTATAAGGTCCACAAATACTCCACTTATAAGGTCCACTCCAAAATACCAGGATGGAAAAAGTAACATATATATAGGAATTTCCTTTTCCTTATTAAAAGTTTCCCGTTACGAGTTAGCATCGGGGCAGTAGTGCCAATTAATTAAATATGGTTAAAATTATTGGAACATTAATATTATAAAACCACTATTTTAATGTTTCTATAACATTAAAATAGTATTTATTAATATTAATTAAGCATAAACTATATATCTTTTTTTAACTAATGTTCACTGAGGTATAGTTATCGTATTAATATTTATTTATTGGTAGTAATAAAACTTCTCTTTTGAGAATGTTATGAAGTTTTTACATTTTGAATTAAGATGGTGTCAGTTGTGCAAACGATAAACTTCTTTTATGCATAATTATGCCAATTTTTGTCTTATGGTGCCATGTTAAAAAATAATATATATAATATTTCGAATAAATTTAGAAGTTTTCACTCGAATTTCAAACAAATTCTATCTAGTTCTATATTTTTCGTTAAGCCGACGTGATTGTCGAGTGGTCAAGGCAAGCGTTTCCGTAGACCGTAGCAATCGCTCGACCGCCGCGTTGTGGGTTCGAGCCCCACGTAAGGCGTGGATGTTTGTGTTGTGGGCGTAGTGTGATCCGCCCCCCTCTGGTGCGCCTGGGGCAACGTCTAAGGACGGTTAAATGGTTCACAATCTGGTTGACGTAATAAAGGCGAATGACGAAGGTTAAAGTGCCTGGCCATATGAAAATATATATATATATATATATTGTTAACAGAGTCACATAAAAAAATTTTTCTTGAAAATCCATTTATATTTGTAGCAGCTATCGTGTAAACGATCACGGATACAGACAGGTGGGCATCACTTTAAAAATAGTCAGAACGTTTTCAGGAGGTCCTAAAACATATACTGGCATCAAACTCTTGAAATCGAAAATTTTCGGGAAAACAATACTTTCTCAATACTGAGTATGAGAAAGTACAGCTTGTTCATTGAAAAAAAATATAAATTTATTACTAAAAAGAAAAACTGTGTTTCTAAAATGTATAATTTATAAGATACAAAATATTGAATATGATTATTATTTCCTCACTTTTAATATCTTAAGCGTCCTATAACCCTTTAAAATATGAAACATTAAATCCAAATCATCTAAATCATCACTCTAAAAATGGTCAAAACGTGTTATGGAGGTTAAAACATATATTGGCATCAACATCTCGAAATCGAAAATTTTCGGGGAAACAATATACTACATTCCATATACCACATTCTATAGCAAGTAAAAATGTCTAATACTATAAAATAACTACCACTATAATAAAGTTAAAAAGAATAGATTGGATTTAGCACCAAAGTATCTTGAATATCATTATTTTGGAGTTGGAAGTAAATGTGAGTTCTTGGGTCAAAGTTGATACCTTTATGACTCATTAAATGCAAATTAAATTCTAAAGCATGTTTAAATACGTGATCTTCAGCGAGGTTAATTATTATTGATTTTGCTATTTGCGCTTCTGGGCGAGTCACGCCCCCACATTCATGATGAGGTTATGGAAACCCCAAGTTATCGGAGAGTAGGAGCTTTAACATTTCATAACCCGAAACTAAAACTTAGTTCCAAATTTATTTTAGATGTTTTATTATTTAAATAACTTGCTCCACTCGACTTTCGCATACATGAATACTATATTAGAAAGCCCCCTCCCCCTTCTCTTTCTCTCTTCAAGTCTGTTTGTTTATTGATTTTACTATTTGCGCTTCTGGGCGAGTCACGCCCCCCCCCCCCACACACACACACACACACACCACCACATTCATGATAAGGTTATGGAAACCCAAAGTTATCTGAGAGTAGAAGCTTTAACATTTTATGACCCGAAACTAAAACTTAGTTCCATATTTATTTTAGATGTTTTTATTATTTAAATGACTTGCTCCAATCGGCTTTCATATATGACTACTATATTAGAAAGCCCTCCGTCCCCCCCCCCCCCCTCTCTCTCTCTGTCGGTTCAAATTGGCAACAAATTGGAGCAATATCGTCAACTTGGCGACTTTTAAATATCTAGCGAAACTGACAATAAATCAAATTCCAAAATATTTTTTGATGTGAATAGCACTATACTTGGGGTATCTCTAGCTGAAATCGGAGTGTTACAAAAAATGTAGACATTTGGACGCTTATATCTCCGAACCTATCAGATAAAAATGTTTCACATGTTTCGTCGAAAATATAGTACCGATTATAAATATATAAATATAATTTCAATATTTTAACATTTTGCTCTTTTTTCGTAAATCTGAAATGTTTTTGTCCGAACGAGATTTTGATTCCCTCTGTTTACTAACACTCGAAATATCTTCGAAACTATATAGATTTAAATAGTAAACAACAAAACTTTTCAATAAGAAATCCAGTTTCTAGATCTATAATGTGTTTTTACAAAGCTCTAATGATTTTCGAGGAATCGTCTTTAGCAATTGGGAAGAA
Organism: Amaurobius ferox; assembly: GCA_951213105.1. Lineage (NCBI taxonomy): Eukaryota > Metazoa > Arthropoda > Arachnida > Araneae > Amaurobiidae > Amaurobius > Amaurobius ferox. Next base: position 77,359,045 of record OX578155.1, on the reverse strand, counting down.
TGTTGAACATTTTTAGTTTTTAAGCTTGTAAAGGCATGTATCTCAAAAGCGAAAAGTGCTCGCTACGAACAGTAAGCAATACATAATAGTCTTTTGTTAACCCTACAGGGATGTATAATTCGATTTTGGGTTGCGTTCTTAGTTTTAGAATTATTCCTGCTATAATTTCGATATGTTAGGATTTTGAATTAGTTTGAAAAATTAGTTCAAATTTCGATATTTTAATATTTTGAATTAGTTTGAAAAGGTATTTCCAATTTCGATAGTATTTTGAATTAGTTTGAAAAGGTAGTTCCAATTTCGATATTTCAGTATTTTGAATTAGTTTGAAAAGGTAGTTCCAATTTCGATATTTCAGTATTTTGAATTAGTTTGAAAAGGTAGTTCCAATTTCGATATTTCAGTATTTTGAATTAGTTTGAAACGGTAATTCCAATTTCGATATTTCAGTATTTTGAATTAGTTTGAAAAGGTAGTTCCAATTTCGATATTTCAGTATTTTGAATTAGTTTGAAACGGTAATTCCAATTTCGATATTTCAGTATTTTGAATTAGTTTGAAAAGGTAGTTCCAATTTCGATATTTTAATATTTTGAATTAGTTTGAAAAGGTAGTTCCAATTTCGATATTTCAGTATTTTGAATTAGTTTGAAACGGTAATTCCAATTTCGATATTTCAGTATTTTGAATTAGTTTGAAAAGGTAGTTCCAATTTCGATATTTTAATATTTTGAATTAGTTTGAAAAGATAGTTCCAATTTCGATATTTCAGTATTTTGAATTAATTTGAAAAGGTAATTCCAATTTCGATATTTCAGTATTTTGAATTAGTTTGAAAAGGTAGTTTCAATTTCGATATTTTAGTATTTTGAATTAGTTTGAAAAGGTAGTTGCAATTTCGGTATTTTAGTATTTTGAATTAGTTTGAAAAGGTAGTTGCAATTTCGATATTTCAGTATTTTGAATTAGTTTGAAAAGGTAATTCCAATTTCGATATTTTAGTATTTTGAATTAGTTTGAAAAGGTAGTTGCAATTTCGATATTTTAGTATTTTGAATTAGTTTGAAAAGGTAGTTCCAATTTCGATATTTTAGTATTTTGAATTAGTTTGAAAAGGTAGTTGCAATTTCGATATTTTAGTATTTTGAATTAGTTTGAAAAGGTAGTTCAAATTTCGATATTTCAGTATTTTGAATTAGTTTGAAAAGGTAGTTTCAATTTTGATATTTTAGTATTTAAAACTATTACGAATATGTTTAAAGAACACAAACCACTCAAAAAGAAAACGTTATTGACGCAAAATCATTTCGGCTCCATCAGACTAGAGTCATTGACGATTCTTTTAATACATGTCGTTATATGGGAATTATTAATTAAATATTGTTGCTATTGCATTATAGTTACTATCAGCACGCAAAATATGCAGATTTCCTAAGAAAGTCCTTAAGTGCCCCCGATAAATTTGTAAGGTGAAGTCCATGAGTGTACTTCTTAAGTTTGTCTGTGGTAGAGAGACCATTTCCGATCAAATAGAAGTGACTGCAGCGCCCCTAGCAGAGAATTTTAAAAATTAGGGTAACAAACTCGGCAAAGCTAGAGATACGAAAAAAGCTAATTACAAAATTATTAATAGCATTGTCTTATGAGTAGAAATCGACATCTGAAACGCATGAATCGAGTATTTAGAAGACAATAAATACCAATCAAATAGTCGTTTCATCAGGGACTTTAACACGGTGAGACCTGCAATGCTCTCGGTAATATTCTTTCCCGAATTGATAAATGTGAGCTGTTGCTAACTGAGGGCATTTTGAAAAATCTATACGTGAGATCAAAGGTCCTCAAGCAGTGGTACACGTACCACTGGGGATAAGCTAGAAGGTGACTAGCGGTACATGGATATTTTGTGTAATAAAAAGTTTACCATTCAAAAGTAGTGCTTATTTTAAAAAAATATTTATTTTCAATCAATTTTATGAGTACTTTTTTTTACCTGAGACGGAATTTCTTCAATGCTGTACTTAAAAACAAATATAGACCGAAATTTGACTTGGGGGGTCATATTTACGTTTAAAATTAAGTTAAATAGAACTAGGCATGAAGAGACTAATTTTTGTCAATCATGCACAACTATCACATTAAATAATTTTGTTAATCTTATTTTTAATTAATAGCCAAACATTTTATTAATCATATTCTTAATTAATAATGATGATATTGTTTGTTAATCATATTGTTAATCGCATTTGCTAATATTTATCTTTTTGTTATTTTTTTATTAAAAACAGAATAAATGCATGTGACAATAACTTAAGTGTATAGTCCTTGTTTTCCAATTTGCGCACACGATATATTTGTGTTGATGTTTTTTATTTATGTATTTATTTATTTATTTTGGTGCTACTCTTTCATGAAAAGATTGAGAACTCCTGCATTTAAATTATGTTCATTTAAGTATTTTTGTTATCAGTCCTGAATATATCAGCAATTTGCTAATAACTGTATTGTGTGAAATAAATTCCTTATGTAACAGTTTTATTTTCGATTGTAAATATCTTCTTGAGTCTATCTCACTCTATTGTCGAATCCATTATCAACTTTTTAAATTCTCAGCTAGGTACGCTGCAGTCACTTTTATTCCATCGGACATAGTCACTTTACTATTGATGGACCTGACGTATACACACATTCTTTACAAAGTTATTGCAGAATTTTCAGTAACTCTCTATAAATGTAATGCTCTAAAATAAAACTTATTTCCCTTTAAGAAAACGCCATGGTCTTTGATTGATAAAGAGTCTGTAATTATCGTCTGGCGCATTAGAAACAGAAGACCATATTTCTGATATATTTTTACTTTCCCTGCAATACATGGTAATGTATAGGGAAAGTATTGGAATCATGTCGAAAATCGCAACTCGAGTTTTCGACGGATCTACACGTTTCGAGACCTCTAGAATACGAAAAAACCATTTTTAGCGTGAAGTCTGTGTGTGTGTCTGTGTGTCTGTCTGTCTGTGTGTCTGTCTGTCTGTCTGTGCAGATTTTGTATCCACTCTAACTAAAAAACTAATGGACCGAATTTCACAAAATTTGGTAGGTAAGTCACTTGTGAGCGAGTCTGGTGCTGATTAGTTTTGGGTACGATTTGGAATAAAAGAACCCGCCTTTTTTTGCGAAATGGCCCGCAAAAGCTTGTATCCACTCTAACTGAAAAACTACTGGACCGAATTTCACAAAATTCGGTAGATTAGTCACTTGTGGGTTACTCTGGTGCTGATTAGATTTTGGTATGATTCGGAAAAAAATAACCTGCCTTTTTTTGCAAAATGGCCCGCAAAAATCGTCAAAATCTAAGCTAAAGAACTAGGTATACTCAAATATATCCATTAAATGCTCGTTTAATACGTAATTTTTAACGACGAAAATAATAAGACCAACCCCATTACACTAGGACTAGCCGTTCTCGAGATATTTTAGTTTCCGTATTTTCTCTACGCCACCTTTAAAAATAAGTCCGGTTACCGAATGAGAACGAAAATTGAATTAAAAGTGAAATAAATTTAATTAAAATAGAGATAACGTTAATATAAGTCTGCAGGGAAAGTCATGTGTTGCCCACATCAGATTTTTAAAGCTATATCAGTGCCACCTATCTGAAAAAAAAATTACTACTTCAATTTCTGGGTACTAATAATAATTAACTGGGTTCAAATTATAGTCTAGCGTATTAAAAACAGCATCCCATATTCTTGATATATTTTTTAAGCTATGTCAGTGCCACCTAACTGAAAAACTATCTACTACTTCAATTTCTGGGTACTAATAACAGGGTATTGATACTAACTGGGTACTAATAATTAACTGGTTTCAAATTATCGTCGAACGTATTAAAAACAGCAGACCATGTTTCTGATACATTTTTGAAGGATATCAGTGCCACCTATCTGAAAAAAAAACCACTACTACTTCAATTTATGGATCCTAATAATTGACTAGGTTCAAATATCATCGTCTGGCTATTAAAAACAGCAGACCATATTTCTGATATATTTTTTAAACTATATAAGTGCCACGTATCTGAAAAAAAAAAAAACTACTCCTTCAATTTCTGTGTGCAATAACAGGATACTAATACTAACTGGGTACTAAAAACAAACTGGGTTCAATTTCTAGGTACTACCTATACTATTTCAATTTAATGTGCGCAATTTTCAATCACCTTGTATTTCCTTAATTCAAAGTAAGATGAAATCCATAGATAAGACAAAAGTATGGCCGGACGAAGGTGGTTATTATTCGCCTCAGAAACCGGTTGATACTTTTAATCAACCTTGTCCGGTGCCTAACGTTCTTTTTTTTTACAGGTTATTAAGATATAGAAGTGTGAACGAATTTAATTTCTCATATTTTTCTCACACTTTTAGATCGCTTGATTGCCAGGGATTTTACATACAGTAAAACCCGCTTATAACAAATCCGTGTATAGCGCAATTTCTAATTTAATTATCAAGTAAGAAACCTCTAAATTGGTATGTATTAATTTAAACCCGATTTACTTACAAACGCAAGTGAACAAAACTGAACAAAATAAACAAAATTTGTATTTCTTCTGATGTAACGATCATGGGAAATTGCAAAACTGCATAAAATATCAAAAACGATGAGAAAAATAAGAGCATCAGAAAAAAATCTTTACTTCGATCATAAATAGATTTACAGGTAGGATAGGGGATATGGGTTAAAGCGTAAATATCCTAAAGTCTACACTGTAAAACATTTGCAAGCATGTTACTGAAAGTTTCAGGGTAATCAACTGCCCGTAATAGGGACTAAGGTTCCTGATAGTTATGATAACATGTATATATATATATATAAAGACAAAAATAACGCTTCGTCAGATGATAATTAGCTGAATATTTCCGAAATAATTTTTGGAATCCTGAAATTTTCATGAACGCCTGTAATTGCGGCTTTTCTGGTAGTTTCCCGAAATTATCAACAAAGTAGCTGAAAAACACAAGCAAAGATTGCAGACTGTTTTACATTGTAGATGGCGTCTTTCCCAATACTAGAAATCTAGAGATAACATCTATCTCACTCTGGACTCTCACTTTGACCTCGTGGTTTTGACGAGAAAGTGTTGTTGTTGTTGAGACCCAGACCGTCCAACTTACCAAAAAGGTGTAAGGTAACTGTTTGGACGGCCGGGACGTGTGACAAGAAAATGTTGTTGTGACACAGACCGTCCGACCTACCAGAAAGGTGTAAGGTAACTGTTTGGACGGCCGGGAAGTGCCACACAATTTAGACCGCAACCCAGTGGGGGAGGCATCCACAGGGACCGTACCCTCCTTCCCCTATCACCAACCTCTCGGAAGGACTTACGAACCCACATGTTTAACGTGATCGTACTCCGCATGAACACGGCGGCAGTTGTAGCAGCTAAATCCAGTGCGCAAACCACCGGGCTACCGCGCCCAAAATGTGCCAACAGCACGCGGTGTTCCCAGGTGGTCACCCACCCAAGTACTAACCGCGCCCGATGCTGCTTGACTTCGGTGATCTAACGAGAACCGGTGTTTTCTGCATGGTAGGGCCGTTGGCGGGACTGGAAAGTATGAAAAATCTTCTCTGATTGGTTAATTTTTTTTTTACATTTTGCTCGTCAACTGTTAATTACTTTATGTCCACGTCTTTTTCTCGTACGCTAATGGGATTTGAATACTGACCACCCGTGCGGATCATGGTGCCAATGCTCTTTCTTAATAACTTCGAAGTAGGGGATTATCCTAAAAAACACCTCCTGTCCAAGCCACCCAGGAAACATCTTTGGGCCATTTTTGAGGCCTGTGTTATCCATCTATTATATATAGGTTATATACGGGTTAGAGGATTGGGGATGGTCGCATCAGATATAAGCTTTATAACCACACCGAAAAACACTTGCATGTCTTATGCTATCGCAGCAGCAGAGTTGTAAGCAAGAATAGAGATCTTACGAATGGCCTTGTGAAAAGAAATAAATAATTCCAAAGGAAGGAAAATTTGACATAAAATATCCTAAACTGTAGTGCTTAAATCCAGGACCTTAGCTTGGCAGAGGCCAGAGAGGTATACTCAGCCCCCTCCCCCTCCCCCCTGATAAAAATATTTCAATTTTTGCAGTGGTATGAAATTTCATACAGCATGTCATACAAATTTTACACGAAAACTGCTTATTCAGATTTTTTTTTTTTTGTAAATTACTTCGTTTTGTGTAGTATAGAAATAAGAATTTTTTATCGGCTGAATTTATGGTTATGTTAATGATCATACATTTATTTACATATTTAATTTTAAAATATTCAATAAAGTTTCAAAAATTAAAGTTTCATAGTTAGACATTCTGGAGTTATACATTATCAATTAATAACGTGTCACTCTAGAATGTATAACTCTAGAACTTGGTTATATAGAGTTATATATTATCATGCTGTACCTGATGAATTAATATTATGTGATATACTGTATTTAGTTATAATTAAAATACTTTTTAATACAACGACTTATTTAGAGACCAAAATTTAATATTTGAATGCATTTCCCTCCACCCTATCCCCTTCCCCAATTGTTCTAGTAAGCCCCTCCTTTAGTACTGTTTATTCCCCGTTGCAACCAGTGTTTCATTCAGAACTTTTTAGCCGGGGGGCGAATAAAATTTTAGGGGAGGGCAAGTTTTATATTTACCCTATATAAATATATCTAAATGCTGTGTCACTTAAATAGAAACTAGGTCTGTGTTACATAAATAGAGACTAATGTCTCCGGGGGGGCGAATACTCGTCACCGGGGGGCTTAGTCCCCCGGAAGTATGCCTAAAAGAAACACTGCTTGCAATTCATTCCAGCCCCTCTTGGATTTTGTTTCTGGCTTCGGCCCTGCTTAAATCATAAACCAAATTCGATATATCTTCTAAAATGAGGATGTGAGGGTGTGAAAATAAGGGTGTGAAGTTGTTTAAGAACAGCAGTTATAAGTTAGTGTTCATTGTGTTTTTTTACATTATTTTTGCACCTCTCTAAGATTATGATCTTGCTTCTCGACACATTCTTACTGACTGTTCTTTAAGTTACAGAGCGATCCCAAGAAAGTCCTTAGGGGCCCCAATGGCTATGTAAGAAAAGGTCCAAAAGTGGAAGCGTTAGAGCTATTTGTAGTGAAGGGACCATTCCCAACCGAATAAAAGAGAATGCAGAGCCCCTAGTGGAGTATTTGAAAAGTTATGACAATAAACTCGTGACAAAGCGGGGTAGACGAAAAAAATCCAATGACAAACATGTAGAGTATTTTATAACGAATATGAATCCGGTTACAGAAGATATTTATTTAATTAACACAATAAAATTATTGGCGAATGGTTGTTCTATTCATGCATACTAAAATAAGCCGCATGTACATAAATCTAATGTGCGGTCTGTTCTAAATGCACCCCGACAGTAACAATGCACATTTTAATTCCAGAAAAAGTATTACAGCTTACTTTGATAAGCATTGCACCTTGTTACATTACGACTTTCCAATAGGTATTCATTACCTCCTTTCGGGTGGGTCGGTTGTATAATTTGAGTTATATGCGTTCGTTCATTCTTGATATCGATTCCTACAATGATCTACAATATTGTAATTTGCTTTTTTGTCTATATCGCTTTGCTACCAAGTTCATTATCCCAAATTTTGAAGTTATCTACTGATGGCGCTTCAATTCCTTTTATTTGATAGGGCAGGCAGGCTCACTTTACTATAGACAACCTTAACGTGCACACTCAGGGACGGGGCCCGATCAAGCCAAAATGCGGGTCCCAGGACCTAGCATTAATTTGGGGCCCACTATGCACTCACGACATACCAAACACATGCAAAACATCAACACATGACACATTTGAGAGTTCATGGGGAGACCCTTTACGTGAATGTTGAACAAACTTTTCACTTCAAAATAATATATTATGACTTTAAAGGATGTATAATATTTAAAACTATTAGCATGTTTTATAATTTAAAAAAATCTGATGTGTGTAGCACATGACTTTCCCTGCAGACTTATATTAACGTTCTCTTTATTTTAATTAAATTTATTTCACTTTTAATTCAATTATCGTTCTCATTCGGTAACCTGGCTTATTTTCAAAGGTGGCGTAGGGAAAGTACGAAAAACTAAAATATCTCGAGAACGGCTAGTCCTAGTGTAATGGGGTTGGTCTTATTCTTTTCGTCCTTAAAAATTACGTATTAAATCAGCATTTAATGGATATATTTGAGTATACCCAGTTCTTTAGTTTAGATTTGGACGATTTTTGCGGGCCATTTTGCAAAAAAAGGCAGGTCATTTTTTTCCGAATCATACCAAAATCTAATCAGCACCAGAGTAACCGATAAGTGACTCATCTACCGAATTTTGTGAAATTCGGTCCATTAGTTTTTCAGCTACAGTGGATACAAGCTTTTGCGGGCCATTTCACAAAAAAGACAGGTTCTTTTATTCCGAATCGTACCCAAAACTAATCAGCACCAGCCCCGGCCACAAGTGACTTACCTACAAAATTTTGTGAAATTCGGTCCATTAGTTTTTTAGTTAGAGTGGATACAAAATCTGCACAGACAGACACACAGACAGACAGACAGACATACACACACAGACGTCACGCTAAAAATGGTTTTTTCGTATTCTAGAGGTCTCGAAACGTGTAGATCCGTCGAAAACTCGAGTTGCGATTTTCGGCATGATTCCAATACTTTCCATATACATTACCATGTATTGCAGGGAAAGTAACAAAACCTACTATTACAATTTTAAATTTATAAAAAAATTATATTTGCTTCAATAGTTTTATCTCTTACAAAATTTAGGGGGAGGGGCAGTTTCGCGGCCCTGGGGGTCCGTGCGTAAATCGGGCCCTGCTCAAGGACAATTCTTTACAAAATCATATCGATGCTTAAAGATGGAAACCTTAAAAAAAATTTCTGTGCACACTGAATTACACAAGTCAATTTATAGGTCCTGCGTTACTCACATAAAAAAAACCCTGTGCTTGGAAATAGGATAAATATGAAATAACTACTCACCTGCTTGTTCGGCGTACTCTTCTCCAAATTCCTTCACAACTTCTCGGCTAAAAATCCCATATGACAGCAGTAATCCATAAGTCAGCATATTAATGAGAAAAGCACAAACACATATTACCCATCCCCAACCTCCTTCTGGATAGTAATGTTGCCGGATAGTCGATATCTTTAAATTATCCAACCGACTGGACAAAGAAGGTTTGGTGGAGGACCCAGAACTGGATGCTCCAGACCTTGTCTTCCTGACTGGAGTACCGCCGTTCTGGTCCGGTATAACATTGATAGGACCATTCCGGCTATCCGGCAATGGTTCGGCATTGGCTGCATTATTGTCCACCGACGATAGTTCGTCGGTATCGGCAACGATTGGAGCTATGACGTCACTCATAGTAGTCAAGTAACGTGGTTGGAAAATAACATGGTTTGAAGCATTGCTGGATTTCTATAAGTATTGTATTCTATCAAATTTCAGACATGTGGTAATCCTATTTCAAGTATGTGCAAAGATAACTTGATTACGTAATAGAAATCTATCATGATTTTTGATTTTATAAATTTCATTTAAATTTCACACACTTAAAAATGTTGCATACTTGTAATTTGCTGAATTCTGACCTTATGTCTGATAAGTTTCTTAGCTATTGAAATTTCACATATAAAATAACGAACTATCAACTATATGAAAGGTCTTGAAATTTCGCTATTTGTTTCTTAAAACTTTATATAACTTTCCGATCGAGATGTTGGAATTTGGGACAATCCATATAAAGGCAATGCATTAATAAATTCCACAATTTATTACACCAAAGGGCGTATTCTTTTCTATAAATCTGAGAAATTCGTTAGTTATTGCAGCACCACTAAATATATAATTCCACAACTTGTGTCACAAAATGTTTATTATAAATTTAGGAAAATTCTCTGCTAAAGCACCAGGTAAAGTGTAATTCCACAATATATTACACAAAATGTTTATTATAAATTTGAGAATCCTCCGTTAAAGCCCCGTGTAAAGTGTAATTCCACAATATATTTCACTAAATGTTTTTATAAATTTGGGCGAATTCTCTGTTATAAAGCGCCACGTAAAATGTATATGCATAATTTATTTCACAAGATGCATTTATAAAGTTCGTGAAATTCTATAATCATTAAAGCACCATTTAAAATGTAATTTTCGTAGTTATAAGAACATAGGTGAGTCGAAGCGATGATTTTTTATTTAGTTTATTTACAATTATTCATCCAATAATTACTCGGTGTCTTAAACATTCATCCAATCTTTTCTATCACGAAATAGAAAAATTTTAATGAAATTGATGCACACGTAAGTTAAATATTTTTGCCTGAAATTAACTCTTCGAACTGTTTGTTAATGTCAAACGTGTTTGACGTCCCAAGTAAGGAATATTTGTTTCCAATATCATTTAGCACCACTGATTGGACAGAAACACTGATGACGTAACTTTTTGTCTAACTTATATACCAATCACAGCAGAAAGAATTTGTCATTTAGGTAATTTGCCGATTTGGTTGTAGAGGTGAATTTAAGTACTGCCTGTTTATTTATTTATTTGCAGGCAATATTGAAATTATTTTGCTAAATTATTCTCAGTCTACAGATAGACAGGTGAAATTTGCTGCAGAGATTTAATGTTGACGTTCGATAAATGCTCAACGTTAACTTTGAATTATAAATTTGAATCTTTGCGAAGATAAATCTACAAGAAAACGCTGAGAGTAAAAAGCTCTAATTAATATATAAAATTAAAAAAAAAATGGTCCATGATTCATCTAAAACATTATATTTAAATTTGTTTGAAAACTAAATAAAAACTTTAAAATTGTAAAACTTATTATTTTTACAGCCTTTTATGCAGTAAGATTTATACTCATTAGGTTCACATTTCTCGTTTACTTGAAATGTTTTCTTTGTTTTCCTTTAAAACTAACTAGATGCAAGTGAAAAAACAAATTATTTATAGCTCTATCATTTTAAAATGCATGGATATTATTGAAATTATACTGTATCAATATATTGCTCGCGTGATAACTATTTTGCTTAACTTTTCGCCGTACTTATCTCTACTAATTGATACAGTAAATCACAATTTATTTCGACAAAATTTCGATTAATCTTTGCAATATTCCGTCGTCTTTTCTGTTGCAATTGCAATTTTTGGAGAAACTGGATTTTGCAATATACATTAGGAAAAATTATGTTCTTATTGCAAAATCAGATAAGATGATAGTAGTATTTATTAAGTTTCATTTCAATCTGTCATTATCTTTACATTCTTAAAAACATATTTAGTTTGAATCTCTCTTTTACATCTTTAATATTACTTAATATCTTACGTCAAGTTAAAACTAATTCTTAAATAGTTAGAATTATTTTTAAATAGTAAGACTACAAATTATTTTCATTCTTTGCGTATTTTTTTTTTCGAAATAAATTGATTTTATTCTGTTGTATATAATCAATTTTATATGATGTTGAAGCAAGTATTTTATTTGAGGCTTATTTTATTCATTATTTATAGTAAAATCAATAGATTATTTTTTTCATAATAGGTATTCATTATATTCTCTTGATAATATTCTCTTGGTTTTCCTTTTAAACTTTCTTCATCTCATTTAATTACTTTTTATATTTGTTTTTACAATTATATATTTGTTTATCTTACATTGCAATGCAATTTATAAGTCTCTCATAAACTAAATATAGATATTATGTTTAAGGTATAATTGCTTTATCCACTTTTTATAATGCTGCTGTATATGACAGAAAAAGTTTTGGACCTTATTTCTGATTTTTGATGAAATAAAATTTTAAATTCGCAACAAAATTAAAACCTATCTTACAATAAATTAAAATTAAGAAAAATAATATTTTTTAATATATATGATCCTAAAATTATCTATAATATATTTATGCTCTTCTATCAATTTCAATATATATATAACTTTGTTTTAGTTAATAATTTTGTAAATATTTGCTGAAGTGTACGTGTAAATTTCTATTGATGTAAGAAAAAAATTACCAATAAATAAAATTAGCTGTATAGTAAAAATTAGCTGTATAATACTATATTTTCTCTAATTGTATTAAAACCTAATAGAAATGCAAATACTCAAACAATAAAATTGCTAAAATTTACCTTCTAGTTTTCCAATAAACTTCTGTGAAATACATCCACAGTGTTAAGAATACTTGATTCAAATTTAAAATAATACTTTAGAATGTTTTTATATCCAGATAACAACCCGAAAACTAAATATTTATATTAATATTAAATATACACTGTAACGAATTTAAAGGTATGTTTTATTCTAAGAAAACGATTTTTACTTCTAGCGAAAAGACTATTTTTATTAAAAATTTTGATACGTATATGAAATAGTTTAGGAATAAGTTTACCGAAAAATAACACTAAACATATATATTTTTCTACTATAAATAAAATTTTATAACTTTAACTATTCCTGACAATTGTACAAATGGAAGCACTAAAAATTAATTTTGTTATAAATTGTTTGCCTTAATTACCCATATTCTTAATCTTAAGACAAAACATATATCACCGTTCTATCTTAAAATTTGTATGATTTGCTATATATCCATATTTTCACTCTCAAAACTGATTGGCTGATTATCTGTGTTTTAATCTCAAATTATAAATCGTCTGATTTTCTAAATATCCATATTTTTAATTTCAACACGTAAACCATCTGATGTTGTAAATATCCATATTTTTAATCTCAAAGCATAAATCGTCTGATATTTTCTAAATATCCATATTTTTAATCTCAAAACATAAATCGTCTGATTTTTCTAAATACTCATATCCCAAAACAAAGTATTGTTCACTTTTCTTTTTTTCCCGAATCCAGTTATTCAAGATCGTCTGCCGCTTTAAATATCCATACTTTTCACCGCAAAACAATGCAAATTTCTGCCTTGCTTTCTTTCGAACATCGTCTGCTTCTTTAAATATCCATGCTTTTAATCTCAAAACGAAGCATAATTTTCACTGTACCTTTCCGAACCTAGCCGAAGATATTTCGGTGCATTTCGGCCAAGATCCAAGGTCTCTCTTTCGGACACGTTCGTCCACGTGCACGTACGGCGACCAGTGTTCGGAAGAGGGTGTTCGCTCCGAGAGCGAGGAGCTACCATCGGCTTCGGATGCGAGCAGACGACGGTTTGGAGGCGGCAGCCAGCTTGCTTGGGAGTCAGGGGTGGTCGGGCTCGCGAACAGAGCGGAACGCCCTCAGCGGCCAACGGCGTTGTTAGCAGGCGGATTTAACCGCAGGGATTGTTGTTGTAAAAAGTTTATTTTGACTTCAAAGCTTTCTTTTTCCTTGTAGATTGTATCTCAGGATTAATCTACAGCGGTTATTCCCATGCAGTGGTAAGCGGGGAATTAAAAAGTATATAAATGTTAATTTTAGTAGATGTCAGATAATATCATATATTTCAGTCCGGAAATGTAAAATTATAAGAATTTAAAGTGGTAAAATCCGAGAGCATCTTTTGTCTCATCTTCCGTATTTCCGCCTTTTGGAATTATTTCTTTCTCTTTAGCTTTTGACTTTAAAAATGAGTTAAAATAATCTATGGGATGATATTTTGTATACAAATCTGATGTAGACAGCACATGACTTTACCTACAGACTCAAATTTATTTTATCTTTCCCGATACATTAAATTCAGTTTTAATTACGCAAAACAACATGGATAATTATTTGAAATTACACTAAATTCACAGTTTTATTTCACGAACTATAGCAGCTAGCTACTTCTTGCGCCGTTGTATAAGAAACCCTTTATATTTCACAAAGTGAGACCAGGGGGGACCCCGTGGTCCCCGTTTTTTTTGGGGGGGGGTGTTAGAAGGACCATCTTGGCCCTTTTTGCAAGTAGTTGAAAAAGCCAATTAGAAACTTGTAGGGCGAGTCAAATTTATACAGTAATGTTTTAGTTCCATAACAAAAGATGGAAAATGGCCAGGTAGCCTCGCCCCAGAAAATCAAAACATCGGCAAACAGCAAACGAGTATTTACTATTTAGACAAGGCAACAATATGTGAATGCATAACAGACAATTTTCCTTTGCTACAAACACTGACAGATGGAAAATTCGCATGAAGGGAGGAAGAAGTCACCTAATACGAAACCTATATGCAAATGTAATGAACTTGCATAAATAACAGGTTCGATAGCGTTCAAGGTGCTGTCATACCTCTATGGCATTTGTGTACTCTGAGGAATCACCATAAAACAGGACTTTTCACCTTTATGTAAAAATGCTACAGACGCAGTAAATCAGACCTCTTTCCGCTTTTTTTTTCGCATTTAGAGTGTCCCTTTCCATCTTTTGTATTCGCTGTTTTTCTCAATTGTTTCGTTTCCGCATATATAGTGTTTTTTATTTGTGTGTGTGTGTGTGTGTGTGTGTGTGCTTTTGTGGACTCTGAAAAGTAATTTTAAGAATTAATAGTCAACTTGATTCTGAAAATTATGGGGATTTTGACGTTTTTGATACGTTCGGATTTTTCCATGTGAATAAAATTTAACTTAAACTTTTAGCAAGCAAAAAGGTAAAGCTTTGTGAGTGGCATATTTATTTTATTACTTTATTTTCCTTGATTTTTAAATATTGCTTAAAAATAGAGATTCCCGTATATTGTGTTTTCCCGCCTTCACGTTTTTGTTGGTTCCACAGAGAAACAAAAAACTGGGGTTCCACAGTGACAAAAAAAAGTCTGATGTGGACCGCACATGACTTTCCCTGCAAATTCATATTCCCGTTCTCATCATTTCTTCAATAATGCATTAAATTGAGTTTAATTACGCAAAATAACTCCTAAAATTATTTTAAATGACACTGAATTTAATTGAACCTTTTAATTCCATTTTCGTTTTCATTTAGTAACTCAAATTATTTACAAAGGTGGCCTGGCGATAATGCGAAAAAACTAAAATATCTCGAGAACGGCTAGCCCTAGAGCAATGGAGTTCGTCTTATTCTTTTCATCGTCGAGAATAATGTACAAAACTAGCATTTAATGGATACATTTGAGCAAACGCAGTCTTCTATTTTTGATTTTGACGATTTTTACGAGTCATTTGGTAGGTTCTTTTATCCCGAACAGTACCAAAATCTAATCAGCACCAGAATAATTCACCAGTGACTTGCTTACCAAATTTTATAAAATTTGGTCAATTAGTTTTCAGTTTCAGTGGATAGATACATTGTACAGACAAATATACATACGCACACAAACACACACACAGCAGTCACGCTAAAAATAAAGTTTTCGTGTCCTAGATATCTTAAAACGTGCAGATCCGCCAAAAACTCGAGTTGTGACTTTCGGTATAATTCCAATACTTTCCCTATACTTTACCATATATTGCAGGGAAAGTAAAAATCTGATGTGGGCAACATATGACTTTCCCTGCAGACGTAAATTCATTTTTTCGTTATCTCTTTGATAATTCATTAAATTGAGTTTAATTGCACAAAATAACGCTGAATTTGCATTTTTAATTCAATTTTTGTTTTCATTTGATAACTGGATATTTTTTCAAAGGCGGCGTAATAAAAATGCGAAAAAAACTAAAATATCTCGAGAACGGTTAGTTTTAGTGCAGTTAGGTTTATATTATTCTTTTCATCGTCAAAAATTACGTATAAAACAAGTATTTAAAGGATACATTTGAGCATACGTAGTCTTTTATTGTAAATTTTGCGATTTTTGCCGGCCATTTCGTATAAAAAGGCAGGTTCTTCTTTTCCGAATCGTACTAAAATCCAATCAGAGCCAGAATATCCTACATGTGATCTATCTACCAAATTTTATGAAATTTGGTTTATTAACTTTTCAGCTAGAGTGGATACATTCAATTTTTACGGGCCATTTCGCAAAAATAGGCGGGTTCTTTTTTTTCCAAATCAAACCAAAATCTAATCAGCACTAGGGTCACCCACAAGTAATTTACCTACCAAATTTTACAAAATTTGGTCAACTAGTTTTTCAGTTAGAGTGGATGCATACATTGCACAGACACACACACACACAGTCGTCAGATAAAACCAACCTCATTGCACTAGGACTAGCCGCTCTTGAGATATTTTAGTTTTTTCGTATTTTCGCTACGCCACATCTTTGAAAACAAGTCCAGTTACCAAATGAGAACGGAAATTGAATTAAAAGTGAATTAAATTGAAATAAAATAAAGATAACGTCAATATAAGTCTGTAGCGAAAGTCATGTGCTGCCTACATCAAATTTTTGTTTTTATTTGGTAACTGGACATTTTTTCAAAAACGGCGAAACAGAAATGCGAAAAAACTAAAATATCTTGAGAACGGCTAGCCCTAGTGTAATGGGGTTGGTCTTATTCTTTTCTTCGTTAAAAATTACGTATTAAACAAGCGTTTTATGGATATATTTGAGCATACGTAGTTTTTTATTTTAGATTTTGGCGATTTTTGCGGGACATTTTGTAAAAAAAAGGCAGGTTATTTTTTCCCGAATCATACCAAAATCTAATCAGCACCAGGGTGTCCCACAAGTGACTTACCTACCAAATTTTGTGGAATTCGGTCCATTAGTTTTTCAGCTAGAGTGGATACAAGCTTTTGCGGGCCATTTCGCAAAAAAAAGGCGAGTTCTTTTATCCCGAATTGTACCCAAAACTAATCAGCACCAGATTCGCCCACAAGCGACTTACCTACCAAATTTTATGAAATTCGGTCAATTACTTTTTTAGTTAGAGTGGATACAAAATCTGCACAGACAGACAGACATACAGACGTCACGCTAAAAATAGTTTTTTCGTATTTTAGATGTCCCAAATCGTGTAGATCCGTTGAAAACTCGAGTTGCGATTTTCGACATGATACCAATACTTTCCCTTATACATTACCATGGATTGCAGGGAAAGTAATAATATAAAAACTTTGGAAATCTTCTACAAACATGAAGCCTCAGGTGGTCACGTGGTCTGCTTGGTCCTCAGGACGCTTCTGACAGTTATAATCGGACTGAACAGTATACATATATAACGAGTTAAGGACGAGTTAACGAGTTAAAGACTACATATATATAACGAGTTGTAAGGTATATTTCAACTCTTTCGTGACAAGTGAAGTTGATTTCCATCTGTTAATTCGCAAGCTAAAGCGTAAATCTGTAGTATAATAATCGATCCGAATCTGTTACCATGCCAACCTATGGCTAAACAATTTAAACAACATAATTACGTAAGTTTTCCCCATATATTTTTTTCTCCTTTTCTTAAGTTCCTGCATAACGATCTTTTCTGGATTAGAATACAGTCGCAGTTAATAAAAAAAAAATCTGATGTGCGCAGCACCTGACTTTCCCGGTAGACTCAAATTCATTTATTCTTTATTTCTGTATAATAATTCATTAAACTGAGTGTAATTTGTACGAAATTCACTGAATTTGCGTTTTTAATTCAATTACTTTCCTTATATACATAATGTATAAGGAAATTATTGTGACGGGATCGAAAATTCAAATTCGAGTTTTCGACGGGAGAGCACGTTTCAAGTATCCCTGATCACGAATCAAACCTTTTTGAAGTGATGTCTGTGTGTGTGTGTGTCTGAGTGTGTGTGTGAGTGTATCAGTGAGTCTGTGGAGACGATAACTCACGAACGAATGGGCCGATTCGAACCAAATTTGGTACAAAAATCACAATCTGTGAACACTGGAAGCCTATTATTTTTATACGCAATCGAATGTTCAGAAACCCCTAAATTTTCGAATGAAATTTTGAAAAAATCGTCAAAAAATCAAAACCACTATTAAAGTTACGCAAATAGACATTTCTTATGTAATTTTTCATTAGAAAACGATTAACATAAATTTTAGAACGCTAACATGAGCCATTCTCGAGATATTATACATTTTCCAAAAAAATTATCAAAAAGTCATGTAAAATAAAAATAAAAATATTTCCTATTGAGAAAAATGTTCACTTTTCATATGTAATACCATCCGATAATTTGGGTGACATCATTCTCGTGGATCTAGCTCGTTCCATTCATGAAAAAAGATACTTTGAGTAATACTTTTGTATTTGAACGCCAATAGTCATTTATCTGCTGTAAGAATAACTTATTTCTTAGTGCATAACGCTTGGCGAGATTTTGGCGACGAATTTGGCGAAATGGCGCCAACTTGGCGACTTTTGAAATGTTGCCAAATTAACGAAAATCTCTCCAAATGGATAAAAATGACTCTAGATCAATGAAAATGACGACTAATTGTCGGAAATTCAATATCTTGGAAAGAATATTAGTATCTACTATAAGAAAAACCTATTCTTTTACTGTAAAAGTAGTAAATTCATTACATTATATAAGGAAAGTCATGTGTTGCCCACATCAGATTTTTTTTTGTTTTTATTTGGTAACTGGACATTTTTTCGATGGCAGCGTGACAAAAATGCGAAAAAACTAAAATATCTCGAGAACGGTAAGTCCTAGTGTAATGGGGTTGCACTTATTATTTTTCTCGTCGAAAATGACGTATAACACAAGCATTTAATTGATGTATTTGAACATACTTAGTCAATTTTGTCAATTTTTCGCAAGCCATTTCGTAAAAAAGTGCAGTTTTCTCTTTTCCAAATCTAATCAGCCCCAGAGTATTCTACAAGTGGCTACGTATCTACCAAATTTTGCGAAATTTGGTCAATTAATTTTTTAGCTAGAGTGGATAAATGAGTTTTTTGCTGGCCATTTCGCAAATAAGGCGATTTCTTTTATCTCGAATCGTACTGAAATCTAAACAACACCAGGGTCACAAAAAAGTGTACTTATCTATAAAATTTTATGATATTTGGTCAATTAGTTATTGAGTTAGAGTGGGTGCATATATTGCACACACAGACATCACGCTAAAAATAGATTTTTCTTGTTCAAGATTTCCCAAAACGTGTAGATACGTTGAAAACTTTAGTTCCGATTTTCGACAAAATTCCAATACTTTTCTTATACATTACCCTGTATTGCAGGGAAAGTAAAAAAAAACAATCTGTTGTCAGACTCATATTCATGTTCTGTTTATTTCTTCAATAATTCAATCAATTGAGTTTAATTGCAAAAAATAACAGCCATAAGTTATTATTAATTACACTGAATTTGCACTTTCAATTATATTTTCGTCGTCACTTGGTAAATGAACTTATTTTCAACGGTGGCGTAGCGAAACTGCGAAAAAACTAAAATATCTCAAGAACGGCTAGTCCTAGTGTAATGGGGTTGGTCTTATTATTTCCACGGTTAAACATTGTGTATAAAACAAGCATTTAATAGATATATTTGAGCATACGTAGTTCTTTATTTTAGATTTTGACGATTTTTGCGGGCCATTTCGAAAAAAAAGGATATCTTTTCCCGAATCTTACCAAAATCTAATCAGCACCAGAGTAACCCACAAGTAATTTATATTCCAAATTCTGTAAAATGTGATCTAATAGTTTTTCAGTTAGATTGGATATAGGCAATTGTTGAGAGCCATTTCACAAAAAAAGCAATGTTTTTTTTATCCCAAATTACACTAAAAATTAATCAGCACCAGGGTCATACGCAAGTGACTTACCTACCAAATTTTATGTAAATCGGGCCATTAGTTTTTGAGTTAAAGTGCATACATACATTGCACAGACAGACACACAGACGTCACGCTAAAAATAGTTTTTTCGCATTCTGTATGTCCCAAACCGTGTAGATCCATCGAAAACTCGAGTTGTCATTTTCAGCATAATTCCAATACTTTCCTTAAACATTTCCATGTATTGCAGGGAAAGTAAAAATTTGATGTGACCAGCACATGACTTTCCCTGCAGATTTATATCCCCACGTTCTCTTTATTTTAATTAAATTTAATTCACTTTTAATTCAATTTTCGTCCTCATTTAGTAACTGAACTTATTTTCAGGGTGGTGTATAGAAAATATGAAAAATCTAAAATGTCTCAAGAACGGCAGGTCCTAGTGTAATGGCGTTGGTCTTATTCTTTTCTTCTTTAAAAATTACGTATAAACCAAGCATTTAATGGATACATTTGAGCATACGTAGATTTTTATTTTAAATTTTGACAATTTTTGCCGGCCATTTTGCAAAAAGTTGCAGATTATTTTTTTTTCGAAGCGGACGAACATCTAATCAGCACCAGGGTAACCCACAAGGAACTTATCAACCCAATTTTGTGAAATTCGGTCCATTAGACTTTCAGCTAGAGGGGATACAGGCTTTTGCGGGCCATTTCGCAAAAATAGGCGGGTTCTTTTATCCCGAATCGTACCCAAAACTAATCAATACCAGATTCGCCCACAAGTGACTTACCTACCAAATTTTATGAAATTCGGTCCATTAGTTTTTTAGTTAGAGTAGATGCAAAATCTGCACAGACACACACACAGGCGCACACACACACAGACGTCACGCTAAAAATAGTTTTTTCGTATTCTAAAGGTCTCGAAACGCGTAGATCCGTCGAAAACTCGAGTTGTGGTTTTCGGCATGATTCCAATACTTTCGCTATACATTACCATGTATTGCAGGGAAAGTAAAAATTATGATGAGCGCAGATCATAACTTTCCCTGTACACTCAAATTCTTCTTTCACAAATCATTAAATTAAATTGAATTTCACGCACACAAACACACAAACAAAAACATGGATTGTTTGAAGTTTGAAGATTGTTTGAAGTTACATTCGGTAATTGGGTGTAATTTCAAAGGTGCATTGCGAACATGTCAAGAACGGATATCCGTCAGAATGATAGTTTCTAAAGTAATGGAGTTGGTTTTATTCTGTTAGTCGTCAAAAAGCGTTTAATTGATATATTTGGGCATATTTAGTCTTTTATTTCTGGTTTTCACGATTTTCAAGCGCCATTTCGCAAAAATATAGCTTATTTTCAAATCGTACAAATATCTAATCAGCACCAGGACAACTATCAAATGATTTGCTTACAAAATTTTGTGAAATTTGGTCCATTAATTATTTAGATGGAGGGGATGCACGCATTGCACCTACACACCCAAGCCAAGCAGAAGGAGAGACAGAGAGAGAGAGAGAGAGAGAGACAGACAGACAGACAGACAAAGAGGGAAACAAATACAAATAGACAGACAGACAGACAGACACATACACTGTCATGTTGAAAATAGTCTCGAGAGAAACTCGAGTTAGATTTTCGACAAGATTCCAATACCATTTCATGTGCTGTTGAGAAAGTAACAGCTGCCATCGTTTATAGAGTTACTTATGGATAATACATAATAGTTCAAATTATCGATTTACATCCATAGGTTATACAAGCGTAGATTGTAAATATATATATATATATATATAGGGTGTCTCAAAAACATTGACCTTGGCTTTTATTCCTTTAATATTGATCTAAGAATATTGATTTAATAATTGTGTATAATAAATTACAAAGTTGCGTAAAAAAAGTACAAAATTTTATGAAATCGATTAAAATTTTCAAGGGGATTAAATTTGAAGTACAAAAACATTTCCAATTAGTAAAATGTGCCCCATACACTAATAAGGTGATGTATAAAATTTCAGCTTCTATCATAAATAGTCCCAGAGATATGAAAAGACAAAACTGCTGACATAAACCACTTTTCGATGCATCGACAAGGGTTCTCAGAGGGGAAAAATCATGTCGGCAGATCGCATTTCAGGGATCATATACAAATTACGAAAGAAAACAATGATTACATAAACAAATAATAATTTTGCTATTTATTGGTACAAAATTATCTACATTGTGTAGAAATAATAACTTTACACAAAGATTACAAAGCTTGTTCAAAATGTTTTCCATCTATGCCAAATATCCATTAAAGATAAGAGGCAGATATTATTTGCCTGTGATGCATTTCTGCATTGCGTCATTTGCACTCTTACTGTAAACATTTACATTTTAATTTGTGATTAATCCCTCGCCAACTTTGTTTAAACATATCTCTGGGACTTTTTATGACAAAATTCTGAAATTTTGTACATCACCTTATTAGTGTATGGGGCACATTTCACTCATTGGAAACGTCTTTTTACGGGGGCAGTTTAAAAATTTAAATTTTGTATTTCTTAAAATTTAATTCCCTTGAAAATTTTAATCGATTTCATAAAATTATGTGCCTTTTTTTTACGCAATTTTGCAATTTATTATATATGTCTAAGATCAATATTTAGGGAATAAAAGTTGAGGTCAATGTTTTTGAGACACCCTGTATATATATATATATGGAAAGTGAACCTACTCTTATTCTAGTTCTAGCTATAGAATTGTTGTTGTTGAGACCCAGACCGTCCGACCTACCAGAAAGGTGGAAGGTAACCGTTTGGACGGCCGGGAAGTGCCACCCAATTTAGACCGGAAACCAGTGAGAGGCATCCACAGGGACTGTATCATCCTTCCCCTACCACCAACCTCTCGGAAGGACGTACGGACCCATATGTTTAACGTGATCGTAATCCGCATGAACACGGCGGCAGTTGTGGCAGCGTGCAAATCCAGGACGCAAACCACCGGGCTACCGCGCCCGAAATGTGCCAACAGCACGCGGTGTTCCCAGGTGGTCACCCAGCCAAGTACTAACCGCGCCCGATGCTGCTTGAATTCGGTGATCTAACGAGAACCGGTGTTTTCAGCACGGTAGGGCCGTTGGCATAGCTATAGAATTGTACATAAGCTAATAAATACCAATAGAGATTTACCATTAGAGATTACTACTATAAAGTTGGTCTAGTTCATGTAATTTGTATGTGTGTCAGGAATTTGTTAAAAATGATATTGGCCATACAAAAGTAACTTAATAATTCCAATCATTGTTGTTAACGATAGCCGTGATACGTTTTATTCGTTCATGGCGTCGTTAAACCCCTTAGGAGGGGAATTACCCCCCCCCCTCCCCGGGGGGGTTACATTGAAAAAATATTTCAACTAATGCTACCCTATTTGACAAGTCCTTTAAAGAGAAGGGTAAAAAGATATAATTGCAACCATTTAGACCCATCATACCGATTTGTATTGTAATATTTGAAGAAATGAAAGCTGCTAAAAATGGATTCAGGTCTGAGAAAGTCGAGTTGGGCCACCCGCACTCCAGATATTTGTACTTTCCCTGTCATGTTCAGCTATTTGTATCTCCTCCTACAAAAAGTATCCAGTAATTTAATAGATATTTTACCAGATGTTATATTAATTTAATGGATATTTTACCAGATATCTATTATATTATTTAAAGATAATAGAATTAATTAAAGATAATTAAAGATTATTAAACTAATTAAATTTAATATGCTCAATAATAGATATTTTAACACATATCTATCAAGTTATCTAATATTACATATCAATTCAATTGATATTTTACCACATATTTTTTTTTTTTTTTTTTTTTTAATATTTTACCTCCTGCAAAAAGTATCCAGTAGTATCCAGCTATTTGTACTTTCCCTATAGATGGTAATGTATAGGGAAAGTATTGGAATCGCGTCGAAAATCGCAACTCGAATTTTTGACGGATCTACACGTTTTGGGACCTCTAGAACACGAAAAACTATTTTTAGCGTGGCGCCTGTGTGTGTGTCTGTGCAATGTATGTATCCACTCTAACTCAAAAAACAATAGACCAAATTTCATAAAATTTTATAAGTCACTTGTGTATGACAATGGTGCTGATTAGATTTTGGTATGATTCAGAAAAGAAGAACCTGCCTTTATTTTATTAAAAGACCCTCAAAAATCGCCAAAATCTAAAATAAAAGACTACGCATCCTCAAATGTATCCATTAAATGACTGTTTTATACGTAATTTTTAGCGCAAAAAATAATAAGACCAACCCCATTACACTAGGGCTAGCCGGTCTCAAGATATTTTAGTTTTTTCGCATTTTTGTTTCGCCGCCTTTGACAAAATGTCCAGTTACCAAATAAAAACAAAAATCTGATGTAGGCAGCACATGACTTTCGCTACAGACTTATATTGACGTTGTCTTTAATTTATTTCAATTTAATTCACTTTTAATTCAATTTTCGTTCTTATTTGGTAACTGGACTTGTTTTCAAAGATAGCATAGCGAAAATACGAAAAAACTAAAATATCTCGAGAACGGCTAGTCCTAGTGCAATGGGGTTGGTTTTATTTCTTTTATCGTTAAACATTACGTATACAGTAGGCATTTAATGAATTTATTTGTGCACACGTAGTTTTTTATTTTAGAATTTGACGATTTTTGAAGGCCATTTCGAAAAATCAGGAAGGTTAATTTTCCGAATGGTACCAAAATCTAATCAGCACCAGGGTAACCTACAAGTGACTTATCTACTAAATTTTGTAAAATTTGATCTAATATTTTTTTCAGCTAGAGTGAATGCAGGCAATTTCTGCGAACCATTTCGCAAAAAAAAGGCAGATTTTTTTATCTCAAATCGTACCAAAAACCTAATCAGCACCAGCGTGACACACAATACTTACCTACCAAATATTATGTATTATGAAATTTGGTCCATTAAACACATACACAGACAGAAAAACACGCAGACAGACACACACGCAGACAGACAAACACGCAGGAAGACAGACAGACACACAGACATGCAAACAGACAGACACACACACACACACAGACAGGCAGACAGACAGACAGACAGACACACACACAGACAGACAAACACACACACAGACACATACGCAGACAGAAAAACACACAGAGACACACAGGCAGACAGACACACACACACACGTCACGCTAAAATTAGTTTTTTCGTATTCTAGAGGTCCCGAAACGTGTAGATCCGTCGAAAACTCGAGTTGCGATTTTCGGCAAGATTCCAATACTTTCCCTATACATTACCATGTATTGCAGGGACAGTAAAAATTGCTTAAAAATGCAAATTATTTTTTGTTTTCTGCAATTAAACTCAATTTAATAAATAATTAAAGAAATGAAGAGAAATTGGATTTGAGTCTGTAGGGAAAGTCATGTGCTGCCCACATCAGATGTTTATATTGGCACTGATTATGGCAAAAATGTTTGTAATATATGGAATATGGTTGTATGAGAGTAAAAGTTGAGTAACAACTCACATTTCAGATATTTTGGTGTGAATAACATCTTTGGTTGTAAAATGTAGAATATGATTGAATGAGATAGAAAATCGAGTTGAGCGGTAACTCACATTTCAGATATTTTGATGTGAATAACATTTTTGGTTGTAAAATGTAGAATATATAATTACATGAGATAGAAAGTCGGGTTGAGTGGCATCTCACATTTCGGATGTTTTGATGTGAATAACATCTTCGGTTGCAAAATATGGAATATGATTGTATGTGGGAGAAAGTCGAATTGAGTGACAACTCACATTTTAGATATTTTTATAGGAATAGCATATATGGTCAGCGTTTTTCTGCCGGAAAAACGGAGCGTTACGAAAAATGTAAACACTTATACCCCTGAACTTAATAGGTAAAAATGTAAGTAATTTTTCTGGATTTTCGGGAAATAGCTTCCAAATCATTAACATGCAAAATAATTTCAATATTTTAAACTTTCAAAAAAAGTTTCAAGAATTAACTCTCTAAGCAAGTATTCTTTTTTTTTTCATTTTTACAACTTCACTTGAAATATATAGTAAACTATAAAAGTTGGATATAAATAGTAAGCATTAAAAATGTGTACTAAAAATTTAGTATTGAAATCTATGTTTATTATTAGAAAAAGCTGTTATAGTTTTCGAGTCATCGTCTTGTCGAGTTGAATGAAATTGAGAATTTTCCGTTTTTTACGAGTTTGTAATGCTTATATCCCAAAAACTGAAAAAGCTGGCTTTGAACAGCAAGCAAAAATTTGTAATATAATTTGATGTTATATCAAGCTCTATATTTTTGAAAAAAAAGATTAAAAATGTATCAGTCAAAAGACTTTCTTTTTTTTTTATTCTTCATACTTTCAATCGAAATATCTTCGAAACTGTAAGAGATAAATAGTAAACAACAAAAATATGCATGGCGAAATTTAGTTTCTAAATCTATATTTATTTTTAAAAATAGCTCTCAAGTTTTCGAGTAATCGTCTTGTCATGTTGAAGAAGTATCACATTTTTGCGTTTGCAAGATTGTAATGCTTATAAACTAAAAGGGGGAGTTCTTTAAAAATCGCGCTCCTATTGCAGATAAACCCTTCCATTAACCGATTTCGCATTTATATTGCCTTCTTCAGCATGGAATAGCCGACACCTGCAACGGCAGCAAAAAATCTTGCTATGTGCCATGATTTTTCGATCCTCAACAGAAACCTGCAAATTAAGTCTTATAGTGCAGCCGGCATTAAATTTAAATTGAGCTCAGACTTCACAAGGCTGCAATGCCGAGGTTCACACTCAGAGCCCGCCTAAAATGTGTATTTCCAAAGTAAGATATCGCACCCCTGCTTATGATAACAGGTCTCGCAATTATTAATCTCTCTTCAACAGATGGCGCATTTTGAACTGAAGTTAAATCTCCAAATTATAAACAAATATGTTTTATAACTACAAATTGGATGAATTTTAAGTCAATCTTCATTTCATGTAGATATTTGTGATATTTGTTTGCCTTCATACGCTCAAAAGTTTTGCGCATAGCAAATTTCATACTGCCTTTCATCAGCTATCCAGTGCTGATGAACGCAATCAAAGAGAGAAACCGGTCCATGTATGCTGTTGTCTGCAATGAGAGCGTGATCTTAAAAAATTTATAGCTGAATATGGGATGAAAAATGATGCAAACATGAAACAAGTTTTCATTGCATCAGACACACATCAAAGATTAAAATAGCTGGTGCACGTGTACAAATTAATTTTATTATTACAAGTTTCAATAATCTTTCATCTGGTCTTTTGTTTGGAAATAAGATATTTTACTGCGATTGCAGATCAGATGTCGGCTATTCAGTGCTGATGAGAGCATTGAAAGTACGAAACCGGTTCATTGATGCTGTTATCTGCAATGGAAGCGCGATCCTTAAATATGTATAGTTCGCTATGACATGAAAAATGATGCAAAAATGATACAAATTTATCATTGCATAAGACTCATCAAAGATGAAGCTTGTGCTCATATACAATAAATTCCATTATTTCAATAATCTTTCATCTGGCCCATTGTTTGGAAGCGAATTTTCTGACTCACCAGAAAATATACTTAATCATTAACTCAAAACCTTCATCACTTATCATTAATAAAGGCCGAGATGCAGATCAAGATAAGCCAATCAACACTTGGCATAGGCGTATCCACATCGCCAGTGTTGAAAACGAGGTTTGGGCTAAATAAATGAAATCTGGAATATCGCGATTCTCAGCGCCCTCTAGTTGAGTAGAAGAGAACCAGGGAACAACTGCGCAATCTGTGTTTGGAAAGTAGAATTTCCAGAATTTGGGTTCATACTTTGAATAAAAGTTTATGTGTGTTAGTTACAGCATGAACAGCTGATTAAACCTGGGCATTAAACAGATGTGTAGCAATAAAAGAAATATAAATTCAAGAGGGGATCAACAGTCCTGAATTTTAGTTAGGAACATTTTTTGGGAGAGTAGGGTATTAAAAAATATATTAATTAACTAACAGTATACCTATTCTTCGTAAGAAATATACAATATAAAGAAACTTAAAATTCACAATCATGTGCGAATTCGTATAGTATTCTAAATGACTTTGTTATTCAAAACATTTTATTTTAATATTTAAATTAATGCTCCTAAAAAGAAGTTTAACGATCTATGTTCTCGCTATGCAAAATTATCTTCACAAACAAATCAGAAAATAAAACATCCTGGTCTCATTTGTAAACAAATTTACAGAAAATATGAAACCGAATTAATATATAACAAAATAAAAGCGCTAAAATTTTATTAAAAGGTATGCCCGTACTACTTATATTCTCGTGAAAATTATACCCGTGTATTAGAAGAACTACAATATATGGATTTGAAAAATCTTTCACCAAACTAAAACAGATAACGTAAGAATTTAAAAGTATCAATAATCCCCGTAATCTTTAAACCCAAAAGCCGTAATGCATATAATCGAATCAAAATCCAATTCCGATAAAATTAATTTTTATAAATTTCTTTTATTTAAATTGAAAAAGATTTACTGCTGTATTAACTCATTGGGTTTAATCCCGTTGTTTAGAAACATATTTTTTTTTTAAATGTAAACTCATTGGGTTGAATTCGGTTGCTTAGCAACATGATATCACTTTTTTTTTTTTTAAATAACTTTGCGAAACAAATATTGTTTGCATAATGCCATCTTATTCAAAGGTTTCTATCTGGTTTATTATTAAAATATATAGGTAAACCCTGGTTCTACAATTTCGAAATATAGACTAAATTTTAAGCTGGGGTATTTCAAGTGTACCCTCGAAATTTCCTCCAATTCGGTGCAGCCAATCCCCCTGGGGATGAATGAAACAAACACACACACAAATAAACAAATAGACAGATTTTCAATTTTATTTATATAGATTGTGGCTAAATTCAAAAATTTTCATTTTCCCTACATGCATACTATAATATATAGGTAAAGTTTTTTGACGGGGTTTGGAATTTGAGTTTTTGGCAGAAAAGTACTTTTCAAGCATCCCTGACCTCGGATCGAACGAATTGAACGTTTCGAACGAATTGAACGTTTCGAACTTAATTTGGTACGATTATTTCGATCCATGAATACTGAAACACTGTTGATTTTAAACGCGATCTAATATTTGGAAGATCTTCAAATTTTCGAATGAATTTTTGAAATTGTCATAAAAAAAATATCGGGACATTCAGCAAACTTGAACCGTTCTCAAAATATTGTACATTTTCAAATAAATGTACCTAAAATATGTTATAAGTATCATATAAGTATCATCACCTAATTATAAGTATCATGCAAAAATGTAACACTTATCGATACATTTGGCGACATTAGCGAATAATGTAACAAAATATTGTCAACTTGGCGACTTCTACCAAATTGTCGGGAATATTGCCAAAAAGGCAGAAATGACGCCTAACTCGAATTGATAAACTACTTACTTTATGTAGCAAAAGCTGGCCATATCAGATTTTTATTATTTATTTTTATTATCCACTATTGTTACGTGTTATTGAATCAAAGTTTATGTACCACAAAGTCAATCATTAACTTCATTAAATTAACTAATTAACTTCTTTGAATTCTAATGATTATTATTATATACTGATGTACAAAAGTTAAGCATAGTTGCTCTTTATGTGAAAATTTCAGAAAATCTACATCGGAATGGAAGGAAACGCGGTATGCGGGTGTAATAGGGTTATAGAAAAAGAAAACAATGCAAAGCAGGGATAATAACGACTTTTATTATCCAAAGAAAAGGGTCGCAATATGAGTGTCCTCAGTGAAACAGAAGGATTAAAACAATGTGATGCAGCAGTTTTATACGGTGTGTGGGAACCTCGGGTAGCCACGCATGCTGCACAAAGATTTCCCATACTTTCGATGAGGGTCTGGATGAGTTGTGTGCTCAAAGAGTTCCCAGTTTTCAATCCCGAAACGGAGCTTGGTGGGTAGCGAAGGGCTGCAAGATGTCTCCCGAGCATATCCCATACATGATCTATTGGATTCAGATCAAGGGAGTTGGCAGGCCACTGCATGTACTGGATATCTTCAGTTTAAAGGAAGTAGTCGACCAAGGCGGCACGGTAAGGAGCGTTTTATAATCTATGAATATAAAATCAGGACCAACAGCACCTCGACACAATCGAACAGTAGGCTTAAGAACTTCGTCTCTGTATCTTTGACCGGTAACCGACCCGTGTCACAGATGTGGAGGTATGTGCCATCATGATGCCTGCCCCGACCATGACTCCCCCAAATGGAAAACGATGTCTTTCCGTGATGCTTCCTTCCGTGATGCTGTCCTTCCGGGTGAAAACGCGTTCCATGTTCTCTCCAGATCGTGGTACGACGAGAATTAGTTTGCAGGCTAAACCTGGATTCGTCACTGAACGTGACATTATCCCCCTGTTGTCCACTCCACTGCCGATGTTCCAAACTTCAGTGTAAACGCGTGCATTTTTGTGCAAACTTCAGGCGGATGTAAACTGCTGGTCATCTGGCATAGAGAGCAACTTGGTTGAGTCTCCTATAAACAGTTTATCTCGAAACAGTGACTCTTGTGGCGGCTGTCAGGGCTGAACACAGTTGTCTGGCAGAACGGTTCCTATAATGTCGCGCAGTTATCAAATATCGGTCTTGCAGAGCGGTTGTTGCCCTTGGCCGACCTGGTACTGGTCGTCGGGTAACATCTCCAGTGGTCTGGAACCTCTGTCACAGTCTGGAGATCACACACTAAGGCAAACTCAGAATTCGAAACGCTTCGGTTTGGGATTGACTGAATTCCAGCATTCCAATAATTCGTCCGTTCAAAAACATGTCCAGTTGGCATCTTTGTCACATGTTTCGTCCTTTGTAACACTTTACAACAAAGTTGAAAAGTGTTTATGACTTTGTTCTGTCTGTCTGTCTGTCTGTCGGTTAGCACGATAACTGCCGTAAAAATGACTTAATCAAAATGAAATATTAGTATGTTGTTCAGACAGTCTGCGGGAATATAAATGAGTAATATGGGAATATATAAGAATAATATGGGAATATATACCTATGGGAATATAAATGAATAATATCATCCAATTAGTTTTGGATTGAACCCGGGTTTAAAAAATGAAATACATTGAACCCTATGGGACCTAATATTTCAAACATTTTTAAGCGAATTTAAAATTCACAAATTACTTCGAAATTTTTAGGTAATATTCAAATTATCCCATAAAATATATAAAAAAAAATTTCAGCAAAATATATTCAGCAGTTTTTTAAATAAAAATTAAAATAATAATTACACCTCTTATATGAAGAGATCGCGTGACCATTATATGAAGAGATCACGTGACCCACTTCAAAATGAAATATGGCATCCATCTTGTCTTAAAATCGTGATTTTTAAAGTTCATTTTAATTCATATTGAATGTTGTATCTGTCCTAAAACCGCTTTATGTTTGCTTAAATTCTGTGCATCTACATACTGAAACAACGCAATTACAATATATTTGAGTTTAAATGATCATCCAAATTTGATTATTTCTACAACGAAGACTATTTTTCCCTTATATAAAATGTAAACAGCAAAATATGTAGAATGGGTTGTATAAGAATTGCTGCACTTTAACACAAAATTATTTAGCTCATGGAGTCTACATAGCTGATATGAATGAAATATTCATTGATTTTACAGAGATAAGGACGATTTTTTTCGATGAAGTTTTAAGCATAGAGTTTAATTACTTGTTCCTCCATGGTCTTAAGTTTTTAAATAAAATAAATTATTATAGTATTGGGATGAATGAAATGAATGGGAAAATGTTATGAATGAAATGATGCTTTTATGGAGAGAGCCAGGTGTGTTATATTTCGAAGGCATCATTTGAATAAATTTCAGTTGTTTTTGACGAAGTTTTCACATATAATAAATTATTGTAGTATTATGATAATGGTAAAAACATTACCGAGGAGCCAGGAGATTTATATTTAATTGACGTCATTTGAATGAAGTTCATTTTTTTCGATGAACTCTTAAGTTTTCAAATATAATAAATTAATGTAGTATTGTGATAATTTTTAAAATATTACCGGGGAATGTATCGCAGTTTAGAGATGTTTCAATGAAATTGCATTGAAGTTGGAAAGTGTTTCATAATCAATGCTTTATGCATGATTGATCTTTCTTGTCGATTGTTAACAACGCTCCGTACCACAGCAATTGCGAAATTCTGACTCAACTGGCCATACCGCCCGAGGCCGTTTTATACTCGTTCCGTCGTGCGCCGGTGCTTTGAACATGTCGACGTCAACTGAACTGTTTTGCATATGCACAATGATTTACCTTCGCCCCACGATTCTCCATAACTGATTGTAAACCATTGCAACCATATTAACTCCGAATTTTTCGCATTTCACGAATTATGCTTATCTTTTCGACATGAGTGTATGTATGTCTTTGTATATTATGTATGTATATTGTCCATGTATTCCATGAGGTTATGTCTGCGTTTTTCCTGGCAGTCCATTGTAACTGCTTCACACCCCTTTGGGTGAGAAAGACTGTTTGGTTAATTATAAATTAGTTGTACATAAAAATATGAGAATGTAATCCAGGAAAAGTAGTTGAGAAAATCAGTGGGCATGGCTTACGTGTTGCCCACAAATATAAAATTTCCTACTGTTTATTCTATTATAATATAAGCATTTTTTCATAGCACGGAAAAAGAGTCATTGTTTGCCCTAAATCTTATCAAAAGATTTTGGGAATTTTAACAATTCTTAAGAGATTGTGAGGTAAACATGGCTTAGTATCCCATATATGGGCTATTGCGCTCATACATTAGAAATATATAATGTTAAAGTACATGAAACTTCAAATAAATCAATAAAAATATACGGCATTGGAAAATTATTCCGTAAATTGTAGGTTGAATCAAGATATGCTAGACATAAATTATCATTATTTCGTATGGTCTAATGTTGGATATATAAAAATCTGAATGTAAGCAGGTCTTGCGTGCCTTGTCCAATCTTTCGGAATTTACAAGCCGAAAATGAAAATTACCGATCTTCTTATGTGCTTATGATAGTTTCAAAGGACAACGGTTTTTTATTTTTATCTGCAAACTCTTTAGTATAAATTCATGCATAATTTTAATAAATTGATTTGGATCAATAGAAAAACAAATATACATATAAAATATTAGAAACTTTTAAAGTTTAACATGACCGATATATGAATATTTAAAGAAATTAAAGATATTAAGTAAAAATCTGATGTGGGCAACACATGACTTTCCTTATATAATGTAATGAATTTACTGCTTTTACTGTAAAAAAAAATAGGTTTTTCTTATAGTAGATACTAATATTCTTTCCAAGATATTGAATTTTCGACAATTAGGCGTCATTTTCATTGATTTAGCGTCATTTTTATCCATTTGGCGAGATTTTCGTTAATTTGGCAACATTTCAAAAAGTCGCCAAGTTGACGACATTCCCCCAAATTCGTCGCCAAAATCTCGCCAAGCGTTATGCACTAAGAAATAAGTTATTCTTACAGCAGATAAATGGCTACTGGCGTTCAAATACAAAAGTATTACCCAAAGTATCTTTTTTCATGAATGGAACGAGCTAGATCCACAAGAATGATGTCATCCAATTTATCGCATGGTATTACATATGAAAAATGAACATGTTTCTCAATAGGAAATATTTTTTTTTTATTTTTAATGACTTTTTGATAATTTTTTTGAAAAATGAACAATATCTCGAGAACGGTTCATATTAGCGTTCTAAAATTTATGTCAATCGTTTTCTAATGAAAAATTACATAAGAAATGTCTATTTGCGTAACTTTATTAGTGGCTTTGATTTTTTGCCGATTTTTTCAAAATTTTCATTCGAAAATTTAGGGGGTTCTGAACATTCGATTGCGTATAAAAACAATAGGCTTCCAGTGTTTACGGATTGTGATTTTTGTACCAAATTTGGTTCGAATCGGTCCATTCGTTCGTAAGTTATCGTCTCCACACACTCACTAACACACACACACACACACACACACACACACACAGACATCACTTCAAAAATGTTTGATTCGTGATCAGGGATGCTTGAAACGTGCTCTCCCGTCGAAAACTTGAATTCGAATTTTCGACCCCGTCACAATACTTTCCTTATACATTATGTATATAAGGAAAGTAAAAAGAATGACAATGCAAAATACATTTAATTTATTGCGCAAATGCAGCTTATAAATAAAATGATTTCAATAATAATAATATTTTGAAAGTCCAATGAAAGAAAAGTGAGAAGCTGCAACTCGATAAACTCGATAATAGTAGATTACTATTATTAGCCCCACTTTTTGTAGCTCTTTTTGTATATTATTACTTTTCCTTGGCAACAGTAGATCATTTCTTTTTTCTTTGCGAATGGCAACACTGGTCTTTTCATTCAGAGTTCCAGGGTTCGACTGGTTCGAGCATATGCTGTGCTTTTTCCAGGTATTCATGTTTTCTTTAATTTTTACTTCTTTATGTATGTTGTCCAAGTAAAAATAGGTTATAGATATAATCTATCTATTTCTTTGGAAACATACATTTTTTGTGTTTGCTTCGTCAAAATACTTGGACCAGAAGAAGAGTTTTGCGAAGTGAACAAGTCCATTTTTTAAGGCCTAGTCCTTGTCCACGTGTATAGCAATAATGCTTGATTTTTAATGTTTTTCTATTACCCTTTCCATACCATTGAAATTTGTTGATTTTCTTTAACTTGATGACTTGTAATTTGTGTTTTTTTCCATTTGATTGAAGATTTGCTGTTTTATACTTTTATTTTGTGGGAGTTTTAGAAAGTTAGGTTTATCGAGTTGCAGCTTCTCACTTTTCTTTCATTGGACTTTCAAACTATTATATATATATATATATATATTTCCAAATGGAATCAATTAAAAAGGTCAACTTTAGTACCACTAATTGGCTCGGGGGTGTTGTGACCCCCTCTCTCAGATTAAGCATGTTTTGTGCCGCGGCAACACTCCCGGTAGCCTGAGAAGGTAGTCAGGCATAAACCCAAGGTGGATAAATAAATACTAAACTGAACACCACAAATATATACTACATCAAACACTGAAAGATTTAGACAGAAAACACACAACCAGAATTCAAAAAATAAAAACAGAACCTATTTGTATACAATCCGAATATCTACCTTTTCAGTCAACTCGCCGAATCATTCCCAATTCACATTTTTCATAAATCGACACTCCCATATCCCTTAAATTCTCACCTCCTTCAACACCTCTTTAACCTTACACCTTTCTGGTAGGTCGGACGGTTTGGGTTTCAACAACAACAACACCTCTTTAACAGAATACCAATATGCAGTATTGTTATCCATCCTTCCAATAACTAACTCCGTTACCTTTATTGCCATTTTCCTCATAGTATGACAGAAACTTTGCATAACATTCAGTTACGGTTATATTGCAGAACTTTGTAAATATATCACTTAAAAAACTCCTTGGAAATCCCTGTTTAATAGCCTCCTTCATGAATTCCACTGCATATTTATCCTGATCTTTAGTTCTAGTATTTAATTTTTTGCTTCTTATAAGGTGATTCAAGATAATATTGCGAAAAATATTTTTGTGTAAATTAGTACTCCATGGTATTATGTAATTAATCTCGAACCTAAAGTTATCCCTTTTATTATAAATACGAAAGATAGCAGCATTATCTTTTTTATCTATATTCAAATCCAGAGTATTGAGACTTCCATCCTTATTTGGTAAAGTTTCAATCAACTTCAGAGTATCCGGATACAAACTAAAATCCATATTAAAATCAGAGCAATTGCAACCCAATAAAATATCATCCATATATCTAATGTATACCATTTCATTCAAAAGGTCAGTCCCTGAGTCATACATATTTAGATAGATATCTGCTAAAATCGAGGAACGACCATATTAAAATCAGAGCAATTGCAACCCAATAAAATATCATCCACATATCTAATGTATACCATTTCATTCAAAAGGTCAGTCCCTGACTCATACATATTTAGATAAATCGAGGAACTGAATAGTGAAATCGAGGAACGACTCCCCACGCCCCATTGGTATACCTCGTATCTGTTGATAAAAGCAATTACCATTATGAAAACTGTTTCATAATATACATTTTCATATAAACTTTTATAATACATTTTATCTGGTATCCATTTTAACATTTCAATTACCTCATAACTATTATATAGAAACCATATATGCACCCTGAACTTTTAATTTTGCTATTACTCTTTTCAATAAATTTAGTAAATTTTAATTTGCCAATGTTAGCTGAGTCTTATAACCAATTGTAACCGGTCGAAATTTGATTGGATTTTTATATAATTTAGGAAACAAAGTCATATGTGGAAACCTTATCATTTTAATACTATATCATGTCTTAGTATATAAGGCCCTTATGCGATTCTTAATTTCTATTTGAGGTTTTTCAAACAATATGCAACAAGTACATTTCAGAATCATTATAACTATTTTCAAGCAATTCACTGTATAGAACTTTGCATGTAAATGCATAATTTGACGTGAATTTGACGTGAAAAAATATATGTCCATTTACTGTATACGTTACGTATTTAAACGATAATATCAAGACAGATTTCTCCCTATAACCGACTTTTGATACCCAGAAAGAACTTTCCGATATAATAATAAAATTATTATTACGTAATGAAGTAATATACATAACGTTTCATAATGAAGTAACAAATATATCTTAAATATATCAAATATGCATTTATGTACAAGTTGTATAGAGCATTTCACTTACTGTAAGAGTTTTATAATTGTAAAATTAATTCAACATATTTTGCAGATTTAGATATGTTTCTATAGTCTAAAATTAAAACTAAAATAAATTCATTAGTTACAGCATAAATAGTTGATTAACTATGTCAACTGGTTTCGGGGACAAAAAAAACCCCTTCCTTCTTAAAAAAAAGGAGCAGATCAACTATACCAATAAAGAGTTTTTGCAGGCGTGGTTACTCTGTTTTTCTTGGGGTATGGGGGGGGGGGGAGGCAAGGAGTTTTCAGAAACCAGTTGATATATTTTACCAAATTTTTATTCTGAACTAAACGAAATACTTTTAGTTTCAGAATGTTTAAGACTGCAGTTTCATCTAATATTTTGTATTATGTGTCTATAGTTTTACCGTTCTATTTAATCAATTTGTCAGTGTCTAAATTGCGACATTCCAAAATAAAATAATATTCTGCATTAAACATATTTGGATTGTTTAAGTTATTTCATTAATCAGACAAAATAGTAAGAAAAAAATTATTACACAGAATTTAAAAATATATTTTTTTACTTTAATTTTGCATAAGGATAATGATAGGAATTAGAACTTTTTAATTGTATACTAAATGACATCGATCATTTTTTCCTAAAAATATGTAATACTATTCTGGTGGAGTCTTAATTCAGTAAATTGATGTCATCGATCACTATACCACTTCTGACATAATTCCAATACTGAAAAAATCTGATGTGCGCAACACATGACTTTCCTTATATAATGCAATGAATTTACTATTTTTACAATAAAAAAATAGATTTTACTTATAGTAGCTATTTATATTATTTCCAAGAAATTCCAAGAAAGTCGTCATTTTCACTGATTTAGTGTCATTTTTATCCATTTGACGAAATTTCCATTAATTTGGCAACATTTAAAAATGTCCCCAAGTTGGCGACATTCCGCCAAATTCGGCGCCAAAAGCTCGCCAAGCGTTATAGACGGAGAAATAAGTTACTCTTATAGCATATAAATAACTATTGACTTTCAAATACAAAAGTATTACTCAAAGTATTTTTTCACATGAATGGAACGAGCTAGATCCACGAGAATGATGTCACTCAAGTTATCGCATGATATTACATATGGAAGTCAACATGTTTCTTAAGAGTTAATATATTTTTTTAATTTATGAGATTTTTTAATAAATATATTTAAAAAATGTGCAATATCTCGAGAACGGTTCATGCTAGCGTTCTAAAGTTCATGTCAATCGTTTTCTAAGGAAAAATTACATTAGAAATGTCTATTTGCGTAACTTTATTAAAAGTATTGATTTTTTGATGATTTTTTCAAAATTTCACTCGAAAATTGAGAGGAGTTCTGAACATTCGATTACGTATAAAAACAATAGGCTTCCAGTATTCACGGATTGTGATTTTTGTACCAAATTTTATTTGAATAACTCCATTCGTTCGCCAGATATCGTCTCCACAGACTCACTGACACACACACAAACAGACATCACTTCAAAAATGTTCGATTCGTGATCAGGAATACTTGAAACGTGCTCTCCCGTCGTAAACTCGAATTCGAATTTTCGACCCCGTCACAATACTTTCCTTATACATTATGTATATAAGGAAAGTAATAACTGAGATAAATATCGGGATTATGAAATAGGCATTTTGGTTGTGATTCATGGATTATCATTACCTAGTCCACAACATATAAATAAGGGCCAACGGCCGTACCGTGCTGAAAACACCGGTTCTCGTTAGATCACCGAAGTCACGCAGCATCGGGCGCGGTTAGTACTTGGTGGGTGACCACCTCGGAACACCGCGTGCTGTTGGCCATCTCGGGTGCGGTATCCCCGTGGTTTGCGCGCTAGATTTGCACGCTACCACAAATGCCGCCGTGTTCATGCGGAGTACGATCACGTTAAACATGTGGGTCCGTAAGTCCTTCCGAGAGGTTGGTGGTAGGGGAAGGAGGGTACGGTCCCTGTGGATGCCTCCCCCACTGGGTTCCGGTCTAAATTGGGTGGCACTTCCCGGCCGTCCATACAGTTACCTTACACCTTTCTGGTAGGTCGGACGGTCTGGGTCTCAACAACAACATATAAATAAAGTCATTCGCTTTAGAATAAAATATTAGGTAAAAAAAAATGTTCCTTTCACATATATTACCCTGCATAGTATTATGAAAGGAAAAGTATTGGGTTAAAACAATCGACTATTAGATATTGGTGGATCTGCAAGTTTTGAGCATCCCTGAATACAAATCAACCACATTTTCAATGATGTCTGTGTATTCTGACTGTCTGTGAGTCTGTAGATACGATATCTCTCGAACAAATTGAACAATTTGAATAAAATTTGGCATGATTATTTTCATCGAAAAACGTCAGATGACTATTTCCTTTTAGAATGATCAGACTAAATTAAATTTCTCGATTTGAAATCAACCGCAGAATATTAACATCTGCCATTCTCGATATTTCTTTAATCTAAATTGGAAAAGTTCATATAAACATAAATATATCCACCATTATTAAATGTTTAAATGCTTTGCAAGTACTTGTGACTAAAAATAAATAGATCCGTTTATTTAGGACGTGATGCAACGTGTTATTCTCACATAGGTCATTGGACTGGGTGTTACTTTGAATTTGACAGCATTTTTGCAACGTTGCATTGCTACATATCTGCCTCTTCACACTTTCTTGATGTTGTACAGTAATTCAAGAGAATTCCTTACGTTGCTGGAGTGGTGTAGCTGATAGTATACATGAAAGCAATAGCGTAGTCAAGATCTAGGAAGAGGGGCTCGACAATCGAATGGGTGGAGGTAACGGGGCGGGTTTTCGTTTGCGAATATAAACTCCATAGAAATGTAATATATTTCTTTATCCAATGAGATGTATCGAATATTTTAGTACACTAATTATAGATGAACTTGTATGCATTCATGGTGTGCAAGGACAGGAACCAACAGATTATCAACGTCATCTAGATTTTTGTAATTGGGCTCTGAATCAGGAAGATGCAAATCCCTCTTTCCTGGAAAACGTAATTTGGACTGACGAATTCTGTGTTAAACAAGATGGATGCATAAATTCTCAAAATGAGCACTTCTGGTCTGACACAAAACCATTCGTGGTACGTGATATTCATCATCAGAAGCAATTTTCTGTGAATGTATGGTGTAGTAATTTCAGAAACCGTTTGCTTGGACCCATACTGTATGATGATACGTTTACGGGTGACAGATATGTTAAAGATATTCTGAATGCGGTTATTCTTGATTTTATGGATGAACTGCCCTTAACAGTACTTCCACATGTATGGTTTCAACAAGACGGGTCTTCAACAAGAGTGTTATAACGAACTCCCCTTGAAACTCATAGAATTTCGTAGAAATGATATTTGAAGAGATGGGAAACAAGATATATTGTTAATCCCTCCTTCCATTATTTTACTTTCCCTGCAATACATGATAATGTACAGTGAAAGTATTGGAATCATGCTGAAAATCGCAACTCGAGTTTTCGGCGGATCTACACGTTTCGGGACCTCTAGAATACGATAAAACCATTTTTAGCATGACATCTGTATGTGTGTCTGTCTGTGCAGATTTTGTAACCACTCTAAATAAAAGACTTATTGACCGAATTTCACTGGTAGGTAAGTCACTTGTGGGCGAATCTGGTGCTGATTAGTTTTGGGTGCGATTCGGGACAAAAGAACCCGCTTTTTTTTGCGAAATGGCCCACAAAAATTCCCTGTATCCACTTTAGTTGAGAAACTAATTGACCGAATTTCACAAAATTTCGTAGATAAGTCGATTGTGGGACACCCTGGTGCTGATTAGATTTTGGTATGATTCGGAAAAAAATAACCTGCCTTTTTTTGCGAAATGGCCAGCAAAAAACGTCAAAATCTAAAATAAAAACAACTATGCTTAAACATATCCATTAAATGCTTGTTTTATGCGTAATTCTTAATGATGAAAATAATATGACCAACCCCATTACACTAGGACTAGCCGTTCTCGAGATATTTTAGTTTTTTCGTATTTTCTCTACGCCACTTTTGAAAAAGTCCAGTTACCAAATGAGAACGAAAATTGAATTAAAAGTGAATTAAATTTAATTAAAATAAAGAGAACGTAAATATAAGTCTGCAGGGAAAGTCATGTGCTGCCCACATCAGCTTTTTATCTTTTCTGGCGACGCAACTTTAAGTCAATCTAGGGTTATACCATCTACTTTGTTCTTGGCAATAAGAAAACAATTCCTGATCCTACCAGTAGAATTTATATTTGTGCAGATGTTAAAAAACCATACAAGTTGACTATTAACGTATTTCGTTCAATTAAGTTAGCGAGTCGTTATTTTCATCTTCAAAAATTGCGTGTAACACACGTGTTTAACTGATACGTTTGAGCACACGTGAACTTCAACTTTTCAGTTTGGCGGCTATTTCGCAAAAATCTTGTTTCTTTTTCTCCGAATCGTAGCAAAATCTAATCACTACCAGGGCCACCGCCAAGTAACTTATCTACTGAATTTTGTAAAATTTAGTTAAATGGTCTTTCAATTAGAGTGAAAACATACAATTTTTGTGAGCTTGTTCACATAAAATAGCAGGTTCTTTTTTCCCGAATCGTACCAAAATCTAATCAGCACTAAGGTCTACCGCAAATGAATTTTCTACAAATTTTATGAAATTCGGTCCATTGGTTTTTAACTTCAGTGAATAAATACATTGTTGTACAGACAGATACACATAAACACAAATCCGTTACAATAAAAATAGTTTTTTCGGATTCTAGTGCTCGAAATATGCAGAATCGCCAAAAACTCGAGTTGCGATTTTCGACACGATTCCTATACTTTTTGTATATGTTGCCGTGTACTGTAGGGAAAGTAACAATGGGAAACCATGACACCCCCTTTGCTCTATATCCTAGGATGAGTCGGACGGTCTGGGTTTTCGACCCCCTCCCACCAAAAAAAAAAAAATATTTAGTATTGCCATTTACCGGTGACTGTAAGAACAAGATTTGAATAACTGGAAACGAAGTAACTTTTCGATTGAATCTGTAAATGGCGTCCTTGTTTCGTATTTAAGAAGTTAAAAATATGTCTAACAAAACAATTTTATTCTGTTTCAATGTCCTTGCTCCTCACAAAGTCTTTGAATAAGTAAGTGGGTGTGGCATGAAGTAAGTGGGTGTGGCTTGCGCTTTTCCTGCGCTAGGATATTAAAAAAAATAATATATCCTAACATTGCAATTTAATACTGATTTATTGCATTTTTCTTATATAGTAGTGTAGGTTGGAAATTGAAATTGCAAACAAATTGGACAAAACAGAACTGTAAATTAAATTTGAAAATTCAAATATACTGGTGTATGGAAATACAAGAGTGTACTCCAGAAAAATAACTGATGCAAATCAGTGGGCGTAGTTTACGTGTCTATATAAAAATGAAAAATTCCATACCGTATATTATAATAGAAGCAATTATTGCTGGTTGCGTCAAATGGCTATATAAAGATAATATGCATCAAGTAACAGTCGTTGTACGAATATTATAAAATAAAATTTTTATATGGTTTAATAATGAGAAAAAATCCTTTCCTTCATTTTCAAAATTAACTTAATTTTTCAGAAACTATTTCGAAAATTCACAAAATGTGTATGTAAATTAAAATAACATTCATTTAAATAATAAAAAATATCTGATTTTAGTGTGAAAAACAATATCGCGAACCAATTACATTATTATGCATATTTCGATCTGATGATTCTCTGACACTCACGGAGTTCAATTTTTACTTTCCCTGCAATACATAGTAATGTATAAGGAAAGTATTGGAATCATGCCGAAAATCATAACTCGAGTTTTCGACGGATCAACACGTTTCGAGACCTCTAGAATACGAAAACACTATTTTTAGCATGACGTCTGTGTGTGTGTGTGTCTGTCTGTCTATGCAGATTTTGTATCCACTCTAACTAAAAAACAAATTGACCGAATTTCATAAAATTTGGTGGGTAAATCACTTGTAGGCGAATCTGGTGCTGATTAGTTTTGGGTACGATTCAGGATAAAAGAACTCGCCTTTTTCTGCGTAATGGCACTAAAAAGCCTGTATCCACTGTAGCTAAAAAACAAATGGACTGAATTTCACAAAATTCGGTAGATAAGTCTGTTGTGAGTTACCCTGGGGCTGATTAGATTTTGGTATGATTCGAAAAAAAATAACCTGCTTTTTTTTTGCAAAATCGCCCGCAAAAATCGTCAAAATTTAAAATAAAAACTACGTATGCTCAAATATATCCATTAATTACTTGTTTTATACGTAATGTTTAACGATGAAAGAAATAAGACCAGTTCCATTTCTCTAGGACTAGCCGTTCTCGAGATATTTTAGTTTTTTCGTATTTTCTCCACTCCACCATTGAAAATTAAGTCCAGTTACCAAATGAGAACGAAAATTGAATTAAAAGTGAATTAAATTTAATTAAAATAAAGATAACGTGGATTTAAGTCTGTGGGGAAAGTCATGTGCTGCCCACATCAGATTTTTCACATTATCGCATGTCATGAGGCAATCAGCTAGTCGTTTCTTGTGGTTTTCTGACTCTACCCTCATGAAGATAGTATTTGTTTCAGGACTTTTTGGCCGAAGGAGGGGGGGAGGACAAGTCTTCTATTTGTCCTATATAAATGTATCTAAATGCTGTGTCACATAAATAGAAACTAGGTAAACAAAATCTCTCCAGAGTGTCTTCGCCCCCCCCCCCCCCCCCATCCCCCGGAGGTATGCCTGCTAAAATATATCGGTAAAGTATTGGAGTTGCTAGAAAATATTTAAATCCGAAAGTTCCTTCCTCCTTAGCAATTCAACGCAATTGGGTATTCTAAAATCTTCCAAATAATCGATTCCAAGTAATCTAAGTCTACGATTTTAACATCTTACAAGCCACCATGCCTGCTTCCATGGTAGCTTATGTACTAGAGTAAGAAACCGTCCATTCATTGATTACATTTAATTTTACTTTATATAATATCTTTTATGAATTCATTTATGGTAGTTAAGTAAACCACTTTTAAGAATTTATATGAAAATTCTGTGACAGAGCTGCATTGCCTAAATGTAAACCTCTTCTAGGCACTGTAACAGAGCGTTACTAAATGTTTGCCAACAAAAGCCGACAGAATCAACCCAGTAATGGCTCCACATACTGGGCGGCAGGAACATTTTGAGGAAGTTTGGCTGGAAGTGTAGGGTAGTAGAAATTGGCATTTTATTGCTTGCAACAAAGTTTTGTATATTATGCTAAACCTTCTTCGCTAGTAACCCTGCTGCGTGAATAGTGGAAATAA
The DNA here is from genome assembly GCA_951213105.1 of Amaurobius ferox. Taxonomy (NCBI): domain Eukaryota; kingdom Metazoa; phylum Arthropoda; class Arachnida; order Araneae; family Amaurobiidae; genus Amaurobius; species Amaurobius ferox. The sequence continues at coordinate 77,315,034 of OX578155.1, read as the reverse complement.
GCGTGATTGCGTAATAGCATTTCCATTCCTAAGAAAGTAATCGGAATGTATGTGGTTATTTTTTTTCAAATTCATTTTTTTTTTCTTTAGAATTACCTTTCCGTTGACATTACTTTTTCTTTCAAAAATGGTCCGAACGCCTTCAATGATGCCAGAAAGCTTAAAGAAAAATATTCTCCAGTAATTGTAGCCCTTTGCAAAACAGTTTAAAAACGTTGAGTTTGCGGCTATCGTCCTCGATCCATTTTGGACCTGGGATAACAATAATGACAAAGTAATGCTCCGTTTCTGCACACGCAAATATATAACCATGATGATAAAACTGTGTAAAAGCGATGCTATCCGAACCTCAGACATTTACATGGAACATGTATCGAGAAAGCTTGCCTTGGTCCATTAGGGACTTTAAATACTATAAAACTGCTGCCTTGGCTAAGAAAATTGAGAATAAACTTTCACAAAACTCTGCCTCTGAAACTGAATCTATACATATTGAGGGCAGTCCTCTTTGTCAGGCAGCTAGTTATTACTCTAACAATAGCCAACTTAACCTTCTCCCATGTGACTCTGATATTCGGTTTTCTTAAGAAGTCACCCTGTCTTATCAAGCCGAAACTGTTATTACACTTATCAATGATTTATTCAATTTTGTAAATAAAAAATTTGGTACGTGCCTATAAGTCAAGAATGTTTGTACCTTGACAGTATGAGTTCTTGACTCTCTTATTTTAAGTGCTTATAAACTCTGTGGCACTTTAGCTTTCCTCCTGTAATTTATTCTATTTATACTTTTCCCCGCCCACTTCTGCCGTTGAATGCATGTCTAAATGAAAAATTTATGAACTTGTTGCGAGTTTTGGCTTCCGATTGATTTCCCACCAGTTATCTTAACTCAAATGATTAATAATAATATTATAATATATTGCGACGATTGATTTCCTAACCAGTTTGAAAAAGTTTTACATGAAGATTTCTACTGACTTCAAATGATTGTCTATTTCTGTTATGTAATAGCTACCAATAATTTTTATTCAAATGCTAATTTCAACGAAATTTTGTAACTGTCTAACAAAGGATAGTTACAAATTGAAAATTAAATTGAATTGATTAGATTAAAAATCAAATTGAATTGGAATACCACATCTCCAATTGTTTTGCTCAAATAATGTCATTGTTACAAATATTAGCACAGATCGGAGATGAAAGCAATTCCTGCTAGGAACTTGCCGAATCGGTATACCACGCTTTGTAATTAACAAGTACACATGATTTTTGCCAAATAAAAATATTTTTCATAGCTTGATTAATTATGTTTTATTTAGTGATGTTATATTTTTAAATAAAAATTAGCCCAATTATATTGTTAGTATAGTTGTTTTCATTTATCTTTATATATCTAAAAATAAATTTTCTGTTTCTTTAATTTCTAATTAGATGTTTCTGGTAAAGTATACTATGCTTACAGAACCGCCCTATGACGGACACCACTCGAGTGTGTGTGTGTGGGGGGGGGGGAGATCTATAAAGAACCCGGGCACTTAAGATTCTTTGATGGAGAAGTGGGAAATCAAGCATGAAGAGGGGGGTGGGTGAAAAATGATATGTTTGCAGGGGTCCACAGTTGGTATAGACGGCTAGATCTCATGTTTATATATAATTGGATAAATTATTTTTGTTAAATTGTCTTTTTCATTTGTCAAATACCAATTGCGAGTTTGCTAGATTATTCAAATATCATTAAATCTAGTACCCCCTCCCGGCCTCCCAAAATCAACATTTTAAAGCCAGTCCGCCCATTCGAAGGACACCCCTCGAATGTGTATGGAGGCGGGTCCTAAGAAAGGCCCAATCCTCCAATAATTTTTTCATGGAAAAGTGGGAAAATTTACAAAAATTTAAAAATTAAACATGAAGAGGAGGGGGAGCGTGATAAAAGTTTGTAGGAGGTCCACAATTTGTATGGGCATATTTATATTTTTAATTTGTATGGGCATCTCATATTTATATTTTTGATAAATTATTTTTATTAAATTCTCTTTTTTATTTGTTACATACCAGTTGTGCATTTGCTATATTATTCAAATATTATTAAATCCAGTATCCCCCCCCCCCACACACACACACAAAAAAAAAATTAACATTTAAGTCAATATAATTTTTATTGTATAATATTTCAAGCTTTATACACTTTAAAATATTAAATAGTAAATAAATAATGATTCAATTAAAATGCTTATAGGACCGCCCATATGACAGACACCACTCGAGTGGGGGGCGGGCTCTAGAAAGGACCTTGGCCTTTATATTATTTGATAAATTATTTCATTACATTGTCTTTTTCAAGCTCTTGGAGTAACAAGCTTCAAGCTCTTGGAGTAACAAATAAAATACTGTTATGGATCAAGGATTTCCTTTCCCAACGTTTCTGCGCAGTTTGATATGGCAATAGCATTTCAAGGGTTAAACAGAACGAAACGGCTTTGCCACAAGGTACCTTAATAAGTCCAATCCTCTTTAATGTATTTATCGATGACCTATCAGAATCCCTGACTTCAGACTATCCCGTCGATGTGGCATTGTTTGCAGATGATATAGTTACATGAAACTGTGCAACAAAACAGAAACAAGATGGTTTTAACGAAACTCTCAACAACACACTTAAAAGTTTGGACGTCTGGTGCAAAGCAAACTAGATGATCGTACACCAAAACAAAACTACTACCCAGTTCTTTCTTTACATTAAACAGACATCCTTTTGTTTCAAGATTGCACTTCCAAGGTGTGAACTTGAAGCTGATCTGGGTTGTGTACCGGAAAATAAACTAAGTTGGTGAAATCATGTGGAACATTTTAAACGTAGAGCAGGAAGGCGGCTCCCTATTTTTAAACCCTTAGCAGGAGAGAAATGGGGATGCAATAGAAACACTCTTAATGCCACCTACAAACTTTACATACCGCCTGTTTTGGTTATTGTAGTGAAATCTTGTTTTTGACATCAGAAAGTCATGTAAAACCATTGTATACCTTTCAAAATAAGGCTCTAAGGGTTATAACTGGAACTGTTAAAACTACTCCCATTTTGGCTATGCATTTACTAACCGAGACCCAGGCTATAACAAAAAAAATCTGATGTGGGCAGCACATGACTTTCCTTATATAATATAATGAATCTACTACTTTTACATTAAAAAGATAGGTTGTTCTTATAGTAGATACTAATATTCTTTCTAAGATATTGAATTTTCGACAATTAGTCGTCATTTTCATTGATTTAGCGTCATTTTTATCCATTTGGCGAGATTTTCGTTAATTTGGCAACATTTCAAAAACTCGCCAAGTTAGCGACATTCCGCCAAATTCGTCGCCAAAATCTCGCCAAGCGTTATGCACTAAGAAATAAGTTATTCTTACAGCAGATAAATGACTACTGGCGTTCAAATACAAAGGTATTACTCAAAGTATCTTTTTTCATGAATGGAACGAGCTAGATTCACAAGAATGATGTCATCCAATTTATCGCATGGTATTACATATGAAAAATGAACATATTTCTCAATAGGAAATATTTTTTTTTTATTTTTAATGACTTTTTGATAATTTTTTTGAAAAATATTCAATATCTCGAGAACGGTTTATGTTAGCGTTCTAAAATTTATGTCAATCGTTTTCTAATGAAAAATTACATAAGAAATGTCTACTTTCGCAACTTTATTAGTGGTTTTGATTTTTTGACGATTTTTTCAAAATTTCATTCGAAAATTTAGGAGGGTTCTGAACATTCGATTGCGTATAAAAACGATGGGTTTCCAGTGTTTACGGATTGTGATTTTTGTACCAATTTTGGTTCGAATCGGTCTATTCGTTCGTCAGTTATCGTCTCCACAGACTCACTGACACACACACACACACCCACACACATACACACACACACAGACATCACTTCAAAAATGTTTGATTCGTGATCAGGGATGCTTGAAACGTGCTCTCCCGTCAAAAACTCGAATTCGAATTTTCGACTGCGTCACAATACTTTCCTTATACATTATGTATACAAGGAAAGTAATAATTTAGAAAAATTCTCTAATCCTCTATCAAAATTTAATTAGATTGCCAAACAATGATTATTAAAGAAGTTATGATTGTTGTACTCTCAGAAATCCAAAAACTCAAGTTGGTTTCATATATTCAGTTAATAAAATCTGCCAGCACCATGATATTGACTTTATGGTCGACATTTTCCTGCCACCAGTGTATCCCTTAGAAAATTCCTGGACATTGATGTCCAACTGGATCTGGAGACGAAGGTGAACAAAAGGGAAATGATTCCTGAAGAAATTCGGGTTATTGCATTAGAAACAATAGACTTACGATTTCCACAAGACAAATGGTTGCATGTTTATACCGATGACCCTTGAAAGAACTTAGGGGACCCGGGTTGTAGTCTCATGCACACTGTTCGATTTTTGCTTACCTGTTGGAACTTCTACAACATACTTTGATAGGGAGATCGAAGCAATTTCTGTGACATTGCACTTTGTCCTTTTTCATTCAACAGATCGATTTTCCCTTTAGGGCTGTAGTTCGGCTCTCTAGGTACTTTCCGGCAACCATAGAAACATTCGAACCCGGATTCAAGAGATCATGGCGCTTTTAAAGGACCTAACGCACAGAATCACTTTACAGTGGGTGCCTGCACATTGCGTTGTACCAGGAAGTGAAAAAGAGAACTCTTTGGCCAAAAAAGATGCTATGGTGGAGCAGAGATTCTTAAAGCCTGTGACTTTTCATTCAATGCAACTGCACATTGAAATGCTACACAAAAAAGAAATTGAGGCAGAATCTCTGGAAGCATCTAAATAAAAGTCATGAAGAATCATTCATTTCATGTACGGGAATGCAAGGAAAGCTCAAATCCGTATGTAGTTCCAACACGATGGAGCGCCACCCCATTTCAGCCTGGCTGTGCGAAAAGTCTTGGATGTAATATTCCCAGGATTGGTCAGATTGGTCCCATCACTTGGCCGGCACGATCGCCTGATTTATCTGGACTTTTTTCTATGGGTCTAACTGAGAAACCTCATCTGCGATAGCCTCGTCGATTACGTTGAGGACCTTGTTGCCAGGATTTCTGTTGCTGCTGCCGCTGTATGAGAAATGCCTGGTTTTTGCGCCAATGTATGACGATCACTAAATCGCAATTGTGAGACTGTCATTCATGTTAGCAATCATTGTTTTGAGCAGGTTCTGTAAGTTATTCATTCTGCGATTTCTTGCTTTGAGCAGTTTCTGTAAGTTGTTCGCTAAAATGTGTTCTGTAATTTCTTCATACCTCCTTACTCATTCTTGTATTCCATCATTTCATGCAACAGTACGTTCTAACCCCCTAGTGCTAAACCACTTGAATTACGACCATACATTGTATTACGAAAAGTGCTTGGTTAGGTGTGTTTTATCACCCATTGAAGTTTTGCCCCATCGTTTTGAATCACCCTGTATATCACTATAATATTGCTTTGTTAAATCATATTTTGTTATAACATCCTTCGACTGTATTGATTGGAACTTTATTCCATTAAAACAAAATAATCTGAAGTGGCTTTCCTTACACACCAGAATGAATTCTTTTGATGTATTTAGACAGAAAAATTAAACAGTAATTTTCTTCTATCACATTTATACCCACGTTTAAGAACTTACATAAAAAATTAAAATTTAAAGTTTTGCTGGCCAAATAAAATCATTTTTTCATAAGAACATTCACAGTTTAAACAGCTTTCCTTACACACCATAATGAATTCTTTTGATGTATTTAGAAAACAGTAATTTTTCTTCTATCACATTTATACCCACGTTTAAGAACTTACATAAAAAAATTGAAATTTAAAGTTTTGCTGGCCAAATAAAATCATTTTTTCATAAGAACATTCACAGTTTAAATAAAAATAACATTAGTGCTTAATATATATCAAGAGAAATTAGGAGAGTTAATCATTAGAACACAAAACTACTGTGATCTTTCTTTATAAATGGAATACATTTAATCCACAAGAATGGTAATAATGAACTTATCGCAATTTATTCACATAAAACCAACTTATTTGTAACAATACTTAATACTTCTTTTATTTTATGTAATTTTTGATAAATTTATAACCAAGTAATATGTACAAGAACGGCTGACATTAGTATTGTAAATTTTGTGCCAATCTGACAATAAACTACATATTAAATTATTTATTTTACATGATTGACAATCCCAATTGTTTTCACAATATTTAGAAGAAAAAATAGGAAGCTTATGTATTTTCTTTTTTCTATAAAGCATTCATTTCAGTTTTGCAGCACAGTATAATATACTAAATGGATAGTTTATTAACTTGCCTACTCTTTGAATGAAATAATATTGAATTGGTAGTTTTAAAATATTTTACTTCATTTGGCGAATTAGTGAATTTTCAAGTGGCACAAAAATTAACAAGAAAGATCAATCATGCGTAAAGCATTGATTATGAAACACTTTCCAATTGAAATGCAATTTTATTTAAATATCTCTAAAATGCGATACATGCAGCTCTGATATATTTTAAATTATCACAGTACTACAATAATTTATTATATTTAAATACGTAAAACTTCATCGAAAAAAATGAACTTTATTCAAATGACGTCATTGAAATATAAATCGCCTGGCTTTCTGTATAAAAGCAATGAAAATGTCATTCATATCACTAATATTCCAGACTCCAGAACTAAATAATTTTGCGTGAAAAAAATTCAGTCATTCTTATTCAACTCATCTGACAATCGCTTATTTACATTCTGTATCCATTAACATTAGACTTCATTGTAGAAATAATCAAAGTTTGATGATCATTTAAACTCAAAAATATTGTAATTGTCTTGGCATAGGATTTAGATGCACAGAAAATACGCAAAATTACAGCTGTTTTAGGACGGATACAACACTAAATGCAAATGTAAAAGAACATTAAAAATCACGATTTTTACACTGGGAAAAGAAGATGGATGCCATATTTTATTTTGAAGTGGGTCACGTGATCTCTTCATATAATATGGGTGTAATTATTATTTTAATTTTTATTTTAAAAACTACTGAACATATGTTGCTGAATTTTTTTATATATATTTTATGGGATAATTTGAATATTTCCTAAAATTTTCGAAGCAATTAATGAATTTTACCTTTTTTTAGAAAATGTTTAAATAATTAGATCCTATGGGGCGTTCAATATATTTCATTTTTTCAAAGCGGGTTCCACCTTAAACTCATTGGGTGATATTATTATTAACTTACATTCCCATATGTCCCACAGACCGTCTCAACAACATACTAAAATTTCATTTTGATAAAGTCATTTTTACGGCAGTTATCGTGCGAACGGACAGGCAGACAAGCCTATTGTTTTTACACGCAATCGAATGTTCAGAACTCCCCTAAATTTTCGAATGAAATTTTGAAAAAATCGTCAAAAAATCAAAACCACTAATAAAGTTACGCAAATAGACATTTCTTAAGTAATTTTTCATTAGAAAACGATTGACATAAATTTTATAACGCTAACACAAACTGTTCTCGAGATATTGTACATTTAAAAAAAAAAAAAGCAAAAAGTCATATAAAATAAAAAAAAAATATTTCCTATTGATAAACATGTTCAAATTAACGAAAATCTCGCCTAATGGATAAAAATGACGCTAAATCAATGAAAATGACGACTAATTGTCGAAAATTCAATATCTTGGAAAGAATATTAGTATCTACTATAAGAAAAACCTATTTTTTTACTGTAAAAGTAGTAAATTCATTATAATATATAAGGAAAGTCATGTGTTGCCCACATTAGATTTTTACTTTCCTTATATAAATAATGTATAAGGAAAGTATTGTGACGGGGTCGAAAATTCGAATTCGAGTTTTCGACGGGAGAGCACGTTTCAAGCATCCCTGCTGACGAATCAAACATTTTTGAAGTGATGGCTGTGTGTGTATGTGTGTGAAAGTATGTGTTTGTGTGTGAAAGTATGTGTTTGTGTGTGAAAGTATGAGTGTGTGTGTCTGTGGAGAGTGAGTCTGTGGAGACGATAACTGACGAAAGAATGGAGCGATTCGAATAAAATTTGGTACAAAAATCACAATCCGTAAACATTGGAAGCCTATTGTTTTTATACGCAATCGAATGTTTAGAACCTCCCTAAATTTTAAAGTGAAATTTTGAAAAAATCGTCAAAAATTCAAAACCGCTAATAAAGATACGCAAATTGACTTTTCTTATGTAATTTTTCATTAGAAAACGATTGACATAAATTTCAGAACGTTAACATGAACCGTTCTCGTGATATTGCACATTTTTCAAGAAAATTATCAAAAAGTCATATAAAATAAAAATAAATATTTCCTATTGAGAAACATGTTCACTTTTCATATGTAAAACCATGCGATAAATTTGGTGACATCATTCTCGTGGATCTATAGCTCGTTCCATTCATGAAAAAAGATACTTTGAGTAATACTTTTGTATTTGAACGCCAATAGTTATTTATCTGCTGTAAGAATAACTTATTTCTTCGTCCATAACGCTTGGCGTGATTTTGGTGACGAAATTGATGGAATGTCGCCAACTTGGCGACTTTTCCCAATGTTGCTAAATTAACGAAAAACTCGCCAAATGGAGAAAAATGACGCTAAATCAATAAAAAAGACGACTCATTGACGAAAATTCAATATCTTGAAAGAATATAAATATCTACTATAATAATAATCTATTTTTTTTGTACTATAAAAGTAGTAAATTCATTGCATTATATAAGGAAAGTCATGTGCTGCCCACATCAGATATTTTAATTACATTTTTTGGAAATCTCATGTCTCTCTAGGGGAATCGCCCAAACTGAGTCCTCTTACCTACGCTTGCTGTGGTCAGCTGTGGTCTGGGCTCCAAATGCAGCATAATTGGCCATATTTTAATTTTTAAAGAAATATAATGAAATTGTAATGGAAAAAGACACCCTGGTGTTAAACGGACTTCCGCACAGAGCCTCCCCCCTCCCTATGGGCACTTTTCTGCGGACTAATAATGTTACTACTTACTATAATACTGTTAAATTGATTATATCAATATTGATGAGGTGTAATAAAGTTACCATTGAAAGAAGCAACCACTATATAACCCCGGAAGGCAGAAAAATTTTAAAAGTCGCTCGGACAGTAGAAAATTCACTGCCCTCAATAATTATATCAGTAAATATACATATTAACACATTTTGGATTTTTATGCGTGGCCCCTAATTTACTGGAGCCCTAAGCACTTGCTTAGTGTACCTATTGGGTAATCCAGTACTGAAGATATTGAATTTTCATCAATTAGTCGTGCATTTTCTTTGAATCACCGTCATTTTTACCAATTTAGCGACATTTTCGTCAATTTAGCAACATTTGAAAAAGCCACCAAGTCGATATTTGCCAACTTTGTGGCTGGACGAGAAATAGGTTATTCTTACAGTAGATAAATGACTATTTACGTCCAAATAAAAAATTAGTACCAGAAGTATCTCGCCTCGTGAATGGAAAGTGCTAGATCCACGAGAATGATGTTAACAAATTTATCACATTGAATTATATATGAAAATTGAACATATTTTATAATAATTAATGTTTTTTTTAATTTTATGTGATTTTTTGAAAAGTTTTTTTAAAAATGTGCAATATCTTGAAAACGGTTCATACAAGCGTTCTAATTTTTATGTAAAATCATTTTATGATGAAAAGTTACACAAGAAAAATGATTATTTATTTAGCTTTATTGAAGGTTTTGATTTTTTGACGATTTTTTCAAAATTTCACTATAAAACTGCGTTTCAAAACAATACGATTCCAGTGTTCACACATTTAAATATTTTTGTACCAAACTTTGTTTAGTCCCTGTATTCGTTCGTGAGATAAACACACGAACTTCGTGAGATACACACACATTTGTTCGTGAGATACACACACTTTCTCAGACGCACACAGACACACACACTCACACACACACACATATTTTCACACACACACATAATTTCACACGCACACACACACACACTTACATACACATATTTTCACAAACATACTTTCGCACACACACACATATACATATACTTTCACACACACACACACACACATACATATACTTTCACACACACACATACACATACTTTCACACACACACACATATATACTTTTACGCACACACACACATATATACTTTTACGCACACACACACACACACACTTTCACACACACATACACACACACATTTTCACACACACACATAATTTCACACACACACACGCACATACACATATTTTCACACACATACTTTTACAAACACACATACACATACTTTCACACACACACACACACACACATACACATACTTTCACACACACACACACACATATATACTTTACGCACACACACATACTTTCACACACACACACACACACATACTTTCTCACACACACACATATTTTTACACACACACATAATTTCACACACATACTTTCACACACACACGCACATATACATATTTTCACACACATACTTTCACACACACACACGCACATACACATATTTTCACACACATACTTTCACACACACACACACACACACACACGGGCGCGGTAGCCCATTGGTTAGCGCGCTGGAGTTGCACTCGGTAGACCCGGGTTCGAGTCCAGCCACTGCCAAAATTGCCGCCGTGTTCATGCGGAGTACGATCACGTTAAACATGTGGGTCCGAAAGTCCTTCCGAGAGGTTGGTGGTAGGGAAAGGAGGGTACGGTCCCTGTGGATGCCTACCCCACTGGGTTCCGGTCTAAATTGGGTGGCACTTCCCGACCGTCCAAACAGTTACCTTACACCTTTCTGGTAGGTCGGACGGTCTGGGTTTCAACAACAACACACACACACACATACGCTCTGACATCACCTCGAAAACGTTCTATTCGTGTTCAGGGACGCTTGAAACGTGCTCTCCCGTCGAAAACTCATTCGAATTTTCGACCTCATCACAATACTTTTCTTATATATTATACTATGTATATAAGGAAAGTAAAAATACATTTAAAAGTACAAAGTTGACAAATAGCTAACATGTCAAAGAACTCCTTAACTCAGTAAGAAACGCTTTATTTTATGATTTACCCCGTGCTCTAAGATGTTTCACATTAAAAATATCCTTTCAGACTCGTATACATTTCAAACCTTGCCATTAAGAAATGAAAAATCCGACCTCTGAAGATGTGCAATAAACTGTCTGGGGTAAAACCATTCAGAACGTACTGGTAGAGACACCATGGCATTTGTATTTGGAAGGTGTTCAACACAAGCATGAAGGTCTTCAGCAATCAGGAAGTTGCTCTTATTTCTATCTGGAGTACTTTGGTTTTACTTTCCCTACAAGATATTATAAAAAATGTGCAATATCTCGAGAACGGTTCATGCTAGCGTTCGAAAGTTTATGTTAATCGTTTTCTAAGGAAAAACTACATAAGAAATAGCTATTTGCATAATTTTATTAAATGTTTTGATATTTTGATGATTTTTTTAACTTATCGCTCGAAAATTTAGGGGGTTCTGAACATTCGATTGCGTTTAAAAACAATAGGCTTCCAGTTTTCACGGATTGTAATTTTAGCACCAAATTTCGTTCGTGAGATATCGTCTCCACAGACTCACACAAACACACATACGGGCATCACCTCAAAAACGTCTGATTCGTGTTCAGGTTGCTTGAAACGTGCTCTCACTTCGAAAACTCGAATTCGAATTTTCGACCCCGTCACAATACTTTCCTTATACGTTATACTATGTATATAAAGAAAGTAAAAATATTTAATGTGGGTAGCACATGACTTTATATAATGCAATGAATTTACTTCTTTCACAGAACGTTGAGTTCAATGTACATTTGGCGCTTTCCCAGATGACAAACATGTAAAACAATTTCGAAATATGCAATTAACTTAAATTTCACCCAGCACTAAATTCACAATTATCAATATTGATAGCATCCTCAATAATTAATATAGTCTATATGTTATAGCAGTTTAATAATTCATTAATTTGGCATCATTTTTTATATTCAATTTTAACGATATTTTCGTGAATCTGGGAAATTTTCGTGAATATGGCCAAGTTGGCGATATTTCGCTAATGAGTCTCCAAGCTCATCAAGTTGATCGCCAAGCCTTACAGTCAAACGGAGAGAAGCGCATTACTTATACATAAAAAACTCTTAGCGAATTGTTAGGAGATAAAGTACAAAACTATTACACAATTATCTTCTCTCGTGAATGAAACGAACTAGATCTATGAAAATGATGTTAACAAATTTATCGCATAATATTACACAAGAAAAGTGAGCATATTTTACATTAGTTAATTTTTTTTTTCATTTTATGTGATTTTTTTATAAAATTATTTGAAAAATGTGCAATATCTCGAGAACGATTTATGCTAGCGTTCTAAAGTTTGTGTCAATCGTTTCCTAATTAAACATTACATAAAAAATGACTAGTTACTTAACATTACTAAAGGTTCTGATTTTTTGATGATTTTTTTTCAACATTTCATTCGAAAACTGGGGAGGAGGGATCTTCCGAATATTGGATTGCGTTTAAAATCAATAGACTTTCAGTATTCACTGATTTCAATTTGTGTACTAAATTTCGTTTGAAATGCTGCATTCGTTCGTGAGATAACGTTTATACACACACGCACACACATACACGCACAGACACACACACACACACACACACACGCACACACACACGCACGCACACACACGCACACACACACACACGCACGCACACACACACACACACACACGCACATACACACACATACGCACACACACACATACGCACACACAGACATCCCCCAAAAAACAATCAATTAAAGTTCAGGGATGCTTGAACCGTGTTCTTCCATCGAAAACTCGAATTCGAATTTTCGATCCTTTTCGAAGTATTGCAAACTGTGGCATTGGGCCCCTTATTACGTTCCCTACTTACATATATGAAAACTTTTGTGACAGGGTTGAAAATTCGAATGCGAGCTGTAAAAAGCCTTGCTGCCCCTACCGGGAATCGTACCCTGGATCTAGCCAACTGAAGCTCTACTGTTGAGCTTTTGGGACGAAATTTTAAGCTCTTATCATCGAAGTGGACTCTTCATTCTCCACCCTCTAATATCAGATTGACGAGCAACTGACAATTTGACTGACCTCCTCCTGCTATTTTTACTTCAGGTTAGCCTCCTGCTACTACTATTTTGACCCTAGTTAGTTTCCCTTGCGGTCGTTAGTCTCTCAATTTTAAATCGGTGCTCAATCTTCCAGAATCAACTGAACCCCGTACTAGTCGTTCTAGGGTCACTTTCAGACCTCCGGCATCTGTTCCCCTCTTACTATTCCCTTTCCTTACTCACTCCTCTCAAAATTTTGTAAATCTTATATCCTTAATCTTTGGCAAAATTATCTTAATGTTTATATTTCCACCAGGACTGGTGATCCGGCTAGAATCCTGTCTTACCTCCCTATCGTGAATCCTAATTTACACATTTTTAATAAGTACATAATTTACTTTCTTACTGGTCATGGCCCCTTTCTTGATTACCTATACTTTTTCAAAATTAAATCCACTTCTAACTGTATTTACAATAAATTCGGTGACGTTGACCATTGCATTTTCGATTGTTTTTTTTTTCTAAAAATTTTCATCTCTGCAAACCCTCCCCCACTAATAAACCAATTTGGTTCTCCAAAATTCGTTCAAATCCCTCTTCAGTAGATAAAATTAAAAAGTGTATTCTTGTTGCCATGAAAAATAATAAAGTGACCTAAGCTTAGGAGTAGATTCTGCTCTCAATTAATTTTGATCAATGAATCCCTTTATTTCATTCTTATTAACTTATATAGCCTTATTGTGTTCCCTCCATATTTTCTTAAAAAAAAAAAAAAAAACTATGTTAACTGTTCTTATTTTCTCTGTTCTTTATTTTTCTTTTGACCCTTTTTATTTGTATTTTTTCTAATTTTTCTTTTCTAAATTTTATTCTAAATTTCTGTTTTTGTTTTTCATGTGCCTATTTTTTTTTCCTTTTCATATATTTTCTTTTTCTATATTTTCTAAATTTTATTTTTAAAATTTTATTTTCTTTAATTTTAATCTATTTTTCATTATGTTAATATACCTCACTCTAAATTTTATTTTTCAATGATCTTTCTATCTATATTCGCAATAACCCTTTACCCATTTTTGAAAAATGGACGTACTTGTCAAGTTCAAATATAATGTAAAACTGTCTGTTTAATCACAATATTTTTCAACAATTGTTATCTTTTTAGATCTAAATAAATGTTCATTTGGCGGGATGGTAGACCTTGGGTGCCTCCTGAGTGCAGGAGATATCCTTTCCCGGGTGTGCAGCTAGCTACTCTAAATCCACTATGTGAGTCTCACAGTCTGGTGTCTTCAGACCTCTGGCATCTTTGCACTAACCTACAGGGTTGATTTGGTCGGACGCCATTGTAAAGAGCCCTGCTACCCCAACCGGGAATCGAACCCTGTATCTTCGAACTGGTCAGCCGATGCTCTACCGTTGAGCTACCGGGACGAAATTGCATGCTCTTATCGTCTGCAGAGTTTTCGACAGGAGAACACGTTTCAAGCATCTCTGAACTCGAATCAAACATTTTTGAAGTGGTGTGTGTGTGTGTGCGATATCTTACGAACAAATAGAGCGTTTTGAACGTGATTGGTACAATTATTACAGTCAGTGAGTGTTGAACCCTATTGATTTTAAACGCAATCGAATGTTCGGATGCTCCCTTCCTTTCGGTTTCATTAAAAATTAATTGTAATTAATATATATTAATATTGATGCTTAATAGCTGTATGGATATTAATAATCAGCTCTTAGCTTGCAAATATAAATATTCAATTATTTGTTAATAATTTATATGAATGAAAATATATAATAGTAGCTATTATCTATATAAAAAAAATGAAAATCTGTCTGTCTGTCTGTCTGTCTGTCTGTCTGTCTGTCACACCATCACGGGAGAACGGCTGAACCGAATTTGATGAAATTTTGTGGGTAGCCCAGAAATAGCCCCACTTAAAATTATATCCGTGTTTTGAGTTTCTACGACCAGTGGTTCTCGAGATATTAGTAAAAAACGAAATTTTCGTTTGTCTCATCATCACGGAAAAATGGCTGAACCGAATTTAATGAAATTTGGTGAATAGCCTTGAAATATCCCCCCATAAATTTTGTCCAAGTTTCGAGTTTCTAAGACCTGGGGTTGTCGAGATATTAATGAAAAACGGAACTTTTTCCTAGGAGTTCTACTCCCTAACTCCGTGGTTTATCCAAACGAAAAGCTTGAAAATCGTTTGAAAGTGAATTAAAATTTAATCTCTGAGTTTGATGGGAGATTTTTTGCGTTAATTAGTCACTTTCTGAAAACATGAATTGTTTGAAACATGATTTAAAGGGGAAATCTATCTCCATGGTTCATGGTTTATTTAAAACAAGCTTTTACGGAACAATGAGAAGTATAGAGAAATCAAAATCGTTATTTAATTTCGCAGTTTATGTTATAAGACATGACATATTTAACATGTTATAAGATTCTATCTTATATCATGTTACTCAGAAACGCAATTAAATTAAATCTGTCTGTTAATTTTAATAATTATTTTTTCGATTTGAATAATAAATAAATGGATATAAAAATATATTTTAGAAAAGAACGATTTGATTTTTCTTATAGCATTTTTGACTGGATAATATCAATTACAGTCTTCAGGTTTAAAAATTATTATTATTTATATTTTCGGGTAATCTTCTACTAACACATTGGCATATTTTCTGATCTGCGACAATATAATTAATACGGGGTTGCATATATTCATTCAATTCCTATTTTTTCTTCTGTAAATTTGCTTACAAAAGGGGGCAGGATGTTTTATTCTTCAGATCTGATCGTGAAGATAATTTTGCATAGTGAGAACATATATTCTTAAACTTCTCTTTAGGAGCAATAAATTTAATATTTTAACAGAATTTGCACATGATTGCGAACTTTAAGTTTCTTTAAATTATACACTCCGCACGAACAACGGGTGTGCTGTTAGTGGTTAATAAATTTT
Source organism: Amaurobius ferox (assembly GCA_951213105.1). Taxonomy (NCBI): domain Eukaryota; kingdom Metazoa; phylum Arthropoda; class Arachnida; order Araneae; family Amaurobiidae; genus Amaurobius; species Amaurobius ferox. Next base: position 77,298,816 of record OX578155.1, on the reverse strand, counting down.
AACATTTTAGGAGGATATATCATGTTGCTCGGCATCGCAATTAAATTAAATGTGTTTGTTAATGTTTTTATTATTTTTTTTTCGATTTAAATAATAAATAAATGGATAAATGGATATAAAAGTATATCTTATAAATAGACGGTTTGATTTTTCTTTTAATTATATTAATTGCTGACTGCGTACATCAATTTCATTTATTTTGGCAAATAGTTTTCAAGCTTATATCGTATTTAGCTACTAAACTCATATATTGTGTTTAGCCAATAAATTCATATAGCCGATTGTTGAAACAGAAAAAGAGTAGAGCGGGTATATCTTCTAATACAATTGTAGTGTTTTCATTTAGTATATTGAAACGGGATAAGAATGTTTCATTCAGATCTGCAAATTCAAAGCTACGAATTTGGAGGGATATCGCTAATTTGACAACTTTTCTTAAACTTTGCCAAATTGACGGAAATGTCGCCAAATTGATATAAACGACACACAAACAGCTGCCATAAACCTTCGGGTTGGTCGTGTGGCTTGGGTCTTCTACATATCAATGAAATTTTTTTTTGTTTTGTTAGAAGAGAGTACTGAAATGATGTTTGGTTAGCATTTATCTGTCAGACCAACCATCCTACTTAGTAATACATTTAGCGAATTTTTAAAATGTCACCAAATTGATAAAAATGTTTTCAAATCTATAAAAATATCTTAAAATTGATAAAATTGCGCTACATAAATGATATTAATTGTTTTTTGTTAGGGGATAGTATTGTGATGATATTTCGTCAATTTGTCGCAAAGTGGAACTGTCAGTTCTATAGTCCCACTTGGCGATAAATTTGGCGATTTTTTAAAATGTCGCTAATTTGACGAAACTGTCGCCAAATGTTCAATAGAAATATAACTATTTAGACGATATTTTTTCTACCAATTTATTTGAAGCAAATGATATCATGTCGTTTAGCAACGGATTTAAATCCAATGTGTTTATGCGGCAGACGATTTTTATTAAATCCTTTCCGATTTGAATAATGAAGATATGTATATAAAATAAATTTCATTGCCATTTCATTTTGGACTGGATAATATCAATTATACTCTTCAGGTTTAAACATTATTATTATTGATATTTTCCGGAATTATTGATTCAGGGATTATTGATATTTTTAAGTTATTACGCCATTGTTTTATTGCGGCAAAAATTGCTGACACACGCATATTGTACGTTGTACGAGTAATCTTCTAGGAATGCACGGGTATATCTTCTAACCTACGAGAATATAAGTAGTACAGGTATATTGGCATATATTTTGACATATATTGGCATATATATTGGAATCAAGTACAGTCTTCTGGTATGAAGATTAAGGGGATTAATTATATATTCAATTTATTACGTCGTCTGTTGTATTTTACCAAAAAACATTTGAGACTCATATTGCAATACGGGTAATCTTCTACTAATAATCGGACATTATAAGTAGTACGTGTATATCTTCCCATATAATTTTAGCACTTTAATTTTGACATATATTGGAATAAATGACTGTCTTCAGATTTAAAGATTACGGGTTTATTGGTATTTTCAATTTATACATGTAATCTACTAATACAGGTTATATTTTCTAATATTCGCGTTTATAAGTAGTACGGGTCCCATACAATTTTAACGCTTTTATTTTGCATATATTGATTCAATTCCATATTTTTTTTTATATTTGCTTACATAAGGGGTCCAAGATGTTTTATTCTTCAGATATGTCCATGAAGATAATTTTATATAGCGAGAACAGAGATTCTTAAACTTCTTTTTAGGAGCATTATATTAAATATTTTAACAGAATATTTTGATCAAACATGTCATTTAGTATACTACAAGAATTTGGGCATGATTATGAATTTCAAGTTTCTTTATATTATATACTCCGTACGAAGAACGGGTATGCTGCTAGTCTATATATATGAAGAAGAAAAGTATGTATGTATGTATGTATGATCCAACATCACGGGAGAACGGCTGAACCGAATTTGTTGAAATTTTGTGGGTAGTCTTGAAATAGCCCCACTTAAAATTTAATCCATGTTTCGAGTTTCTAACGCCAGGGGTTGTTGAGATGTTAATGAAAAACGAAACTTTCGTTTGTCTCATCATCATGGGAGAACAGCTGCTCGGAATTTAATGAAATTTTGTGGGTAGCTTTGAAATAGCCGCCCATAAATTTAGTCCATGTTTCCAGTTTCTAAGATCAGGGGTTCTCGAGATATTAATGGAAAACGAAACTTTTTCTTAGGAGTTCTACTCTCTAACTCCATGATTCCCATCGAAATGGGTTGGAAATCGTTGGTTTTAAACGTGAAAGTCAGTTAAATCTCTGAGTTTTGTGGGAGCTTATTGAACGTATTAGTTAGTCACTTTTGAAAATCGCAGGTTTGAAATATGAGTTTAAATGGAAACTCTATCACCATGGTTTATTTGTCACAGACTTCGCCGCGGAAGCAGCTATGACTTATATAATGCAATGATTTTTTTTCTTACATAATGCAATGAATTTTTTTCTTACATAATGCAATGAATTTGCTTCTTTCACAGTGAAAACGCAATGTAGAAGATTCACGGCCCTATATGTTCCGGTGTAATTTTTATCAGAGTTTTGCATCGTAAATCCCGAACAACACCGGGTAATCACTGCTAGTGGTTTATAAATGCTAATGATTAAGTGTGTTTTGGGGGAGCCCCCCCCCTCCTTTTAAGACTGTTGAGCCCCCACCCCTAAATTTCCCTCCAGTCCCTCTTCAATTTCGGCTCTGTCTACGGCCTTCCTTACTTTCTACGGACATTTGCGGAAGATTCCTTTTGTAAGTAAACCGGAGAAAGTCAAACTCCGATAAAAGAGGTGGTGCCTGATGTAACTATCTTCAAAAGTTCTTTAAATTTCACCCGTGACGTACGTGTCACGGTGAATTTCAGCAGCGACTTGGCGCTTCTTTCCAGCCATAAATTCGGTCGCGATTTTGAATCCTGTGCCCGCCGGAAGTTCGTTAATGACTCACTAGAGGTCGCCAAAGATAACCAACCTCCAGATATATGAGGGAAAACATTGAGAGGAAACTTTGTGACTCCGCAGCAGATAATTTTGAGAAGTGTTTCTCTTGGAGGAAAAAAAAAATTCGGCGGTGGCTCCAATCTGATGGAGCCGAAATGGTTTTGGGTGGATGACCTTTTGTGAAGTAGAACTCAACTTTTATAATATCGAAAGGAACAAAACTACGCGATCCAGAATATTATTATATACACTTTTATTATATACACTTATATGATAAAAGTGTATTTATTAATATTCTATATAATAGAGTATTATATATATATATAAAATATTATTATTAATATTATATATAATTCTATACAATAGAATATTATTATTAATATTATATATAATTTTATATAATAGAAATTATTTATAATATTATTATATACACTTTGTATAGGCTTTCAAAAAACTACATATTCTTGCTTATTGTTTATAGCTTTTAACTACAAACTTGAAAAACGTAAAATTTTCATAATTCTTCAACTTGACAAGACTATTACTCTAAAATTATAATAGTTTTTTTTTTCATAATAAAAATATAGATTCAGAAAGTAAATTTCCTCATACATATTTTTATCGCTTGCTATTTATAGCTATCATTTGTAGTGTCGAAGATATTTCGAGAGAAAGTATGAAAAATTAAAAATACATCTCATTCGAACACCTACAAAGTTCTTTTCTTTCAAAAGCATAGCGTTTGATCCAAAATCCAATTATATAACACTTGTAGGGCTTTTAAAGAGCTACAAATTTTCGCTTATTGTTTAAAGCTAGTTGGCTTAGTTTTTCAGATCGAAGTATTACAAACTTGAAAAATGGAAAATTTTCAATCTTCTTCAACTTGAGAAGGCGATTACTCATAAACTATACGAGATTTTTTTAATAATGAATATAGATTTTCCAGTACACATTTTTGTCGTTTACTATTTATAATATTTTATAGTTTAATACATGTTTCGGTAGAAAGTTAGAAAAATGAAAAAAAAAAAAAAAACACTCGCTCAAGAACCTACTTTTTTAAGTTTTTTTTCGAAAAAAATTCAAAAAATTAAATATTGAAATTATTTTTATATATTCACAATCTGCGTCCCATTTTCGACAAAACAAGAAAAATGATTTCCATTTTACCTCTGAGGTTCGGAGATATAAGTCTCCAAAGTACTTACATTTTTCGTAAAGCTCCGCATTTCCGCTTAGAAACCCCAACCATAGATGTTATTCACATAAAAATAAAAGCTGATGTGGGCAGCACATGACTTTCCTTATGTAATTCAATTTATTTACTACTTTTACAGTGAAAAAAATAGGTTATTCTTAAAGTAGATACTTATATTCTTTCCAAGATATTGAATTTTCGTGAATTAGTCGTCATTTTCATTAATTTAGAGTCGATTTTATCCATTTGGTGAGATTTTCGATAATTGGGCAACATTTAAAAAGTCGCCAAGTGGGCTATATTCCGCTAAACTCGTCGCCAAAATCTCGCCAAGCGTTATGGATGGAGAAATAAGTTATTCTTTCAGCAGATAAATGACTATTGGCGTTCAAATACAAAAGTATTTCTCAAAGTATCTTTTCTCGTGAATGGGACGAGTTAGATCCACGAGAATGATATCACCAAAATTTATCGCATGATATTACATATGAAAAGTATTACTCAAATTATCTTTTTTCATGAACGAGCTAGATCTACGAGAATGATGTCACCAAATTTATCGCATGGTATTACATATGAAAAGTGAACATGTTTCTCAATAGGAAATATATATTTTTTTATTTGATTTGATTTTTTGATAATTTTTTTGAAAATTGTGCAATATCTCGAGAACGGTTCATGTTAGCGTTCTAAAATTTATGTCAATCGTTTTCTGATGAAAATTGACATAAGAAATGTTTATTTGCGTAACTTTATTAGAGGTTTTGATTTTTTGATGATATATTCAAAATTTCACTCGAAAATTTAGGGTGTTCTGAACATTCGATTGCTTATAAAAACAATAGACTTCCAGTGTTTACGGATTGTAATTTTTGTACCAAATTTCGTTTGAATCGGTCCGTTCGTTCGTCAGTTATCGTCTCCACAGACTCCCTGACACACACACACACACACACACACACCGTCACACACATGCTTTCACACACACACACAGATACAGACATCACTTTAAAAATTTTCGATTCGAGATCAAGGATGCTTGAAACGTGCTCTCCCTTCGAAAACTCGAAATCGAATTTTCGACCCCGTCACAATACTTTCCTTATATACATTATTGTATATAAGGAAAGTAATTATGGTGCATCTTTTTCAAATTTCGTACCCATATTATTATTTCACGGTATTCTGTAACATTTTTTGAGAGATTATTTTTTCAAGTTGACAAACAGCTTAGGGATGGAAAAAGTATATTAGTTCTACCATGGAGTTAGAAAGAACGCGATAAAACTCCTATGGATGAAACGCTTGAAAATGCCATAACGCTTTGAGAATTATATCTAGGCGTCGCTAATGTTAGTAAAGTAGCTGCTATTGTTAATTGACACAACAGAAAAGCGTAGTATTTAGTATGTGTACATTTGATTACTTTTAAATTATGGATTCCCTAATTATGAGTATAATTAACCAGTATTTTTCAATAGTTGTTAGATAGAGTATAGAATATATGGAGATAAAAATAAATTGCAAGGTAAAATAATTTTAAATGCGTAGAAGTATTCTTTATTCTTTGAGTTCTAATTTGCAATGAGATCATAATTTACTACTTTCCTTAAATACATAATGTATAAGGAAAGTATTGTGATGGGATCCAAAATTCGAATACGATTTTTCGACGGGAGAGCACGTTTCAAGCATCCCTGATCACGAAGCAAACATTCTTGAGGTGATGTCTGTGTGTGTGTGTGTGTGTGAAAGTAGGTGTGTGTGTGTCAGTGAGCCTGTGGAGACGATATCTCTTGAACGAATGGAGCGATTCGAATGAAATTTGGTACAAAATTCACAATCCGTGAATGCTGGAAGCCTATTCTTTTTAAACACAATCGAATGTTCAGAATCCCCTTAAATTTTCGAGTGAGATTTTGAAAAAAATCATCAAAAAATAAAAACCTTTAATAAAATTACGCAAATAGACATTTATTATGTAATTTTGTCTTAGAAAACGATTAACATAAACTTTAGAATGCTAGCATGAACCGTTCTCGAGATATTGCCCATTTTTCAAATAAATTTATCAAAAAATCCCATGAATTAAAAAAAATATTAACTATTGAAAAACATGTTTACTTTTCATATGTAATATTATGCTATAAATTTGGTGACATCATTCTCATGGATCTAACTCGTTCCATTCATGAGAAAAGATATTTTGAGTAATACTTTTGCATTTACACGCCAACAGTCATTTATCTATTATAAGAATAACTTATTTCTCCGTCAATAACGCTCGGCGGGATTTTGGCGACGAATTTGGCGGAATGTCGCCAATTGGCGACTTTTCAAATGCTGCCAAATTAATGAACATCTCGCCAAATGGATAAAAATGATTCTAAATCAATAAAAATGACGACTGATTGATGAAAATTCAATATCTTGAAAAGACTATAAGTATCTACTATAAGAATAACCTATTTTTTTTTACTGTAAAAGTAGTAAATTCATAGCATTATATAAAGAAAGTCATGTGCTGCCCACATCAGATGTTCTTCTCTCAGCGCCACCTGAATTATTATCTCAAACGGTATTTACGTTTTCTTAGTATGAAGTTTTAACTCCATAGTTTTACCTTCATGAGTTCTATTCGGTTTATAATAAAAAACGAAATCCAACACTAAACAACATCCTCACCTATTAGGGTAAAACCTGCCCCCCCCCCTTTTTTACGAGATCCTAGCTACTCCTATGAATGATATAATTTATTGAAAAATGGCAAATTAAAAGCGACAGTTACTGAACAAAATCAGCAACGTTTATTTCTCTTTCAAGAAAAGCTATCATATTTTATGAGAAAATTTAAAACTCTTGTCAATAAATTCGTAAAGCTGAACTTTTCCTAACGAACGTCAATGGAAATGACGAAAGGATATGCCGCTTGCACTTCATTGCTCCATTCAAAAGCTCGTCAAACTGACAATCGGGCGAAGGTTTGCTTTTATGGCTGTGATTTTCGAGCAATAAACTCATTTGCAAACATCGAATCTTTTGTCATCTTTAAGCATGCATACTTGCATATTTCGACATTCTCCTTTTATGACTGAAGATTCTTGAAGTCCTTCTTTGTTAAAATGTCGCATTGGATGGTGGAAACTGAGTATATGGCGCCAAACAGTAAAATTATCAACACTTGCGATTAGGAATTACATACGGTATTTTTGAGAATAACATTATTCACAAAATAAACGCAGTATAAAATATTTAAAGTGTAAGAAGTATCTGGCGCCAAACAGTAACATTGTTAACAATCGCATTTGAGAATTGAATACGGTATTTTTAAAAACAACATTATTCACAAACTAAGCCCGTATATTAAATATTTAAAATGTAAGTATCTGGCGCCAAACAGTAAAATTGTTAACAATTGCGATTGGGAATTACATACGGTATTTTTAAGAACAACATTATTCACAAAATAAAGGCGGTATAAAATATTTAAAGTGTAAGAAGTATCTGGCGCCAAACAGTAAGATTGTTAACAATTGCAGTTGAGAATTGAATACGGTAATTTTAAAAACAACATTATTCACAAACTAAGCGCAGTATAAAATATTTAAAGTGTAAGTATCTGGCGCCAAACGGTAACATTGTTAACCATTCTAATTGGGAATTACATACGGTATTTTTGAGAACAACATTATTCACAAAATAAAAGCGGTATAAAATATTTAAAGTGTAAGTATCTGGCGCCAAACGGTAACATTGTTAGCCATTCTAATTGGGAATTACATACGGTATTTTTGAGAACAACATTATTCACAAAATAAAAGCGGTATAAAATATTTAAAGTGTAAGCAGTATCTGGCGCCAAACAGTAACATTGCTAACAATTGCGGTTGAGAATTGAATACGGTATTTTTAAAAACAACATTATTCACAAACTAAGCCCGTATATAAAATATTTGAAATATAAGTATCTGGCGCCAAACATTAAAATTGTTAACAATTACGATTGGGAATTACATACGGTATTTTTAGAAACAACATTATTCACAAACTAAGCGCAGTATAAAATATTTAATGTGTAAGCATCTAGCGCCAAACGGTAAAATTGTTAGCCATTGTAATTGGGAATTACATACGGTATTTTTAAAAACAACATTATTTACAAAATAAGCACGTTACAAAATATTTGAAGTGTAAGTATCTGGCGCCAAACAGTAAAATTGTTAACAATTGCGATTGGGAATTACATACGGTATTTTTGAGAACAACATTATTCACAAAATAAAAGCGGTATAAAATATTTAAAGTGTAAGAAGTATCTAGCGCCAAACAGTAACATTGTTAACAATTGCGGTTGAGAATTGAATACGGTATTTTTAAAAACAACGCTATTCACAAACTAACCCCGTGAATAAAATATTTAAAGTAAGTATCTGGCACCAAACAGTAAAATCGTTAACAATTGCGATTGGAAATTGCATTCGGTATTTTTGAGAAAACATTATTCACAAAATAAGCGCGATATAAAATATTTTAAACCTCCTCTAATAAAAGCTATTTTCTCTATCTGTCTATCTATCCCAAATAGCAATGAGTTTGGCTAGGATATGGCAACCTTGACGTGAAATCTACAACCGATTTGGCAGATTTATCTCCAGCTTAATGATTTTTCGCTTATTGATTGCCGCATAAGTAGCGATTTCCAACTTAATGATTGCCGCATAAGTAGCGAAAAATCAGTATCCAAGAAAATTGCATTTAATTGCTTTAATAATTCCTTGCGCTTTGTGAGAGTTATTAATTAAATAAATTAAATATTACTGGTTCGAAATATATTAAGTTTCGCAGTACGTAGGATAGACACGTTTTGTTAAAGGGTTATGTAGGTTGTAAAATTATTGCGTTTTGTTCGAGGAGGTGTAGCATTTTCTTTTTCCGATAGGGTATGATTAAAAATATTGATCGAGTGAAGTGAATGATCTTCATATATCAAGTGACATTAGGAGTGCAAGAGTTTCAGATGTACGGTTTGGAGGAAATATTTTACGTAACTGCTCTGCTATATGGAGTAGTGAAATAAGGCCAGTTCTGGCGCACTTCGCACAATCATGGAGGAGATGAGGGGAGGTTTTACATCGTCCTTGAGAGATAATCACATCTAATAAAGAGGTGAAAACTCCCTTCTGATTTTATTGATAAGAACTGTATATACAAAGGAAAGAAAAAAGCTTTTTTTTATCAGATTTCGTATGCAAATTGTTCTTTAAAATTATTTTTGCAAAAATTCTAAAATAAAAATTTTAAGGTATGCCACGCTGATGTATTAGATATACTTAGTTGATCTGTACTAATATATTTAATATATAGAGCAATGCAAATTATCATTTTTCCGGATGTAACTCTATAAGAGGTTATACAGCAGACCCCCAATCTTAACCGACTTAATTGGGACTGAGGGTAAACCGGTTAAGGAAAAATTCGGTTAAAGGGGGGGGGGTGAAAAAGGTGTCAAATCCATTGCATTTCTTACCACTTTTCAATAAAAATCGTGTCCCGATTAATTTGACTTTATAAAATAATCGTGCTTTATAAAGTAATTTTAAACAAAGTAACTTATCATTGAAAAATTATATTTTGTAGACTAACGAAACAGTTAAGAATGAAAAAATACGCAGCTTATAACGAAATGTTATACTTACATTACTTTTCCTTTAAAATTAACTGTGTGGCTCAAATCGACTTTCTCATACTAGAATTCATTTTTAAGTAGCCTTTTATTAGAATTTTGAAAAATCGGTATCAAGTAACAACAATTATAGCGTGTTACTCTTCATTTTAAAGGGCTTGAATAAATCTTTCGTTTTATACTATACTTAACAATGAAGCTCCTCCCCCCCCCCCAAGGGGTAACTTGCCCTCAAGGGGGTCTAATGACGTCACGAACGAAAAAAATTCTATCTTGTCTATTTTCGCAATAATGATTGAAACTATTAAGTCAAGTAATCATTGGGCCATAGATAAACCCTTTTATGTAGGGGAGACCGGGGTAAAATGACGAGTTGGGTAAGATGACGAGCTGGGCAAGATGACGAATCACAGTTTTAACAACTTTATTCTTAGGTGACAGCACTTGACGAGCTTAGGTACAATCCCATGCATCAGAGCAACTAACCGCATGCGGAAGGCCCCATTCTTGCTACACGTACAATTTATATTCTTAGTCAAACTTCATTAAAGGCGGTGAAACTATTTTCGACTTAACCGACTAAATAAGCTTGAGCTACTTAAAGGTGAGTCATAAAATTCTGATATAATTTATGGTTACACTTTATGGTATTAAATACTCAGCTAAGCTATCATAGTTTTAATCTGATGCATAGTTTACTGTACACCAGCCATGTTGTTTCTTTTAGTCATTCAGGGCAAGATGACAAAGTTCGTCATCTTCCACAAATGAAAGCACGCCTATTTCTTTAGGTGCTAATGATAGCGACACTGAAAGTGTAGACAATCCCAACTGTGAACAAATTCCGGGATCAAGATGCTCCTCTTCTTCTATCAATATTTAACTTCAAAACCCTTACCACATGTTAAAAGATCAACAAAAAAGAGAAGAAAAATGTCAACCAGTGTTTTACAAGTTCACTAATACGAAAAGTGTTGCTTGAGAAATAAAATTCAAAGGATGAAATGGGAAAAAAAGGAAACACAGCGAAATAAGAAGAACATTGCTAAACAATTTTGTTTCGGGGTAAGTGCAGATTAAAAGAGCGAGGATATTAACTGCCCAGCTTGTGATGAACTTTATATTGATCCATCCGACGAAAACTGGATACTGTGCTCGCTCTCAATGCGTAGCTCGGTGGCGTGAAAACTGTACTGGATACAAAGGAAGGAAATTTATCTGTGACTTTTGTAAATAATATAATTCATTAATGATTGTACACCTTTAAACTCTATTAGTGTTTTGCACGTTCTTTAAATACCTGAAATGTCTTGTTAGGTCAAAATTTGCGAATTGTCATCTTGCCTCATATTGAAAGTCATCTTAAGCCAGCACTGGGGCTAGATGATTTTTTTTTTTTACAATATGTTAAAAGATGTTTTGTATGGTTTAATTTGGGAGATTATCCGATATAATTTTTTTTATTATTAATGGAACTTATGAAAAATTTATTTATGTTGCAACAAATATATATTATAAGTTATAAGAATTAAAAAAAATCAAATTCGTTAACATCGTCATCTTACCCCGGTCTCCCCTATGTTTCATGTCAAATTTTGTCCAATGCTGCCATGTTAAAAAATATATATAATTTTGAATATAATTCAAAGATTTCGTTCGAATTTAAAATTTTCTATCTAGTTCTAGATTTTTTGATAACAAAGCCGGATATAAAGTTTTGTAACAGTTCATCAACATTTGTGTCCGCTATCATTCACAGAAGAAATCCACCACAGACATACAAACAAATGGACATTACCCCAAAATTAATCAAAACGCGTCATAACATATATTAGCATCAAAATCTTGAATTCGAAAATTTTCGTGAAAGCAATACTTCCTCCGTACTATATTACATAGTACGGGAAAGTAGAAATCCAGTTACTTTTCTATGTTTCAAATTTGAATAGAGTTTGTTTGTTTTTCTGCGAATTTCCACCACTTCTACCTTAATATTAAATTTAATTATGTGACAGTCAATTACTGCCGAAGATAACAAAGAGCCACTTCTAAACCGTTCATTTCTCTAGTGTGTTAAACTCTTGGTAAATCTGCTTCATCTAGATCTCCAGCTTCATCTTGAGGCACATAAATAATGACAGTACGATTTTTAAGAGCGATTTTTCCTAAAAATGGCAAGTTATTTTTTTTTCCAATTGTACCAAAATCTATTCAGCACCAGAGAGACCTGCAAGTGACTTTCATACCGAATTTTGTGGAAATTTCAGTGAATAGTTTCTGAGGTAGTTACATGCATTTCACAGACACACATACAGAGAGAGAGAGAGAGAAAGAGATCGCGCTAAAATGGAGAAATCGTGCTCTAGAGTGCTCAAAACGTGCAGTTCCATTGAAAATTCGAGTTCCCATTTTTGACACAATTTCAATACCTTCTCTACACATCAGCATGTAAAGAATGTAAAAACAATATATATATATCTAAGATTTAAAATGAAAAAAGAAAATATATAGGTGGAATGATTGTGTTTACAGGGTTGCAGAAAGGTCAAGGGGGATTGCGACCCCTATTTCCTGGTTAGAAGCTAGCTTTGACTTCATGAAAGCGCTCCCAGAAACTCTGCACGCCCGAAACAACAATCGATCATGCCCGTGGGGAAAAATGGCCGAATCCCAGACAACATAAAAATGATCAAAATAACAAAAATTGGAAATTTTACTAACCAGCAAGACGAGAATCATGGAAGAGTTGCATAAAGCGTATAAACTTCGAAGAGGATAGCATACATAAAAAAGTCGCGTCTAACTTATAGAGCCATCTGGATGTGCATCAATCAGATAATCCTAGGTAAGAGTTGAGTTGTATTGTATGATGTCGGATAAATTAACATAATTTTTATCACTATAATTTCTGCAAAAATATCTATATGATTGCAAGATCAATTATTTTACCCACTGGAATACCAACTTGAGTTTAAACGTACAACGTAATTTAATCGTAAATCACTTGAACAGATACAGATTATTAAACTCATCTATTACAGAATTTAATAAATGCATGATGCATTTAATCAACGGAACTCGGGAACAATCATATCCCTTCCGCTTTGTACAGTACTATTATGATGTTTTTTGCAGAAATTATAGTGATAAAAATTATGTTAATTTATCCGACATCATACAATACAACTCAACTCTTACCTAGGATTATCTGATTGATGCACATCCAGATGGCTCTATAAGTTAGACGCGACTTTTTTATGTATGCTTTCCTATTCGAAGTTTATACGCTTTATGCAACTCTGCCATGATTCTCGTCTTGCTGGTTAGTAAAATTTCCAATTTTTGTTATTTTAATCATTTTTATGTTGTCTGGGATTCGGTCATTTTTCCCCACGGGCATGATCGATTGTTGTTTCGAGCGTGCAGAGTCTCTGAGAGCGTTTTCATGAAGTCAAAGCTAGCTTCTAACCAGGAAATAGGGGTCGCAATCCCCCTTGACCTTTCTGCAACCCTGTAAACACAATCATTCCACCTATATATTTTCTTTTTTCATTTTAAATCTTATATTTCAAGACTCTGATAGTGAGGCAATTTGCGCCTTTCTCTTTCTTGAATTTCATACTTCTTGGGATTGTATTCCTTTATATATATATATATATATATATATATATATATAATATATATATATATATATATATATATATATATAATATATATATAATATATATATAATATATATATATATATATAATATATATATATATATATATATATATATATATATATATATATATATAATACTTGACAAATATACTTTACAGCTTATATGAAGAATATGAATTAAAAGGAAGTCTAGAATTCAATAAATTCAAGTCTATAATTAAAATAGTTTTCAAAGAAAATTATCTTTACAACGGAATCTTTGTTTATCAACAAATTAAGGGCATCCCCATGGGGGGGGGGGATGTTCTTCCATATTAGCCGATATCTATCTTAGTTTTTATGAAAGAAGGTCTCATATTAATAACGAAATAATATACCTGCGTTATGTGGATGACGTAATTATTGGATATGAGAATGAGAACTACAACATGAACTTTGACTTTTACCCACCCAACCTCATATTGAAAGAAAATCCTGTTAAAAATAACAACGAGGTTGAATTTTTGGATTTGAATATCAACTTTTGTAAAATCCCGATCCTATTTACCATCTATGACAAAAGAAAACAATTTAAATTACCCATTAATGGAATAATACATTGGCACTCCAACATACACTTGAATGTGTTTCGCAATGTATTCTTGGGAGGTTTGGTCAGAATAAAAAGAACTATTAAAGAAGAGCATTTACGTATTAATTTTGATCAAGAATTTTTAAAGCAGGCATTTTTTCAAGAATATCCAATATCTTTTATGCTTAAAAATATTGATAATTTATACAGAACCAATTTGGCATATGGTGTAAGGCTCAAATCTTTTTTGTGTTCAATTAGAGACTAAAATTTCGAATCATTCATACGACAGGACCGCACAGCGATCAAAGGACCGCAGCTCTCACATCCGTTGCTATATACCTTTCCCTTGAGTCAGCAGATCTGTTGGCCATTTTTGTTGTGTTATTGCTCTCGTCCTCGTTTCTATCCTGGTCTCGTGATGATTTTTATTATCACTCCGGAGGTTGGCTTGAGCCAAAGCTGGCGACCAGGAGTGAAAAGGCCGCGGCGTTTATGACGAGCTCGTTGAACTGGGGAATAAGGTCACAACCCCTTACCGCCATAAAGTAAGCTTTTTGCTAAGCCTTCCTTCATTTTTTCAATGTTTATTCACTTTTTATCTTTTAATTTTTTCAATATAATATATATATATATATATATATATATATATATATAATATATATATATATATAATACTTACTCTACTACTGCGAGTAAATTATTACTAAATTCTTTAAATCTAATAAATAATAGTTTAAGCCAGACTAGCAATAATTACCATATTCTAAATAATAGTAAAGAATTAAAGAATAAATTAACATCTCTTAGAAAAATAATAGGATTTCAAACTTTTGATTTTAAAGATCTTTTTAATAATATTAAGATATCTGATCTATATGATGTAATTTTAGCTCTATATAATGCTTTTATTACACCTCTTTCAAATCAAATTAAATTTATAAATTTTCCTAAACTTCTTCACTTTGTTATTTTCAATAATTATATTTTTCAAGGAAATAAATTATACTTACAAGTCTCAGGAGTTCCACAGGGTGGCTGCAGTAGCAGTATGCTAGCTAATTTATACCTTTATCATTATGAAAAG